>JAJUPC010000099.1:0-600000 GCA_023614405.1 Avena insularis
CAGCGAGTCGGATGAGCCCGATCCGGTTGTGGCGTGCAGGCCCAGCTAGGAGGGGGAGTCCCAAAGTGAGGAGCCAGCAGGCGTCCTAGCGGGGCAAGGTCGGTAGCCCCAGCGAGCTGGCGGCGAATGGGCCAGCCATGGGCGTGCCGGCCCACTCGGCGGCGTGGGAGCCTGGGAGCGATCTGGCGGGAGGCCGTCACGGCCCAGGCGGGAAGGAAGCCGAAGCTGGGCTGGGCGTGAGGCCAGGCGGCTAGGGCGGGGAGGCCCAACCAGATGGAGGACTCGGCGGGGAGCACAGTCGGGCCGGCTTGGGGAGGAGGCCCAGCCGGAAATAGGTGGTGTAGGCCGGCTGGGAGATCCTAGTCGGCCCAGGACGCCTAGGTGCTCCAGTTTTCTTTTATCTTTATCTGTTTTTGCCTTTTTTATCCGTCTTGAGTGCTTCTTTGGGGTACCCGGGGATAATCCCCCCGACACTCATCTTTTTTTCTTTTTTTCTTTTTCTCAATCTCTATCTCTTTTTTATAAGAAGAATGCTTCATAGATTGCTTATTATGGTTACGCTGCAGGTTTCCACCATGATTAGGCATGGATTAGACCAGCGGCCCAGGCGTTTCTCTAACACACATACATAACTCCATGGACTTACAAGCTCCCCTTTCATTTCACACAGACAACATCCATAAACAAAAGAGCATGATATCAGCTAAATAAAGTGCAATGTTGAAAACGTTCCCCATGACAGTATGGTTCTCCTAATTCACAACTTACAAAGCGCAAGCATATATGCAACATTGATGGGCACAATGATTCAAGTCTATCAAGTGCAAGAAAGTAAAGTGTGCCATCAAGTTCATGGGAGCTTTAATCACTAATTTTCACATAACAAGTTTAATTCGGAAGGTAGATAAAAACATGAATTTACTTGAAATAGCAATAGTGCTAATAGGTAGGTATGGTGGACACAAATGGCATAAGTTTTGTTTTAAGGATTGGATGCACGAGAAGCATTCCCTCTTAGTACAGGTTTTTGGTTAGCAAAGCTGAGTAGCAAGCATAAGAGTTGAATGAAACAAACAAACATACAAGTGATAAAAACAAACATGCAATCTTCCTTGGAAGCACAAAAGATCTTTAACAAGAGAATACTAAGCTTATGAGCAAATCAAGAAAGAAGATGATGAAATTATATTTATTTCAGAGTACTTTTTATCTTTTTCATTCAATTCTCATAATAGTGTTGCTACTAACCGAGCCAGGTTCTCCAAAACCAACTAAATTAACTCAATGATCTCAAAGTGATACCAATACTAACAATAAGATCAATCATATAACATGAATTGAAAACTAATATAAGATATGCAAAAGAGTGAATGATAGAACTTCTCATTAATAATCCATAACGGCAACTCACACCAAGGTATACATAGATATCTAACGAGAGGGGGGACACTTACAAAATGCAAACCATCCTACATGATAATTTCTCTATTCATGATATGACTCTACTAAAAAGGTAAAAAGATAGGAGATAGTGATGTGATACCGCGGCACTCCCCTAAGCTTGGAACAAACCAAGGGGATGGCAAAACCTGATGACGAATTACTCCTTCGGTGGTGGTGGTGTTCTCTCGATTGGCGCGAGGAAATCTTCTAGTATCTTGCAAAGCCTGTTATTCTCCTCTTGAAGCATATCCACCTTCCTCCTCAAGACTCGGTACTTTTCGCAGAACTCATCAATTACTCGTAGAGCTTCCACTGCTGCAGGGCAGGAACTGAGATCTAGAGTTGGAGGTATCAGCCCCTTCATGCCTACTGTCATGTCCTTTACTTCCTTCCCGATGTTTCGATCCATTTCTTCGCACCTAGTTGCGATCCTTTCTTGTTTCACTCGTCCCACGAGAGTCTCCTGCTCAAGATTGTGATGGAGCTCGCGACGGTGTCATAGCTCGTAATCCTTTGAAGATTAACCCCTGAACGACATCTGAACAAAACAGATCGAAACAAAAACACGACGAGAACACGATATACGAACCTCGGGGGATACGGGGGATTATATATTACGAAGTTTTACTACAAAAGGAAGGTACTGGGAGAAAACAGGTCGGAGATGGAGTCCGAGGTGGCCACACAACCTGCTGGCACGGCCAGGGGGGCCGCGCTAGGGGGTGGTGTGAGCTACCCTGGCTCCGTTTCCGTCCCTCTTTCGCTTTGTTGCTTTCCTTGTTAGATCAAAATTGCAAAAATATAACTTGACAGATTTTTCACGGAATTTTTCTGAACAGAACTGTTACCTATTCGAAAACGGACTCTGCAGGTCTCTGAACTTGGTCTTTGATAAATTTTTCTGGAGTTACCATTTGAATAGCATCAATATCCCCATTGTAAGAATCTCTAGAAATATAGTGCTTGAGTCACTGACCATTCACCACGTGTGTACTATTATCTTTTAAAGAAGAAAATTTTATTGCTCCTGAACGATACACTTCTTCAATAACAAAAGGTCCTTCCCATTTTGAGAGTAGTTTCCCTGCAAAAAAATCTGAGACGAGACCTATACAATAAAACTTCTCACCAACATGGAACTCTCTCTTAAGAATTCTCCTGTCATTCCATCTTTTAACTTTTTCTTTAAAGAGTCTAGCATTTTCATATGCTTCACTCCTCCATTCATCCAACGAACTCAAGTCAAATAATCTTTTCTCACCAGCAAGTTTGTAGTCTCTATTAAGTTCTTTCACTTCCCAATAAGCTTTGTGTACTAATTCTAAGGTTCGGTGGCAAGCTTTCCCATAAACCATTTTGTAAGGAGACATTCTCATAGGATTTTTATAGGCAGTCCTATAAGCCCATAAAGCATCATTCAACTTTTTAGCCTAATTTTTTCTAGATCTATTAACAGTCTTTTGCAAGATGGATTTAATTTCTCTATTTGATAGCTCTACTTGCCCACTAGTTTGGGGGTGATAAGCTAAAGCAATTCAGTGATTAATGTCATATTTAGAAAGGGTCTTTCTAAAGCCACCATGAATGAAATGAGAACCTCCATCAGTCATAAGATACCTAGGAACTCCAAACCTAGGAAAGATAATATCCTTAAGCATTTTTAAAGAGGTCTCCCCATCAGCACTTTTTATAGGTATGGCTTCTACCCACTTAGTAACATAGTCAACAATAACAAGAATATGAGTATAACCTTTTGAAGGGGGAAAAGGACCCATAAAGTCGAATCCCCAACAATGAAATGGTTCAATAACAAGAGAGTAATTCATAGGCATCTCATTGCGTCTAGAAATATTACCAACTCGTTAACACTCATCACATGATAAGACAAATTTTCTTGCATCTTTAAAAAGGGTAGGCCAGTAAAAACCTGATTGTAGCACCTTTTGTGCGGTTCTATCTCCCGCATGATGTCCTCCATAGGCACTACCATGACATTTCTGCAATTTCTCCTTTTGTTCATATTCTAGAACACATCTTCGCATAATACCATCTATTCCTTCTTTATATAAATGTGGGTCATCCCAAAAACTAATGCCTCAAATCGTAAAAGAACTTCCTTCTTTGCTGGGCTGTAAAAGTTGGAGGCAAATACTTGGAGACAATAAAGTTAGCATAATCAGCATACCAAGGGCTCCCTCGCGAGCTTACCACTACTGCAGCCAACTGTTCATTTGGGAAACTATCATTAACAGGCATAGGATCAAAAGAGATGTTTCCCAATCGAGATAAATTATCAACAACAGGATTTTCAGCACCCTTCCTATCTACAATATGTAGATCAACCTCTTGTAAAAGCAGCACCCTTCTAATAAGCCTAGTCTTAGCATCTTTCTTCGTCATAAGGTACTTAATAGCAGTATGATCAGTATGAATGGTAACTTTTGAATCAACAATATAAGGTCTAAACTTATCACAAGCAAATACAATAGCTAAGAATTCTTTTTCAGTAGTAGCATAATTCTTTTGAGTAGCGTCAAGAGTCTTACTAGCATAATGGATAACATTTAACTTCTTATCTATTTGTTGCCCAAGGACAGCACCTACAACAAATCACTAGCGTCACACATGATTTCAAAGGGTAAGTTCCAATCATGTGGTTGGACAATAGGAGCAGTAGTTAAATCCTTCTTTAGAGTTTCAAAAGCTTCCTTACAATCATCATCAGAAACAAAGGGTACATCCTTTTGCAGAAGATTAGTGAGGGGGTTTGATATCTTAGAGAAATCTTTAATAAACCTTCTATAGAAACCAGCATGACCAAGGATACTACGAATACCTTTGACATCTCTTGGACAGAGCATTTTCTCAATTGCTTCAACTTTAGCTCTATCAACTTCTATGCCTCTTTCGGAAATCCTATGTCCGAGGACAATCCCTTCATTGACCATGAAGTGGCATTTCTCCCAATTAAGAACAAGATTAGTTTCTTCACATCTCTGCAAAACTTTATCAAGTTTGTGCAGACAATTATCAAAAGAAGTTCCATAGACGAAAAAATCATCCATGAAAACTTCCACAATTTCCTCACAAAAACCATGAAAGATAGCAGACATGCATCTTTGAAATGTAGCAGGAGCATTACACAAACCAAAAGGCATACGCCTATAAGCATAGGTTCCATAAGGGCATGTAAACGTAGTTTTTTCTTGATCTTGTTGTTTAACAGCAATTTGAGAAAACCCAGAATATCCATCAAGAAAATAAAAATGGGTCTTTTTAGACAACCTTTCCAACATTTGATCAATAAAAGGAAGTGGGTAATGATCTTTCTTAGTGAATTTATTAACCTTTCTGAAATCAATGCACATCCTATAACCTACTACTATTCTTTGGGGAATAAGCTCATCATTATCATTAGGCACAATGGTAACCCCTTTTTTAGGGACACAATGAACAGGACTAACCCATTCACTATCAGCAATAGGATAAATAATACCAGCATCAAGGAGTTTTAATACCTCGTTTCTTACCACTTCCTTCATCTTAGGATTTAAACGATGTTGATGTTCTACCACTGGTTTTGCATCTGGTTCTATATTGATAGCATGCTGACATATAGTAGGAGAAATCCACTTTAAATCATCCAGAGTATAGCCCATAGCTCCTCGGTGTTTCTTAAATACCTCCAATAATCTTTCTTCTTCCTTCCCTGAAAGTTTAGAACTAATAATAACAGGATATATTTTATTATCATCAATGTAAGCATATTTAAAATCGACAGGCAAAGGTTTTAGATCAAAAACCGGATCCGTTTTAGGTGGCAATGTGGTACCCAAATCTTCCACAGGAAAGTTATGCTTAAGCATCTTAGGATAACGACGGAGAATCTAATCAATCTCATTTCTTTCTTCCATGAAGATTTCACTTTCGTGGTCTTCCATAAATTGCTGCAAAGCATTGTTACGAGCAAGAGAAATAGAAGCAAGTTGTTCAACTCTAAAATCCTCATTAGGGGTTTCATTTTCACAAGGAACTTTAGTAAATTTCGAAAAATTAAACTCATAAGATTCCCCATCAAATTTAGTTAAGATTTTCTCCCTTTTTGCAGTCTATAATGGCTCCACACGTGTTCAAGAAAGGTCTACCAAAAATGATAGGATAGGTTTTACTCGTACCTGAACAAAGTACTAGAAAATCAGCAGGATATTTAATCTTACCACAAAGAACTTCCACATCTCTTACAATACCAATTGGAGAGATGGTCTCTCTATTAGCAAGGTGAATAACCACATCAATCTCTTCTAGTTCACAAGGACTAATTTCGTGCATAATTTATTTGTAAAGCTCGTAAGGAATAGCACTTGAACTTGCACCAATATCACATAAACCATAATAGCAATGATCACCAATTCTAACAGAAAGCACAGGGACACTAGCCTTTTTAGTTCTATTTGGATGTGAGACAATATTAGAAGCATCCTCACAGAAGACAATGTGTCCATCTTCTACACTTTTAGTGACAAGGTCTTTCACAATTGCTACTATAGGTTCAATATTTATTTGTTCATCGGGTTTCACAGTTCTTTTTGTACTTTTATTAATTACACTAGTTATCATAGGATGCTCTTTTACCTTATCCGGGAAAGGTAATTTCTCGATATAAGGTTCAGGTAAGATGTGATCAATAGTGCAAAATTCAGTACTTCTAGCAGGAACACAATCAATAATATCTTTATATGGTGCATGATACTTGTTCCATTCCTTTTCCGGAATTTCAATATATGAGGTAAAAGCCTTAAAACAATTTGCAATAACTTGAGAATCAAGACCATAAGCATTACTAATTGAAAGTCATCAGTTCCCATAAAAGATTCAATGCATTTATAATCATAATTTATACCTGACTTTCTTCCTTTATCATTCTCCCATGCTTCAGCATTGTCTTGAATACGGTCTAGAAGATCCCATTTAGCTCCTTCTTCCATGCGTGCAAATGATCCAGCACAAGAAGCATCCAATAAATCCTTATCATGAAGAGAAAGCCTTGCATAAAAGTTATTGATAATAATATTGTTGGGGAGCTCATGAATAGGACATTTGGGCATTATTAACTTCAATCTCCCCCAAGCTTGAGTTGTACTCTCTCCATCAAGAGGCCAAAAGTTGTATATTTGATTCCGATCTTTATGAATCTCACTAGGAGGATAAAATTTTGAATAAAAGAGAGGTACTACTTCCTCCCATTCAAGAGCTTGACCATTCTTCAGCAGCTTATACCATTCCTCAACTCCTCCTTTCAGTGATAATGAGAATAACTTCTTATTGACTTGATCTGTTGTAATACCTGCACACTTGAACAACCCGAATAATTCGTGTATAAAGAGCAAATGATCACCGGGATGGACAGTTCCATCTCCAAAATAGTAGTTATCCATAACATGATCAACAATTCTTGTAGGTATTTTCAAAGTATCATTCTCAGCAGGTGGTGGTTCATCTACTACCTTAGCAGTGGTAGTAACATTACGAAATAAGAAACTAAGTGAATTATCCATATTGAAATAAAGCAACTAACCAAAGTAAACAATACTCATAGTAGAAGTTTCCTTTACCAGTTCCACTCTCCAATAGCGCTTCACTCCCCGGCAACTACGCCAGAAAATAGTCTTGATGACCCACAAGTATAGGGGGTGTATCGCAGTATTTTCGATAAGTAAGAGTGTCGAACCCAACAAGAAGCAGAAGGTGTTGATGAGTGGCTTGGAGCAGGAATTCTCTCTAAATACTTAGCAAACAAATTTTTAGGGTTTTTTGATAATGCAGGTAAATAAAGTGCGAGTAAATAAAAAAAAGTAATAATAAGTGCCGCAAGTGGCTCAATCCTTTCTTTATCAAAGGACAAGCCGGTTGTATTACTTAAGATGACCAAACGTTCTCGAGGACACACGGGAATATTGCCAAGTGCTTTCGCTTCACATAGTTGATTAATCTTCTTTAGTTTGACAAGTGTTGTGTGGGTGAACCTGTGCTAATGTGCCGACCTTCCTAAGAATAATACATACTTGTGATTATACCCGTTGCAAGCATCCACAAGTACAAGAAAGTAATTAAGATAGAAACCTAACCACAACTTTAAACTCTAAGATCCTGACATCCCTTGTGCAAAGGTTTCCTAACAGGGGTTCAGGTTTCTGTCACTTTGGCAACCCCTTCGATTAGTAGCCAAATACAAAATGCATTCACCTAGGCCTATATAGGTGAAGTGTCATGTAGTCGATGTTCACATGACACCACTGGAAGAATAACACCACAACTTAAATAACAAACTATTGAATCTTTCTCAACACAATTCCACTACTAACAACATGACTTATCACATGTCCTCAAGAACTAAACGAGCTACTCACAAGACATCATATGGATCAAGATCAGAGATGAAATAATGATAAGTAACAATCTGAACATAACAATAATTCAATGGTTCACTCAATAGCATCAACTACAAGGAGTAATCAACATCAGGAAAGTTTCCCCTAAGAACTATGCAAGATTCAACCCAATCGTTATAGCGGTATGAAGTGGTGATGATGGTGCTGGTGGAGATGATGATGGAGATGATGGTGATGATGATCCCGATGAAGTACAGCTTGATGGTGGTGTTGATGGCGACGATCTCCCCTCTCCGAGAAGGAATTCCCCGGTAGAATTCTGTCTGCCGGAGAGATCTTTCTCTCTCTATAGTTTTCCGCCCCGCAGAGGCGGCGAAATCTTTCTGTGGTCACCCCCAGGTGTTAGGGTTTCGAGGGGATAATATATGTCAAAGGGGAGAGCCAGGAGTGGGCTAGTGTGGCCACACCACCTGGTGGCGTGGCCTAGGGTGGCCCGCGCCAGGGTGTGGTGTGGGCCCCCTGTGGCCCATCTCCACTCCCCCTTCTGGCAACCTTCGTCTTCTGGAAAAATATGATTTTTCATGTATTTTCCCGGATTTTCTGATCTTTGCGAATTTCGCCTCCAAACAGCAGCTTTTCCATCAAAATCCTGACTACATCGATTCATCCTCCAAAAGTCATCAACCGTGCAAAAACAGATGAAATAACATAAGTATCATCTCTTAATATGAAATATATCAATGAATGACAGTAAATTATGATATAGAATAGTGATGCAAAATGGACGTATCAGGATGCCACAAGCCAAGTTGACAGACATATATAGTCGATCGACAACATGTTGTACTTGCGATTCCCATGTTTTATGAGCTTTCAAACTTCCTAGCTAACTCTACCCATTTTAAAGACTTTAAGTCGATTTATCGAAATTAGGTCAAATTTGAAACTACAAGTAAATCGTAGGTTTTGCTTTTTAACTTTTACGAAAAAGCTTTTAATTTGGAGGTACCCATCAAGGGGTCACAATTAATATATCTGAAAACAACAAGAGTTTTGACGATAGGTTCAACTTCCTGCTAAGATTTTGCATCTTGACAATTTAACAAAATTAATTAGGTCAAACTTGAGCTACAAGTAAGCGCGATAGATAGCTCTTTAATTCAATATCATTTTAGAGGTAGATGGGTGCATTTTCTAGTAGTAAGCAGTGTCGTGGGTGTGAGTGTCCAACTACCAGGAAAGAACATTGAATTCTACGTTTTCCTAGTGAAGACGAACGAGGTTAGTTGTTGTTTTCCATAAAGAAAAGTCCAAATAATATAGGATGTGGATGCCACAAGCCAAGTTGACAGACATATATATATAGTGGATCGACAACATGTTGTACTTGCGATTCCCATGTTTTATGGGTTTTTAAGCTTCCTATATCTAACCTCGCACATTTGAATAACTTTATATTGATATCTCGGAATTAGGTCAAATTTGAAACTACAAGTAAATTGTAGGTTTTGCTTTGATAGATTTATGAAAAAGCTTTTGGACGTACCCATCGAGGGTTCAAAATTAATATACCAGAAACCAGCGAGAGTTTCGATGATAGGTTCAACTTCTCGCTAAGACTTTGCATATTGGTAATTTAACAAAATTAGGTCAAACTTGAGCTAGCTACAAGTAAACGCCATAGATTGCTTTTGAATTAAATGTCTTTTCATAGGTAGATCATTGGTGCATCTTCTTGTAGTAAACAGTGTCGTCGGTGTGAGTTTCCAACTATCAAGAAAGAACATGCAATTCTACATTTTCCGAGTGAAGAATACGAGCGAGGTTGTTCTTTTTCCTAAAGAAAAGTCCGAAGAATATTGGATCTGAATACCACAAGCCAAGTTTACATACATATATATTGGACCAACATGTTGTACCAACAATTCCCATGTTTTATGAGTTTTCAAACTTTCCAGCTAACTCTGCCCATTAGAATGACTTTATGTCGATTTATCGAAATTAGGTTAAATTTGAAACTACAAGTACTAATAAATTGCACGTGTCCTGCACGTGAGACTCGGATAATAGACATCTGGCATATCATCACTATATAAAATTATAATAGGCAAAGCGGAAAAAATATAATAGGTAAAATTTGAACTAGTACAAGTAAACCATGTAGGTTGGTTTGAAATTTTTACAGAAAAGCTCTTAGAGGTACCCATCGGAGGGGGCGCGTGGGGGGGCAATTAATATACTATCAGGAACCAAAAGAGAGTTCTGATGATAGGTTCATCTTCTTGCTATGATTTTGCGTCTTGACAATTTAATGAAATTAGGTCAAACTTGACCTACAACTAAGTGTGATAGATTACTCTTGAATTTAATGAAATTAGGTCAAACTTGAACTACAAGTAATAAATTGTAGGTTGCTTTGAAAATTTTATGAAAAAAGCTTTTGGAGGTACCCATCGAGCGGTTAATTAATATATCAGAAACCACAGAGAGTTTTGACGAGTAGGTCGACTTCTAGCTAAGACTTTGCATCATGGAAATTTTGAACATCTTTTGAAAACGATCCCGCGCATCCGGAGATAGTTCGTGCCCCAAAATTTCAGATACTTCGAAATACCCATTCGACCCCTATTAAATTCAGTAGGTGGGTGGATTCACTCGTAATTTTCCCAGTATAGTGCTAGCAGTACCTAAACCCAGCCCCCTCCCCCCTCTCTCCTCTAGGAATACGTCACCAGCTAGAACATCCCCGCTGCACTTTAGCCGGTGTACCCGCACACCTGATCTACTCAACGAACCCTCTTATCTGGCGCACTGATCACATCATCGACCGCCTAGGATCTGCTCCACGGACGTCGTGGTCCAGTGTTCTGCTCGTATCCTCGCCCGCCCAAGATCTGCTTCCCCGTCATCGACACTCACTATGACCGTAGCACCTTTGGCGACCTCGACGTGACCCGTGAGGATGCGGAGGACGCCTAGACGCCGCCCCGACCGAGGTAAAACCAGATCTCCCTGTGTGATTTGTTTGTTGGCAATGTACTGTATTCGTGCTAAATTTCCTAACTAACAGGTTCTTTACTTGATATACACTTGTTATGTACTCCCTTTGTTTCAAAATATAAGATGCTTTAGCTTTGTGAAAGAAGTGTATCCAGACTCATTTTAGTGTTAGGTTCACTCCAAACCTAGATGTACCTACACACTAAAAGAGGTCTAGATGCACTCTTTTCACAAAGGCATTGAACTGTTTTTATGTACTGTACTATTTCTTTGTGAATTATTAGTCACTTAACATATTTGTTTACATTCTCTGTTGTACATGTCCACATGAGATATGATTATATAATATCTCTCTCATTCGCGGATTTACGAACTATAGTATTTCCATCATGCTATTGTCCTGCTATCATATACTACACGTTTACACACGTCATACTATTTGACCATTATGTACTGTCGATTTGATCCCTCTTAACCTGCGGCTCAAACTGTTTGTTGTTATTATGCAAGGAGCGAACTCAGTTTGCACACAATATCATAGAGTGAATGACTCCTATAATCTCGTAAGACCCCGTCACTTTTGTTTCACTTCATGCCAATGTATATCATATTAGAACCTTTTTGTATTTACAGTTGGCCTTACCTTTATGCAGAGGAGCAACAATGGAGTACAAAATCCGCCCATCCACACGAGACGCCATAGATCTCATGTAACACCTACCGTAAGGCCCCCCACCCGAAGTTTGGTCTTTGCCACATTTTTTGTTTGCTTAAATTTACCATTTGTATTTCTTGTTTTCATATTTTTTGCCAAGAATTAGCATCAAACATTTTAGCCCCACTATGGTCTGCTTTTGTTCCATGTGCTTAGTTCAATTTCCTAGATATGTAGAGGCCGGGTGTATTGCATCTGAGTTGTCTGATAATAAGAACAAGGCGACACTAGCGATAAGATCCACACATGTATCATAAGGAACTCTGTGCAGTTCATCTCACTCTTGTATCTACTATGTATCATAGTTAAATGAACTGGCTATTTTAATAGGAGGCACTTGATGGTTCAGTTTGTTGTTCTCAGGCCGCCGAAACGTTGAAATTATCTGGCTATTCATGAATAATTCAATGTATGATTGCTTGATTCATTGTTTGTCTGAAAAATTATCTGGCTAGCATATTCAAGGCTCACAATTGATGTGTTTTTATTGGTTGTGTTACTCTTTTTTATCTATGATTAAATCAGTGGCATATTTCGTTGTGTCGTTCCTGGCGAGTTTATATGAGAAACATAATGGCTTAGTTTTAATATTCGTTTTATTCATGTTCTGCACATTCTAGTTTGAGCAGTCTGCATCAGGTACTTTGGTTGATTGCTCGCATTGTTATTCAAAATGAACTTGTAGTTTGTTTCCCAAGTCTGTTGTTTAAGTAACTTGTTTTGTCTTGGTCTCAGCCATCTTCAAGTAGAGCAGTCATTTCACAGAGCAGCACATGCTCGCATCGCTCCATGGTGCCAGCTGGTCCACTTATTCAAGAAGAAATAGATGTATGAGCCACCACTATTAATTGCTTCCTTATATATTACCGCATTGACACATTTAAAATTCATGGTGGTGTGATTGCATGGTAATGCTATTATAATTTGTTTTGTGTTTGTTTCAGGCTGCAAATGACCCTCTGAATGCCGAACAAAGACCCGGTTCTCCAAGTTTAGATTTTGTTTCACACAGCAGCAGTGACAATACCTATTTCTCATGGCACACCGCTTCGACTGATCCTTGTTTTTCAGTCGAAAGATTATTTGAGGATGCCCTCCAAGATGCCTGTGATATTGTTGAGCAAGAAGCCAAGAAAACAGATTTAGTAATCACCATAGCATGCAAAGACTTATATGAATTGAAAAACAGGCAAGCCTTAACGCAGAACATACTTAATAATCTCATCTGCAGCTCTCATGGGAAGCCAGTTGTTACATGTCTCGGGATGCAAGCTCCATAGAGACCTTTTCTGTAACACGAGTTATGGTGTTTTTTTAGTTGTCTGGACTCTGCTGCAACTTTTATGCTTCATTCTATTACTATCAAGTTTACCGAGGATTGTAATAATCTACTGTAATTTGCAGTTGTAAGTTGTTTGAGGATTGTTCCAAACTGAGCATCTATCAGAATTACTAGACACACATGAAAAACAGTGAAATTGTAAGAGGTACAACACACGATCTACCGGAACAGGGAGAACGTCCATTGTATTACACAGGCACCATAGAACTTGCAAAATTCATAGACGTTCACTCAACAAAGTGAACACATAAAGAGCAGACCTAAAGAGAATACATCAGGAGCAGCCCCACACAATCCATCAATCTGATGGATAGCCGTTGTAGTAATCGTACTGCGTGGTACCATCCTCGCCATATGGCGGCACCATCTGCAGCTCAGAATGCTCGACGATTCTGCAATACTCCGCCAGCAATCGATCGAGTTCGAAAGGACGGTCATTCCATAATCCTCCTACTCCATACCCATATACAACGCTTGGCTCCTCTTCCCACGCAAGAGCCTCAAAGTTGTACGATCTAATCTCGGATAGATCCACATAGTATATGCTGTCGGCCTGCACCATGGGTACCCTAGTATTGTCAACGCAGACACACCAATTCTCAACAACGAAGAGAGCACGACTTCCGATGCCTCTGACCAGATGAAGGACACGGTTGTAACATCACAAAACTTTAATCCCAGGCTATTAAGATCCAAGTCATCAAAATTAGGGTTAACAAAAAACTTTTCCAATTAAAATTAATAAAGCATTCATATGGGTGTGCACTTAAATTAGGAGTTGTTTTGAATTTCCATGATTAAGTGATCCATTGCTTGTAAAATGATTCTTAGGTGAAATAAACATCATCTAGATCATTCACAAACAAATCCCAAAGAAAAACAAATCAAAATGAATAAAAGAAGCAAATGGTCATTTGTGCCATTTTAATCAACATACCTACTTTGGCTATTCCTAGAACTCAATTCTTAATAGAAACAAATGTGGATCTTTGTACCCCTTGCTAGTACATGTAATGATGTACCAAGGCCCACCTTGTGATCTGCCAAAAACTTTCAAACACTAATTTTAAATGGCAATGGAAAATTGAATGTAGTTCATATGGGAAGATCCCACTTATTCAAAAACCACTCAAATGAGCTCCATTTTTAAATCCCAAGCAACCATAGAGGCTTAAGCATGTGTATAGCAAACCCAACAAAATTCATCCAAAAATTCCAAACTTTAGTTCATGCGGCCATTTTGTCGAAAAGGTGGCATGCACAAAAATTCTGCCTAACTATTACTATTCAATGATCATTGCATTGTCGAGTAATTGGGCTCCATTTGGTCCCCTGGTCCCCTCTAACTCTAACCAGCCCCTATCTAAGCTACTCACCGGCCTAGAGTAGCAGTAGCGCGCCGCCCGTTTTTGGTCACCCCCAGCCGAACGTGGACAGCTCGCAGCAGACCGCGCCGCGCCAAACCAGCATGCCCGCTACCTCCGCCTAACCCTACTGCCACTCCTTGTCCACCCCTCGATCACCCCCAGGCCCTAGACCACTCCCCAGCGCTGCCGCCCATTCTCTCTGCGAGCTCGGCAGAGCGCGTTAGCCGCCAACACGCCACTGACCGCCCCTCGACCCAATACAATGCACGTCGCTCCACCTCGACCCCAGCACCCCGCCAGACATGGCCGTGCGCGCCATGCCAGCGCACCACGGTCGAGCACCGCCTCTGTCTCCTAGAGCGTGGGATGCTCCCGACCAAACGCCACCACCCCTAGACACGCATTTAAGCCGTAGAGCACCGCCAGGAGGCAGGCCATCGTCCCCTACCTCTAGCCACGCCGCTAGCACGTTGTGCAGCCCTTGCCGGAGTCGCCAGCCCATCCCGTTCGGTCGCCTCATCGAGCTATAAATAGAGGCCACCCCAGCACAAACTCCTCACACCATTCCACTCCCCTCTCCTCACTAATCCTTCCCCACCTCTCGTCGGAGCCACTCGAGCCTTGGTTCGTCGAAATTTCGCCGGAGGAGCTCGCTGCAGAGGAGGAGAAGGCGCCGTCGATTTCGTCCACCCTAGGAGCTGCCGTGACCACCCCTGAGCCAGCCATCGACCGCACTTTCGATCACCCCCATTGCCGCCGTAGCTGGAGCCCTGGTATGCCCCCTAAGCACCCCCACCGAGCCGCAAGGGTTAGACCTCGCCGGCGACCTATCTGTTGTCGACGACACTCCTCAGCCGTAGATCCCCCTTCTAATCTAACGGCCCACATCGCCCTGTACCGCTTCGCGTGTAAAGAGCCGCTGACCAGTGGACCCCCTGTCAGTTGTTATCTGTGCCGCGGAACGCCACTGGGCCGGCCTGTTTTCTTTCCCGCACGACCCATTTAATTCAAACTTAGATTTTTCTATTTAGGTTGAACTTAGTTCTGTCCCCTAGTTTTAAAATCAATTCAGAGAGATTTACAAATCCAAATGGAGTGATTCCAATTTTGTTAGAAAGCTACTGAAAAGATCTACCCAAGCCCGTTGGAGTTAATTCATTTAGAGTTAGAGATCTCTCCTAGTAAAAATAATAAGCCAGAAGCTTTTGCACATTCAAACATTTTTATAAAATCAACCAAATTAGCTTTTGAGTTGATTCCAACTCTCAAAAATCACATTTCACCATACATATCTGAATATGTAATAATATTAAGGTTTACAAGCAGTGACTTTAGACTAGTACCAAAATAATGCTATATAGGCATTTCTAGTCACATTAAATCATTAAACAATGAACTTAAACCAAAGTAAATATGAACCAACCCTTAAATCACATTCCCACATGTTAGAATATGTGGTGATGACATGTGTCCACATGATCCCATATTTTAAGTGGTGAATATTAAATCTTACTTATTTTCAATGAGTAGAAATTAGTTTTCTTAAATAAAAAGAATGAAGCTAGTAATGAAACTTGTGATGCTTGTGATGATAATAGATCATCAAATGTGTGCCTTAGAATGCTAAGTATCCTAGTTAAGTATTGCTTGGTGATTGTGTACTCCGTATGTATTTATAGACGATAGTACCGACCAAGCTTTCGAGGAGGAGGAGTGTTATCAAGAGGAGGAAGAAAACTTCAACCACTGCACCAACCAAGGCAAGCCACCTTTAACAATGCAAGCTAATCCTTGCAATCTAGATAACCCAAGCAAAGATGCTTAGGACATGCTTTAGTTATACCATTTTTGACTAGTACTTACCCCCAAGTATTATTTTTCCAAGCTTTACTTCCTTTACTTTTACCAAAGTCCCTTACTTGTTTTGAAGGTAGCATAAAGAGTATAAAACTTGACCTATCTAGATAACTTTAGAGGTTATTCTATGGCATGAGATTGATCCCATCTTTCCACCTTAGTGAACACTCTTAACTTAGTAGTTTAGAGTTAGATAAAAACTTGAGTCACTTTAGATGGGAACACTTGGTGAAAATGAATTGAGAAAACCTTGGAATGATGAGTCATTCTATTGAGATGTTTTTACATGTATTGAGAAACACAAATGTTTTATGATGATGAACATGTCGAGGCATGAGCCTTAACCCTTTTTACAAAAACGGATGGTTGGATTCGGATGCGATACCATTCCAAATTTACCGTACAACCACAATACCTGAATTGGGTAAGGCTTAGACGGAAGTTTATATGCATTAGTATTAGTTCCCTCACGGGAGAGGTTTGAACTGAGGCTACCTCTCAATGTTGTCCACCTATGCAGTGCCTAGGATGACAGATGGTCATGGCTGGGAGGCCATACTCATAGGAGAGATGCTTATACTAGGGTGTGTAAAGGAAATGTTATGTTTGATTATCTGCATACTAAGTATGATGATTCAGGGTTATCCCTGACAGATGTATCGAATCTTGTGGTGAAAGTGTACCACCTCTGCAGAGTGTCAAACTATTCGAATAGCCGCGTCCGCGGTTATGGACAGTTGGAGTGGCCATATTGTTTCGTTGTCAGATGTTTTCAAAATAACTGATGAAATGAATGATGAATCTTGACTTGACCACAACAGGGTTGTGACTATGACACTAGCTTCCCAACTTAGGTGATTCTAGAACTTTATTTTATCTTTTTTTGCTTCTGAACTCAGCTTACGTTTCAAACTTAACTTTATAATTAAACTTAGAGTGGGCACTTTAATTTAGAATTATACTACTTGTTAGTGGTAGTTTGCAAGTACTTAAAGAGTACTCATGGCTTTTGTCCCTGGATATTCTCATGGCCAGACTATGAAGGTGACTACCAAGATGATGGCCAGCAGGACGGCTATGATAACTAGGACTATCTTCCTTCGTCAGCATTGCCTGTGCCCCTGAAGATGGACCCCACTGCTACGCTTATTATTTATCCCGCTGCTTGTTGTATTAAGACTGGATCATGAGATCCTTATTTGTGTAAGACCTTATTTATGGTTTGTAATGGATGATGTACTGTGATATCCAATATGTTATGTCTCGCAAAAATGTTAATCCTGGGATTGCGATGAATGACATAACAGGCATCTGGGATTAAAAATCCGGGTGTTGACAACGGTTCTGGGTATCAACCCAGTAAACAACCAGCCTGCCACCGTAGACCGGTCCACTCACAACGAACAACAACTCCCCATCGGACTCGACGAGGTAAAAATAATTCTCTGGGAACTGGCAGCCTGGAACAGGGCCTGCAACGGTGGGATGCATCTCCAGGGTTCATGCGGAGCGCTGCAGCTGCACATCTCCATGAGCAGCATCACACATAGTCGAGAGGATAGACCCGTATCTGTCTATGACAAAAACATCATCGGCATAAGAGGTCATGCTCCAGAGTTCTGCGAAGTCATACGGCGAGTACCACCCTGACCATAGGAGACCCTAGTTAGAATGGACGTCCGAACAAAAACTTAATTTCCAAACCAAAGTGAGTATTTATGAAAAACTATTTCCTCTCTTATCCTTGGGAATTCATTCTTTCTCAAAAATTCATATTCCTCAAAATCCTTACATTACTACTTAAAATTTGACACACTTGATCACTTCACTAATTTCCTCATCCTTAATTCTTGTAGATGGAGACTCAATTCAGCAAGTTCTACCAGTTGGGAAACGGAGGTCAGCCGATCTTTGAGAGGGATCTGGATTCATTGTCGGAGTTACTGGGACGCCCACATCCGGAGTTTCTTGGAGCTCAACTTCCAGGACCCCAGGAGGAGATTTGTAGTGGCTAGTCACCACTGATCTTAGAGGAAGCATCAAAGCACCAACGTCCGGGATAATCCAGTTCTCCATGAGAGAAAAACAACTGGCTAGATGGATTAGCCAGGGCAATGCATGAAGCTCTCGCACGTCTATGTGCCCTTAGCGTCAACCAACTCCAAGGAACCCGTTTTTCTCACTATGCAAGACGTGACTTCATGGGAATGCCAATGGAGATGCCAAGTCACCCAGAGTTGAAGCGTCAAGTGGATAACCTTGACTTCCTACTGTACGATCGTCAGAAGGAGTTGGACAATGCTAGGGAGTTTGCCAACCACAACCGTGCCATTGCCGCCCAGAAGGCCCAGACTTTCTCACTGCTTGTCAAGGACCGTCAGTCTCTTCGCCTCCAGCGTGAAAAGAAGGATCGCACCATCGCTCGTCTTTGCAAGAAGGTGGCCGACCTCGAGAAGACTGTCAAGGAGCAAGAAGCTCAGCTTGCAGCAAAGGAGGAAGAAGAGGAGGGTGAAGATATCCAGAGAGACATGGATTCTTACCTCAACAATGATGATGACTTTCTGGAGGAGGATGCTATGGACTTCTACACTGACGATGAGGACTCCGACTTCATCGACGATGAGTAGATGCACTAGAGCACTGTCGTAGCATGAGATGTATCGGTTCCACTGTATCATAGCTTGCAGAATGGTTCTTCAAACCATCTTCTTTCCTTGGTTGTCGTGGTGTGTGTTTGTATCGTGTGCTTGTTTGAATGAATGAAATGAAGTTAGTTGCAAAACCTGAGTCAAACTCAAAGTTTTAGCTTGAAACCAAAACCATGAACCTTAGAACTTTCCCTCTTACCCCCTTATCTACCTCAATCTTCAGATGACTCGTGGAAACCAAGGAGGGAGCAGCTCGTCGCAAGACCCAATGCTGCAGATCTTGTAGAATCTCATCGCAGACAGAGAAGCAAGCAGGGCAGAGCGCCAAACTAATCTAGCAACACTACAACAGATCGCCCAGATGGCTCTCAACAACCAAGGGCATGGAAATCAAGATCATCAAGGATCCAAGCTGAAGAACTTCCAGAATACTAATCCCCCAATCTTTAGCACTTCAGAGAACCCATTAGATGCAGATGACTGGTTACAAATGATGGAGAACAATCTAGAAGTAGCCAGAGTTGATGACAACGAGAAATTTCTCTTTGCTACCCACTACTTAGCAGGAGACGCAAGAGCATGGTGGAACAGTATCCGCCTGATGAACCATGGGCAAGTGATGACATGGGAAGCTTTCAAGATCAAGTTCAGCCGCACCCACGTGCCGCAGGGCTTAGTCACCAGAATGAGGGATGAATTCAGAGAGTTGAAGCAAGGCAGAATGACGGTGGTGGAGTACCGTGACAGATTCCTGTCACTTGCCAGATATGCACCTGATGAGATCAACACGGAAGCCAAGAAGGAGAGATTCCTGAACGGACTGCATGATGAGATGCAGACTGTCCTCGTCAACATCCGCTTCGAGGATCTCGAAGAGCTAGTCGACTTTGCCATTCAGATGGAAGGGAAGATTAACCAGGCAAACAACAACCGCAAACGTCGTATGATGCAGCAATCTGGATCCAGCAGTCACCAGAAGTACCGTCCCAACCCCTCACCAGGATATGCACCAAGGAACAATCGACCCCCAATGTCTCGCCCAAGCTACCCCAACCGTAGCGGAGGCAATGTGAAGTCCGGAGGAAACAACAACAACTCCGGTAACCCCAACAATTTCAATCGTGTACCTGAAAGAACATGTGTGCCCCATGTGTGGTTTTGGTAATTAATGACAATCTTTATGGACTTATGTTTGCATTGAGTTCTACTTGTAGGATTTGTCCATAGGCAATGCTTGAACCATATGTTGGCTTCAAGGTTGGAAGAAGAAGAAAGTGAAGAAGATCAAGTGTTGATCAAGGTTTCAAGGAATGATCCAGAGATTGGTCAAGTAGAAGTTGAGCCTATGGCAAGTGTGTCTTGAATAATAAGATGATCTCAAGTGTAGCTTTCCATCCTTATGGTGATCATGGATATGTGAAGATATGCCTAAAAGAGAGGCTCTTCCATAGTGGAGTATGGGGGAGCAAATTCCAAGTCTTCACCAAGCTAGCGCAATCAAGAAAGGTGTTCTATCTTGAGGTGTAGAAGATCGTCATCATCAACATCAGGTGGAATATACACAAGGAAATTGTTTGATCTTGATAGGGTTTCTTTCTTACCAGTCTCGTGGTGTTAGTTGGGGAGACCGGTTTATAGGATAGATAACCGTACTATCAAGAGGGGCTCTCGAGTGAGTAACTTGATCATATCCCTCGGTGAGAGCTCAAACCTTTGCATACTGGGCATCATCTTTCTTGGTTCTTATTTGGGTCTTACTCATGTGAGTACTTAGAGCTTGTGTTAATCTCCATGACAAGCTCAAGTTCATCGAAAACGAATTTCATATGTATTCTCTATTGCGTTTTCGATGTTGGAGGTTTTATCGGTTCGTGTTTTTGGGAGAGGTCAAACCTTTCGTCATTTGGTTCGATATTACCTTGCTGGACTATTATGTTTCTCTGAATGATCTTGTAGAGCTCATTGTCCTCTTTAAAACGATCCCAAGATCATCAAAAACGGAGTCCGGATGCAAAAGTTATGATTGTTTCAGTTTCGCTGTTTCTGCCAGTTTTCAGGGGGGGCGGATTATCCGGCCATGGGGGCGGATTATCCGGCCCAATTTTCGGAAAACGGCTAAGGACTTTGAGGCGTGGCTCCCAGTAACAGGGGCGGATTATCCGGGCCTCTGGGGGCGGATTATCCGGCCCAAATATCCGCCCCCTATACTGAGGGTCGCGCCGCGAAGTCCTTAGCCATATTTTGGCCCGGGGAACCCGGAATATCCGGGGGAGGGGCGGATTATCCGGCCTGGGAGGTCCCAAACGGTCATATTTCGTTGGGGAGGGGTATAAATAGACCCCTTCTTCCTCCTTAGGCTAGTGTCTTGCATTCTCTCTCTCCTCCATTGTTTTGACCTTCAAGAGCTTGCAAATTCTCTCAATCCCTCCCATATTTCTTGAATCTTTTTGGGGGATTTGAAAGGGGTGGTCTAGATCTACAACTCCACCAATCCATCTCTCCTCTATGTGAGAGGAACATATTGGGATCAAGATCTTCGGGTTTCTTTTGTCGATTTCCTCTTGTGTTCTTCCTTTCTTATTCTCCCACTAGCTTTTGTAGCTTTGGTGGGATTTGGGAAAGAAGGACTTGGGCACTTCTTGTGTTCTTGCCATTGCATTTGGTGCATAGGTTTGAGTTCTCGGTGAGGATTTGATTGGGTGAAAGGTGAGAAGCTTTTTACTCTTGGGTTCTTGGAACCCTAGACGGTTTAGTTGTTTTGCAGGTTTGTGGATTACTTAGGGCCTCAAATTAAGTTGTGGAGCTTTCCCCGAGCTTGTTTGTTGGGAGCCTCCAATTGAGTTGTGGAGAAGTGCCCCAATCTTTGTGAGAGGTTACAGATTGCCACCGACAAGTGCACCGATAGTGAAGAAGTGAACCGGGCCTCTTGTGGCGAGGTTCACAGGAGAATAGGATGAGGCCTTTTGTGGCGTGGTGGTCCTAGTACCGCCCACCCCTCCAACAAGACGTACTCCCTTTATGGGAGGAACTCGGTAATAAATCATCGTCTCCACGTGCCTCGGTTATCTCTATACCAGAGCTATTACTTATGCACTTCATTTTGTGATAGCCTTCGTGCTTGAAGTCTTGTATCTAGCTATCACATAGTTGCTTGTATTGCTTAGCATAAGTTGTTGGTGCACATAGGTGAACCGTAGTTTATATAAGATTTGTGCTTGACAAAGTAAACGCTAGTTTTATTCCGCCTTTGTTAAGCCCATATCGTAAAAGTTTTAAACCGCCTATTCACCCCCCCCCTCTAGGCGGCATCTGTATCCTTTTCAATACCTCCCAAGAACAACAACAACACTGCACCCAGAACTAGCAGCAATGTTGTGCCCGTCGCAGCAAAGGACAAGTCCCAGATCACCTGTTTCGAGTGTGGAGTAAAGGGCCACTATTCCAATGAGTGTCCCAAGAAGACTGCCTCCACTACCAATGTGAATGCCCCAGCTCAACAGCAGCATCGTGTTCAACCAGGAAGAAGATTTGCCCCAGGGAACCCTCACAACCGCAACGGCCGTCTCTTCCACATGAACACCGAAGAAGCCCAAGAAGCGCCAGATGTAGTGCTGGGTATGTTTTCTGTCAACTCAATTTTAGCAAGGGTATTGTTTGATTCAGAGGCATCGCATTCATTTGTCACCGAAGAATTTGCATGCACTAGTAAGGTTCACCCAACCAACTTGAAGCATATCATGATAGTTCAAATCCCCGGATCAACTACAAAAGCTAGAAAATTTTGCAAAGCTGTGCCTATCATAATACATGGGATAGATTTTTATGCCAACCTAATAGTACTAAGGATTGGAAGTAGTACTAGGTATGGACTAGATGTCAAGGCATAAAGGAATGATAGACTGTGCTAAGAAATCCATCACCATGACCAGTAGCTCTGGAGTAACAGTAGAGCATATATCTGAAACCTTACCCCATCAATTCAATTGCAACAAGAGTCTAGCCCTACCCACCATAGACCAAGTAAGAGTAGTCTGTGAATACCCCGATGTATTCCTAGATGAATTGCCATGTATGCCCCCGGATAGGGATACTGAGTTCATTATTGAACTAATCCCAGGAACCGGACCCATAGCCCAGAGACCCTATAGCATGAACCCCTCAGAGTTAGTGGAACTGAAGAAGCAGTTGGATGCCATGTTAGCAACAGGCTTGATTCAACCAAGCGCATCGCCATGGAGATCACTAGTGTTATTCGTCGACAAGAAATATGGAGGCAACCGTCTGTGCATAGATTACCGGAAACTGAATGACGTCATCATCAAGAACAAGTACCCCTTGCCCAAGATAGAGGATCTATTTGATCAGTTGACTGGAGCCCAGGTATTCTCAAAGATTGATCTTAGGACTGGTTATCACCAACTTAAGATTCGTGCAATGGATATTCTAAAGACCGCCTTTACTACTCGTTATGGTTTATACGAGTATACGGTTATGTCTTTTGGATTAACCAAAGCCCCTGCTTATTTCATGAATCTCATGAATAAGATATTTATGAACTTCCTAGATAAGTTTGTAGTTGTGTTCATCGACGATATCCTTATCTATTCCAAGTCAGAAGAAGAGCATGAGCAGCATCTGAGAATCATCCTAGAAACCCTGAGAGAACATCGGTTATATGCCAAGTTCAGCAAGTGTGAGTTTTGGCTGGAAGAAGTAGGATTCCTAGGACATATTGTGTCTGCCGGAGGAGTCTCTGTTGATCCCGCCAAGATCAGAGATGTCGAAGCATGGGAAGCCCCAACCACTCAAACCCAAGTCCGTGCATTCCTCGGATTAGCGGGATACTACCGCAAGTTTGACGAAGGATTTTCAAGCATCGCCAGACCCATGACCCAATTGTTGAAGAAGGACAAGAAATTTGAATGGACTGACAAATGCGAAGCCAGTTTCCAAGAGCTGAAGAAGAGATTGATATCAGCCCCAATATTTATCATGCCAGACATCAAGAAGTCGTTTGATGTAAATTGTGATGCATCCAAGATTGGCCTAGGATGTGTATTGATGCAAGAAGGCAAAGTCATCGCTTATCTGTCTCGACAACTGAAGCAGCATGAGCAGAACTATCCGACCCATGATCTTGAATTAGCAGTCGTAGTTTTGGCATTAAAGACATGGCGTCATTATCTGATGGGTAATCGCTGTGAGATTTACTCAGATCACAAAAGCTTGAAGTATATTTTCACTCAGAAGGAGCTGAATATGAGGCAAAGGAGATGGATAGAGTTAATCAAGGATTATGACCTTGACATTCACTATCACCCCGGCAAAGCCAATGTGGTAGCGGATGCTCTTAGCAGGTTGCCGTGTAGGATAAACACCATGATCAAGGAGAAGCAGCCCAGTTTGTATGAGGAGTTGGAGTAGTTTAGAACTGAGCTAGTTAGCAAAGGATTCTTAGCTAGCATTGAACTTCAACCCACATTGATTAGCCAAATCAAGGAAGCCCAGAAGGGAAATGAAAGTATCGACGGAATCAAACATCGTATTGGTACAGGAAAGGTACCTGGATTCATGGAAGACGAAGAAGGAGTTCTGTGGTACAAAGGACATATCTGTGTGCCAGCAGATTTGGAGATGAAGCAAGTTATCATGAAGGAAGCTCATGATACTCTTTATTATATGCACCCCGGAGGAACGAAGATGTATCAAGACCTGAAAGAGCAATTTTGGTGGCACAAGATGAAGAGAGAGATCGGAAGCTACATCGCCAAATGTGACATCTGTCAAAGAGTCAAAACAGAGCATCAGAGACCCGCGGGACTGTTACAACCATTGCAGATTCCGGAATGGAAATGGGATTCCGTCGGAATGGACTTTATCACCGGTTTGCCTACTTCTAGTAGGGGAAATGACTCAATCTGGGTCATAGTTGATAGACTGTCCAAGGTAGCTCACTTCATACCTGTCAAGACTACCTACCAGAGTGCGAAGCTAGCAGAGCTGTACATTGCTAGGATTGTTAGTCTGCATGGAACCCCCAAGACCATAGTATCGAATCGAGGAACCCAGTTTACCTCGAGATTTTGGTAGAAAGTCCAGGAAGGATTGGGAACCAAGTTGAATTTCAGCACCGCTTATCACCCGCAAACTGATGGACAGACTGAGAGAGTCAACCAGATCCTAGAAGATATGTTAAGAGCTTGTGTGTTAGAGTATGGATCAAAATGGGAAGACTGCCTTCCTTTTGCAGAATTCTCATATAACAGCAGTTATCAAGCTAGTTTGCAGATGGCACCATTTGGGTTCCTATACGGAAGAAAGTGCCGCACCCCTTTGAACTGGTCGCAAGTAGGAGAGAGTCAGATCTTTGGACCAGACATTCTCTGAGAAGCCGAAGAAAGTTCACAAAGTCCGTGAGCACCTCAAGACCACCCAATCCAGACAGAAGAGTTATGATGACAAGAGAAGGAGAGACCTGACTTTCAATGTCGGAGATTTTATATATCTCAAGGTTTCGTCATTGAAGGGAACCCAACGCTTTAGTCTGAAAGGAAAGTTAGCCCCCAGATATATTGGACCCTTCAAGATTCTGAATCGTCGAGGAGAAGTATCATATCAACTAGAACTACCTGAAGAGATGTTAGCCATCCAGAATGTGTTCCATATCTCATTACTTCGCAAATGTCTGGAAGTGCCAGAGAAGACTGAAGTTTTCAAGAACATCGATCACCGAACTATTGAGATCAACAATGACCTGACGTATCGTGAAGTGCCCATCCGTATCTTGGAAGAAGCTTACCGAACCACCAGAACTAGGAGTATCAAGTTTCTCAAGATTCAATGGAGCAACCATACCGAAGAAGAATCCACTTGGGAGCGAGAAGATTACATTAGGACAGAGTTCCCAGATCTCTTTAGTTCCTAGTTTTCTTTTGTAAATCTCAGGACGAGATTTTGTTCAAGGGGGAAGGTTTGTAACATCCCAAAACTTTAATCCAAGGCTATTAAGATCCAAGTCATCAAAATTAGGGTTAACAAAAAACTTTTCCAATTAAAATTAATAAAGCATTCATATGGGTGTGCACTTAAATTAGGAGTTGTTTTGAATTGCCATGATTAAGTGATCCATTGCTTGTAAAATGATTCTTAGGTGAAATAAACATCATCTAGATCATTCCCAAACAAATACCAAAGAAAAACAAATCAAAATGAATAAAAGAAGCAAATGGTCATTTGTGCCATTTTAATCAACATACCTACTTTGGCTATTCCTAGAACTCAATTCTTAACAGAAACAAATGTGGATATTTGCACCCCTTGCTAGTACATGTAATGATGTACCAAGGCCCACTTTGTGATCTGCCAAAAACTTTCAAACACTAATTTTAAATGGCAATGGAAAATTGAATGTAGTTCATATGGGAAGATCCCACTTATTCAAAAACCACTCAAATGAGCTCCATTTTTAAATCCCAAGCAACCATAGAGGCTTAAGCATGTGTATAGCAAACCCACCAAAATTCATCCAAAAATTCCAAACTTGAGTTCATGCGGCCATTTTGTCAAACAGGTGGCATGCACAAAAATTCTGCCTAACTATTACTATTCAATGATCATTGCATTGTCGAGTAATTGGGCTCCATTTGGTCCCCTGGTGCCCTCTAACTCTAACCAGCCCCTAACTAAGCTACTCACCGGCCTAGAGCAGCAGTAGCGTGCCGCCCGTTTTTGGTCGCCGTCGGCCAAACGTGGACAGCTCGCAGCAGACCGCGCCGCGCCAAACCAGCATGCCCACTAGCTTCGCCTAACCCTACCGCAACTCCCTGTCCACCCCTCGATCACCCCTAGGATCTGGACCACTCCCCAGCGCCGCTGCCCATTCTCTCTGCGATCTCTCTAGAGCGTGTTAGCCGCAAGCACGCCACCGACTGCCCCTCGACCCAATACAGTGCATGTCACTCCGCCTCGACCCTAGCACCCCACCAGACATGGTCGTGCGCCGCCGCGCGACCCATAGTCGTCGTGCGCCGCGTCGAGCACCGCCTCTATCTCCCAGAGCGTGGGACGCTCCCGACCAAATGCCACCGCCCCTAGCCACGCATTTAAGCCGTAGAGCACCGCCAGGAGGCAGGCCACGGTCCCCTACCTCCAGCCACACCGCTAGCACGCAGTGCAGCCCTCGCCGGAGTCGCCAGCCCATCCCATTCGGTCGCCTCGTCGAGCTATAAATAGAGGCCACCCCAGCACAAACTCCTCACACCATTCCACTCCCCTCTCCTCACTGATCCTTCCCCACCTCTCGCCGAAGCCACTCGAGCCTTGGTTCACCGGAATTTCGCCGGAGGAGCCTGCTGTAGAGGAGGAGAAGGCGTCGTCGATTTCATCCACCCCAGGAGCTGCTGTGACCACCCCTGAGCCCGCCATCGACAGCACGTTCGATCGCCCCCATCGCCGCCATAGCTGGAGCCCTGGTATGCCCCCTGAGCACCCCCATCGACGCACTAGGGTTAGACCTTGCTGGCGACCTGTCCGTCGTCGACGACACTCCTCAGCCGTAGATCCCCCTTCTAATCTAACGGCCCACATCGCCCCGTACCGCTTCGCATGTAAAGAGCCGCTGACCAGTGGACCCCCCTATCAGCTGTTATCTGTGCCGTGGAACGCCACTGGGCTGGCCCGTTTTCTTTCCCACGCGACCCATTTAATTCAAACTTAGATTTTTCTATTTAGGTTGAACTTAGTTCTGTCCCCTAGTTTGAAAATCAATTCAGAGAAATTTACAAATCCAAATGGAGTGATTCCAATTTTGTTAGAAAGCTACTGAAAAGATCTAGCCAAGCGCGTTGGAGTTAGTTCATTTGGAGTTAGAGATCTCTCCTAGTAAAAATAATAAGACAGAAGCTTTTGCACATTCAAACATTTTTATAAAATCAACCAAATTAGCTTTTGAGTTGATTCCAACTCTCAAAAATCACATTTCACCATACATATCTGAATATGTAATAATATTAAGGTTTACATGCAGTGACTTTGGACTAGTACCAAAATAATGCTATATAGGCATTTCTAGTCACTTTAAATCATTAAACAATGAACTTAAACCAAAGTAAATATGAACCAACCCTTAAATCACATTCCCACATGTTAGAATATGTGGTGATGACATGTGTCCACATGATCCCATATTTTAAGTGGTGAATATTAAATCTTAGTTATTTTCAATGAGTAGAAATTACTTTTTTAAATAAAAAGAATGAAGCTAGTAATAAAACTTGTGATGCTTGTGATGATAATAGATCATCAAATGTGTGCCTTAGAATGCTAAGTAGCCTAGTTAAGTATTGCTTGGTGATTGTGTACTCCGTATGTATTTATAGACGATAGTACCGACCAAGCTTTCGAGGAGGAGGAGTGCTATCAAGAGGAGGAAGAAAACTTCAACCACTGCACCAACCAAGGCAAGCCACCATTAACAATGCAAGCTAATCCTTGCAATCTAGATAACCCAAGTAAAGATGCTTAGGACATGCTTTAGTTATACCATTTTTGACTAGTACTTACCCCAAGTATTATTTTTCCAAGCTTTACTTCCTTTACTTTTACCAAAGTCCCTTACTTGTTTTGAAGGTAGCATAAAGAGTATAAAACTTGACCTATCTAGATAACTTTAGAGGTCATTCTATGGCATGAGATTGATCCCATCTTTCCACCTTAGTGAACACTCTTAACTTAGTAGTTTAGAGTTAGATAAAAACTTGAGTCACTTTAGATGGGAACACTTGGTGAAAATGAATTGAGAAAACCTTGGAATGATGAGTCATTCTATTGAGATGTTTTTACATGTATTGAGACACAAATGGTTTATGATGATGAACATGTTGACGCATGAGCCTTAACCCTTTTTACAAAAACGGATGGTTGGATTCGGATGCGATACCATTCCAAATTTACCGTACAACCACAATACCTGAATTGGGTAAGGCTTAGCTGGAAGTTTATATGCATTAGTATTAGTTCCCTCACGGGAGAGGTTTGAGCTGAGGCTACCTCTCAATGTTGTCCACCTATGCAGTGCCCAAGATGACAGATGGTCATGGTTGGGAGGCCATGCTCATAGGAGAGGTGCTTATACTAGGGTGTGTAAAGGAAAGGTTATGTTTGATTATCTGCATACTAAGTATGATGATTCAGGGTTATCCCTGACAGATGTATCGAATCTTGTGGTGAAAGTGTACCACCTCTGTAGAGTGTCAAACTATTCGAATAGCCACGTTCGCGGTTATGGACAGTTGGAGTGGCCATACTGTTTCGTTGTCAGATGTTTTCAAAATAATTGATGAAATGAATGATGAATCTTAACTTGACCACAACAGGGTTGTGACTATGACACTAGCTTCCCAACTTAGGTGATTCTAGAACTTTATTTTATCTTTTTTTGCTTCTGAACTTAGCTTAGGTTTCAAACTTAACTTTATAATTAAACTTAGAGTGAGCACTTTAATTTAGAATTATACAACTTGTTAGTGGTAGTTTGCGAGTACTTAAAGAGTACTCATGGCTTTTGTCCCTGGCTATTCTCATGGCCAAACTATGAAGGAGACTACCAAGATGATGGCCAGCAGGACGGCTATGATAACTAGGACTATCTTCCTTCCTCAGCATTGCCTGTGCCCCTAAAGATGGACCCCACTTCTATGCTTATTATTTATCCCGCTGCTTGTTGTATTAAGACTGGATCATGAGATCCTTATTTGTGTAAGAACTTATTTTTGGTTTGTAATGGATGATGTACTGTGATATCCAATATGTTATGTCTCGCAAAAATGTTAATCCTGGGATTGCGATGAATGACATAACAGGCATCTGGGATTAAAAATTCAGGTGTTAACAACGGTTCTGGGTATCAACCCGGTAAACAACCGGCCTGCCACCGTAGACCGGTCCACTCACAACGAACAGCAACTCCCCATCGGACTCGACGAGGTAAAAATAATTCTCTGGGAACTGGCAGCCCGAAACAGGGCCTGCAACGGTGGGATGCATCTCCAGGGTTCGTGCGGAGTGCTGCAGCTGCACATCTCCATGAGCAGCGTCACACGTAGTCGAGAGGACAGACCCGTATCTATCTACGACAAAAACATCATCGGCATAAGAGGTCATGCTCCAGAGTTCTGCAAAGTCATACGGCGAGTACCACCCTTCACCAAAGACCGGGCGACTCCCTTCATGCATGATCTCATCCGCCCACCGAATGGTGGTGTTCTGATAGTTTGATGTAAACACCATCAACAACAGGAACATCGTCACAGCGACAGAAGCCACCCGCTCGGTCGGTATCTCCGCCCTCACGCGCTTGATAGCACCTGAGAAGGGGTTGTACAACCGGGTCTCGTACGGCTGCACCCTCTGTCCAAGCACAAGGTGGCCGCCGGTTGTGCTACCGACATAAAAGTACCTTCCAGAGATAGAGGGAGGAGAAACAGAGATTCAGTCAAGGTAAACAGACTGAAATTCAATAAAGGTAAACCATGGAGCAAACCCTGGGCAACAAGTGGACAAAGAAACAGAACTTGAAAACAGATAGTATAGGATGTGAATGCAAAAAATGGATCACATATATACGGATGAATATAAAGAAAGCACCTACGAATAACCCGGCTAATCTTCTTCTCAAGGTGGCGGGCAGTTCTCATGTTCAGCAACGTGATGGCAGCGTCTTCTACCTGATACTCCTCCGACAACTGGTGCTCTAGAACAATCTAGTTGGCTGGCATAAAGCGCTCCTCCGTGAAGCCACGCCAGGCGCTGCAGACTGCCCGAAAGGCGGCGTAGTAGTCGAAGTCGTCCGTCAAAAGGAAGATGTCACCTATCTTATGGACGATTCCCTCAAGGAGACTAGCCCATGGCGAGTCCTCCTGCTTCTTCCCGGCTAATACGTTGCAAATGTATCTATAATTTTTGATGTTCCATCTTGTTTTATATCTACTTTCTTATGTTTTGTCCACACTTTGGAGTATTTTTATACACTTTCTTGGACTAACCTATTAACAAGATGTCATGGTGCCAGTTGCCTGTTTTCTGATGTTTTTGGTTCCAGGAAAGTCAGAAAATGAATATTCTCGGAATTGGACGGGACAAAAGCCAAAGCCAATATTTTACCCGAAGACACATTGAGTCCGAAGGAGAGACGAAGGGGGGCCACAGGGCGCCCACACACCCCTTGGTGCGAGCAGCCCTAGGATGCGCCAGGGCATGGTGTGGGCCGCCTGGCTGGCCACCGAGCTTGCCCCTTCGCCTATAAGATCCCCCGGGACGAAAACCCTAAATCGAACAGCCTCCAGCCACGAAAAGTTCCACAGCACAGCCGCCACCGACGAGGAGATTCAGAGGACAGAAAGTCTCTATTCCGGCACCCTGCCGGGATGGGGAAGTGCCCCCAGAGCCATCTCCATCGATCTCCACCACCATCTCCATCGTCGTTGCTCATTCCCATGATGATGAGGGAGTAGTTCTTCCTCGAGGCTAAGGGTTCTACCGGTAGCTATGTGTTCATCTCTCTCTCTATGCATGATCATATTGTGATCATGAGCTTTGTAATCAAGTAGATCTACCTTGCTACTCAAGTGCTTTAATAGATCTCTGCTCTCCCCATGTGTGTGAAAGTGACAGCGTGCACACCATGGTGGCACTTAGGCTAGAGATTACAAATACTTGTTATGAGTTATATTTGGAGTTGGATGTTTCTATGAAATTGTGGTGTTTGTTGGAACCATCTAGTGCTCAAGGTGACAATGTGGGGTTATCTAGATGGGGAAAGCAAACTTTGAGGAGTGTTGTTACATCCCTACCATGGATTAGAGTGTCCAACCAGAGAGTATTTCAGAGTAGTATCATGAAGAGAAGATATTTATATGAGAGTGTTCACTAGCAAAAGTATGATCCCTAGGCCTTGTTTCTAAGCATTGAAACACTGTTTGCAATTAGATTTGTTACATGTTTGCTTGCTTCCATCTTTATTTCAGTTTGCCTTTAGTCTTTTCCACGCCATAAAAGTATTTTTTGGCACCGTTACCACTTATAATTATCCATACCACTTGTATTGCACTATCTCTTTGCCGAACTAGTGCAACTATACACCTGGGAAGTGTATTGGGTGTGTTGGGGACACAAGAGACTTCTTGTATCTTGATTGCAGGGTTGCTTGAGAGGGATACCTTTGACCACTTCCTCCCTGAGTTCGATAAACCTTGGGTAATCCGCTGTTGACTCGTGTATTAACGAGCTCGTTGGGGAACCCCAAGAGGAAGGTATGATGAGCACAGCAGTAAGTTTTCCCTCAGTTATGAAACCAAGGTTATCAATCCAGTAGGAGCAAGGAAACACCCAAAAGGTGTAGCTAGCTGAACTTTGGCGAGGCGACTACGGTGCCAAGCAAAGAACGTGGAGACCTGCACAACACAACCACGTAACTCTGTCCCCAACTTGCGATGAGGTTGTCAATCTCACCGGTTTTGCTAAAAAAAGGATTAAACGACGAGTGGAAGAAAGTAATAGTTTGTAAAGTAAACACAAAGCAAAGCTTGATTGTAGATTAATAGTAAAAGAAAGGACCGGGGTCCATAGTTCACTAGAGGTGGCTCTCCTTAAAATAGATAACATGTTGGGTGAACAAATTACAGCGGGGCAATTGACAAACATCGAGAAAGCATACACGCATATACTACTCATCTTGACTCCTTTGAGATTCGATTGGGCATTACAACATTATACATAGACCGTAATCCAAATGCATCTATGACTAGTAATCCACCTTCAGGTTATCATCCGAACCCCCTCCAGTATTAAGTTGCAAGCAACAGATAATTGCATTACGAATTGCGTGTAAAGTAAACAATAATATTGTTCTATGAACAAAGGATTGTTGTTTTCTCCCTAGTAGCAACAGCACATCTAGTACCTTAGAGATTTCTGTCACTTCCCCAGATTACCAGAGGCATGAACCTACTATCGAGCATAAATACTAACTCTTGGAGTTGCTAGCATCTACTTGGCCCAGATAGCTACTAACAATGGAAAGCATGCAAGATCACAAATAACAAAGACATGATAGAATCAATAATCAATCTGAATATCCATCGGATCCCCACAAACACAACATGCAGAATTACAAATAGATGATCTTGATCATGAACGGAGCTCACAAGATCTAAACAAGATAGCACAAAGGAGGAGAACCAGACATCTAGCTACTACATGGACCTGTAGTCCAGAGATGAACTACTCACGCATCACACCGGAGGCTTGCATGATGATGAAGAAGGCCTCTAGGGTGAATTCCCCTCTCTGATAGGGTGCCGGGAAGAGCTTCAGATCCCTCCCGATCTAGGGATGGAGATGACGACGGGTACAGACTCTTTCTTGGAATTTTGATTGGGTACTTAGGGTTTCTGTATCGGAGGCAACTTATAGGCGGAAGGAGAGGCCGAGGGGGTGCCTAAGGCGGCCAGACCACCCCCTGGCGCGGGCCAGGGTGGGCCGCATGGCCAGGTGGTGTGGCCGGGCCCCAGCCCCTCCCCGTCTCGTATTCTGGCTCCAGGTGTCCCTCGGTGAAAAACTGACTTTGGCTTTTGTCCCTTCCAATTCCGAGAATATTCATTTTCTACCTTTCCTGGAACCAAAAACAGCAGAAAATAGGCAGCTGGCATTGTGGCTCTTGTTAATAGGTTAGTCCAAGAAATCATATGAAAAGTACTCCAAAGTGTGGACAAAACATAAGAAAGTAGATAAAACCAAGCATGGAACATCAAAAATTATGGATACATTTGCAACGTATCAACATCCCCAAGCTTAACTCCTGCTCGTCCTCGAGTAGGTAAGTGATAAAAAGAAAGAATAATTTTTGAGGTGACATGCACCATCATAAACTTGATCAAAGTATTTGTAAAACATTGAAAGCTAGGATCATAGTACTTCAATCATAACATGAAAGACAAAGTTCTAGCAATAAGGCAAAGAAACTATGTTGCGACATGAAAAGGCACAAACAAAAGATTAATGAATAACAATGCTTTGCAAGACGTTTGTTTGTTTCACATAAAGAAAAGATAGCATAGTAGTATTCAGCTTGTCCCTCATAGAGTAGCAAACATAAATGCATAGGACACCTTCAAAGTTCATAAGAGTGACTAGATACAAATAGTTTAAAACAAGCAATATCAAAGTTATGCATCAATCAACAAGTCTTGGGACAATTCACATAGAACTAAGAATGGCCACTATGCTCTCAAAGTAGGTGCATAAAGGTAGAAGGTGGAGACTCAATATAAAAGTGGAAGAAAGGCCTTCATAGAAAGAAGTAGGGATTCAAGTTTCATAAAGAGCTTCCAAAAATAATGGTACTTAATAGCTTTCAGCTCTCATTGCCCCTATCATAAGCATCTTGAAGTGATTAAGGTTAAAGTGAACAAACTATGGTGTATATGCTTGATGAAGTATAAGTTGGAAATCTCATGTCCCTTGAATACGAGGGCCGCTCCTCATGCTACTCAAGTTTAGTCACCGGTAAGTTCTTGTCATTGTAAGTACATGTGTATCATAGAGAACCGCCAACGGGGTACCCCTTGCCCGATGATACGGAAGAATCCCCATATCAAAATGACAAGGCAAGCAGACAACGAGCATCTCAACAATCTTCTTATTTACCATGGGAATATGGTGCTTTTTTCTCTCTTTCCTCTTTTCTTGATCTTTTTTTTCTTTTTCTCTTTTTTCTCAATATCTGACTCTTTTTTTATAAGAAGAATGCTTCATAGATAGCTCATTATGGTTATGCTGCAGGTTTCCACCATGACAGCATGGATTAGACCAGCGGCCCAGGCGTTTCTCTAACACACATACATAACTCCATGGACTTATAAGCTCCCCTTTCATTTCACATCGACGACATCCATAGACAAAATAGCATGATATCAACTAGGTACACAGTACAAGTGCAATGTTGAAAGCATTCCCCATGACAGCATGGTTCTGCTAATCCCCAACATATAAGTGCAAGCATACACAACATAGACGACATAACGGCTCAAGTTTATTAAGGGCAAGAAAAGTAAAGTGTGACATCAAGTTAGTGAGAGCTTTAATCACTAGTTTTCTCATAACAAGTTTAATTCGGAAGGTAGACAAAAACATGAATATACTTGGAGTAGCATATGCTAGTAGGTAGGTATGGTGGACTCTTTGGAATAACTTGGTTTTAGGAGTTGGATGCATGAGTGGAACTCATACTTGGTGGTGGAGGCTAGCAAAAGACTGGGAGCGAGAAACTAAGAGAGCAATAATGGCCATAATCATGCAGAGCGACAAAACATCATTGATCAAAGCATAAAGTGATACTACAAGTGGAAAACTAAAGAATCATAAAGGCTATGGTGACTTTGGATAGTCATAACATGGTGTGAGCATGCGCCAAGTCAACCCAAATAAAGCATCAAAGGATAATACCACAATACTATGTTGTAATATGCTAAAACAACGCATGATCCTTCCAAGGCACATTAAGCAATCTCAATTGTTTATAACAAGTCATGCTACAGCAAAGAATACTAAGCATAAAGCCAAAACAATATCGAGCATGGCATGATAAAGCATAGGCCACAGTCCAAAACAAGCTCTCTCTTTACCACTTAAGCATGAACTTTCCTACTCTTTTCCAATCCAAACCAAACTATTTGAAAACCAATGTATGAAAGAGGGGGTCCAACCAATTTATTCAGCAAACTAAGCAAACAAAGCAAACGAAAAAACAAAACGAAAACGAAAAATAAGACGCTCCAAGAACAACACAACTGTGCATGAAACAATAAAAATGAAGTGTTTGGAAGAAACCTAGGATTTTTATTGATGAAGAGGGGGATGCCCAAGGCATTCCCAAGATTTGATGCTTGTACTTCTTGGATATTTCTTGGGGTGACACGCGTGGCATCCCTAAGCTTGAGCTTTAGTCCATCATTCATCTCATTACTCATTCCTTCCATACACCTGAAATTTTTCCTTCATACAGAACTTCACACAATCTTTATTAGCAACATTAGTGCACTCAAGATAATAAGTCTTTAGGTTCAGTTCTAACACCAATAAAACTTCCACTAAAACACTAGCTACTATAGCACTTCCCTCAAAAAGCTCAATTCCCCAAAAGAACTCAAAAAGGAACCAACAAGAAGCAAATGTAGAGAATGGCAGAAATCTATCAAAACAGACCAGCAGGTAAAGACGAATTTTTTCGAAGACCTTCTATTGCTCAAATCGAAAAGTGTTGAACTAATGAAAGTTAGATAACAACCTGGGGCAGAAGCACAAAATATGACGTCTCAAAAGGACGTACAGAGATTTTACACGAATTTTTATGGTGAAGCATAGAAATCTGTTTCGGGACAGCAACTTTCCCAATCATTACTTCTCTCTCATTAGAGGTTACTCTTGGCACAAAAAGCAAATAAAAAGGATAAGGAGAAGTTATTACAGAGGTAATAACTTCCAAGACTCATCTAAAACTTTTGGGTTATCTTCCAATAAGTACTTTTCTTTAACGCCTTTAAGTTAGGCATAAGAAGCAAGAAAACGAATCAAGTGTTCTCAAATGAAGAAACATTAAGATTAATACCAGAAATATCTTCAACAAGGCAAGGTATCTCATCCAAATAAGTTTTAGAGGATCCTTTCTCAATGCTCTTGGATTCACTATTTTCATCAAACGGGTTTTCAGGAACAATCCAATCAAGGTTCTTTTCTATGGCTTCATGCATTGCTACAAGTTAAAAAGGTATTGGTATCTTGATTTCCTCTCCATTAGGTTCGGTTTTGTTCATATTTTCTCGTGTACCAATAATATCTACACATGAGCCTAGCATATTAAAACGTTCAAACACTTTTCTAGCTTCCTTGGCAACATCATAGAATTCCTTAAGCAAAGTTTCTAGAATAAAATCCCTCTTTTCAGGGTCATCAATTTCTTTAAGTTTAAGAAACATTACTTGCACTAAGGGGTTAAGGTTAACAAACCTAGCTTCCAACATGTGAACTAAAGAAGTTGCAGCAATTTCATAATTTGGAGCAAGCTCTACAAGGGATCTATCCTCAATATCCTCATGTTTACTAACATGATTGAAGAATTCTTCAATATTATCTTTTCCAATTATAGAGCCACTACCTATTGAAAGGTCTTTCAGGGTGAATTTAGAGATCAACATGGTGTGCTAAAGAAGAGGTAACAACTATAGAAAGACTTAATTTTTTTTGTGTTTTTAATAAAGAAAGCAAACTAGTAAAACTAATTTTTTTGTGTTTTTGATAAAGAAGCAAGCAAACAAAACCAAAGTAAACTAAGAATTACAAAAACAACAAAGTAAAGAGATTGGTTATGAGGGACTCCCCTTGTGAAGATGTCCTTGACTCCCCGGCAACGGCGCCAGAAAAAGTACTTGCTGACTCGTGTATTAACGAGCTCGTTGGGGAACCCCAAGAGGAAGGTATGATGAGCGCAGCAGTAAGTTTTCCCTTAGTTATGAAACCAAGGTTATCAATCCAGTAGGAGCAAGGAAACACCCCAAAGGTGTAGCTAGCTGAACTTTGGCAGGGCGCACTACCGGTGCCAGCAGCAACGTGGAGACCTGCACAACATAACCACAGAACTCTGTCCCCAACTTGCGATGAGGTTGTCAATCTCACCGGTTTTGCTGAAAATAAAGGATTAAACGTATCGAGTGATCACAATTCATTAACTAAGTAAGAAACTTTAGTAATCATGGCTCTCTCCTCCCACCCCTCCCCCCTCCCACCCACCCTCCCCACCAGCAACCATGGAGTTCTCCCCGGTGATCTTATCCCCTAAATCTGCAGCGCTGTGTAGATAACTTAAGCCATCATGGATTCTCTGATCTCCTGGGATTTCTCCCATGGATCTAGGGTGGCTCATCAGTACGTAGACGTTTTCACTCCTCTGTCCATCATGAAGAAGGGTCGTCCTCGATGGAATTCTTCTTGGTGGCTAGTTTCTTGGACTTCAGCTTTCCTCTCTCGGCTGGGAATGCGGCTTTGGCATTGCAATCTTGTCTTGGTGGATCTGCCGGCAAGTTCAAAGTTTTTTGGCTAGATGATCATACCTTCAGATTTTCAGTGGCGTCGAATCGAGTTGGACGTTTTATTCATGCTTTGGATTTCTTTAAGTGCAAGGACTTTCATTGTGTCTTCCATTTGTACCATGGAAAGCTGCCTCGAAAATCTTCTGTTTTTATCGTATTGATGATAAGGAGATCTGGGATCATTGGAAATCATCTCGGAAAAGATCTGTGCCACATTATCTCAAAAATATTCCCTCAAACATTAAAGGGAATTATAATGGGGCTTCTGTCAGTTCTTTGGCTATCAAAGCAGATTTAAATATCTTGGAATCATATAAAGATCAAGAGTGAAATATTAAGTTTGGGAATCTGGAGTTCGTTTTGAGTTCTTCAATTGGAAAGTCAACAACTTCAAACTGGTTACCGTTGAAGTTCAGTCAAGGGAGATCGCGGACTGTTTTCTCGCATGAAATGTTCAACCTGAAACATATTGGAGATCTCATACAAGCGGGTTATTCTGAATCTGAAATTATCTGGCTAGATGCCATCGGTAAGATAATAGCCATAGTTGTATTTGATGGGTTCGTAGCATGGAAAACAAAAAATTTCTACCGCAAGAACGAACAAAACCTAGATCTAATCTAGATAAAAGCCAAGATCTAATCTATTAGACATGAGCAACGAGATAGATCTGTACTAACCCTCGTAGAACCGAAAGCGTTACGAGATTAGATCTCGGGGTTGATGTAGTCGATCACTTGCCGATCTCAAGATCGTGTGGACGATCCTTCCAAGCAGCGCTTCCGCATGATCGGTCACACACGTCTTGAGTCGAAGTAGACATTCCTCTCCCGTTCAGCGAAAGCAGGAGGTAGTAGATCTTCTCCACGGAATCCCAGCAAGACGACGGTGTGGTGGTGGTGGTGGAGGAGAGAATTCTAGGCTTCGCCTAAGCCGGAGCAAGAGCGAAGGAAGAGGAGAGAGGCGGCTAGGGATTGTTATGGGAGAGATCTAGGGGTGGCGCCTCCCTCTATTTAAAGGAGGGAGGCGCCATGGGAGGAGTCCTAGTAGGACTCCCCTCCCTCCTTGGCCAGCGGGTTGGGAAGGGGGGAGGAGTCCTCCTCCCCCACGAATCCGTGTCTTGCCCCATAAGGTTTCCTTGATCCTTTCTTGGTTTTCAAGCAAACACCAAGAACTCTTCTAGAACCTTCCAGAACATTCCGAAACCTTCTAGAATCTCCATACAAACACTCCGGAACATTTCCTAACTTAGAAAATGATCCCCAATATATGAATCTTATTCTCCGGACAATTCCGGATCTCCTTGTGATGTCCCGGATCCAATCCGAGACTCCGAACAACATTCGGTCTCCAACGCATATTCCATATCTACTTAAAACAACTTGAACCTTAAGTGTGTCACCCTACGGTTCGTGAATATGCACATGATGGAGACACCTCCGATCAATAACCATCGGGATCTGGAGATCCATAATGGCTCCCACATACTCAACGATGACTTTGTGATCGATAGAACCATTAACATACGAAACCAATTCCCTTTGTCATGCGATATTCTACTTATCCGAGGTTTGATCGTCGGTATCTCTATACCTAGTTCTACCTCATCGATAAGTACTCTTTACTGCTCCATGTTATGTCATCCCTTGTGACCCACCACATGCTTGCAAGCTAACTAGATGACATTCCACCGAGAGGGCCCAGAGCATATCTATCCGTCATATGGATGGACAAATCCCAATCTTGGTCCATGCGCTTCAACACATACTTTTAGAATACCCAATGACACCTTTATAACCACCCAGTTACGAAGCGGTGTTTGATGTTATCAAAGTACCCATCCGGTGATGGTGATTAACATAACCTCATGGTCGAAGGATTAGGTTACTATGCATTTGAAAGCTTAGAATACTGAACTTAATGACTTGATCTTATGCTACGCTTACTATGGGTGTGTGTCCATCACATCATTCTCCTAATGATATAACCTTGTTATTAATGACATCCAATGTCCATGATCAGGAAACCATGATCATCATTTAATCAACAAGCTAGTTCCACAAGAGGCTTACTAGGGACTCTTTTATGTTTTCAAAACACACATGTATTAGTGTTTCCTTATAATACAATTATAGCATGGGATGTAAACATTTATCATAAACACAAAGATATAATAATAACCACTTTTATTATTGCCTCTTGGGCATATCTCCAACAGTATTTGTGGCCATTTGCTTCAAACTCCACTTGTGTACCTTCACGCAATGCAATTCTTGACATAAGAGGAGACTGTTGAAGAACATTGATGTCATTGTAGGACCCGGGCATTCCAAAAAATGCATACCAAATCGAAGTCTCATAATCTGCCACTGCTTTAAGGATGATTGTGCAATCCTTTTTGTGACCTTTGAATTGTCCATGCCATGCCGCAAGATAATTCTTCCAACTCCAATGCATACAATCAATAGAGCCAATCATTTCAAGGAACCCCCGAGCCTTGTTCTCCTCCAAAAGTCTAGTCCTGTCTTCGACATTGGGGCTCTCAAGTAGACGGTGCCAGATACACGCACAATTGCGACGACAAAGCGCTTGACACGCTCAATGGCTTGACTCTCACTCATTGCCAAGTGGTCATCAACGAGATCTGCCGGTATAGCGTATGCTATCATACGCAAGGCGGCGGTCACCTTCTGGTAGGTGCTATGCCAGAACTTTCCGGCAGCATTCCTCCTTCGCTCGAAGAACCGATCAAACTTGGTCACCTCTTTGCAAATGCGCCTAAACAAACCGATGTTCATCCTAAAACGCTGACGAAAATACTCCTCCGGGAAGGTGGCATTGTCGTTGAAATACATCCGCATCAACCTCTCGTGCCCTTCGATTCTTTCCCTCCACAACTTGCGTTTACCAAAAACCGAGCCATCGCGATTCGGTTCTTTCGTCGCGTGCCAAGCTAATAGCATCGATATGTTCTCATCTTACTCAAGCTCTAATTCATAGTCGGATGAATCATACGAGAATCTTTATAAGCACGAAAATTGTAGGGGTTCGTAGCATGGAAAACAAAAAATTTCTATCGCATACAAACAAACAAGCCAAGATCTATCTACTAGATTGTAGCAACGAGTCGATGGAATAACTCACCCTCGAAGATTCCAAAGTGTTTAACGAGAGCAGATTCTCGTGGGTGATGTAGTCGTACTCTTTCCGATCTCAAGATCGCGTGAGCGATCCTTCCAGTATACGTTCCGCAGCGCTCCCATGAGGTCACATCGCTCTTACTTTCGAAGACCTTCCTCTCCTTGTTCCAAGAAAGGCGGAGGTTGTAGCACTCTCCTCGCGATTCCGGCAACTGTGGCGTGGTACCGGAGGTAGAGGGGAGATCCCGCAGGGCTTCGCCTTAAGCCGGTGCGAGTATGGTGGAGCTTATGAGAGAGGCTATTAGTGGTCTAGTAATTAGACACACCAATTAGAGGCTCTAAACCAATTAGAAGGCTCTAAACCGAATAGCTCTAAACCGGGGTCTAGATCTAGGGTTTAGTTTAGAGGATAGGAAACTTGTGTGTGTAGGAGGGGAGCCCTGCCCCTCCTTATATAGGTGGGAGGGCTGGCCAAGGGAGGAGTTCCTCCCCAACTCGGCCTTGGGAGGTGCGCCGCCAAGGGAGGAATTCTCCAACTCGGCCTCCACCTCTCCTCCTCTTTTCCACTTCCCAAAACTGTCGTTTGACTTTCAAACTAGCCGTTTGACTTTTCAATTTAGGATTTAAATAAATCCTTTATTTGGGACAGCAAGAACACTTAGTACATGATGCAATCATTCCAATATGTAATGACACACTCATGTACCCTTACCCCACCGGAGTGCCGGACATTCCGGGACCTTCTAGAATGTTCCCGATGAAAACACCGGAACCATTCCCCAACTCCGAAACGGAACTTTCCTTATATGAATCTTATTCTCCGGACCATTCCGGATCACCTCGTGATATCCCGGATCCCATCCGAGACTCCGAACAACATTCGGTCTCTTTCTCATAATACCATAACTACTCAAACAACGTCGAATCCTTAAGTGTGTCTCCCTACGGTTCGTGAATTATGCGGACATGATCGAGACACTTCTCCGAACAATAACCAATAGAGGAATCTGGAAATTCATATGGCTCCACATATTTCTCGATTACTTTGCGATCGAATGAACCACTTACATACGATACCAATTTCCCTTTGTCTCACGATATGTTACTTATCCGAGGTTATGATCGGTATCTCGCATACCTAGTTCATCCTCGTTCTTGATAAGTACTCTTTTCTCGTTCGTGATATGTGATCCCTAGTGACCAAGACACATGCTTGCAAGCTAATTTGAAGACAATTCAACGAGAGGTCCAAGAGAAAATCTATCCGTCATGTGGATGGACAAATCCACTCTTGATCCATGTGTTTCAACCAATACTTTCCGAACACTCAATGCCACCTTTATAGCCACCTGACTACGGTGTGGTGTTTGATGACATCAAAGCATCCATCCAAGAAAGGTGATATTCATGATCTCATGGTCAAAGGAATTAGGTTACTATGTATCAGAAAGCATATAGCAATTGAACTATTGAAATGACTTTGATCTTTATGCTACGCTTGTCTATAGGAGTATGTCCACCATATCATTCTCCTAACGATATGATCTTGTTGTTGATAACATCTCAATGTTCATGATAGGAAAACCACAATCATCAATCAACCAACAAGCTAGTGAAGTATAGAGGCTATACTAGGGACTTCAAATTAAGTTTACAAATCACACAAGTATTAATGGTTTCCTTGTTAATACTATTATAGCATGAATGCAAACATTTATCATAAACACAAAGATATATAATAATAACTACATTTATTATTGCCTCTAGGCATATCTCCAACAGTCCCACTTGCACTAGAGTCATCTAATCTAGATTACATGGTAATATACCGAACACCCATGGCAGTTTGGTGTTGGTCATGTTTGCCCTCGGAGAGGTTTAGTCAACGGATCCATACATTCAGATCTGTGTGTACTTTGCAAATCTTTATATCCCCATCCTGGATATGTTCTCGAATAGCGTGGAAACGCAGCTTGATATGCTTGACTTCTTGTGTGACCTTGGTTCTTGCGCATTGGCTATGGCGCCCATGTTATCACAAGATGAAGACATTGGGTCCAAGACTTGGAACCACACCCAGCTCTGTAATGAACTCTTTCATCCATATCGCTTCTTGTGAAGCCTCCGGCAGCCATGTATTCGATTCAGTTGAAGATCTCGCCACAACGCTTTGCTTTGCACTCCTCCAGCTAATCGCTGCACCATTCAAAATAAACACGATCCAGTTGTGATTTAGAATCATCCGGATCGGTGTTCCAACTAGCATCGGTGTAACCATTAACAACGAGCTGTTCATCACCTCCATAAGAAAGAACCATATCCTTAGTTCTTCTCAAGTACTTAAGGATGTTTTTGATCATTGTCCAATGATCCACTCTGGATCACTTTGATATCTGCTAGTTAAACTAACGGCATATGCAATGTCGGGTCTAGTACATAGCATGGCATACATTAGAGATCCTATGGCTGATGCATAGAGTCTTACTCATCCTTTCTCTATCTTCGCCGATGTCGGACTTTGAGTTTTACTCAAGGTCGATTCAACATGGGCAAGAACCCTTTCTTGCTATCTTCCATTCCAAACCTCTTTAGAACTTTGTCCAAATATGTACTTTGTGACAATGATATTTGGCGTTCGATCTATCTCTATAAATCTTTATGCCTAATATGTAAGCTGCTTCGCCAAGATCCTTCATTGAAAACTATTATTCAAATACTCTTTGACACTATTAAGAAGGTCTACATCATTCCCAATCAACAATATGTCATCCACATACAGTATTAAGAATGCTCTGAGCTCCCACTCACTTTCTTGTAAATACAAGCTTCTCCATAAGTTTGTATAAAACCAAAACTTTTGATTACCTTATCAAAGCGTTGATTCCAACCGGGATGCTTGCTTCAATCCATAGATGGACCGTTGAAGCTTGCATACCTTGTTAGCATCTTTAGGATCGACAAAACCTTTGGGTTGCATCATATACAACTCTTCATCAATGTCTCCATTGAGGAATGCTGTTTTGACATCCATCGCCATATCTCATAATCATAATATGTAGCGATTGCTAACATAATCCTCACAGACTTTAGCTTCGCTCTTGGTGAGAAAGTCTCATCGTAGTCAACTCCTTGAATTTGTCGAAACCCTTTTGCGACAAGTCGAGCTTTATAGACGATAACATTACCATCAAGATCTGTTTTCTTCTTGAAAATCCATTTGTTCTCGACAACCTTCCTACCATCCGTAAGTCCACCAAAGTCCATACTTGGTTTTCGTATGGATCCAATCTCGGATTTCATGGCTTCTTGCCATTTATTGGAATCTGGGCTCACCATCGCTTCCTCATATGTCTCGGGGTCATCGGTGTTGTCCACCAACATGACATTCATAACGGAATCATACCAACTGAGTGGTACGAGTTCTTGTTGACCTCGAGGCTCGTAGTAACCTCAACCAAGTTTCATGATCACCATCATTAGCTTCCTCTCTTATTGGTGCAGCACCACAGAACTTCTTCCGGTGCGCTACTCGCAATTCGAGAGAAGGTTCGACAACCTCGTCAGTTCTACTTTCCTTCCAGTCACTTCTTTCGAGAGAAATTCCTTCTCTAGAAAGGATCCATTCTTAACAACGAAGATTTTGCCTTCGGATCTATGATAGAAGGTATACCCAATAGTTTCCTTCGGTATCCTATGAAGACGCATTTTTCCGCTTTGGGTTCAAGCTTGTCCGGCTGTAACTTCTTTACATAGGCTTCAGATCCCCAAACTTTAAGGAACGACAATTTAGGTTTCTTCCCAAACCATAATTCATACGGTGTCGTTTCAACGGATTTAGACGGTGCCCTATTTAAAGTGAATGCGGCTGTTTCTAATGCATAACCCCAAAATGATAGCGGTAAATCTGTAAGTGACATCATAGAACGAACCATATCTAAGAGAGTTCGATTCTGACGCTCGTACACACCATTACGCTGTGGTGTTCCGGTGTCAATCGCGAAAGTATTCCACATTTCTTCAAATGCTCGCCAAACTCGTAACTTAGATATTCACCTCCACGATCAGAACGTAGAAATTTAATCTTCTTGTTACGTTGATTCTCTACCTCACTTTGAAACTCCTTAAACTTCTCGAAAGTTTCGGACTTATGTTTCATGAAATAGATATACCCATATCTACTTAAGTCATCCGTGAAGGTAAGAACATAACGATAACCACTGCGCGATGCTACACTCATTGGACCACACACATCGGTATGTATGATTTCCAATAAGTCCGTAGCTCGCTCCATCATACCAGAAAATGGAGTCTTAGTCATTTTACCCATCAGACATGCTTCGCATCTTTCAAGTGATTCAAAATCAAGTGATTCAAGAAGTCCATCGGAATGGAGTTTCTTCATACGCTTCACTCCAATGTGACCAAGACGACAGTGCCACATATAGGTCGAGTTATCGCTTGATTTCAATCATTTAGCTTCAATGTTATTAATATGTGTATTTCTACTATCGAGATTCAATATGAATAGACCATCTATCAAAGGTGCATGTGCATAAAAAATTTTACTCGTATAAATCGAACAACCATTATTCTCGGATTTAAACAAGTAACCATCTCGCATTAAACAAGATCCTGATATAATGTTCATGCTTAACGCAGGCACCAAATAACAATTATTTAAGTATAAAACTAATCCCGATGGTAGATGAAGAGGTAGCGTGCCGACCGCGATCACATCAACCTTTGATCCGTTTCCTACGCGCATCGTCACCTCGTTCTTCACTAGCTTCCGTTTATTCTGCAGCTCCTGTTTCGAGTTACAAATATGAGCAACCGAACCAGTATCAAATACCCAGGCACTACTACGAATACTAGTGAGATACACATCAATAACATGTATATCAAATATACCTTTCTTCTTGATGTTGCCGTTCTTCAAATCCGCCAAGTACTTTGGGCAATTCCGCTTCCAGTGACCTTCTCCCTTGCAGTAAAAGCATTCAGTTTCAGGCTTAGGTCCAGCTTTGGTCTTCTTCGTCGGCGTAGTAACTTTCTTACCACCCTTCTTGAAGTGTCCCTTTTGCTTAGACTTGCCTTTCTTGAATTTGGTGGTCTTATTGACCATCAACACTTGGTGCTCTTTCTTGATCTCCACTTCTGCAGATTTTAACATAGCAAATAGTTCTGGCAACTCTTTGTTCATGTTCTGCATGTTGTAGTTCATCACAAAGTTCTTGTAACTTGGTGGTAGTGATTGGAGGATGCGGTAAACCCCCAAAGTATTAGGAATCACTATACCCAAACTTTGAAGTTTATTTGCGTGCCTGCACATCTTAAGCACATGCTCACCGACGGAGCTACCCTCTTCCATCTTGCGCTTAAAGAACTTTTCGAGCTTCATAACTTTCAATTGCCGCATGAGTCTCAAAGATTAATTTGAGATCCTCGACAATATCATATGGATCGACTCTTCAAATCTTTTTCAAGTCTGATTCTAAACCATACAAGATAGCACACTGAACTATGGAGTACTGATTCTTCCAGCGAGGTAAACATTCTTTACTTCATCGGTAGCATCAGCGCAGTGGGTCACCTAGCGGTGCATCCAGCACATAGGTCAAATTACCAGTGAGGACAATCCTCAAATTGCGGAACCAATCCATGTTGCTTACATTGTTTTCAACTTTTCTTTCTCTAGGAACGCATTAAAATTGATGGTAGGCTGCCATTGATCTACAACATATTTGCAATAGTTTAGACTAAGTTTATGACAAATTGAGTTCAAATTAATTAATGAAATTAAACTAGGTGAACTCCCACTCAAAACAACATCCCTCACATTGTTTTAGTGATCACATGAACCAAATCCACTACATCAACACCGATCATCACGAGAGTTGATATAGTTTCAATGGCGAACAATCATCATGTTCATCACATCTACTATATGATTCATGCTTTACCTTTCGGCGATCCGTGTTCCTGAGGCCATGTCTGTACATGCTAGGCTCGTCAAGATCAAACCTTAGCTACCGCATAAGCAAATCTGGCTTGCTTACGTTGTATTCACCCGCGGAATCAAAGACACCCGATCATCACGTGGTGCTTGAGCGCAAGCTTTGGCAACGGTGCATACTAAGGGTGAACACTTTAGAACTTGAAATTTATGTGCATGAGGATCATCTTATAATGCTACCGTAGTCTACTTTGCATTACAAGATGCATAAAGGATTTACATCACATGCAATTCATAATTTGTGATATGTTATGGCCTTTCTTCTTTGTGCTTCAGATCTAAATCTTCAAGAACTAAAATGATCTCCATCATCACCGGCATAGCATCAAGGTCAATGACGCTTCTACATGGTTGTCGTCCACCAGCTTCAACTATTACAACTATTTTGAATAGACACGCAGGTCTTAACAGAAATTAAAGACAACCATATGGCTCCTGGCGGTTGCCAACTTACAATAAGGAACATTGCATACATCAAATATAATCACAATCATGGCCATATCACATCATCGACACCCCTCAAAAACAAAGTTAGACGCTTCTACTTTCTTTGCATATTTTACGTGGTTTGGGGCTTTCCATAAGTGTCGTTCTAACCTACGAACAAGAACCACAACATTGATACTAGCATTGTTGATCACCCGTTGTAAATTGGATCTTTACTATGCTAGGAGAAACAGGCACCATAAAGCCACTTATGCAAAGCAGTTGCATGTCAAGCGTGGAGCAAGTCTCATGAACGATGTCATGTAAGGTTAGCCGGGCCGCTTCATCCCAACATACCGCAAGATGCAAAGTACACAAAAGCAATCTACAATAAAGCATCAACGCCCACAATGACCATTGTGTTCTACTCTGCAACAGATCTATATATAGACACGGCTCGATACCCTTGTAGGGGTTCGTAGCATGGAAAACAAAAATTTCTATCGCATACAAACAAACAAGCCAAGATCTATCTACTAGATTATAGCAACGAGTCGATGGAATAACTCACCCTCAAGATTCCAAAGTGTTTAACGAGAGCAGATTCTCGTGGGTGATGTAGTAAATTTCTTTCCGATCTCAAGATCGCGTGACGATCCTTCTAGCGCCACGTTCCGCAGCGCTCCATGATCGGTCACACGTTCGGTGCTCGGACGAAGACCTTCCTCTCCCTTGTTCCAGCAGGCGTGGAGGTTGTAGCACTCTCCTCGCGATTCCTAAAGACAACGGCGTGGTACCGAGGTAGAGGGGAGATCCTGCAGGCTTCGCCTTAAGCCAAAAGTGCAGTATGGTGGAACTTATGAGAGAGGCTATTAGTGGTCTAGTAATTAGACACACCAATTAGAGGCTCTAAACCAATTAGAAGGCTCTAAACCGAATAGCTCTAAACCGGGTCTAGATCTAGGGTTTAGTTTAGAGGATAGGAAACTTGTGTGTGTAGGAGGAGCCCTGCCCTCCTTATATAGGTGGGAGGGCTGGCCGGCCAAGGGAGGAGTTCCTCCCAACTCGGCCTTGGGAGGTGCGCCGCCAAGGGGAGGAATTCCTCCAACTCGGCCTCCACCTCTCCTCCTCTTTCCCACTTCCCAAAACTGCTGCTTGACTTTCAAACTAGCCGCTTGACTTTTCAATTTAGGATTTAAATAAATCCTTTATTTGGGACAAGAACACTTAGTACATGATGCAATCATTCCAATATGTAATGACACACTCATGTACCCTTCCCTCCGAGTGCCGGACATTCCGGGACCTTCTAGAATGTTCCCGATGAAAACACCGAACCATTCCCCAACTCCAAACGGAACTTTCCTTATATGAATCTTATTCTCCGGACCATTCCGGATCACCTCGTGATATCCCGGATCCCATCCGAGACTCAACAACATTCGGTCTCTTTCTCATAATACCATAACTACTCAAACAACGTCAATCCTTAAGTGTGTCTCCCTACGGTTCGTGAATTATGCGGACATGATCGAGACACTTCTCCTAACAATAACCAATAGAGGAATCTGGAAATTCATATGGCTCCACATATTTCTACGATTACTTTGCGATCGAATGAACCACTTACATACGATACCAATTTCCCTTTGTCTCACGATATGTTACTTATCCGAGGTTATGATCGTCGGTATCTCTGCATACCTAGTTCATCCTCGTTACTGATAAGTACTCTTTTCTCGTTCCCGTGATATGTGATCCCTTGTGACCAAGTCACATGCTTGCAAGCTAATTGGATGACATTTCACCGAGAGGGCCCAGAGAATATCTATCCGTCATGTGGATGGACAAATCCCACTCTTGATCCATGTGTTTCAACCAATACTTTCCGAACACTCAATGCCACCTTTATAGCCACCCTGTTACGGTGTGGTGTTTGATGACATCAAAGCATCCATCCAGTAAAGGTGATATGCATGATCTCATGGTCGAAGGAATTAGGTTACTATGTATCAGAAAGCATATAGCAATTGAACTATTGAAATGACTTTGATCTTTATGCTACGCTTGTCTATAGGAGTATGTCCACCATATCATTCTCCTAACGATATGATCTTGTTGTTGATAACATCTCAATGTTCATGATAGGAAAACCACAATCATCAATCAACCAACAAGCTAGTGAAGTATAGAGGCTATACTAGGGACTTCAAATTAAGTTTACAAATCACACAAGTATTAATGGTTTCCTTGTTAATACTATTATAACATGAATGTAAACATTTATCATAAACACAAAGATATATAATAATAACTACATTTATTATTGCCTCTAGGGCATATCTCCAACAAAAATACAGTCACTTCGTCTACCGAAACTAAAATAAAATTTGGAGAAAAAATGGCGTGACCGGAGGCGAAACGTACATTGCGGCCATTTTGCCGAGCACCTAGCGTGTGCCAAGTAGCGTGCCGGCTTGAGGAGGCCATGGCGGTCATTGAGGGCAGCGCGGCAGGTCTGAGTTGCCCGAGGCGCGGCAGCGGCAGTTCGCTTGGCGGCGCGAAAAAAGAAGCGTCCCGCCGACAGCTCACTTCGATTTCCGCCGTGGCGAGCTCGGGAAAGGTGCGGGGAGGCGCACCGACGGCGGATCTGCAGCCACTGCGCGCAGAGAAGCGCCGCCGGTGGCGAATCGAAGCAGCGGCGCCGACGGAATGGGGGTGGGAAATGGGGGCAGCGTGGGCGCGGGTGAGTTTTCAGTGGCAGTTGAGCTTCGCGCGCGTCGCCGAGTAATAGAGCGTTGGATGGCGTGCAACAAAATTAGTGCGCCGCGGAGCATAAATTGCCGCACGTGATTTTTTTAACGCGCGCAATTATGCAGCGTGTGCTGGAGGAGCGAAAGCGGCCGCGCGCTAAATCAGAAGTTATTTTTAGCGGTTTTGCAGCGGCCGTTGGAGCTGAGTATCGAGGCTGATCCGGCAGGTTTCGTCGTTGGAGTCCGTGACTTGGTTCGTTGCTTGAGCGGCCCTTGACCCGTTCTGTGACCGGCGACATCTCGCTGTTCAAGGCAGCGGATCAGACGGCTGTGAACACGGTAGTGTCTGCACGCTAGCTAGGCCAACGAGTAGGTGATGGGCAGCAAGCCCGGCCGTAGTGCATGGACGTCAAGGCTAGGATTAAAAATGGTAAAGAAACTTTTCATCTGTTTTCGAAGAAAAAGTAAATGAAGAGCTAAAAAGTAATAAAAACGGTATTTTGCGAAAAAGGAACGAAAACGAAATATTTTAAACGGAAACGAAAAAGAAAACGACAGAACCATTTCCGGCGGAAACGGAAACGGTAAGAAAATTCCGGATAAGCAAATAGGGACACTTTCCGGTAATGTAACCATCCAAGCCCATGTACGAAATAATACTTTGCATCAGTGCTTCCTCTTGCTCTTGTCGGCCATAGAATATATATTGGGTATACGTAATACATACAACGAGCCTAGTCTACATACTAATCAGGTGAATGTCTAAATATTTATATAAAACTATTTATGTGAACTTATGTACTTGTCAAAGTGTTGAATTATGTGTGTTACTTTATATTTAATTGTTGCATGTTAAAGCTGTGAGCTATGCTTTGTGTATTATATATTTATTTTGGTGTACAAACCATGATATTATGTCACTACTATATTTTGACAAATGTCCGGTTTTGTATCATATCCGTCCGGTATCCGTTACATATTCGTGTCCGATGATTTTCGATTCCGTGTTTGTTTCCGAAGTTCTCCGTTTCGTTTTCGATTCCGACGACATAAGAGGAAGTAAAAACGATAATGCATATTTCCGTTTGTTTCCGTTCCGTTTACAACCCTAGTCAAGGCGCTCGTGCGAGACGGGGATCAACGGGCAGAGGTTAAACCCGGCCGGGCCCGGCGCTCACGCACGCGTGACTTTGGCTGACTTGTCCACGGACGGGCCATCTCGTCGCCTGTCTCACAATTTAACCGGCTGACACAGGTGATTATCATTGCAAGGAAAACCACATTTTTGTGTCTAAAAAGAAAACGACACTTCCTTTCTTTTTAGTTCTTCTCCTTTGGTTTGTATAGGACTATAGGAGCGTATGTTACCCACAAAAAAGAAAGACTATAGGGGCCTATGTACAGGGGAGTAATTCGTAAAGAATATATATTTTTGCCATTAATTTTAGCGAAAAAAATATGATAAACCACTGGAGACTTTCACGAAATATGAATCCAATTTTCACGAGACATTCAGGAGTAAGTATAGCTTATGTACTACTCCCTCCGTTTTAAAATATAGATACACTCTTTTAACAAAGCTAAAACATCTCATATTTTAAAACGGAAGGAGTACTACAGGTCAAACTAATGATACTGGATCCTGGATCAGAATTTGTATAACCGGTTGGGTTTCACAGCAACCGCTCACGTGCTGTTCGACACAGCGGGAATGGTCACTAGTATTCACTATTCAGGCGGAGTGGCCAGGTCGCCAACAGCTAGCAGCTACGTGATGGAGTGACAACTCAAAGCAGCTAGCTTAGGCAGCAGGGCATGGTGGCGCCGTGGCGCCATGGTGGCGCGTGCGAAGTCTGTACCCGGCGCTGGCTACCAGACGCGGGACCCAATATATATATGTAGTACTACTATTTAAAATTTTAAATCTAGAAACAACTTGCGCAATACTAGCGGATGACCTCCCATACCAGTATACCACTGATATTTCCTCGTCGCCGAAAACAAAAATGTGCTAAAAAGGCCACACTCCCCCATATGACGTAGAATTAATAAAATTAAATGGGTACCCGGCTAGTAGAGATTTTGATTTTGAGGATATTATTGTCATTGGACTCCAAGACTTGTTCGGTTGTTTGAACCGACCGTTGTGCAAACTGTTCAAGGCAGTGCAGAGAGCGAGACTGCGAGAGTGGCCCAAGCGAGTGATAGGCCAATAGCTGACCAGCTTGCGTGTAGCTGATGGAAGTAGGGCGTGGTGGCGCGGCGGGGATGGGATAGCTCATGCTCATGCATGCTGGGACAAGTGACAACGGCAGGGCGAGAAAATTAGAGAAACCTACCAAAATTTGTATTTTTTAACAAATCTGACCTTTTTGAAACTAATTTCACGTCTGACCCTTTGGCAAAAATATTTCGAAATCTGACCTCTGGAGTCGGCGTCATTTTAAAAGACGCCGAAGTTGTGAAGATCCGCGCCAACACGTAGCAGCTGGGAGGCAGCCTCGGGAGGTCGATGCCAAGTGATACGGCGCCATATCACATGGCGCCGACCCCCTTTGGTCTACCTCGCAGCTGCTCTGCGTTGGTGCCGACCTGCACATTTCGGCGTCGTTTAAAATGGTGTCGCTCCCAGGGATCAGATTCCGAAATAGTTTCAAGAAGGGATCAGACGCGGAATTAGTTCTGCAGAAAGGTGAGATTTGTCAAAAAATACCCAAACTTTGGGCTAGGGTAATAAAAAACTGTCGTCTTTCGTGTTTGCAATAAAAACCACTATTCCAAAGTAACACGATGTCGAATACCACCACTTTCTCGTAACCTTGTAATAAACGTGATTATGACATGTGGGCTTACATGGCGGGAGGATGGTCGGGCCATCGCCGTTCTTCACTCTCGCGCGATCTATCCCTTTCACCTTCGTTCAAATTGTCGTCGCACCTCCACCGTCGCCATGGTCTCCTGGAAGACGAGTAGAGAGAGCTTGTTGTCGGAGTTCGACTCAGAGATGGATCTAAGCCCAGAGATTACGGTAGGTGTAGAACTAGGGTTAGCGGTTGGCGCAAATTTGGGGATTTCTTCGATTTCTTCAATTTTGCTTGTTGAATTCGATTTATTTGCTCATCCTTCTCTATTTTAGGCCTTAGGGAGCATTTCTGACCCGGATTACCCGGTGTTGATGATGGGCTGCAACGTTGCCGCCACCATTTGTTGTGCTAGAGGTATGTTGTATTTTAAGGCATCAACACTGGCAAAAGATTCCTTGCTTATCGATCCAGGGTGTGTTTGAAGAGCAAAATTATATAGCTAATTTAGTACAATTATATAGCTAATTTTTTGTCATAGACCCGATAGGTGATGGTTTTTTGTTGCCCTAGCCCCCATTGCGGGGGTTTCCTGTAATTTTCTCCGCCTAGAGGACACAGGCGCGAGGACGCGTGCGAAACATTCACAGCGGGAGGGTGCATCATGTTAAGGACGTTCAGAGCGGGTGAAAAGTTACCGTTATCATTTCTACTCTACTCACTCCGTTTCATAATATAAGATGTTTTACCTTATTTAAATGTGTATCTAAATCTCTTTTATTGTGTAGATTCACTCTGAATCTAAAAACTAAAATAAGTCTAGAGATACACTCTTTTTTACAAAGCTAAAACATTTTATATTATAAAAGCGGAGTGAGTACTACTTTGTATTCTGATAATTGTTAGAAAAATAATCAGGCGGGAAATTTAGAACCTAAAGCCACACCATCATCGATAGCTAGCCAGCTCGCAAGTTGCAACTGATCAGTCGAGTAGGAAGCGGCTAGTTGACCATGGAGGGCGGGAAGAGAGGGGCTTCAGCCTTGGGCTGCTGGGCGGGATCCCTTTCGGGTGGTGGGAAGAGTAGGTCTCATGTGACAACCAGGGCGCCATGAACCAACGAATCTCCCTCCACTGGGGGCATGAATCGCCGTGGCGCGGCCATGCCCTACGGCGATTTTTTTACAAATATGCCCACCTGCAAGTCTACATTGTCAGAAATACCCTCTATTAACAACATTTGTCAAAAATACCCTGGCGGGAGGTGGAAAAGGCGCCACGTGTTACCTCCCGCCAAGGACTATGGCGGGGCAAACCTTCCGCCCGGGTGACAGGCGGGGAGTGCATCCCGCCTAAGGGGGTGGCGGGAGGAGCTCAGGCCCACATGGGATCCAATCATCCTATCTTCCTGCATGCTAAACTGCCATTAGTAATTCATATACGAATTAATGTGGAAAAAGTAAACAGCGAACAACATTTTGCATGGCAAGTTAACATCCCTCGCGTTGCAGCGATTTTTTTTCAAATAGCACACCTTTTTTATTTAATTCCACAACTGTCGCGTGAATTTAAGATTTTACAGATCTAGGCATTTGTCGGTCACGGCATCGTCGAATGCAACGAACCGGCGACAGCCAGACCGAAAGGACCATTCGGCTGACACCAGCTGCAATCGGTTAGGGGCAAGCCGAATGACTCAGTCGGCTAGGGTCAAACCGAATGGAGCTGGACCAATCGGCGAGGCCCTAGCCGAGTGCTCCTTTCGGCCAGGAGCAAGCCGAATGCCTCAATCGGCCTGGCCCTCACTGATTGGACTAATCGGCCAGGCCGTGGCCAAATCCTGTATGATCAATGCTAACCAAGCGATTCGCCATAACCCACACATGCTTAAATCACTGCAAGCAGTGCAAAATGTCTAGATTAGTTTTCGGTTCCCGCCAGCCGATTCCCGCCAACCTATTCCCGCCAGCCGATTTCCACCACGTTTTGCCGCCGTTTTTTCTCGCCAACCTATTCCCGCCATTATTTCCCGCCAGCCGATTCCCGCCATGTTTTGCCGCCGTTTTTTCCCGCCTAGTCTTCCCATTGCCTCTATAAATTCAGGCACCGAGATGTTCTCTCTTCACCTAGTTCAGCTGTTCCTTCTCTTTCTCTCGCATTTCTTCTCCTCTACATCATGAGTGTGCCTTGTTCGGATCCAGAGTATAGGCCTAGGAAGATGAAAGATGCTAGGTTGCCACAAGGGGTGATACACGAGCGTTGTTGGTGCGGCCATCTCGCCAAGGTTAAGGAGTCGATCGATTTCTCCACCTGCATGGGCATGAAGTTTTTCATGTGTCCCAACTACGACGCAAGCCCGCCCCGACAAGCAAGTTCATCATACGAGAGGCCTCCGGTATGTTCCCAGAGCATGGTTAATATCAACCATTCATGTTATCATGAGTTCTTTTATTCATTCCATTGATTTGCTTGCAGTCTCCTCCTCCACTTTGCAAGTGGTACCATTGGATTGACACCGAGCAGCCAGCCTGGGCCAAGAAAGAGTGTCATGACAGGAACCGAGCTGCGTGGCCTGCCTTTCATGAAGAGGAACGTGCTGAAAGGATGGCCGAAGAGGCGAAGAAGGAACGGGAGAGAGAAATGAAAGAATTCCAACCAGAGAAAGCTCAAAACCGCGAGCTGAACAGGAAGAGAATGGAGGAAGAGATGGCAATCCGTGAGCGCCAGGAAGAGGTGCGCAAGGAGGCCCATGAGGCGGAAAGGAAGAGATTAAGAGAAAGAGCTGCCGAGGCGCGGGCGGCAGAGGAACGTGGGGACAAGACCGGGAAGTACCCGCGCTGGATTCAGGGAAGGTAGACGTATGTCTCAGTACCGAAGTATCTTAATTCCTGTTGTAGTGTCCTGATGTAACTTCATATCAGTTGTAGTGTTCCGATGTATCTTAATTTCAGTTGTAGTGTCTTGATGTATATTAATTTCAGTTGCAGTGTCTTGATGTAACTTCCTTTCAGTTGTAGTGTCCTGATGTATCTTCATTTCAGTTATAGTGTTGTGATGTATCTTTAATTCAACATGTCAGACCAATGTTGCTTTCCGTCAAAAAACATTCCCGCCAAAATGCTTCCCGCCAAAATGCTTACCGGCAGAATGTTTCCCGCCATAAGGCTTCCCGCCACAATATCTCCCGCCAAAATCTTTCCCGCCAAAATGCTTCCCGCCATAATGTTTCCCGCCAGATTTTTTCCCGCCAGAATGTTATCCTATAAAACCCCTCCTCACGCAGTTGTTTAAGCAAGCCCACCCGTTTTAGCCAAGATGTTTCAATCGCATTTATCGCGTACATGTCCGTCGACCTTTTTCATTTGGCTAGGAACTTTAGGATAGACAACAATCCAGCCACATTAGAGGAACTAATTGGTAGTGATTGTCTCCTCACTGAGTTGGGTGAGGGATTGCGTAGAAAAGGCTGGCCAAAGAGGACTCCAGAGGAGATATGGCAAGAGCTACTTCGGATCAATGCTAGGTGGAGCAAGCAAAGATTCTCTAATGAAGGGGCAAGGCAGCAGAACATCACGCTCCCTTGGATTTGGATAGAAGGGAGTGAAGATGAAGATGATATATTCATGACGCCTGCCGTTGGGACTAAGTGGAGAGCTGAGTGGGACGAAAGGCAGGCCAAGAAGAAGGGTAAAGGTGAGGCATCATCGAAGGTTAAAGGCAAGCCATCATCGGGTGAGGCATCGTCGAAGGGTAAGGGCAAGAAGAGCAATGACAAGCTAGAAGAGAGTGAAGATGAAGATGATATATTCATGACGCCTGCCGTTGGGACTAAGTGGAGAGCTGAGTGGGACGAAAGGCAGGCCAAGAAGAAGGGTAAAGGCGAGGCATCGTCGAAGGTTAAGGGCAAGCCATCATCGGGCGAGGCATCGTCGAAGGGTAAGGACAAGAAGAGCAATGACAAGCTAGAAGAGAGTGAAGATGAAGATGATATATTCATGACGCCTGCCGTTGGGACTAAGTGGAGAGCTGAGTGGGACGAAAGGCAGGCCAAGAAGAAGGGTAAAGACGAGGCATCGTCGAAGGGTAAGGGCAAGAAGAGCAGGACGTGAAGAAGGCATCATCGTAGGGATAGAACAATTCTCCCTTGTAGCTGGTGTGTGTATCTTAATTATATCGTTTGTATCCTACTTATCTGTTATAGTCGTTTGTTAGCGATCTCGACCAAGAAATGAATAACATTGCGAAATGTCTCACACACAGAAAGGTGCATGTCTCACACATAGATAGACATATGTCTCATACATAGATAGATAGATATAGAAATGGCTCACACATAGAAAGGTGCATGTCTCACACATATATAGACATATGGCTGAGAGAGGTACCAGCGTCGTCGTCTGCCTTGACGCTCACGTGGTTGCTCTGGTGGTGTCCAGCCGTACCTAATGGGAGCCCGAAAGTTTCGAGGAGGAATCACTGAGCCGTGCTCGTCGTACTGAGTCTCCTGTGTGGGGGTCTGAAAAATGTTGATCCAACTGCTCTGTGTCATGAAGTCCTGAGTGTTGTGCTCCATCTCATGATCACTCGTCCACGCCGATCCAGAAAAAGATCCCTGATAGTCAGGCGTAGACCCAAAGGCTCCTGCATATGAAAACCGAAGTATATAAGAAATTGATATGATATGAAGCTAGTCTCGGTATTGTGTAAGACGCATACCATGTGGCTGTGGCTGTGGAAGAAAGCCGTAGTTCGGCGCGGGAGAGTGGCCAAAAGGTGGCTGCTGCTGCTGAGGCTGCCACGACGGACCTCCACCCTGAAAAGGTGGCTGCTACTGCTGTCACCAATCGAAAGAACTCTGCTGCTGCCACGACGAACCTCTAGGCTGGTCTGGAGGGGGAGGCCTCGGTGTTGCCTGTGGTGTAAGCCGTGGACGAGGAGACTGTCGTACGGGCGAGGGTGAACGTGGCTGCTGCTGGTGCTGCCTCTGCTGCGTCGAGTGACGCGGAGGCCGCTGTAGTCCCGGCTGGTGAGCAACGTCCGAAGAGCGGGTGCACGTGAGAACTTCGTGGATAAGTCGGATATTCTCCTCTAGGCGACTCAGCCAGGTCTGCTACTGCTCCCGTGGTATAAGCAGAGGTCTGGACGAAAGGGACCGTCTGTAATCAGCACTATCCATCTCAAGATCGAGTAGCAACTATGCCTGTAATTTTAACCACTAGAGTGAAAAATGGAATAGAAACTCTGTAGCAAGTAGGTGTATAAGATGAAGACAATGTGTTACCGCGTGCTGTCTGCTGCCCGTAGTAGACTGGCTCGGATAACTATCTCAAGTAGCGCGCCGCATCCCTAGGTCACTCACAGCGATGCATAGACGTGTGGCGCTCATGTAGCTTCACAGATAGTGGTTGAACTCTTCCATATCAAACGGCGCATCCGAGTCCCAGACTCGTGTTGTTGCGCTGTTCCACTCCTCTACGTATGTCCCAACTCTATGGAGCCAGCCTGTGACGGTCTTGTTGCTTCCCTTCCTTGACAACCTACAATTTGAGAGTGATTTCTATAAGTCAATAAACCAGATAAGTCAATAAACTAGATAAGTCAATAAACCAGATAAGTCAATAAACTTACGTGTGGACGACCGAAGGTACGTCACTCTCAGTAGGACGAGGGTCGGCTAACTGGCGAAGGCCGAACTACCTCATTACTCTATGTACGCTCATCTCCTCTACCTGCATGTCGAAGATGATCTTCGATTTTGTAAGCCAATATGCCGCGTCTCTGGTACAGAGAGTAGAAATCAGTGTGACGGCTGCCACGTCGTCCCCATCCTTGCGGAATCTAGCACCAACGGCTTCATCCGTGTAGGGCTCCCACATCACCGAGCTCGCGAGCAGCACGTCAAACTGCTCGGAGAAAGCGGGGTAGCAACCCCTCACCTGAGCATGAGAAAAGCGTCTCTGCCAAAAAACACATGTCATTTCTAGTCATATAGTACATGAACTAATTAAAAACTTTGCACATACCTTACGACGTGTCCAAATTGTACCGAAAGTCGGTAAGTCGATGCGGTCTGCGTCGAACAGTCCTGTCGGAGGGTCACCCAATGCATGCGATGGGTAGGCCGTCTCAACAACTACGTCCGGTCGTCCAATAGGAAACCGCTCCCAGGACCAAAGCTGCAACAGTAAAGGGCATCCAAGCAAGCCTGACCTAGGAGCTTTACGCTGACAACCGCTGCACATACCTCTGTACGTAGCTGCCAAGACCGCAGAACCCCAACTCCTTTGTGTAATCATGTCTGCGCTTGTTGTATTAGCAATCTCCAATGCAATAGGGATGTAGCGAGCGGTGATAGTGGTGACATGGTTCTCGGTGAACATCACCTTCCCGAGAAGCTAAAGTAAGTACGCCTCCAAGCACCGAGTAATCTGTGGCTCAGTCAACTGGAGCTCTGGATAGCCTAACCGTTGAATCTGCATTAACGCAAAGATAGTTTAGTACCAACAAGCAATGAATGGTGCGATGCGTAAAGACAATTGGACTAACAAGTTATCGAACACACCTGAAATCCTAGTAACCAGTCGAACTTGGGCCCGTGATCATCGTGGTCAAATGGAACGGCACTAATACCCTGAAAACGTTGGGCCATATTGGTGCTCCAACTGGCTGGTGCATCCATCGGCCCAATGGGCTGGCCTGCCAAGGGAAGTCCCAACAGGTAAGACACATCATGAAGAGTAGGAGCCATTTCACCCCAACGGAAGTGAAAAGTGTGTGTCTCAGGCCTCCATCGGTCAACCAAGCAGCTCAGCAATGACTGGTCATATAATAGACGTGTAGAGTCTCCAGTGTCCTCAACCAGACGAGCAAAAGGTAAAAGCCCAGCCCACTTCAACCTGCATATCGAAATAGAGTCGACAAAAGACTTAGTGCGACAAAATATGAAAGCATAATTGTTGTAATGCATGATTAAAATAAAATCGTACCTAGGAACCCAAGACGGGTGTATCCTCCAGTTTACGTTGGGAGTGCGAGTGACCAAGGGCTCGAGGGAGTTAGGTTCATCCTCCAAGATTCTAGCACGATGTTTCTTCTCAATATCTTCACTGAGCAAACTATATCTTCTCGCCATTTCTGCATAATATTATAAATTAAAACATAGTTCATCACGTATTACAAATTAAAACATAGTTCATTACGTATTACAAATTAAAACATAGTTCATCACCTATTACAAATTAAAACATAGTTCATCACGTATTACAAATTAAAACATAGTTCATCACGTATTACAAATTAAAACATAGTTCATCATGTATTACAAATTAAAACATAGTTCATCATAACCTAAGTTCGCCCGCGACCTCTACCTCTTCAAGCCCGGATACCACGGCCTCGCGTAGGTATTACGCCTGTTCCGAACTTGGGACAACACCTTGCCCTATGGCCAAAATCATTGCATAGAAAACACTGTCGCGTTGGACCTCCAGCTTCTGATTCATCCATGTCATTCCGGATGCGCCTACACTGGCGTCTTCCTCTGCCTGTTCGCATTAGAGCAGGGTGGGGGATGTACTGCCTTTCACCAGGGTTTACCTTGTTGAAATTACCAACTACTCGAAATCCTGACATCTCACCTGTCCAGGTATTAATCACAGCTTCTTTTAGATAGTACGGAGACACTAACGAGATTGCGTCCAACCCCAGCTGCCCACACGCAGCAAGCACATGCGAGCATGGGAGATGAAGCAATTTTGGTTTGTTGCATGTGCACTCACAGGTTGACCATTGCTCATTTCCAATCTTCACCTCGTGTGTCCTTAGCTCATTACCACATCCAAACTTATCAAGCCAAATTAGCTCCCAAATGGCGCATGCACCAACGGCTCTACATGTCGAGCCAAGGGGTTTGTTCTTCAGGCCCAGGCTGTGTTAAACGTTTAACCGTATTTAGTATACCTGTATGCCTATCATAAATGATGCACACATTGGGCTTATCTTTGACAACTGCTATCTTCAGCTGCCTGAAGAACCATGTCCAGCTTTCAGTGTTTTCTCCCTCAACAAAAGCAAAGGCGAGTGGGACAATTTTATTGTTGCCGTCTTGACCAATGGCGGTAAGGATCTGTCCCTTATACTTGCCAGTGAGAAACATGCCGTCCACACATATAACTGGTCGGTAATAAGTGAAAGCTTGGATACACATATAGAAAGAGAAGAACACTCGATGAAGCACCTTTATGGATGGATCCTCAGGTATCACATAGTCTTGGATGTCGACATAGGTGCCTGGGTTCCTTGCCTGCAGTGTAAGGAGCTGTCTCACCACAGAGTCATACGCGTCTCTGAAAGAACCAAACATGTCCTCAAGAGCCCTCTGCTTTGCCCTCCAAGCATTGCCATACGAAATGTCGTAATTAAACCTGGCCCTTACTTTTTTTATTATAGCCTTCACTTTCACCGCTTTACTCTTCACTATCTCCGTGTAAAACAACCGTGCCAGAAGCGTGGACGAGAGGTTACGATGATCTGTAGGGATAGATAAAAGCTGATATGTGTGCATCACCATGTCACTCACCAACCAACTTGTGTCATATTTAGAAAGATATCCATGCACCCTGGCTGGACAATTAATATCCACGCATTCCATTGTCAAGTATCTCTTATTTGACAGAGTTGTATCGAGAACCCTCTGTGTAGACAATGTCAAGCAATGACTGCATCTTGCAAATGTTTCTTGTCTGAATATCTGGCGCCCTGCGCAATTTTATTTTTGTGATATTCCCAGGCAGAATCATGCAGTCGTTAACGGTCATGACGCCGGAGATGTCGTGATTCCAGGATGCAGTAATCGGTACATCCTCTCCATTGCCTTCTTCATCGGAACTATCTGAATCATCAGAATCACCACTTTTACCATCCATGGAATCCTCATCCTCCATCGTGTCCTGCATATGCCCACTTTCCTCGTCCCCATCTACCTCTCCACTTTCGTATCCCCCACCTACATCCTGACTGCTCTGCCCTGGTTCGTAACCACCACCACCACCTCCTCCTATCTGACTGCTCTGCTCTGATTCATAACCACCACCTCCAGCATTCGACATAGAGTACGTTCTGCCACCAGATTCAACACTATGGCCAGGACCATGTCCACCTTCAGATGCTTGCGGATTGATCTCCTTCAAGACAGGAAGCACTAGTGCAACAGGGTGTATCTGCCTGTCCTGGCAACCTTTTAACCATTTAAACCAATCTCGGTTATGATCTACATCCTTCAAAATCCAGAAAATTTTCTTGGTAGACTTTGTCCACAATGCTTGGACACTGACAGTGTATGTTTCAATATTATATCCTAAACAGTTCGTCAACCATTCCTTCAACTGACTAACACTCTAGGTTTGAGGGGCAGTCAAATCCAACTCCGTAAAATAAAACTCACGCAAATCTACTCCATATTCATAGTATTGGACATTACCAGGACCATAGTTTCAAGAAGGGGTCAGACGCGGAATTAGTTCTGCAGAAAGGTGAGATTTGTCAAAAAATACCCAAACTTTGGGCTGGGTAATAAAAAACTGTCGTCTTTCGTGTTTGCAATGAAAACCACTATTCCAAAGTAACACGATGTCAAATACCACCACTTTCTCGTAACCTTGTAATAAACGTGATTATGACATGTGGGCTTACATGGCGGGAGGATGGTCGGGCCATCGCCGCTCTTCACTCTCGCGCGATCTATCCCTTTCACCTTCGTTCAAATTGTCGTCGCACCTCCACCGTCGCCATGGTCTCCTGGAAGACGAGTAGAGAGAGCCTGTTGTCGGAGTTCGACTCAGAGATGGATCTAAGCCCAGAGATTACGGTAGGTGTAGAACTAGGGTTAGCGGTTGGCGCAAATTTGGGGATTTCTTCGATTTCTTCAATTTCGCTTGTTGAATTCTATTTATTTGCTCATCCTTCTCTATTTTAGGCCTTAGGGAGCATTTCTGACCTGGATTACCCGGTGTTGATGATGGGCTGCAACGTTGCCGCCACCATTTGTTGTGCTAGAGGTATGTTGTATTTTAAGGCATCAACACTGGCAAAAGATTCCTTGCTTATCGATCCAGGGTGTGTTTGAAGAGCAAAATTATATAGCTAATTTAGTACAATTATATAGCTAATTTTTTGTCATAGCCCCGATAGGTGATGGTTTTTTGTTGCCCTAGCCCCCATTGCGTGGGTTTCTTGTAATTTTCTCCGCCTAGAGGACACGGGCGCGAGGACGCGTGCGAAACATTCAAAGCGGGAGGGTGCATCATGTTAAGGACGTTCACAGCGGGTGAAAAGTTACCGTTCTCATTTCTACTCTACTCACTCCGTTTCATAATATAAGGTTTTACCTTATTTAAATGTGTATCTAAATCTCTTTTATTGTGTAGATTCACTCTGAATCTAAAAACTAAAATAAGTCTAGAGATACACTCTTTTTTACAAAGCTAAAACATTTTATATTATAAAAGCGGAGTGAGTACTACTTTGTATTCTGATAATTGTTAGAAAAATAATCAGGCAGGAAATTTAGAACCTAAAGCCACACCATCATCGATAGCTAGCCAGCTCGCAAGTTGCAACTGATCAGTCGAGTAGGAAGCGGCTAGTTGACCATGGAGGGTGGGAAGAGAGGGGCTTCAGCCTTGGGCTACTGGGCGGGATCCCTTTCGGGTGGTGGGAAGAGTAGGTCTCATATGACGACCAGGGCGCCATGAACCAACGAATCTCCCTCCACTGGGGGCATGAATCGTCGCGGCGCGGCCATGCCCTACGGCGACTTTTTTACAAATATGCCCACCTGCAAGTCTACATCGTCAGAAATACCCTCTATTAACAACATTTGTCAAAAATACCCTGGCGGAAGGTGGAAAAGGCGCCACGTGTTACCTTTCGCCAAGGACTATGGCGGGGCAAACCTTCCGCCCGGGTGACAGGCGATGAGTGCATCCCGCCTAAGGGGGTGGCGGGAGGAGCTCAGGCCCACATGGGATCCAATCATCCTATCTTCCTGCATGCTAAACTGCCATTAGTAATTCATATACGAATTAATGCGGAAAAAGTAAACAGCGAACAACATTTTGCATGGCAAGTTAACATCCCTCGCGTTGCATGCATTGGCCAAATCCAACAATTTCACACGGGAGGAGCAATTAAAGGGGTGGGTAAAAGAAGGAGAGCCACCAGATGCTAATTAATCGGGACCATTAAACATGAATTAAATGCTAACTGAGCCATCAGGAAACCAACATTGTGCTCCCAGCTCCTCCCGCCACTCCCATAGGCGGGAACTTCCCGCCTTCCTCAAAGGCCGGATATCTGCGCCACCACAGTCCGTGGTGGGAGTACCACGTGGCGCCTTTTTCGCCTCCCGCCAGATATTTTTGACAAATGCTGTTCATAGAGGGTATTTTTGGCGATGCAAATTTACAGTGGGTTATATTTGTAAAAAAATCCCCTACGGCATAGCTAGTGGCTAGTGCTTTCTTTCCCATCACGGACCAGCCGGCCATCGGCCTGACGCCGACCAGTGGCCACTCCAGTCTCCCGCTGCCCTTCAACTGTGACCTCCCGCAGGCCGCAGCGCTAGCCCAGCCTGCTGCACAACTCATGGAATCCAATGAGCCAAAGTCGCGAGCACCAAAGTCTCCCTCCACTGGGGCATGAATGCATGATGATGCACCGAGCAGCTAAAATCTGGATAAGTCAGATGTTCTTTGGTTGGAACTCCGTATGCTAGTACTTCCTCCGCTTGATTTGAATTTGTAAATTTAGATATACATAGCCTAAAACATGTCTAGATATATTCAAATTTAGACAAACTCAAATCAACTAATATGGATCAGAGAGAGCACATTAATTTCGTTGAAATTTCGGAATCGTTCGATATACTAGTGCATCATCGGAATTTTCATTATTTCTCACTCGTTGGTTCTTCTTTACTTGACGGGAGTACTGCGTTTTATTTTCCCTGAGACGCGGAGTAACATGAGAAACGAGAGAGGCATTCTACTTTTCGGTATATCTCAAAATATTACTTTCTCAGTTTTAGAATATAAGTATTTTAGCTTTGTGAAAATAGTATATCTAGACTCTTTTTAGTGTGTAGGTTTACTATAAACCTACGTGATCTTATACACTAAAAGGATCTAGGTACACTTCTTTCATAAATTTAAAAGATCTTATATTTTGAAAAGGAGGAAGTACTTTATAATAAAGTGTCGTTTAGGCAGACGTGTGCACTTCGGTACTGTATCCACGAACAATCCAATCAAAAGGGAACAGTGCCCTCGTCTTGGCAGAGTCGCTTCGCGGTGCATCTCCTCACTCCACCACGCATGCGTACAACGGCTAGGGAAACGGAGTGGGCGGTGGGCGGGAAACGGACGGCTCGGGGTGCGCCGTGGGCGGGATCTCTCATTTCACGTCTCATGATTTCCACGTTCTGTTCGTCAACACAGTGGACGGGCTGCTCGAGGAGTCGAGGTGACCGCTCCACGAGCTAGCGTTAGACTGCAGTCGAGTCGGAAACTTTCTGCGTGCAATTAACAACAGCACTGAATTATAAGAACTTCTTTTATTTATGTCGACAACATTTAATTCTTTCACAAAATTTTCCAGGCACAATTCATGACATAATTCTATATTTTCCGGTCACATATTTTCTTATACCAATCACACATATTCCTGTGGCATCTTCACCGGCCCGATCCATTTCAAACACCGGAGATGTTCAACTCAGTCCGTTTGGATCGACCTCCGAACACGGAAACATGTTATTTTGGGCTCTATCCACTTGGGTCAGGGTCCCCCAACCGGCTCGACCCATCCTCTCCCTCCCCCCCTTCCCAAAATATAGAGCACTAAAAACCCAAAATAAAATTATAATTTGGATATATTACATAATATTCTTAATTTACATACTAGAAAATAAAGAAAATTATAACTAAAATAAACCCTAGCTACGACTAGGGGGGTTTCTAGCGACTGGCACGACAGCGGTGGCAGAGGCGACGATGTCTAGTCATTGGGCTTGTTGGAGAGGTCGATGAACACTGGCGACGACCATGGCCCGACAGATAGTACGCCAGTGATGGCGGCGGCTGCTGGTACGCCGGTGGTGGCGATCAGGGAGCCATCGCTTTGACCCAGCACTGTTGACCGTCCATCAGCCTTTGGCTGGGCTTGGCCATCAATGGCGCCAGTGGCGGAGCTAGAGCATTCGACAACCGAGTGCCTACGGGTGCCACACCACAGAAAATTAATCATTTCAGGGATGCACATATGGTGAAAAATTGGTGTTTTACAAAGAAAAAAGTTTCTATCCGGTATCCTGTGCACCCCCATAGCTACATGTGTATCCGCCACTGAATGGCGCGTTGAACGTCCGTCAGCCTTTGGCCGGTCTTGGCCATCAATGACCCGATGATCGTGGTAGCGGGCGAAGCGTTCGGTCGCTGCCTGGCGGACCGTGCGCGGATGCAAGGACACGAGGATGGACACGCATTAGGTCCGCGATAACGCATTCCGAGCGCATATTTGGGTCAGGAATAGGTCGGTCTGGACACGCATGGTCATTTAGGTCAGACCACTGGAGCGGGTTTTCACCGCTCGGACGTCCGGGCAGACCGACTCGGACCGCTGGTTGAATGGATTGGCCCGGTAGAGATGCCCTTGGAATCGTGTGAATCTCGCGCCTGAGCTAAGTTGCAAGGGAAACCAAGCAAATAAAAAGAAAGTGACCAAATCCAAGCAGTGTAAATGAATGCGGAGAGAGTCGATTTGGGGGCCATCCTACGTGGAGCACTTTTTCTAAAAAATGGGTTTAAGTTTAAAGATTAAAAAACAAAAAATAGCAAGATATAGATAATGATTTATAATACACCTGCAAATATTATGTAAAAAAATTTTTATCTTAGCCTTAGCGAAAACGAGAAAATGTTAGATATGGACATGAACATTGTAATTTTGAATGAGCCTTTGTTTTCTCAAGATTTGTCATATTTGTCTTTTTTCGCTATGCCCGAAATACAAGGGGTTTTCTATTAAAAATTTGCATATTTGTATTTTCTAGTACGTAGGTATTTTATCAAAATAATATTTGATTTTTTTGAGAAATTCAAAAACGTGCTCTATTGAGGATGGGCTCCAAAGTGATTTTCCGGCCCCCATAGGCTAACCTTGAATACACCAAGTTTCGAACAATGGTAAACTATGGCTACCCTGTTTTTTTTTAGCACATAGAGTTAACAGTAAATTCTGGTTTTTACCCCCTAGTTTGATGTTTTTGACACCAATTACCCAATTTTAGATCTTTTCATCCTAATTACCCCATTTAGTGAAAACTTTGCCACATTTCACATTTTACCCTATATAGGCGGTTTTCCTCCTCGTGGTCTTTTTCTAGTTGACGTCGAGTACTTCATTCGATCCGCTCGAGCATATTTGGCCATGCCAGTTTTGTTCTCGCTATCACGTTCCGATTCGGGCAGTTAGATTTTGTCAGAAGGTATTGGTATTCTATCGCTCAACTCACAGACTAGTCGAGACGATTGCCAACGTTTATCGGAGCTGGATGATCCAGAAGTAGACCGTGAGAGAGTTCAGGACTGCAGATCGTGTGAGGGATTAGGGACAACGCTTCCTTGCATTTGTCATTGTCTGCCGATTCTTTAGTCCGAAGTGCGTGAAGCAGCTTGTCCACGGGCAGACATAGCTGCACTCTATGGGGAGAAAGAGCATATTGGATTGTGGTACGACATGTCCATGGTGTGCCTCTCAGGCAATAAAAAATCCATTCGGCGATTGGTAATTTTCTTGCGCAACATGTTCCTGCACAGAAAGGAAAAAAAAGCCAGAGAAAAACATGGACGTGGCTCTCAAATATTCAAAGGGGTAAATTTTGGCACAACTTTTGCTAAATGGGGTAGTTTGGATGATTTTTTGCTAAATGGGTTATTTCGTGTCAAAAATCGCAAAGTAGGGAGTAAAAACTAGAATTTACTCTAGAGTTAACTATATTTCTAGGTTTTGCTTCGGCCTTGCGGAGGGTCCTGCAGGAATCCTCCACACTAGTCCTTGATCGCCGGCCAAGCAATCTCGTAGAGGTCTTGCTTAATTAGTTGGGTGCTCGAGCCTCGAGGCTTGTCCTCCTATCTCGCACCATGGCAGAAGCCTCTCAAGTCTCAACCGTTGGCGACGAGCGAGCTGACAAACGGGGCAAAAGCTCACGAAAGGTCCGAAAGAATTGATAATTCGCCAAGGGAGACAAGATGAGCTAGCCTCATTATGGTTTGCACAAAGACTTCCTTTAGCCATCTGTGTTCGTCCCGAGCATGCATATGCCTTGGGGTTATACCAAGGAGGTGAAATTCCTATCTAACGATGATTATATAATCACTGCATAATGCAAGTGCTTTGGTGATTGGAAGACGGTGATGCATGGCAGGCCTTGGTTGCTTAGACCCTAGGAGATAATCATCGAGGGGGTATGATGGGCTAGTTGACATTGAAACCATAGGTCTTGATTCCATCTAGGTCAGGAGACGGATAATGGTTCTGTCAAATGTGGCCCTATGATAAGCAATGGCGGGCAAGATGGGATAAGTCCTTGTGGTCAAACTAGGAGTTAATATTGTGTATTTTTTCAAGCCCGTTTGTGTTTCGGTGAAGATAAAAATAGAAAAAGCCTCTCCTAAGGTTTTTAACAAGGAATGTGGATCCCAAATTCTTCAACTCCCTATTTGATAAACCGCGGAGAATTTTTCCCCTAGCGTCTCTACCTAGGGTTTTTCTCCTCCGGCGGCCCTAAACCGCCGTGAGTTTGCATCTCCGTCCCGATCTCCCCCGTGGTTTCTCCATGGATGACCGAGGCGAGGCGAGCGGCCAGCAGCAGGGTGAGAAAGATGCTGTTGAGGATCTACTTGGTAGATTGAACCTCCATGAGGAGGAGGTGGAAGAATTTGTCCAAGGGATTCAGTCCAAGTGCGCTATACGCTGATATGAGATCGGCCTGGAACCCAGCTAAAGATATAGTCTGGAGGAAGGTTGCTAAAAATCTGTTCACGGTTCAGTTTGGCTATCTCAGGGATTGGAACAAAGCGATGTTGGGAGGACTATGGTTGTTTAGAAACAACTATGCTCTGTTGATTGAAGCATATGACGGATTTCAGAACCCTAGACCGGGGAAGGTTCAACAGCCAAAACACTCGAGGTTTGAAGATGAAGCTCATAGCAACCTGATATCGCCGACCTCTAACCAAGGGGTCGACCGGACGCAATGAAACTTTTAAGTTACAACGGTCGTGGCCTGTAGAAGGCGACGACCGTGACAAATCTTCTGAATATCCAAAAGCGGCATGATCCTGATGTTCTATTTCTTATGGAGACTCACTTGGATGATTTCCCTGCGGAGTGCCTACGAAAGAGGCTTCGGATGGATCATAAATAGGTGGTTAGGAGTAATGGTCGTAAAGGAGGATTAGATTTATACTGGGAAAAGGATGTGGTACTCTCGCTTCGTTATAAGTGTGAATGTTACATTGATGTTTTTATTGGTTGTGGGATTGAAAACGTATGAAGGTTTACTGGTTTTTACGGTGAACGTAAATGGTCGGACAAGCACTTGTCATAGGAAAGAATCAGAGAGTTGGAAGGTATAAGTTCCATGCCTTGGTTAATATTGGGTGACTTAAATGAGATATTGTATCCCTTTGAAAAGGAAGGTGGGAACCCTCGTCCGACTAAGTTCATGCAAGATTTCCGAGACGTGTTATCTGACTATGGGCTCGTGGATATTGGCTACATCGGTGACAAATTCACTTGGCACCGAGGAGGAATCAGGGAGAGGCTAGATCACGACCTAGCGAATGCAGGATGGAAGGCAAAGTTTGAAGATGCAGTACTACAGAATCTCGACTACGGTGGGTCGGATCATCGACCCATCATGGTGACATTAGGGAGTGATGAGGTACATGAGAGGAAATGGCCGTATGTGTATCGGTTTGAGGCTAACTGGATTAAAGAGCCAAATTTCCATGAGGTGGTGGAAGGGGCCTGGGAAGCCTCGCACTATGTAATTCAAAACAAGGGCTTCACGGGCAGACTAGCTTTGGTGCATGAGAGATTGCACATCTGGGATCGGAACGTCTTAAAGGCCCCGACGAGGAAGATAAAGAACGTTCAGAAGGAGCTAGAGGAGAATACGCATGGAGATTTAACCGATGAGAATATTCAGCATGAAAGAGAGCTAGTTGCAGGAATTGAAAAGTTGCTAATGCAAGAAGAAGTCCATTGGACACAACGCATCCATGTTAATTGGCTGCAATCCGGTAATAGAAATACTGGGTTTTGCACCGTTTTTCTTCGGCAAGGTGGGCTAGAAATAGAATTAAGAGATTGAAGGATAATAATGATGAGTGGTAGGATGATCTAGCTTATTTGAATCCACTGATCTGACAATACTTTGCAGGCCTGTTTACTACCGAGGTAGATGAACCGGACCCTAGCTTGTTTGCAAAGGTAACGTCTCGAGTTACATCAAATATGACCGTAGAGCTAATGAAGGCTTATACAACAGAGGATACGAAGCGATCCTATTTTCTATAGGAGATATGAAGGAACCAGGTACCGACGGCTTGCATGCCCTCTTTAAAAAAAAGTTTTGGCATATTCTCGGTGAGGCGCTAACGGATGAGATTTTGGAAGCAATTCAGAATAAGAAAATCCTAGAAGGATGGAACAACACGATGATTGTTCTAATTTCTAAAGTGGAAACTTCTAAAAAATAAGCTAGTACAGACCCATTAGTGTGTGTAATGTTCTGTACAAAGTGATTTCTAAAATGATTGCTATCCGATTGAAGGGTATTCTTGATGAAGTAATTTCTAAGATCCAAAGTGCATTTGTACCTGAAAGATTGATTACTGATAATATTTTTTTGATGTATGAAATCCTTTGTACCATCAAGAATAAGAAGAGAGGGAAGGAAGGATTATGTGCAGGTAAACTTAACATGCACAAAGCTTATGAATGTGATGAGTGGTTGTTTCTGGAGCGCATGTTATTGCGGTTGGGATTTCATAGGGAGGTGGCAGATCTCCTAATGGTATGTGTTCGCTTAGTTAAGTACAAGGTATGTTTTAATGATTAGGTGACAAATGAGTTTTGTCCTACGAGGGGTCTTCGTTAAGGAGATCCTCTCTCGCCCTATTTATTCCTTATTTGTGCAGAAGGTCTTTCTAGTGCTTTGGCTCATGAAGAGGAGGTTCGTGGTATCTAAGGTGTTTGGGTGTGCAGAAATGCACCATCAGTCTCTCATTTACTTTTTGCTGATGATTCCCTAATACTGATGAAAGCTAATACGACTAATGCAATCTTATTGAGACGAGTACTAAACCAATACTACGCCAGTTCGGGACAGATGGTGAGTGAATCAAAGTGCATTATCTTCTTTAGTCCCAATCCTAGTGTTGAGGTGAAAGCGGAGGTTTGTGAAGTTCTTAATATTATGACAGAGGTTCTTGGGGCTTCCTGCTATGGTTGGTCTGGAACGTGTTGATAGGTTTGTGTATCTGCTCGAGAGAGTGATCAAGCGCCTCAATGCAGGGAAGGAAAAGTTTATCTCTTTGGGAGGGAAGGAAATCTTACTAAAAGCTATCATTCAATTTATTTATGTCTTTTCTATGGCGGTGTTCAAGATACCCATGAAACTTTGCATAGAGATTAATAATGCAGTGGCAAGTTTCTGGTAGGGAGACACGGATGAACAAAAAATGATGCATTGGTTTGCATGGTGGCGTATGTATGTACCTAAAAAGATGGGAGGTATGGGATTCCGTGATTTACATTCTTTTAATCTTGATTTGTTAGCTAAACTGAGTTGGTGATTATTACAGAATCCTGAATCTCATTGTTCCCAAGTGTTGAAGGCTAAATACTTTTCGGATGGAAAACTCATGAAGGCAGGGCCAAAGAAGGGCTCTTCTTTTGTTTGGCAGAGTATTGTCGCAGGTCTCCAAACCTTCAAGAGGGGGCATATTTGGCATGTAGGCTCAGGTACGCAAATAAATATATGGGACGATCACTGGGTTCCTTCTAGCCTTACTAGAAAGGTGTACACAGTTTGCTAACAGTGCTTGCTACGTTCGGTGAAGGATCTTATAAATCCCTATACAAATGAGTGGGATGAGTCCCTTATTCAGGAGAATTTCTTAGATGTTGATTCTGAACAAATTTTGAGTATATCAATCTCTGCTCATTTAACCGAGGACTTTATTTCTTGGCATAGAACAAAATCCTTTATGTTCCTTGGTGAGATCTACTTATTACATTGAGTGGGAGCACCAATACGGTGCAAGAGTGAGAAGGAGAGATGGTCAAGGGGCATCAAAACCAAATCCTGAGTGGGATAACTTATGGGACCTAAATGTACAAAGTAAGATGAAGATCTTTCTTTGAAAAGCCCTTCATGGCGCAGTCCCAGGTATGGCGATTCTATTTTCTTTGAAAAGCCCTTCATGGCGCAGTCCCAGGTATGGCGATTCTATCATCAAGACATATAAAAGTAAATCCGTAATGTTCAATATGTCAAATTGGACCAGAGGATATAAATCATTTGTTATTCTCTTGCAAAAGATCTCGTGAGGTCTGGTCTAAAATGGGGGTAAGAGACATCATTGAGAACGCCCTGCAAATTGATAGACCGGGTTCTGTTGTACTGGAAGCTCTCTTGTGCAATACGCCGAAGGACTTGTCCATACTAGACAATCTGAGTATGAGAGAATATTTGGCTGTTGGTACATCTGGTGGCAAAGGCGGGAGAAAGTGAAGGGGAATTGTGTGTCTTCACCTGCTAGATCTTCTTTGCAATTGCAGCTCTAACGGCAAATTTTGGAGCGGCAAAACCCACTGCAAGAGATAAGGAAGTGGTTTAGAACATGCCAGATAAAGGAACTTTAAAACTGAATATTGATGCATCTTTCTATGTGGACGGGACAGGAGCAGCGGGAGCTGTTCTTCGGAACTCTAAAGGATAAGCATTGGCGGGTTTGTCTTGTCCAATGGAGAACCTTCTTGATCCAACAACAGCTGAAGAATTAGCTCTACTTAAAGGGTTGGATCTTCTGGAATGCCTCGGATGTTATTCTGCTGTCATTGAATCTGATTAGTTAGAATTAATCTAATCATGCAATGGGGCTAGTGAGATATGGGGTCCTTATGCTGCAGTTTTAGCGGATTGCTTCTTGAAGGCAGGTGCTATGAAGGAAGTGAAATTTCAACAATGCTTAAGGAAGGCTAATCAAGTGGCTCATAATCTAGCAAGTAACATCTAGAGTTCGAAGAGTACCATTGTGTGGGATGGTGACCCACCTTATTTTATTAAACCCCATGTAATAAACGATGTAATTCTTTTCTGAGAGGCTGCAAGTTTTAGACGCACTTTTTTCCTTACCAGAGCACCTAAGGGGACTGGAAGGTTTTAATGAGGCGGCTTACAAACCTAATATATGATGTTAAAAAAAGCAATGTGGATCCCATCAAGGATCTACAACATGCTCATTACGCCTAGGCATTTTTCAAGCTAGGTCGGACTAGGCTTTTGGCCGGGCCAAAAAAGCCTGACACTCAAAACCCTGGCCCGATTGTCGGCCTAAAATTGAGGTCCAGGCCCGGCGAGGGCAATACAAAAAACATCGGGCTGTCGGGCCGGGCCTTCCTAAAAATCGACGATTTGAAAGCCCAAGATTGGCCTGAGTTGCCACCAGGCTAGAAAATTCAGGCCCAGGCCGACCGGACGGGGTTTCCCATGCCCAAGTTTAATGCTCATCAATGTGGCGGGATTGAAGCATGGCTTTGATATAATATTTGTTGCCCGGAGTGATAGAAGAATTGGAGGTTTACTACTATTTTGGACACATCAAATGAATGTTCAGCTGAATTCCATTCTAATGAAGATAGATAAAAATGTCATGGAAAGCTAATGAGGAAGATGGCACTAGGGAAAATGGGGTCGACCTTGAACTTATGTTCATGCCTATAGAACAAATGTAGACATTTAATCACTTCAACCTTAACATTAAATAATAAAAAGAGCTCTACTTTTGTCTTGTTCTTGCATTTACAAAATGTTTTCCAAAACTTTAGCGCAAAAAATTTGCAGTCAGGTTGATAGTTTGTTAAAATCTACAACCACAATTGTTAGTTTACGGTTTTTCGTTTTACTAGAACTTGTGAAAAAACTCAAAATTCCACACGGTGTTCACCTATGTGTATTTTATTTTCCCTTTTTTCCAAATTTTCAAGGCAAGCACAAGTTCTATTTATAAATTAAGTTTAGAGAGGCATGGTGGTAGCTACACATCCTTATATTTTATCTTGTATACATGATTTTTAAGTCATGTATTTCCATTTTATCTTGTTTTCTTAGTAGAACACACATTTCTGGTGTACCAAAGTGGTTTTAGAATTTTGGTTTAAATTTATTTTTTTAAAGTCAACTCATGTGTTGACTTTTGGTTGTCGAGTTGACTTTTGAAAAAAGACCAAAAGTATTCAAGCCAGAAAATTGAAACCACTTTTCTACACTAGAAATTAGGGATATTATAACCGAGCCAAATAGAAGGCAGGTCGCGACCTGAGCTATTTTGGCCATCCGATCATCCTTACTCACTTTCCTGGCCGTTACATGACCCTTTGTTTCGCACTGGGCCAAATGTTCCTGATCTGTCCCTAGGGGATGCTACTCTGGACATCAAATTGGCCTATTCTAGAACCACAACTCATGTAATCTTTATCAAGCTGAAAGCAAACCCGATTCCGATCTAGCTATTCTCTGATCGAGAAGAAAAGACAATTTATATGTGTTCTACAACAAAAATAGGCTAAAACAAGTTCATTTCACTTGGATCGATGGGATGTGCAAATGTGTGTAGCTACCACCCATGACATAGAGTTATTTTTTAAGCTATATTTTCTTTTACCACCATGTATTGTGTAGATTTTATGAACATTGCCTTTTGCTTTATAACCAGTGGTTTTATTCTTTGTTATTGTTTTTGAGTCAACTCCTGATTTTAGTATGTAAGCTTTTATGTTTTCTTTGTCTTTTTTTTGAACTGGAAAAATACCTTCCACTTAAACCTGTTGCGAAAAGCTGAATTGCTGGCAATCAAACTGATTACAAAGTCTGGAGCAACGTCCATCCAGATGGATGAGATAGCGTTGTTCCAGACTTTTCGGGTACCAGGACATGAGCCTTGGACATGAGCTTTTACTGATCTTGGTTGTTTGCATGAAGAGACAAGTCGTTAGTTCAAGCCTTTACATGTAGTATGTAAAGTATAACATACACGTACATAAGGATTGTGAAAGTAAATCTGTCAGAATTTAAAATCCCGCTTCAACACGAAACAACTAGACTGACGTCAGCCACTAGCACCAGGACGCTGGCAGGGTATACGAGGAGAGACCGTTGGAATTTTGCCGGCCCAGCCAATTTATTAGCAGCGATTTCACAGCATGTTGGACTGCCCTGTCTTATCGTACGGTGCACAATCTTTCAAGATTCGTGCCACTCTATTTTTCAAAAAACAACCTGTACAAGTCCACCTTCACAGTCCTATAGAGACCAAAGTGTACAAGTCCATCTTTCCCGTGTGGCTGCGTTCTCTCTCATCCTTAATCCTTATCCTCTCTCTCTCTTATCTCGTCTCCACCGCAGGGCAGGGCGGCGACGCCTCGTCTCCACAACATCCTCGACTCCTCCAAGAAAGCCATCGGTTCCTCCATTCTGGCCTCCACCTAAGGGGCTGCCTCCATGTCAGATCCCAGTCTATCTGCTCCCAGTAATGCTCCAACGGCTGAGATGAAAGGAGGAGGAACCAACGGCTGGATTGGAGCTGGCGTCGCAGTTACATCAGGCAGAGCTTCCGCCAGCCTAATTACTGTTTAGTTATTGTAACCGTACTTATAAGTCCCAGTATCGGGCGCGACAGAGCTATCGAGAATATTACCATCAATTATATTTTCCTGTCTTTCCTTTACAGTTCTAGGGTTAGGTAGCTTTTAGTAGAAATCCCCCGTAATTGAGGGTACTCCAAATCGGGAGTTCTTGTCCGATTTTTACCGGGATCTAACAAATTGATATCAGAGCAGCGGTCTTCGGCCGAAAATTTTCTCCAAGGAAGGGGATCTTACGCATCACAGCAAGATCTCTGGCGGCGATCCGACAGGGAGTGACGAAGGTGGTTGGGTTCTCTCGTAAAATCCCACCCTCCTTACCCTTGTCGCGGCGGCGGGGCGACAAGTCGACGGCGGCGCAGGTGGCGGTGACGTCCATCTTGACGTGGTTGACGGCGGCGGCTTGGCGGCGGCAGCATTGTTCGGGCGCAAATCAGACGGCTTGTCACGGTTGCCGGGGAACATCTCCCCTGGTGGTAAAATTCCGGTGACAAATCTGATTCGTGCGCTGTTGGCGGCGAGGATCTTTGGCGGGCGATAGACGGCGAAGGAGGCACGATGCCGAAATCCAAGAACACCGAGAGCGCCGAGGCGGCTGAGCTGGCAGCGCTCAAACTCGACATGGAACATGTCCACACGCGCACAGAGGAAATCGGCTCCAAGGTTGTCGGCGTGGAGGAGAAGCTCACGACGCTGATTGAACAGATGTCGCAACTCACTGCTCTCCTCTCGGCAGAACGCAACAAACCCCCAGACACTACTCCTGCTATTATCCACGCTGAAGGATCCTTCCAGCAAGCCAGTGAGACAGAACCTATTCGTGGCCACTCCCAACCCCCTCATTGGCGCAGGCACAGCGAAGCTCCCGATCCAAGGTATGATTTTCACTACCAGGAGACGGCTAACCAGGGAGCGATGCAATATGATTACCCAGAGCAGTACCATGATAATCAACACCAAGAATACTACTACCAGCCAAACAACTACTCACACCCATTAACTTTTCCACCACAGCTAACCCAATTTCCTTTCCACTACCCAAACCATAATCCTAATTTCATGCCACCTCTTAACCCTGAATACTACATCCCACCCCCATCCCAGTTTTACCACCCTCCACAACCTAACTGGCAACCATATCACAATATGGCCAACCAGCAACCTCAACCAATTCAACACCCCACAACCAACCCAACCCCCAAGCCAACAACAACCAATACCAACAACACAATCACAACCCACAATACCATCCCCACCTTGATCAGGAGCATGCTGATAGGCAAGAGGCAGATCAAGAAAGAGGCAACAACTACAGGGGGTACAGACCTCATGAGATAGACAGAGATGCCCAATTCTACAAATCCATAGCCAAATCTCCAAAGATGGACTTCCCTAGATTTGATGGAACAAACCCTGAAGAATGGTTGCGCATGACAACCAAATATTTCAATATGGTGCATGTACCTGAGACTGCAAAGCTTGACTATGCATAGCTATACATTACTGGTAAAGCAGATACATGGCTCAGAAATTCAGGAGTGCTGGATGAAAATCTGACCTGGCAGGAATTCAACAACGTGGTAGTGAAAAGATTCACTAAAAGCAGTGAATATGATGTTGTGGAAGAATTCAACTCCATCAAACAAGGTCTCTCCTCTGTCAATGACTATACTGATAAATTTGAAGAAAAAAGGGTTGAATACAGGAAGCAGAATCCTGAGGTCAAAGAGGCATACTACATCAAATGCTATATAAATGGCCTGAGAGGAGAAATCACCCACCACATGAAAAACATGAAACCCACTTCCCTCCATGAAGCAGTCCAATATGCCAGAAATATGGAAAAGGCTACCAAAGCCACAATCTCCAACCAAACCAGGAGATTTGGTACTTCTGGTAACCCAACCAGAAACAATTTCAGCAGTCGGTACCAATCAAAAACTCAATCAGCTGCTGAGCTCCCCAACTCAAAGAAAGAACCCGACAAATCAAAAGTCAGACCTGAAACCAAGTTCAATGAACCAGGATTATGCAGGTACTGTGGACAAAAATGGTTCTTTGGACATCGATGCCAATAATACAAGCAATTGAATATGATGGCTACTGAGGAACAAACAGACTAAGAGGGGGAGGAGCAATTCCATGATACTGTGGATGCACAACAAAATGACACACCACAGCAGGAGACCAGTGAACCAAAGCACATAATGCAACTATCCACCCAAGATGTCAAGGGGAAGAACAGCAAGAACAACTTCACAGTCAATGTACTGATTGGAGGAAAACAAGCAATAGCCCTGGTAGACATTGGCAGTACCCATACATTTATGGATATGAAATTTTCCACCAAGATAAATTGTACAACCATCACCAATTCTCTTGAAACTGTACTGGTTGCTGGTGGAGGCAAGCTGCAAACATGAGCTACTGTACTCTACCTTACAAAATTCAAGGGCATGCCTTTGAGAATTCATTCAAAATCATTCCACTGAATGGTTATGACATCATTTTTGGTGGTGACTAGATGCTGACCCACAACCCTGTCAAGTTTGATTACATCAAGAGGGAAATCAAAATCAGGCATAATGGCAAGGAGAAAGTTATCCTCCAAGATCATTCAATGAACAAGGGAGTCAGATTAATGTCAATTGATAAATTGCACAAAGAGCTACAGAAAGGAGCAACTGGATACATCATTTTTCCCGTGTCAGCTGCAACTGAACCACCAACCAATGATGACCCAGAGCTCCAGGAACTCTTGTCTGAATTCACTGACATATTCAAGGAACCAACTGAACTACCCCCAGTGAGGGAATGTGACCACTCAATTCCACTGAAGGAAGGAGCAATTCCCCCAATGATCAGGCCATACAGAGTACCCCACAAACAGAAGAATGAGATGGAAGAACAAATCAAACAACTTCTAGAATCTTCTGTTATCAGACCTAGCACCAGCCCGTATGCTTCTCCTGCCATACTGGTAAGGAAAAAGGATGGCAGTTGGAGGCTCTGTATTGACTATAGGAAACTAAATGCTCAGACAATCAAAGACAAGTTTCAGATACATGTCATTGAGGATCTCCTGGATGAACTTAATGGAGCCACCTTCTTCACCAAGATAGACTTGAGATCTGGGACCAAGTGATATATCCAAAACAGCCTTCAGGACATATTTTGGCCACTTTGAGTACTTGGTCATGCCATTTGGGCTTACTAATGCTCCAGCATCGTTCCAGTCCCTGATGAATTCAGTATTTGCTGATCATTTGAGGAAGTTTTTGCTTGTCTTCTTCGATGACATCTTAATTTATAGCAAAACCAAAAGAGAGCACCTGTAGCATCTTAAAATCACACCGGAAACACTCAGAAAACACAAATTATTTGCTAAAAAAGCAAATGTGTTTTTGCTTCAAACAGTGTAGAGTATCTGGGCCACATCATCTCTGGTTAGGGAGTTGCCACAGACCCCAAGAAGATTGCAGCAGTAAAAGACTGCCCATTCCTAAAAACATCACTCAACTCAGAAGTTTTCTTGGTCTCACTGGCTACTATAGAAGGTTTGTCCAACACTATGGTCTGATTTGTCGACCACTGCATGAAATGCTGAAGAAAAACTCATTTCATTGGACAGAGAAACAGACAGTGGCATTTGAAAAACTCAAGCAGAGCCTCATATCTGCACCAGTTATGGCCCTGCCTGATTTCTCCCTACCATTCACAGTAGAGACCGATGCCAGTGGATATGGATTGGGTGCAGCGTTCATGCAGAACAACAGACCAGTATGCTTTTACAGCAAAACCTTGGGACCAAAATCAGCTGCAATGTCCACTTATGACAAAGAGGCAATGGCCATCTTGGAAGCACTAAAAAGATGGAGGCATTACCTACTATGAAGCACCATGACCATCAAAACAGACCAGAAAAGTCTTAAATTCATGGCTGACCAAAAATTCATGGAAGGAATTCAACAAAATCTCAACTTGAAGCTGCTAGAATTCACCTACACCATTGACTACAAGAAAGGCAAGGAAAATAGAGCAGTTGATGCCCTTAGCCACAGAGATGGTCCTCCTTCACTGATGCCAATTACTGTCATACAACCAGCCTGGATTGACTCAGTCATTGACAGCTATACAAATGACAAACAATGTCAAGCATTACTCCAAAAGTTGGCTATTCAACCAGATGTAGACTCCAATTTTACTCTACATGCTGGAATCTTGAGATACAAGGGAAGAATATACATTGGGCAGGATAAGGAACTATAGACCAAACTAATGGAATCCCTACATGCTTCAGCACTTGGGGGACACTCTGGCATGGTGGCTACATACCAAAGGATCAAGAGACTATTCTACTGGCCTGGACAGAAGAAGCACATTGAAACCTTCATTGCAGAATGCCTAGTTTGCCAAAGAGCAAAAGCTGAACACTGCAGTTATCCTGGCCTCCTTCAACCACTAGACCCACCTTACATGGCTTGGCAACACATCACAATGGACTTCATGGAAGGCCTTCCAAAGTCTCAAGGGAAAGAGGTAATCTTAGTGGTTGTGGACAGATTAACAAAATCTGCTAATTTCATTGCACTTCCACACCCATACACTGTCCACTTTGTGGCACAAGCATTCACTGACCACATATTCAAACTACATGGGCCTCCAATCAGCATTATAACAGATAGAGACAGAATATTCACAAGCAAAATGTGGCAACAAGTGTTCAAATCTTGGAATGTCAAGCTAAATCTCAGCACTGCCTACCACCTCCAAACTGATGGTCAATCTGAAAGAGTTAATCAGTGCTTGGAATCATACCTGAGATGCATGACCTTCCAGGAACCCAAGAAATGGGCTGCTTGGCTACCTCTGGCTGAGTGGTGGTATAATACCACATACCACACAACCCTCAAAGTAACTCCCTTTCAAGCATTGTATGGGTATGCTGATACGTCCATTTTGCATCACTATTCTATGTCATAATAAACTGTTATTCATTGATATATTTCGTATTGAGAGGTGATACTTATGTTATTTCATCTATTTTTGTATGGTTGATGACTTTTGGAGCATGGACCGCTGCAGTCAGGATTCTGATGGAAAAGGTGCTGTTTGGAGACAAAATTCACGAAGATCAGAAAATCCGGGAAAATATATGGAAAATCCTATTTTTCCAGAAGACGTAGGAAGCTAGAAGGGGGGCTGGAGATGGGCCACAGGGGGCCCACACCACCCCCTGGCGCGGGCAGCCCTAGGCCACGCCAGCAGGTGGTGTGGCCAGCCTGGCCCACTCTAGGCTCTCCCCTCTGGCGTATATTATCCTCCTGAAACCCTAAGACTCGGGGGGCGACCATAGAAAGATTTCGCCGCCTCTGCGGGGCGGAAAACACCGAGAGAGAAAGATCTCTCTGGCAGACAGATTTCTGCCGGGGGAATTCCTTCCCGGAGAGGGGAGATCATCGCCATCAACACCACCATCAAGTTGGACTTCATCGGGATCATCATCATCATCATCACCATCAGCACCCTCATCACCATCTCCATATTGCTGTAACAATTGAATTGAATCTTACATAGTTCATAGGGGAAACTTTCCCGGTGTTGATTACTCTTTGTAGTTGATGCTATTGAGTGAACCGTTGAATTATTGTTTATGTTCAGATTGTTATACATCATTATTCCATATCTAATCATGATCCATATGATGTCTTGTGAGTAGTTCATTTTGTTCTTGAGGACATGGGAGAAGTCATGTTGTTAGTAGTGGAGTTGTGTTGAGAAAGATTCAATAGTTTGATATTTAAGTTGTGGTGTACTTCTTCTAGTGGTGTCATGTGAATGTCAACTACATGACACTTCACCTATATGGGCCTAGGGGAATGCATTGTGTATTTGGCTACTAATCGTAAGGGTTGCCGGAGTGACAGAAACCTGAACCCCCGTTAGGAAACCATTGCATATGGGATGTAAGGGTCTTAGAGTTTAAAGCTGTGGTTAGGTTTCTACCTTAATTACTTTCTTGTACTTACGGATGTTTGCAAGGGGTTTAATCACAAGTATGTATTAGTCCTAGGAAGGTCGGTACATTAGCACAGGTTCACCCAAAAAACACTTAGCAAGATAAAGAAGATTAATCAACTATATGAAGCGAAAGCACTTGACAGTCTTCCCATGTGTCCTTGAGAACGTTTGGTCATCTTAAGTAATACAACCGGCTTGTCCTTTGCTGCATAAAGGATTAGGCCACTTGCTGCATTTATTCCTATTGTCTTTTGTTTACTCGTACTTCGTTTATTTGCTTTATCAAAAATCCCTAAAAATCCGTTTGCTAAGTATTTACAGAGAATTCCTGATCCATACCACTAGCCAGCACCTTCTGCTCCTTGTTGGGTTCGACACTCTTACTTATCGAAAATACTGCGATACACCCCCTATACTTGTGGGTCATCAAGACTATTTTTCCGGCGTGTTGCGGAGTGAAGCGCTATTGGAGTGGAACTGGTAAAGGAAACTTCTACTGTGAGTATTGTTTATTTCTGCTAGTTGCTTTATTTTCGTTATGGATAATTCACTGAGTTTCTTATTTGGTAATGCTACTACCACTGCTAAGGTAGTAGATAAACCACCACCTGCTGAGAATGATATTTTCAAAATACCTACAAGGATTATTGATCGTGTTATGGATAACTACTATGTTGGGGATGGAACTATCCATCCCGGTGATCATTTGCTCTTTATACACGAATTATGCGGGTTGTTCAAGTGTGCAAGTATTACTACAGATCAAGTTAAGAAGAAGTTATTCTCATTATCACTGAAAGGAAGAGCTGAGGAATGGTATAAGCTGCTGAAGAATGGTCAAGCTCTGGAATGGGAGGAAATAGTGTCTCTCTTTTATTCAAAGTTTTATCCTTCTAGTGAGATTCATAAAGATCGGAATCAAATAGACAACTTTTGGCCTCTTGATGGAGAGAGTACAGCCCAAGCTTGGGGGAGATTGAAGTTACTAATGCTCAAATGTCCCATTCATGAGCTCCCCAACAATATTATTATCAATAACTTTTATGCAAGACTCCTTCTACATGACAAGGATTTATTGGATGCTTCTTGTGTTGGATCATTCACTCGCATGGAAGAAGAAGCTAAATGGGATCTTCTGGACCGTATTCAAGACAATGCTGAAGCTTGGGAGAATGACAAAGGTAGGAAGTCAGGTATAAATTATGATTATGAATGCATTGAATCTTTTATGGGAACAGATGACTTTCAAAATATTAGTAATGCTTATGGTCTTGATTTTGCAAGTTATTACAAATTGCTTTAGAGCTTTTTCTTCTTATATTGAAATTCCAAAAAGGGGATGGAATAAATACCATGCACCTTACAAAGATATTGTTGACTATGTTCCTATTAGGAGTGCTGAGTATTGCATTATTGATCCCATCTTACCTGAACCTTATATCCAGAAGATTCCCTTCCCAGAAAAGGTAAAGGATCATCCTATGATAACTAATGTAATCACCAAAAGTGAAAAAAGAACTGTAAAACCTGATGAACAAATAAACGTTGAACCTGTGGTAGCAATTGTGAAAGACCTTGTCACTAAAAGCATATAAGATGGACACATAGTCTTTTGTGAGGATGCTTCTAATATTGTTTTACATCCAAATAGAACTAAAAAGGCTAGTGTTCCTGTGCTTTTTGTTAGAATTGGTGATCATTGCTATTATGGTTTATGTGATATTGGTGCAAGTTCTAGTGCTATTCCTTATGAGCTTTACAGAGAAATTATGCATGAAATCAGTCCCTGTGAATTGGAAGAGATTGATGTGGTTATTCACCTTGCTAATAGGGAGACCATCTCTCCAATTGGTATTGTACGAGACGTGGAAGTTCTTTGCGGTAAGATTAAGTACCCTGCTGATTTTCTAGTACTCGGTTCAGCTGCTAGTAAAACTTATCCTATTATTTTTGGAAGACCTTTCTTGAGTACTTGTGGAGCCATTATAGATTACAAAAGGGAGAAAATCTTGACTAAGTTTGCTGGGGAGTCTTATGAGTTTAATTTCTCGAAATTCGCTAAAGAACCTTGTGAAGAGGAAACCCATAATGAGGATTTTAGAGTTGAACAACTTGCTTCTATTTCTCTTGCTCCTAACAATGCTTTGCAGCAATTCATGGAAGATCATGAAAGTGAAATCTTCATGGAAGAAAGGAATGAGATTGACAAGATTCTCCGCGATCAGCCTAAGATGCTTTAGCATAACTTGCATGTAGAAGACTTGGGTACTATGTTGCCACCTAAAAAGGATCCGGTCTTCGATCTAAAACCTCTCCCTGATGATCTTAAATATGCTTATATTGATGATAAAAAGATATATCCTGTTATTATTAGTGCTAAACTTTCAGGGAAGGAAGAAGAAAGGTTATTGGAGGTTTTGAGGAAGCACCGGGGAGCTATGGGTTATACTTTGGATGATTTAAAAGGGATTTCACATACTATATGTCAGCATTCTATCAACATAGAACCATATGCAAAGCCAGTAGTGGAGCACCAACGACGTTTAAATCCTAGAATGAAGGAAGTGGTAAGGAATGAGTTATTGAAACTCCTTGATGCTGGTATTATTTACCCTATTGCTGATAGTGAATGGGTTAGCCATGTTCATTGTGTTCCTAAAAAAGGAGGTATTACCGTTGTTCCTAATGATAATGATGAGCTTATTCCTCAAAGAATATTAGTGGGCTATAGGATGTGCATTGATTTTAGAAAAGTCAATAAAGTTACTAAGAAAGATCACTACCCGCTTCCTTTTATTGATCAAATGTTGGAAAGGTTGTCTAAAAAGACCCATTTTTGTTTTCTTGATGGTTATTCTGGTTTCTCTCAAATTGCTGTTAAACAACAGGATCAAGAAAAAACTACTTTTACTTGCCCTTACGGAACTTATGCTTATAGACGTATGCCTTTTGGTTTATGTAATGCTCCTTCTACTTTTCAAAGGTGCATGTCTGCTATCTTTCATGGTTTTTGTGAATAAATTGTAGAAGTTTTCATGGATGAATTTTCTGTCTATGGAACTTCTTTTGACAATTGTCTGCACAACCTTGATAAAGTTTTGTAGAGATGTGAAGAAACTAATCTTGTTCTTAATTGGGAGAAATGCCACTTCATGGTTAATGAAGGGATTGTCCTCGGGCATAAAGTTTCTGAAAGAGGCATAGAAGTTGATAGAGCTAAGGTTGAGGCAATTGAGAAGATGCCATGTCCAAGAGACATCAAAGGTATTCGTAGCATCCTTGGTCATGCTGGTTTCTATAGAAGGTTTATTAAAGACTTTTCTAGGATATCAAAACCCCTCACTAATTTTCTTCAAAAAGATGTACCCTTTGTTTTTGAAGATGATTGTAAGGAAGCTTTTGAAACTCTTAAGAAGGCTTTAACTACAGCCCCTATTGTTCAACCACCTGATTGGAGTTTACCCTTTGAAATAATGTGTGATGCTAGTGATTTTGCTGTAGGTGCTGTCCTTGGGCAACGAATTGATAAAAAGTTAAACGTTATCCATTATGCTAGTAAGATTCTAGACGCTTCTCAAAGGAATTATGCTACTACTGAAAAGGAATTTCTAGCTGTCGTTTTTGCTTGTGATAAGTTTAGGCCCTATATTGTAGACTCAAAATTCACCATTCATACTGATCATGCTGCTATTAAATACCTTATGACGAAGAAGGACGCTAAGCCTAGGCTTATTAGATGGGTGCTGCTTTTACAAGAGTTTGATCTACATATAGTAGATAGGAAGGGTGCTAAAAACCCTGTAGCTGATAATTTATCTCGGTTGGAAAACATCTCTTTTGACCCTATGCCTGTTAATGATAGTTTCCCAAATGAACAGTTAGTGCCGATGAGGGGTAAGCTCATGAGGAGCCCTTGGTACGCTGATTATGTTAAATTTATTGTCTCCAAGTATTTGCCTCCAACTTTTACAGCTCAGCAAAGAAGGAAGTTTTTCTATGATTTGAGGCATTATTTTTGGGATGACCCATACTTATACAAAGGAGTGGATGGTATTATGCGAAGATGTGTTCCAGAATATTAACAAAAGGAGATATTGCGTAAATGTCATGGTAGTGCTTATGGAGGACATCATGCAGGAGATAGAACTGCGCAAAAGGTGTTACAATTAGGTTTCTACTGACCTACCCTTTTTAAAGATGCAAGAAAATTTGTTTTATCTTGTGATGAATGCCAGCGTGTTGGTAATATCTCTAGACGCAATGAAATGCCTATAAACTACTCTCTAGTTATTGAACCTTTTGATTGCTGGGGATTTGACTTTATGGGTCATTTCCCTCCTTCGAAATGTTACACTCATATTCTTGTTGCCGTTGATTATGTTACTAAGTGGGTAGAAGCCATTCCTACAAAAAGTGCTGACGGGGAGACTTCTCTAAAATGCTTAAGGATGTTATCTTTCCCAGGTTTGGAGTGCCTAGGTATCTCATGACTGACGGGGGTTCTCATTTCATTCATGGTGGTTTTAGAAAGACCCTTTCTAAATATGATGTTAATCATAGAATTGCTTCAGCTTATCACCCCCAAACTAGCGGGCAAGTAGAGTTATCAAATAGAGAAATTAAATCCATCTTGCAAAAGACTGTTAATAATCTAGAAAAAATTGGGCTAAAAAGTTGAATGATCCTTTATGGGCTTATAGAACTGCTTACAAAAATCCTATGGGGATGTCTCCTTATAAAATGGTTTATGGGAAAGGTTGTCACCTACCCTTAGAATTAGAAAACAAAGCTTACTGGGCAGTTAAAGAACTAAATAGAGATTGTAAGCTCGCTGGTGAGAAAAGATTATTTGACTTAAGTTCTTTAGATGAATGGAGGAGTGAAGCCTATGAAAATGTTAGGCTCTTTAAGGAAAAAGTTAAAAGATGGCATGACAAGCGAATACTTAAGAGAGAATTTCATGTTAGTGAGAAAGTTCTATTGTATAGGTCTCATCTCAGGTTTTTTGCAGGAAAGCTACTGTCAAAATGGGAAGGACTTTTCATTATTGAAGAAGTATACCGTTCAGGAGCAATACAAATTTCTTCTTTGAAAGATGATACTACACAAGTAGTGAATGGGCAGCGACTCAAGCACTATATTGCTAGAGATTCTTACAATGAAGATGTTGATGCTTTTCAAGTTATAACTCCGGAGAAATTTATTAAGGACCAAATTCAGAGACCTGCAGAGGCTGTTTTCAAATAGGTAACAGCTTTGGTAAGAAAAGTTCTACGAAAATACTATCCAACTATACTTTTGCAGTTTTTAGGCAATAAGGGAAGTTACGAAGCAGAAAAGGGACGAAAACGAAGCCAGGATGGCTCACACCACCCTATGGCGCGGGCCCACCCCTGGTCGCGCCACCAGGTGGTGTGGCCACCCCAGACTCTGTCTCCGACCCGTTTTCTCCTAGTACCTTCCTTTCGTCTTGAAACTTCATAATATATAACCCCCCGGATCTCCCGAGGTTCGTATATCGTGTTTTTGTTTCGATCTGTTTCTGCCAGGTAGAGTCCTAGATTTGGAGGCACAATGTCTTCTTCTGGATCAGCCAAGGGAGATTCCTTAGAAGATATCATCAACCCATACATGAGAGAGTTGAAGATTCATCCTAGGGAGTTGTTGTTTGAAGATGGGGAGGTCCGGATAAAAGAGGTTCAAGGCCCTAAAGGTGAAGGAAGTCTGGAGGATAGGATGGAAGCGCTGGAGCAAGAAGTCTTTAGGTACAAGAAGATGACGGAACACGAAGTGGATATCATCCATTAGATTTGTTCTGAACTCATCGCCGGGCACCAAGAGGATACTACTGAGCTCAAGGATGAAGTCCTCTCACTCCGCCAAACAACCAACGAACTACAAGCACAACTCTACGATGTTCAAAATCAAAACTGTGAGTATGAGGTTAGGTTTAAACGCATAAGTGCTGCTGCAAGTTTCAGGATGCTAGAGACCACAATGTCCTTTGTTGATGGGAAGCCCTTACCTTGGAAGTCGGACGATGATGAGAGGATACCACCACCACCAAAGGAGTAATTCTTCATCAGGTTTGGCATCCCCTTGGTTTGTTCCAAGCTTGGGGGAGTGCCGCGGTATCACATCACTATCTTCTATCTTTTTACCTTATTAGTAGAGTCATATCATGAATAGAGAAGTTATTATGTAGTATGGTTTGCATTATGGAAGTGTTCCCTCTCTCGTTAGATATGTATCCCTTGGTGTGAGTTGCCGTTACAGAATATTAATGAGAAGTTCTATCATTTACTCCTTTGCATAGCTTATATTAGTTTTCAATTCGTGGTTATATGATTGATCTTGTTGTTATTATTGGTATCACTTTGGGATCATTGAGTTAATTTAGTTGGTTTTGGCAAACCTGGCTCGGTCAGTAGCAACACTATTTTTGAGAGTTGAATGAAAAAGATAAAAGTACTCTAAAGAAAAATAATTTCATCATCTTTCTTTCTTGATTTGCTCATAAGTTTAGTATTCTCTAGTTAAGATCTTTTGTGCTTCCAAGGAAGATTGCATGTTTGTCTTTATCACTTGTATGTTTGTTTGTTTCCTTCAACTCTTGTACTTGCTACCTAGCCTTGCTAGCCAAAAACCTGTACTGAGAGGGAATTCTTCTCGTGCATCCACTCCTTTAAACCAAAACCTTTGCCATTTGTGTCCACCATACCTACCTGTTAGCATTATTGCTATTCCAAGTTAATTCTTGTTTTATCAACCTCCCAAATTAAACTTGTTATGTGAAAATTAGCGATTGGAGCTCTCACGAACTTGATGGCACACTTTACTTTCTTGCACTTAATAAACTTGAACCATTGTGCTCACCTATGTTGCGTATATGCTTGCACTTTGTAAGTTGTGAATTAGCAGAACCATGTTGTCATGGGGAACGCTTTCAACATTGCACTGGTACTTTGTACCTAGTTGATATCATGTTATTTTGTCTATGGATGTCGTCGGTGTGAAATGAAAGGGGAGCTTGTAAGTCCATGGAGTTATGCATGTGTGTTAGAGAAACGCCTGGGCCGCTGGTCTAATCCATGCTGACATGGTGGAAACCTGCAGCGTAACCATAACGAGCATCTATGAAGCATTCTTCTTATAAAAAAAGAGATAGATAGTGAGAAAAAGAGAAAAAGAAAAAAAGAGATTATGAAAAGAGTAAAGAGAGAAAAAAAGCACCATATTCCCATGGTAAATAAGAAGATTGCTGAGATGCTTGTTGTCTGCTTGCCTTATCATTTTGATATGGGGATTCTTCCGTATCATCGGGCAAGGGGTACCCCGTTGGCGGTTCTCTATGATACACATATGCTTACGATGACAAGAACTTACCGGTGACTAAACTTGAGTAGCATGAGGAGCGGCCCTCGTATTCAAGGGACATGAGATTCTCAATTTACAACTTGTCAATGCATATCCTCATATTTGATCACTTTAACCTTAATCACCTAAAGATGCCTATGATAGGGGCAATGAGAGATGAAAGCTAGTAAGTATCATAATTTTTGGGAGCTCTTTATGAGACTTGCAATCCTTGCTTCCCTCTGCGAAGGGCCTTTCTTTTACTTTTTAGTTGAGTCAGTAAACCTATTCCCTTCTATCTAAGCAAGTATTTTGAGTTGTTGTGTTTCATTCATTCATATGATGATTTATTCAATCATGTTTCTTATGTTCCTTGTTTTGCACATTGCTCTTATCTTGATGTTTACTACTTTGAAAGCTATCATTGAAAACCAGTTATTTGTGAACTCCAGCAAATTATCAACTATTCTTCGACCAAGAGCTAAGTTTGCCATTACCAATTATGATTTACTTCATGTATCTCTATTGTGTTTCCTTTACCTATTGCAAGTTGAGTTATATAATAGTGAGTTGTCTTCTATTATGATCTATGTATTTGATGAATGTGATGCTTCTTGTCCGTATTCTTTTATCGACTCTTCACTCCATAAACCTGAGGCCATGTTTATTAAGCTCAGTTTCGCTTGGGGACAAGCAAAGTCTAAGCTTGGGGGGAGTTGATATGTCCATTTTGCATCACTATTCTATGTCATAATTCACTGTTATTCATTGATATATTTCGTATTGAAAGGTGATACTTATGTTATTTCATCTGTTTTTGCATGGTTGATGACTTTTGGAGCATGGACCTGCAACGGGATTCGATGGAAAAGGTGCCGTTGGAGGCAAAATTGAAGATCAGAAAATCCGGGAAAATATACGAAAATCCTATTTTTCGAAGACGAAGGAAGCGGAGAGGGGCTGGAGATGGGCCACAAGGCCCCCTACTAAGCGACCCTAGGCCAAGCAGTGGTGTGGCCGCCTTGGCCCACTCCAGGCTCTCCCCTCTGGCGTATATTATCCTCCGGAAACCCTAAGACTCGGGGGGCGACCACAGAAAGATTCCGCCGCCTCTACGGGGCGAAAAACACCGAGAGAGAAAGATCTCTCTGGCAGACAGATTTCTACCGGGGGAATTCCTTCCCAGAGAGGGGAGATCGTCGCCATCAATACCACCATCAAGCTGGACTTCATCGGGATCATCATCATCATCACCATCATCACCATCAGCACCCTCATCACCATCTCCATATTGCTGTAACAATTGAGTTGAATCTTGCATAGTTCATAGAGGAAACTTTCCCGGTGTTGATTACTCTTTGTAGTTGATGCTATTGAGTGAACCGTTGAATTATTGTTTATGTTCAAATTGTTATACATCATTATTCCATCTCTGATCATGATCCATATGATGTCTTGTGAGTAGTTCGTTTTGTTCTTGAGGACATGGGAGAAGTCATGTTGTTAGTAGTGGAGTTGTGTTGAGAAAGATTCAATAGTTTGATATTTAAGTTGTGGTGCACTTCTTCTAGTGGTGTCATGTGAACATCGACTACATGACACTTCACCTATATGGGCCTAGGGGAATGCATTGTGTATTTGGCTACTAATCGTAGGGGTTGCCAGAGTGACAGAAACCTGAACCCCCATTAGGAAACCATTACACAAGGGACATAAGGGTCTTAGAGTTTAAAGCTGTGGTTAGGTTTCTATCTTAATTACTTTCATGTACTTACGGATGTTTGCAAGTGGTTTAGTCACAAGTATGTATTAGTCCTAGGAATGTCGGTACATTAGCACAGGTTCACCCATACAACACTTAGCAAGCTAAAGAAGATTAATCAACTATATGAAGCGAAAGCACTTGACAGTCTTCTCATGTGTCCTCGAGAACGTTTGGTCATCTTAAGTAATACAACCGGCTTGTCCTTTGCTGCATAAAGGATTTGGCCACTTGCTGCATTTATTCCTATTGTCTTTTGTTTACTCGTACTTCGTTTATTTGCTTTATCAAAAAACCCTAAAAATCTGTTTGCTAAGTATTTGCAGAGAATTCCTGATCCATACCACTAGCCAGCACCTTCTGCTCCTCGTTGGGTTCGACACTCTTACTTATCGAAAATACTGCGATACACCCCCTATACTTGTGGGTCATCATATGCACCTCCCATGATCAGTGAGGTTTCTATCCCAGGCCCCCAAGACAGTGAAGCCAGTGATTTCCTTCTGGAGAAACAACACATGCTGAACAAACTCAAACAAAATCTTACTCAAGCACAAGCCAGAATGAAAAAACATGCAGATAAGAAGAGGATAGAGAGGACATTCCAAGAGGGAGACATGGTGTACATCAAGATGCAGCCATACAGACTAGCTAGCTTTGGCATTCGACAGTCAATTAAATTGGCAAGCAAATTCTATGGACCCTTCAGAATTCTCCAGAAAATTGGAACAATGGCATATAAACTACAACTACCCAATGGAATCACAATACACCCTGTATTCCATGTAAGCCAACTCAAGAAACATTTGGGCCCTCATGCTGTTCCTCAACCTGAACTACCTCTGATCACAGCAGAGGGAAAGATCAAAACTGAACCTACTAAAGTAGTGGAAACCAGATCACTACCCAAAAATGGAGTCCTAGTGACACAATGGTTGGTCGAATGGGAAAACTTAGCACCTGAAGATGCATCTTGGGAAGATGCCAATTTCATCAAAAGTGTATTTCCAGCCTTCTATGCAAAAACAGTGAAAACATGGTTCCAAAACAATGCAACTTGAGGACAAGTGCTATCTCCAGGAGAGGGAAATGTCAGATCCCAGTCTATCTGCTCCCAGTTATGCTCCAACGGCTAAGATGAAAGGAGGAGGAGCCAACGACTGGATTGGAGCTGGCGTCGCAGTTACCTCAGGCAGAGCTTCCGCCAGCCTAATTACTGTTTAGTTATTGTAACCGTACTTTAGTTATTGTAACCGTACTTAATTACTGTACCAGACTATATAAGTCCCAGTGTTGGGCGCGACAGAGCTATCGAGAATATTACCGTCAATTATCTTTTCCTGTCTTTCCTTTACAGTTCTAGGGTTAGATAGCTTTTAGTAGAAATTCCTAGTAATTGAGGGTACTCCAAATCGGGAGTTCTTGTCCGATTCCTACTGGGATCTGACACTCCATCTCCGCCACTAACAAGGTCCTCTGCTTCCATTAACTGGTCGGCGACGCCGAACTTCCTCCACCACTCTCCACCACGTCTCTGCCCTCCCCATCTACTCTTCCACCACAGGCGCCCATGCCCTTCCCCAACACCGGCGCTGCCTCCCACTCCACTGTTGGCAACGGCAACGGCCCTCCCTCCAGACCATGCGTAGCCCCTCCACTGACTCCCGTTCTTCTCAGATCCGGTGGTTCAACAAAAAGGGGGCTTTTCTTCGATGGATTTTCGTTTTGTATGGTTACTTAGGAAGTTGATTTGCTTCTGATCTGATTCTCCCATGTTTCTTTATGAAAAATAGGAGTTTTTTCCTTCCTGCGAACATATTTTGTTTGAATGAAGGATTATTGTCTCCAGCAAAATTGCCTTTTAATGCTCCAGAAAACCTTCCTTGTAAATCCTTTTCTATTTAATTGCTTGATTAACGCATGGTAGTTGTTAATGCCTAGGGAATGCTTCCTAGTACTACTACGATGAGAGTTTTGTTCATGCATGGCTGCTGTTAAAGGGAAGAGAATGCATGTAATAATCTCTGTTAATTTGGTGATAATGATTATTTTTGGATCCAGACCGAACGTGTTTGTACTTATGCACTAAATTGTGCGAATTTAAAAGAGGGCCTTACTGTCAAGAAATTAGTATAGCTCAGGGTGTTTTATACAGTATGTGAAAGAGCTTGCACGAATCCCAAAGCATGATTGTATGCCCTATGATAGGCCAGAGACGTTTATAGGGTTGTGGAGTTATTTCTCCGATTTATTATATACCAATAATTTCTGAAATCTTAGAGACCCACTTGGTCCATTCATGTAAGGCAAGTGGTGGGACAAAAGTTTAGTCTCACATTGCTAGTTGATTAGAAGTTGGGCCAACTTATAAGGTGAGCTCTTCCATCACTTGTACAAGCTTGGGAAGAGAAGAAATACACACGCGCGCTCCTCCTCGCTTGCCTCGTTACAACACGTGTCGCGGAATGCTCACCGATCGGCCGATTGGCTCCGGCCGCAGCCTTTTCGTTCTCCTCTTGTCTCTCTTTCCATATCCCTGGGCTTCATGTTCATCTTCATGTCCCGTGCCTATAAGAGAGAGAGAGAGAGGTGTCGCGCCTCCTCTTTGAGAAAACCAACACTCACGTACTGCCTCTAGTTCCAGAGCATGAGCGACCACCAAGTTTTCTCCATCTCAGCTTGCGGTGTGCAACGCGAGTTAGGACAGTAGGCCTCTAAAATTTCGCTGCTTCGAGTCTTGTACGGGAGAAGGGCAATAAAGTTTTTGGGGAGCGCTCTACGCGACTACTGGCTTTATCACGGACGCAGACGACTTCTTCCCCGATGTTGTTCACCTCTTCGACGACATGGCCAACGACAACTCCAACGCCAACCGCAACATCAACGCCGGTCCTTCTGCTGGACCATACGTTACCATCATCTATCCTGTTCAGATCATACTTCATATGTTATTCGTAGCAATCTGTTTGGCATTGCGAGTTACCATTTATCCCATAGGTTACATGAATGTTTTTATTACTATATTTCTAATCATGTTTTCTCTACTATTTATTTGAATTAAATATTGTGTTAAATTGCTCATATAACCGATAGAGACAACGTTACCAAGGCTAGAGAGAGAAATGGAGGGATGGATAAGGCGAGATGGAGGAGCTCTGTGGTTGCACACATTTAAAGGGAGAAAGACAAAGGAGTAAGAGCATCTCCGCTCGTCTCCCTATATGGGGTCTGGCGCGACCCGATTTTGTCCCGTATGGGGGGCGCCAGATTGGTTCATGATTTGGAAGGGGGGTGTTTTCCAGTTGTACGCCCGCAACAATACGGAAATATTTATCCGGCGATTTATTATTACACGGAAACTGAAACTAGTTGTAATTCTGTCTAGGCCTGTAGTACACAGCTTCGGGGTCCTCGATGTCCTCCTCGTCGTTGCTTGGCGCGCGTTGCTGGAACCGCGAGGCACGGGAGGGATGGGCACCCCTCCGCCGCTCAGCGTTCAGTCGGAAGGCAACCGGTAGCCCGGTGGGCATGGGTAGCTAGAGGCATACAATGCCTCCGTCTCCTCGAGGGTGAGATAGGCCCAGTGTGGGTTGTCATGGTGAGAAAGAGAGGTGTGGATCTGTGGATTGCAATGGCGGCCGTCCTGGTTATAGCGGAAAAGGGCGGGACGGGTTGGAAAGGGCGGGAAGCCTGGGCAGGAAGGGTTGGAAAGGACGGAAAGGATGCGCCTACCTCACTGTCAGGACTGGCCCGCGTTGTTTTTAGCTCCATCCAGCGCCCCCGCTCCCCCCGCCCCCGTGGATTTGGTTCGGCCTGGTGGTGCAGGATAACTAAACGAGCTGCGCCGGCTCCAAAAAACATTTGGGAGGCGGCTGGGCGCGATTTTGGGCGTCGGCATCCCCGTAGCCCTTTAGGAGGGCTTTAGGGCCCCCCCGAGTGGAGATGCTCTAAGAACTAGGTATTTGAATTCTGAACTGCCATGTTTCCAAATAGGAAAATCTGAATTGTCCGATCTTTCGCGGATGGACCAGATATAGAGTTCTTGTCTCTGCGAACCATTAGAGTATATTTGGATCAGTTTGAATTGTAATCTATCTCTTCTATTTTCCTTGGACTCGAAGACTTGTAATCTATATAAACAACCCATTGAGGCCACAATGAATACAATTATTATTCTCTAATTGTCTCAATTATCATTGTATCAGACGTCTAGGTTTCCGCCCTCGGCATGGCCCCACCGCCGCCGACTCGGCCCCTTTACTCCATGGCCGAGTTTCGCGCCGCCGGCGCTCCTTCTTCCTCCTCCACCTCCTCCATTATTACCTCCCAATATAATTCCCAACTACCTCAAATTTCCCTAGCCGACACTATTGCCGACGTCTCGTCGTTTATTCCAATCTCGCTTGATTTAGCCTCCCACAACTACTACCATTGGCGCCATGTATTTCACATCCACCTCGGCCGCTGTGGCCGTCGCGACCACATCCACCCATCTTCTGCACCACAGCCATCCAATCCTCGCTGGGTGAAGGACGACCTCGCCATCATCAAATGTATCTACACCCGCACCTCAACCGAGCTCTTCAACCTTGTCTCCAACAACGCCACCGCCACCGCCGAGCTTTGGGCATCTCTCCAACAACTGTTCTAGGACAACTCCAACACACACATCAACGTGCTCCACATCGAGCTACGTACAATCAATCAAGGCGATTATGTGGTCACTATTTTCTGCCAACAGATCAAGTACATCGGCGACGAACTCCGTGAACTTGGCGGTCACGTCGAAGACCGCACACTCATCGATGCCCTCCTTGTCGGCCTTGGTGATCAATTCGAGAAGCAGCAGGATTTCATCCCCATGCTCAAGCCCTACCACACCTTCGCTGAGGTTCGCTCCATACTCTAGTTCGAAGCTTAGAATCAAGCTCGCAAGTCATCTCGTCCTCCTCAGGTATTGCACGCCAACGTCAACGCTAATGCCACTGTCACCAGGCCGCCCGCCCCGGCCCCACCTACTGCACCACCTGCGTCTCCACAACCTCCTCCTATATGGCGCCCGAGTCCGAACTACCGCGGCAGGAACCCGATGTATCGGCCCCCGCAGCCTCGACCTGTCGTCACCGCGTCGCCATCGTCCTCAACCACACCAGCACCACCGACTGCTTCGTCATGTAAGCCGCAACACGACCCTTGGACTGGTCTCGTGCATGCATGTCCCATGTCCTGGTCTGCTCCTTCTCTGTATGGTGCCCCTCCTGCATTCATGGGTACCTGAAGCCCGGGCCTTCGTCCTGCCACCGGCTCCCCTAGACTCCTCAGATCTAGGCTGCCGACCACATCTACACCGCGACGCCTACACCACCCCCACATGTCGCTCTAGGACCTCCGCCAAGCTACGCCAACATGATGGCCCCCTATGCCTACGTCCATCTACCGTACCTTCCATATGCACACATGCATGCGCCCGAGCCCTCCGCTCCATCTCAGTAGCCGTCTTGGGACCAGTCCGCCTTAATCGCTGCCATGAACAATTTCACCCTAAACCATGAAGGTACGGATTGGATTTTCGATTCTGGTGCATCCTCGCATATGTCTTCAATGATGAATTTTCTGTCAGCTTGTTTCCTCTCTACTTTCTCTTCAATTACCATTGGCACAATTCTGTTTCTTGCACCGGTCATTCTTTCATCCCATCTTATTCTGCCAATTTTCTCTTACCCAATTTGCTTGTTGTTTCTTCCTTAATCAAAAAATCTTATTTCTGTTTGCCAATTCACCATGACAATCAAGTTATTCTGGCTTTTGATCCTTTTGGTTTATCTGTGAAGGATCTGAAAATGGGGGAGGGGTTCTCGCTTGGTATAATAGCACGTGCGATCTTTATCCACTTCATGGCGCGCCTACATCCAACCCCGTGCCATGCTTTCATCAGTTGACTTGTGGCATTGTCTGCTTGGCCACCCCAATAAAAATACACTGTCGTCTTTGCTTCAAGAATTTTGTATTCCCAATTCTAGTGCCCCTCATGATTCATCTCTCCGTAATGCATGTCAATACGGCAAACATGTACTATTACCTTTTGGCACGTCTTCTACTAGTAGTACCTTTCTATTTGAATTAATATATTGTGATATATAACCTCTCCAATTCCAAGTGTTTCGGGTTATAAATATTATCTTGTGCTTCTGGATGATTATTCTTATTATATTTGGACATTTTCTCTACGTGCCAAGTCCAATGTTCATACCATATTTCTAAATTTTTGACATATGTTCTTACGCACTTCGGCCTGCCCATTCGCTTTATTCAATGTGGCAACAGACGTGAATTTGACAACATTAAAAACCGCAATTTCTTTTTTTTTCTCACGGTATTCTTCTTCGTTTTCGTTGTCCATATACCTGTTCACAAAATGGCAAAGTTGAACGATCCCTCCATTCCATAAACAACATTCTTCGCACATTACTCATTCAAGCCTCTCTTCCTCCTTGTTTTTGGGCAGAATCCCTTCGCACTGCCACTCTTCTCCTTAATATTCGACCCATAAAAATTTGTCCTCTCTATACACCTTTTCAATCCCTGTTTCTCTCTAATCCTAATTGTCTCTGTTTTCCTAACACACCTCTACTACCACTCATAAACTAGACCCATGGTCTCTTCCCTGCATCCATCTCGGTCTATCTGATGATCATAAAAGATATCGGTGCTTCGATACATCCTCGGGTCATGTTATTATTTCTCGCCATATCACCTTCGATGAAAATACTTTTCCATACGCCGCCACTAAAACCACACCCATATCTCCACCCTCCGAAGCCAACCCATCATGACCATTACTTGCCATCATCACTCCTGCCACCATCTCTGCTGCGTAAAACCGTCTTCTTAGTGAGCCTGCAGCAGTCTGCCGCCAAACCTCCACACAGCCCAACTCCCTTGTCACTCATCTTGCCACGGCAGACAGTTCCCCTGCCGCGTCCACTTCCCCTGCTGCGGTAGCCCTCTCCCCTACTGTTGTCCCGTCTCCCTCTTCGACTGACACTTCTTCTTCCTCCCCCATGCCGACTATCCCACCTCATGATATACCCATCCTACCTCCTGCCAATGATCATGTCATGTTCACCTGCGGGAAACGCGGTTTTCTTCTACCAACCAGACACCTTAATCTCACGGCCACACCAACAACCTCTCATATTCCCACTTCCTACAAACATGCTCTTCTCGATCCTCTTTGACTATCAACTATGCATGATGAATTTGATGCTCTTCAGAAAAATAACAATTGGACTCTTGTTTTCAAACCACCAGGTGTTAATGTTTTATCTGGCAAATTGGGTTTTCACCATAAATTTTATGCTAATGGTACTCTTTCTCGCTACAAAGCTCGATGGGTATGTCGTGGTTTTTTCCCAAAAACACGGTGTTGATTTTGATGATACCTTCTCTCCTATTGTTAAACCTAGTACAATCCGTGTTGTTCTAAGCCTTGATGTCTCTACTTCCTAGTCGATTCATCAACTCGATGTTAAAATGCTTTCCTTCATGGTACTCTCAATGAGACAGTCTATTGTCAACAACCTTCTGGTTTTGAGCATCCATCTTCTTCTGATCTTGTTTGTCTTCTTCACAAATCTCTCTATGGTCTCATACGAGCTCCTCGCGCTTGGTTTCAATGTTTTGCTATATTCATACAAACCATCGGTTTCATTCCCTCTAAATCTGATTCTTCTCTTTTCCTTTTTCATTCCACTGATCACACTGCCTATCTTTTACTCTATGTTGATGATATAATTCTCACTGCCTCTTCCGATTCCTTCCTCAACTATATTATATCTTCTTTTAACAGTGAATTTTCCATGACTGACCTTGATCCTCTTCATCACTTCCTTGGCATCACTATCTCTCGCACAAAATCTACACATTTTAGATTTGCTTTCTCGTGTTGGTATGACTGATTGTCAACCCTCCCGCACTCCGGCTAACATTGGTGAAAAATTGCCGGCTGATGGTGATCCTGTTGTTGACCCCACTTTCTATCATAGCATCACTGGTGCTCTCCAATATGCCACTCTTACTTGTCATGATATCTCCTATTCTGTTTAACAAGCTTGTCTCTTTATGCATGATCCTCATACTCCTCATCTTGCTCATGTCAAGAGAATACTTCGGTATCTCAAAGGCACCATCGACCATGGTCTTCTTATAAATTCTTCCTCTCCCACAAGGTTGACAGTTTTTTATGATACAGACTGGGAAGGTTGTCCAGATACTCAACGATCTACATCTGGCTATTGTGTTTATTTGGGTGATAATCTTGTTTCTTGGTCTTCTAAAAGGAAGGTCACAGTTTCTAGGTCATATGCAGAAGCTGAATATAGGTCGGTTTCTCACTCTGTGGCTGAGGCGGTATGGCTTCGACAACTTCTTCTTAAACTTCATCGACCAATTGATATGTTGCTAATGTATCCATAATTTTTGATGTTCCATGCTTGGTTTTATCTACTTTCTTATGTTTTGTCCACACTTTGGAGTACTTTTTATACACTTTATTGGACTAACCTATTAACAAGATGCCACAGTGCCAGCTGCCTGTTTTCTGCTGTTTTTGGTTCCAGGAAAGTTAGAAAATGAATATTCTCGGAATTGGATGAGACAAAAGCCAAAGTTAGTTTTTCACCGAGGGGGACACGGAGCTAGAATACGAGATGGAGATGGCCCAGAAGGCCGCCACACCACCTGGCCGCGCGGCCAGGCCTGGCCCACGCCAGGGGGTGGTGTGGCCGCCTAGGGCACCCCCTCGGCCTCCCCTTTCTCCTATAAGATGCCTCCGATACAGAAACCCTAAGTACCCGATCAAAATTCCACGAAAGAGTCTGTAGCCGCCATCATCTCCATCCCTAGATCGGGAGGGATCTTAAGCTCTTCCCGGCACCCTGCTGGAGGGGAGAATTCACCCTGGAGGCCTTCGTCATCACCATGCAAGCCTCCAGTGTGATGCGTGAGTAGTACATCTTTGGACTACGGGTCCATGTATTAGCTAGATGTTTGGTTCTTCTCCTTTGTGCTACCATGTTTAGATCTTATGAGCTCCGTTCATGATCAAGATCATCTATTTGTAATCCTACATGTTGTGTTTGTGGGGATCCAATGGATATTGAGATGCTTTTTCAAATTGATTATGGATTCTATCATGTCTTTGTTATTTGTGATCTTGCATGCTCTCTGTTGTTAGTAGCTATCTTGGCCGAGTAGATGCTAGAAACTCCAAGAGGGAGTATTTATGCTCGATAGTGGGTTCATGCCTCTAGTAATCTGGGGAAGTGACAGAAATCTCTAAGGTACTAGATGTGTTGTTGCTACTAGGGAGAAAACAACAATCCTTTGTTCATAGAACAATCGTATTGTTTACTTTACATGCAATGCTTAATGCAATTATCTGTTGCTTGCAACTTAATACTGGAGGGGGTTCGGATGATAACCTAAAGGTGGATTATTAGTCATAGATGCAGTTGGATTACGGTCTATATATAATGTTGTAATGCTCAATCAAATCTCATAGGAGTCAAGATGATTAGTATATGCATGTTTGCTTTCTCGATGTTTGTCAATTGCCCTGCTATAATTTGTTCACCCAACATGTCATCTATTTTAAGGAGAACCACCACTAGTGAACTATGGACCCCGGTCCTTTCTTTTACCATCAAAATACAACTGTTTACTATTTTCTATTTACTTTCTGCAAGCTTTTACTTTCTTCCACACAATACGTTTAATCCTTTGTTTTCAGCAAAACCGGTGAGATTGACAACCTCACTGTAAGTTGGGGGCAAAGTTCTGTGGTTGTGTTGTGCAGGATTCCAAGCTGGCAACAACACCTTGGAGGTGTTTCCTTGCTCCTACTAGTTCGATAACCTTGGTTTCATAACTGAGGGAAAACTTGCTGCTGTGCTCATCATACCTTCCTCTTGGGGTTCCCCAACGAGCTCGATATATTTTTGGCCATCAAGCTATTTTTCTGGCACCGTTGCTGGGGAGTCAAGGACATCTTCACAAGGGGAGTCCCTCATAACCAATCTCTTTACTTTGTTTTATTTGTTTTGCTTAGTTTATTTATGCTTTGTTTGCTTGTTTCTTTATCAAAAACACAAAAAATTAGTTTTAGTAAGTTTGATTTCTTTATTAAAAACACAAAAAATGACTACTCTTGAAAACACTAAGTTGTGTGACTTCACCAGCACCAACAACAATGATTTCATGTGCACACCTATTGCTCCACCTGTTCTTGAAGCTACTTTCTTTGAAATAAAACCTGCTTTACTCAATCTTGTTATGAGAGAACAATTTTCTGGTATTGGTAATGAAGATGCTGCTGCTCATCTAAATAACTTTGTTGAACTTTGTGAGATGCAAAAGTATAGGGATATAGATGGAGATATTATTAAGTTTAAATTGTTTCCTTTCTCTTTGAGAGGAAAAGCTAAAGAATGGTTGCAATCCCTAACTAGAAATAGTATTGATTCTTGGACTAAATGCAAAGATGCTTTCATTGGAAAATACTATCCTCCTGCTAAGATTATATCTATGAGAAGTGAAATAATGAAATTTAAACAATCTGATAATAAACATATTGCTCAAGCTTGGGAAAGAATGAAATCTTTGGTAAAGAATTGTCCCACTCATGGACTGACTGCTTGGATGATTATCCAAACCTTTTATGCAGGATTGAACTATTCATCATGAAATCTATTGGATTCTGCTGCTGGAGGTACCTTTATGACCATTACTTTGGGTGCTACAACAAAGCTCTTGGATAATATGATGGTTAATGATATGTCCAGTTTGCATCACTATTCTATGTCATAATTCACTGTTATTCATTGATATATTTCATATTGAGAGGTGATACTTATGTTATTTCATCTGTTTTTGCATGGTTGATGAATTTTGGAGCATGGACCGCTACAGTCAGGATTCTGATGGAAAAGGAGCTGTTTGGAGGCAAAATTCGCGAAGATCAGAAAATCCGGGAAAATATACGGAAAACCCTATTTTTTCAGAATACGAAGAAAGCCAAAGGGGGGCTAGAGATGGGCCACAGGGGGCCCACACCACCCCCTGGCGCAGGCCACCCTGGGTCGTGCCACCAGGTGGTGTGGCCGCCTTGGTCCACCCCTGGCACTCCCCTTTGGTGTATATTATCCTCCTAAAACCCTAAGACTCGGGGAGCAGCCACAAAAAGATTCCGCCGCCTCTGTGGGGCGGAAAACACCGAGAGAGAAAGATCTCTCCGGTAGACAGATTTCTGCCGGGGGAATTCCTTCCCGGAGAGGAGAGATCGTCGCCATCAACACCACCATCAAGTTGGACTTCATCGGGATCATCATCATCATCATCATCACCATCATCACCATCAGCACCCTCATCACCATCTCCATATTGCTATAACAATTGGGTTGAATCTTGCATAGTTCATAGGGGAAACATTCCTGGTGTTGATTACTCTTTGTAGTTGATGCTATTGAGTGAACCGTTGAATTATTGCTTATGTTCAGATTGTTATACATCATTATTCCATATCTGATTATGATCCATATGATGTCTTGTGAGTAGTTAGTTTTGTTCTTGAGGACATGGGAGAAGTCATGTTGTTAGTAGTGGAGTTGTGTTGAGAAAGATTCAATAGTTTGATATTTAAGTTGTGGTGTACTTCTTCTAGTGGTGTCATGTGAACGTCGACTACATGACACTTCACCTATATGGGCCTAGGGGAATGCATTGTGTATTTGGCTACTAATCGTAGAGCTTGCCGGAGTGACAGAAACCTGAACCCCCGTTAGGAAACCATTGCACAAGGGACGTAAGGGTCTTAGAGTTTAAAGCTGTGGTTAGGTTTCTACCTTGATTACTTTCTTGTACTTACAGATGTTTGCAAGGGGTATAATCACAAGTCTGTATTAGTCCTAGGAAGGTTGGTACATTAGCACAGATTCACCCACACAACACTTAGCAAGCTAAAGAAGATTAATCAACTATATGAAGCGAAAGCACTTGACAGTCTTCCCATGTGTCCTCGAGAACGTTTGGTCATCTTAAGTAATACAACCGGCTTGTCCTTTGCTGCATAAAGGATTGGGCCACTTGCTGCATTTATTCCTACTATCTTTTATTTACTCGTACTTTGTTTACTTGCTTTATCAAAAACCCCTAAAAATCCGTTTGCTAAGTATTTGCAGAGAATTCCTGATCCATACCACTAGCCAGCACCTTCTGCTCCTCGTTGGGTTTGACACTCTTACTTATCGAAAATACTGCGATACACCCCTATACTTGTGGGTCATCAGTTAACTGTTCTGAATGGCACACTAAAAGAGCTCCACAAGGTAAGAAGGTAAATTCTGTTGAAGAAACCTCCTCCTTGAGTGATAAAATTGATGTTATTATGTCTATGCTTGTTAATGGTAAAGCTCATATTGATCCAAATCATGTTCCCTTAGCCTCTTTGGTTACTCAAGAAGAGCAAGTTGATGTGAAATTTATAAGAAATAATAACTTTAGCAACAATGCCTACAGGAATAATTTTGGTAATAATAACTATAGGCCATATCCTCCCAATAATGGTAATGCTTATGGAAATTCCTACAACAATAATAGGAGTGCTCCCTCTGAACTTGAAGTTATGCTTAAAGATTTTATTAGTAAAGAAACTGCTTTCAATAAAACTATTGAGGAAAAACTCTCTAATGCTGAAAGAAATATAGCATCATTGGCTGAAGCACAATCTTCTTTGAATAAAATGGCTGCTAAACCTGAAACTATTGATAATCCCTTTGCTGCTACCAGCGCCATACAAGTTAGAATTGATGAAAATGTTAGGTTGTTAGCTAAATTGCATGCTAAGTGGGAAAGAGAAGATGAAATTGCTAGAAATATTAGTGTTTCTACTATCACTACCACTAGTGTTGAAGCTAGTAATAGCTCTACTACTTTAGATGATAATTATGATTTTAATCTTGATGGTTGCAATATCTCTGAAGTCATTAAGTTCCTACAAAAGCTTCCTAAAAGTCCTAATGCTAGTGCTATGAATATGTCCTTTACAAAACACATTACTGTTGCTCTCATAAAAATTAAAGAAGAAAAGATGAAACATAAAGCTTCTATTCCTATGAAACAAGAAGATGGTTGGGAACCCATCATTAATATGAAAGTGAATGATTTTTATTTCAAAGCTTTATGTGATCTTGATAGTAGTGTTTCTATTAATGCATAGAAGGATTTATGATATGCTTGATTTGCCACCATTGGAAGATTGTTATTTGAATGTCCTACTTGATGATAATGTTAAAAAGAAACTCATGGGGAGTATTAATGATGTTCTTATTATGGTTAAAAATGCTTATGTCCCCGTTGATTTCTGTGTTTTGGATGTTGAATGCAGTGCTTCTTGTCCTATCACTTTGGGAAGAGCTTTTCTTAGAACTGTTGGTGCCATTATTGATATGAAAGAAGGCACCATTAAATATCAAATCCCACTCAAGAAAGGTATAGAACACTTCCCTAATAAGAGAGAGAAGATTCCTTTTGCCTCTCCTATGAAAACAAAATTTGCTCTTAATGCTTCTTCATTTGAGAACACTTGATTCTTTTTCTTGCTTCTTATGCCTAACTTAAAGGCGTTAAAGAAAAGTACTTATTGGGAGATAACCCAAAAGTTTTAGATGAGTCTTGGAAGTTATAACTTCAGTAATAACCGCTCCTTATCCTTTTTATTTGCTTTTTGTGCCAAGAGTAACCTCTAATGAGAGAGAAGTAATGCTTGGGAAAGTTGTTGTCCCAAAACAGATTTTTGTGCTTCACCGTAAACATTCGTGTAAAATCTCTGTAAGTAATTTTGAGGCGTGAATTTTTGTGCTTCTGCCCCAATTTGTTATCCAACTTTTGTTAGTTCAACACTTTTTGATTTGAGCAACAGAAGGTCTTCGAAAAAATTGGTTTTTACCTGCTGGTCTGTTTTGACAGATTTCTGCCATTATTTGCATTTGCTTCTTGTTGGTTCCTTTTGGGTTCTCTTTGGGGAATTGAGCTTTTCAAGGGAAGTGCTTTAGTAGCTTGTGTTTTAGTGGAAGTTTTATTGGTGTTGAAACTGAACCAAAAGACTTATTATCTTGATTGCACTAATGTTGCTAATAAAGATTGTGTGAAGTTTTTGTATGAAGGAAAAATTCCAGGTCTATGGAGAGAATGATGTAATGAGATGAAGAATGGACTAAAGCTCAAGATTGGGGATGCCACCCCAAGAAATATCCAAGAAGTTCAAGCGTCAAATCTTGGGGATGCCCAAGGCATCCCCTTCTTCATCAATAAAAATCCCAGGTTTCTTCCACACGCTTCATTTTTATTGTATCATGCATAGTTGTGTTTTTTCTTGGAGCATCTTCTTTTTTGTTTTCGTTTTGGTTTTTCGTTTGCTTGATTTTCTTAGTTTTCTGAATAAATTGGTTGGACCCCCTCTTTCATACATTGGTTTGCAAATAGTTTGGTTTGGTTTGGAAAAGAGTAGGAAAGTTCATGCTTACGTGGTAAAAAGAGCTTGTTTTTACCGTGGCCTATGCTTTGTCATGCCATGCTTGATCTTGTTTTGGCTTTATGCTTAGTATTCTTTGCTGTAGCATGACTTGTTATAAACAATTGAGATTTCTTAATGTGCCTTGGATGAATCATGCGTTGTTTTAGCATATTAAAGCATAGTATAGTGGTATTCTCCTTTGATGCTTTATTTGGGTTGACTTGGAACATGCTCACACCATGTTATGACTATCTCAAGTCACCATAGCCTTTATGATCCTTTAGTTTTCAACTTGTAGTATCACTTTATGCTTTGATCAATGATTTTTTGTCGCTCTGCATGATTATGGCCATTATTGCTCTCTTAGTTTGTTGCTCCCAGTCTTTTGCTAGCCTCCACAACCAAGTATGAGTTCCACTCATGCATCCAACTCCCTAAACCAAGTTATTCCAAAGAGTCCACCATACCTACCTATTATCTTATGCTATTCCAAGTATATTCATGATTTTGTTTACCTTCCAAATTAAACTTGTTATGAGAAAACTAGTGATTAAAGCTCTCACGAACTTGATGGCACACTTTACTTTTCTTGCCCTTAATAAACTTGAACCATTGTGTCGTCTATGTTGTATATGCTTGCACTTATTTGTTGGGAATTAGCAGAACCATGCTTTCATGGGGAACGCTTTCAACATTGCACTTGGTACTTGTACCTAGTTGATATCATGCTCTTTTGTATATGGATGCCGTCGGTGTGAAATGAAAGGGGAGCTTGTAAGTCCATGGAGTTATGTATATGTTAGAGAAACGCCTGTCAATGGTCTAATCAATGCTGACATGGTGGAAACCTGCAGCGTAACCATAATGAGCTGTCTATGAAGCATTCTTCTTATAAAAAAAGAGTCCTATATTGAGAAAAAAGAGAAAAGAGAAAAAAGAGATACTATGAAAAGAGGAAAGAGAGAAAAAAAAGCACCATATTCCCATGGTAAATATGAAGATTGCTGAGATGCTCGTTGTCTACTTGCCTTGTCATTTTGATATGGGGATTCTTCCGTATCATCGAGCAAGGGGTACCCCGTTGGCGGTTCTCTATGATACACATGTACTTACAATGACAAGAACTTACCGGTGACTAAACTTGAGTAGCATGAGGAGCGACCCTCGTATACAAGGGACATGAGATTTCTAACTTATACTTTGTCAAGCATGTACACCATAGTTTGTTCACTTTAACCTTAATCATTTCAAGATGCTTATGATAGGGGCAATGAGAGCTAAAAGCTATAAGTACCATAATTTTTGTAAGCTCTTTATGAGACTTGAATCCCTACTTCCTTTTAAAAAGGTCTTTCTTCCACCATTGTATTGAGTCTCCACCTTCTACCTTTATGCACTTACTTTGAGAGCATAGTGGCCAGTCTTAGTTCTATGTGCATTGTCCCAAGACTAGTTGATTGATGAATAACTTGATATTGCTTGTTTAAACTATTGTATCCAGTCACTCTTTTGAACTTTGAAGGTGTCCTATGCATTTATATTTGCTACTCTATGAGGGACAAGCTGAATACTATTATGCTATGTTTTCTTTATGTGAAACAAACAAACGTCTTACAAAGCATTGTTATTCATGAATCTTTTGTTTGTGCCTTTTCATGTTGCATCATAGTTTCTTTGCTTATGCTAGAACTTTGTCTTTCATGTTATGATTGAAGTACTATGATCCCAGCTTTGAATGTTTTGCAAATACTTTGATCAAGTCTTTGATGGTGCATGTCACCTAAAAAATTATTCTTTCTTTTTATCACTTACCTACTCGAGGACGAGCAGGAGTTAAGCTTGGGGATGTTGATACATTGCAAATGTATCTATAATTTTTGATGTTCCATGCTTGGTTTTATCCACTTTCTTGTGTTTTGTTCCAACTTTGGAGTACTTTTCATATGATTTCTTGGACTAACCTATTAACAAGAGCCACAGTGCCAGCTGCCTGTTTGCTGCTGTTTTTGGTTCCAGGAAAGTCAAAAAATGAATATTCTCGGAATTGGACGGGACAAAAGCCAAAGTGCCTATTTTTCCGGAAGTCATCAGATGCTAGAGTACTAGACGGAGAGGGGCCAGGGGGCCACCACACCACCTGGCCGTGCAGCCCAGCCTGGCCCACGCCAGGGGGTGGTGTGGCCGCTCCCGACACCCCCTCGGTCTCCCCTTCTGACTATAATATGTCCTCGGGACGTAAACCCTAAGTACCCAATCAAAAAATCCACGAAAGAGTCTGTAGCCGCCGTCATCTCCATCCCTAAATTGGGAGGGATCTGAAGCTCTTCTCGGCACCCTGCCGGAGAGGGGAATTCACCGTGGAGGCCTTATTCATCACCATGCAAGCCTCTGGTGTGATGCGTGAGTAGTTCATCCTTGGACTACGGATCCATGTAGTAGCTAGATGGCTGGTTCTCCTCCTTTGTGCTTTCATGTTTAGATCTTGTGAGCTCCGTTCATGATCAATATCATCTATTTGTAATTCTACATGTTGTGTTTGCGGGGTTCCGATGGATATTGAGATGCTATTTCAGATTGATTATTGATTCTATCATGTCTTTGTTATTTGTGATCTTGCATGCTTTCCGTTGTTAGTAGCTATCTTGGCCAAGTAGATGCTAGCAACTCCAAGAGTTAATATTTATGCTCGATAGTGGGTTCATGCCTCTCGTAATCTAGAGAAGTGACAAAAATCTCTAAGGTACTAGATGTGCTGTTGCTACTAGGGAGAAAACAACAATCCTTTGTTCATAGAACAATCGTATTGTTTACTTTACACGTAGTTCAGAAGCAATAATCTTGCTTGCAACTTAATTTGGAGGGGTTCGGATGATAACCTGAAGGTGGATTATTAGTCATAGATGCAGTTGGATGGCGGTCTATGTATAATGTTGTAATGCCCAATCAAGTCTCAAAGGAGTCAAGATGATTAGTATATGCATGTATTGCTTTCTCGATGTTTGTCAATTGCCCCGCTGTAATTTGTTCACCCAGCATGTTATCTATCTAAGGAGAGCCACCTCTAGTGAACTATGGATCCCGGTCCTTTTCTTTACATTCAATCTACAAACTATTTACTTCTTTGTGTTTACTTTCTGCAAACTTTTACTTCTTTCCATTCGGTATGTTTAATCCTTTGTTTTCCGCAAAACATGGTGAGATTGACAACCTCATCGCAAGTTGGGGACAAAGTTCGGTGGTTGTGTTGTGCAGGTCTCCACGTTGCTACTAGCACCGGTAATGCGCCCTGCCAAAGCTCACCTAGTAACACCTTTGGGGTGTTTCCTTGCTCCTACTGGTTCGACTAAACCTTGGTTTCATAACTGAGGGAAACTTGCTGTTGTGCTCATCATACCTTCCTCTTGGGGTTCCCAACGAGCTCTACATCAACACCGCTCCAGCATTTTTCTGGGCGCCATAAATAGAGCCATCAGACCACTATGTGGCTGCAAGCTCTGAAAGTATTCGAGGCTAGTGAGGGTTGCCTGAAGGAACTATATCTGAAGAAGCTCAGAACAAGTTCAAGGAAACCAATCTTACCTTTGTGGGATGCGTTCTGAGTGTTATTGACAACAAGTTGTTTGATGTGTACATGCACATCAACGATGGAAAAGATTTCTAGGAGGCACTGAATGCTAAGTTTGGTGTAACAGATGCTGGCAGTGAACTGTACATCATGGAGAACTTTCATGATTACAGGATGGTTAACAACTATTCTGTATTCGAACAAGCTCATGAGATATAGTGCTTTTCCAAGGAGCTTTAAATCCTTAAGTGTATCTTACCCGACAAGTTTGTGGCTGGGTGTATTATTGCAAAGTTGTCTTCTTCATGGAGGAACTTCGCTACAACTCTCAAGCATAAGAGACAAGATATATCAGTTGAAAACCTGATAGAGTCTCTTGATGTTGAGGAGAAGGGCTCGGGCTAAGGACACTGTTGAGAAAGGAGGCGAGGGCCAGTCTAGCGCCAACATGGTGTAGAAGAGGACCTTCGGCAAGAACAAAGGGAACTATAAGCCCTCCTTCAATAAGCTTGAAAAGACTACAACCTTCAAGAAGAAGAAGAAGCTGAACAAGGCTGACCTGGGTTGCTATACATGTGGAGAGCTCAGCCATTTTTCTAAGGACTGCCTAGAACATGCAGACTGTAGAGGAGAAAATGGGAAGACTTTCAATATCGTGACCGCTAGCAACACAGATGGGTACCATAATTTGTTTACTGTTCTTTCGGTGTTTCAATCACCATGTTGGTGGATTGATACAGGTGCTAATGTTCATGTGTGTGCTGATATATCTATGTTCACTTCTTATCAGGTTGCTCGGGATTACTTCATCCTAATGGGGAATGGATCACATGCTTCTGTTCGTGGTGTTGGCATGGTGGATCTGAAGTTTACTTCCGGAAAGATCATGCAGCTGAGGAACATGCAGCATGTCCCTAATATGAACAAGAATCTTGTTAGAGGTTCCCTTCTATGCAGAGATGGGTTTAAGGTTGTCTTAGAGTCTAATAAAGTCATTGTTTCGAAACATGGACAATTTATTGGTAAAGGTTATGAGTTTGGAGGCTTGTTTCGTTTCTCTCTTTCAGAGTTTTGTAATAAATCCGTGAATCATATTTGTGGCGGTGTTAATCATGATACCAGTGTTTGGCATTCTCGTTTATGTCACATTAATTTTGGTTTGATGTCTCAGATGTCCAGCGTGAGTTTAATTCTGAATTTCACTATTGCCAAAGGTTCTAAGTGCCATAGTTGTGTGCAATCAAAGCAACCTCGAAAGCCTCACAAGGCTGCCGAGGAGAGAAACTTGACACCTCTAGAACTCATACATTCTGATCTATGCAAGATGAATGGTGCGTTTACAAAAGGTGAAAAGAGATATTTCATGAAATTGATTAATGATGTGACTAGATACTGCTATGTTTATTTGTTGCGCACTAAATATGAAGCTTTAGACTACTTTAAAATTTATAAAGCCGAAGTTGAAAATCAACTAGAGAGAAAGATCAAACGTCTTAGGTCCGACCGTGGTGGTGAATATTTTCCCAAAGTCTTTGACGAATTCTGTGAGAAACATGACATTATTCATGAGAGGACGCCTCCTTACTCACGCCAATCAAACGGGGTTGCCGAGAGGAAAAACCGCACGCTGACTGGCTTGGTAAATTCCATGTTAGCTACTGCTGGTTTATCAAAGGCATGGTGGGGGGAGGCTTTGTTGACTTGATGTCATGTCCTGAATAGAGTTCCTAACCAGAATAAAGAAAAGACCCCTAACGAGGAGTGGGCTGGGAGAAAACCATCACTTTCGTACTAGCGCACTTGGGGGGTGTTTAACGAAGGTCAACATACCGATTCCCAAGAAACACAAACTTGGACCTAAGACCGTTGATTATATCTTTCTAGGATATGCTCCACAGAGTGTAGGCTATAGATTTTTAGTGGTTAAATCCGAGGTTCCTGATATGCATGTTGATACTATAATGGAATCTCGTGATGCAATATTATTTGAGAATATGTTTCCTATGAAATACTTCCTGAATCTAGTGCATCTATTGAGAATTCTGAACAACCACATGAGGATGTCCATAAGAAGGATGACGATGAACCTCGCACGAGGAGTAAGAGACAGAGTATTGCAAAATCCTTTGGTAATAATTTCATCGTGTACCTTGTGAACGATACTCCTAGATCCATTGCTGAGGCATATGCATCTCCTGATGCAGATGATTGGAAAGAAGCTGTCCAAAATGAGATGTACTCGATTATTTCTAATGGAACTTGGGAATTATCAGAACGACCCTACGGTTGTAGACCTATGGGTTGTAAGTGGGTGTTCAAGAAGAAGCTAAGGCCTGATGGTACTATTGAGAAGTACAAGGCACAACTCGTAGCAAATGGCTACACATAGAAAGAAGGCGAAGATTACTTTAACACCTATTCACATGTCGCTAAACTGACCACCATCTGAGTACTTCTGTCCCTGGCTGCCTCTTATGGTCTTCTCGTTCATCAAATGGACGTGAAGACAACTTTTCTCAATGGAGAGTTAGAAGAGGAGATCTATATGGATCAACCGAATGAGTTTGTGGTAAAAGGTGAAGAGACAGAGGTGTAAAAGTTGTTAAAATATTTATATGGCCTAAAACAAGCACCTAAGCAATGGCATGATAAGTTTGACAGACTCTACTTTTTGCTGGCTTTGTCATTAATGAGGCTGATAGGTGTGTGTACTATCGTCATGGTGGGGGCGATAGTGTTATATTATGTTTGTACATGGATGATATTCTAATCTTTGGTTTAAACAGAAAGCGATAAATAAAGTCAAGTCTTTCTTGTCAAAGAGTTTTTACATGAAAGATCTAGGAGAGGCTGATGTGATTCTGAACATCAAACTTATTAAGAACGAGAATGTGATTACTTTAACGCAATCTCATTATGTTGAGAAGGTATTGAGCCGTTTTGGATTTATTGATGGCAAGACATCTCCAACACCTTATGATCCTAGTTTTACATTGCGAAAGAATAGGAAGGAACCAATGGACCAGTTGAAATATTCACAAAATGGTTGGTTCTCTCATGTACTTAGCAAGTGCTAGAAGACCCGGTATCTCATTTGCTGTGAGCAAGTTGAGTAGGTTCATGCCTAACCCGGGTATTGATCATTGGCATGCACTTGAAAGGGTCATGCGATATCTATGTGGTACAATGAGCTATGAGATTCACTATTTAGGGCACCCTGCTGTGCTTGAAGGATATAGTGATTCGAACTGAATCTCCGACGTTGATGAACTGTATGCCACGAGCGGGTATGTGTTTACCCTTGGAGGTGGCAGTGTCATGGTGATCTCGTAGACAAACCATATTGGCGAGGTCAACTATTGAAGCAAAACTTACTACTTTAGACATAACCACTATTGAGTCAGAATGGCCGGGTGAGCTCTTGATGGACTTGTTTGTGGTTGAAAAACCTGTGTCAGCAATCCTTTTGAATTGTGATAAATAAACTGTTATTGTCAAAGTGAATAATTCTAAGGATAACGCGAAGTCATCAAGACACGTAAAGAGACGTTTAAAATCTGTCAGAAAATTGAGAAACTCCGGAGTAATAACTGTTACATATATTCAAACAGATAAAAACCTGTCAGATCTCTTTACAAAGGGACTATCATGAATTATGATAGAAAATGCATCGAGAGAGATGGGGTTGAGACCCATAGATGTGACACCATAGTGGTAACCCAACCTATATGATCGGAGATCCCGTTAATTAGGATCTGGGAAGAACAAGTTAGTGTTTTGACTGAGGAGAGTATTTTGTAACCTTCTCTAAGTGAAGATGCATAACTCTCAAAATCTGTAAGACAGGTTGGCAACATGCCTTAATGTGTTTCTATTGGCTATGACTAGCAAAGATGTCGTCCTACAGGGCATTTTTGAAAGAACACACCTATATGAGCGTGACTATAAACGTCGCGGTCTATGACACTTGGGTGGTCTCTAGTAAACTCATGAAGAGACCAGGGAGTATGACATATATGCTCTAACCCGCGGAGTAGGCTACTGGCAGCCAGGTACTAGTTATGATTTGATTGAAATTTATTGGCACCAAACTTGCAATTCAAAATTCGTCCATTGTTCAAGTTGCCGATAGACGCAGCTCAAGATTCTAGGTGAAAGTTCAACTTAACAATCTCTGTTTAAACACCGGTATATAAACAAGTAGCGAGGATTCGCAAATCTTCAAATGGGCATTTGAGATCTAGTGGAGAATTGTTAGAAATAATGAGCTAATCTAAATAAGCCCATGTAGATTTCAGATTTTCCCTAAATCTCAAAGCCCATGTTTGTGGCAGCTCATATGTGTTTGGGCCCATGTTTGAGGTAGCTCACATGGAAGTGGAATGGGAGCTAAAGTTTAGTCGCACATGAAAAGTTGGAGGAGAGTTACACCACCTTACAAGGTGAGTGTTGCACCATTTTGTAAGTGGGTGACAATAAGAGAGCTACACACATGCTCCTCCTCCTTCGCCACCGCCGCACGCACGCATGCACACACTGCCTGCCCGTCTTGTCATGACGCGCGAGCCGCAGGCTGCGGGAATCTCGCTGAGCCGAGATTTATTTTTTTCTACTTAAGAAACTTATGAGGTTTTGATAGACATGTCAACAGTCAGCCTATTCGGGTTGCTACCGGATCATGGGCTATCTGTAACAAATCCGAACGTGTGCGACGTGGGTTTGGTCCACGACGTGCCTTGTGCGAGTTTTCTGAGCCGCTCTATATAAAATCCTGCGCGGCTTTCACCACAGACACACCGAATCCAATCTAGAGTTTTGCCAACCTCTCTGCTTGCGCCGTAACCGTAGTATAATCCATCCCACTTGCCGGCGTGCAACGGTGGATGGGAGAACATGTCTCCGGAACCACTCACCTTTGCGATCCTATACAGAAGAGGACGAATAAGGTTTTTGGGAAGCCCTCCGCGCGACTGGTCAAGTTCGTCATCGTAGCGCGTCTTCAACGTCGTCTCGTACGAGAAGCTGCTGCCGCCGTTGCACCAACGATGACTTCATCAACAACCGATCAATACGTATACCGTGATCTGATCTGTTGTCAGACTATGACTGTTTTTGTATTTACGCTGTTGCTGTTCGTATTGATTAATACATCTAGTATGAAAAATGTTAACACGATCGTAGCTGATGTAGTCATGATCTATATTCTAGAATTAATTATGAAAATTATGTCTAATAGTCCAACAAGGCTCCCTACTGCATCTTTCACAGAAATCCGCTCCGGTCTCAACATCGTTTCGCCGAACGTTAACACTGCAGGGATATTAGAGTATACTAGCACACTACCCGTGCATTGCATCGGGAGAAAAAATTACACGAAAAATTGAAAACTTATATTTATCTAGTTGCAAGGTAGATGTTAAATAGCCAGAGGCAAAATGTCCAAAATTGCAATCATTTTGTACGCATTCCAATGCATAGGAATATGGATAATTACATCCAAAGGTTCTAGTACATGGAGTAGAAAATGGTCGATTTTGTAAATTACATAGTATCACATGCTTTTATTCTACTTGAAAAAATCCTAGTAATGAGAATTCATGTTTGCAAAATGTAAAAGTGATTTCAAATTTGCAAGTACCTTGTAGTAATGACGTGTATTACCGTGGATACAAGAAACATGCCATGTTAGTCTACTAAAGAGTTTAAGAATGCACCCATCGTTGACTCGAGAATACACCTATCAATGCATTGCACATCATTCTTTTGAGCAGTCTTGAACATCATCATAAGCATGTATCAGCACTGAACAGAAGCCACCGTTAGGATTATGGTTCCTCCGTGATGTATCTAAAATTGGAAGCTCTAATATTCTCTAAGAAAATGCTTCTCTGGTACAGATAAATTTGGAAGAATGACACTCACGTCCACATAATGTAGAGAGATGAGATAAATATGTGATGCTTGTACAACAACCAAATCCAGGACCATGATAAACATTGTCAATTAACTTGCACGATGAGAAGGGGGAAACACAGCGTTTGGCATCATCAGTGGCACAGATAGCTAGAGGGATCAAACATTTTATCCTCTCTAATTACTTCAGAGAGCGAAGCCCCTCCGCTCGGTCATAGTGATCATATATAAATGTAAGGGTAATCTGGGTCGTTTGTGTAAGTGAATTCTAAGCCACTATAATCTGTTTTCTAAGAAGAGAGAACTTCTACAATATTTGAAGGAGGCACATAGTCTGAGTTGCTATTTACAAGCTCTCTAATAGGCAAAGGGAGGTTATCTCTCATAACCCTGTTGCCATACACGTTGAAAGTTTGGAAAGGGAATCAGCTAACATGTTGTGTTTCTGAGATGACTTGTGCTAATGACAGGGATTGTCGCTGCTTTACCATCTCTTGCTTTACCGTCTTGCACTGGTCACACGACCTCCTCATTTTCTTGCTCCGTTTCTGCGTATTATTGCTATTGTTCTTCTGCGCAATCTGCTGTTTGATTCTACCGCTGCACATCCTCTTCGTCACTGCGTTCCACGAGGGCGGCCAATCGGACAATGCCGGGGAGGGCGCGTACGCGCTGGTCCGCCGACTACCACAACCTATTTATCTTAATATCTGTCTTCTCCAGCCGAAGTCCCCATTCCTCGTCCGCCTCTGCCTCCTCGATGGCCGCCACCCTCCTCGTCAATGGCCGCCATCTCGAAACTGTATGTGCAGCCCACTGCCGCCCCCATCTGGTGGAAGCCAATCGGCTCCCATAGAACATAGGCCATAGTGTCCGTGCGCCACCATAGACGGGATCACGGGAAGAGAAGAGCACGACCCAAGCCACGAATCAGGGCAAATCCAAATTACCCAATCCTGGCCACGTCCTCCAGTACAAGAAGGGGAGTGAGCATAGAGCCTCCCTGTTTGGTCTCCACCCTCCAATTCGTTAGATTTGTGCCACTACCAGCGCCGAATCGATACCATCCGCTTCCTTTCCCTAGTCCCTCGACTCCCTTCTCTGATCTCTCTGCTTGTTGTGGTGCTCCCAAAGGCTGTGAAGCCTCCCTGAGCTGTGTCGTGGACTCCCTGGGATGACACTGTGGACACCTGTGGCGGGGCATCTCGGGTGGAACGGGGAGGGCATGGCCAGCGGAGTGGGTGGCGCGTTTGCTGCAGCAGGAGGAAGGAGGATGGTGCAGCGCCCAACGAAGTGGGAGGCGCGCTTGTCAGATCCCAATGGAGATCGACATGACAACAGCAAGAATTACAGCAAAATCTCAAGGGGAAAATCACTCAGATGGATTCACGAGACTAATTTCGTATCCAGAGTCTACATAGCCTCAAGAGATCCCGAGTTAGGGTTACAGTATAAAGTATGTTTTGTTTGATGCTTTGAGCAATGATAGATGATAATGCCGACACACCCAGACGCAGCTGGTCATATAACCCCTCTACAATAACTTGAACAATAACCTTCCCTTAAGGGTAAAAGTAAAAGACTAAAAGAGGAAAACGGTCTCTTCTCATTCTGGCCGTTGATCTCACTTCTTGTCCATCGTTGGATAGCTAAACTTGTACACTTGCTGCTGTCGGTTCCAGTAACCTGACAATGCCCCCTCCTTGAGCTGTTCCTTGTCCTCAAGGAACAATGCCCGTGGATCTCCATTCCTCCACTGTTTGCTTGAAGAAATCTGGGAATACCTTTTTGATAAAATCAGCATCCTCCCAACTAGCTTCTTCCGGTGACGGACCCTCCCATTGGATCAACCATTGCACCACAGGTAAATTGTTCCTTGGAATTTGTCTGATTTGTAAAACAGTTAAAGGAGCAGTGTGCACCTTGCCTTGTGCATTGATGAGTGGTAAATCAGGACAGGGCACTACAGTAGGACCAATGTGCTTCTTCAGTTGGCTCACATGGAAAACTGGGTGTATTTTGACCCCCTCAGGTAGCAACAGCTTGTAAGCCCTATTTCCAATCTTCTGCAGAATACGAAAAGGACCATAATATTTGCTATGTAGCTTGATTGCCCCTCTCAATCCAAAAGCAGCCATTCTATATGGTTGCATCTTTAGGTAGACCATATCCCCAATCTCCAATGTTCTTTCACTCCTGTTTTTGTCTGCAAACTTTTTCATTCTGGCAGTTGCTTGGGCTAGTTGGTGCTTGAGTTGTGTCAACATTTCATTCTTTGCTGCCAAAAACTCAGATGCTTCTAGTTCCTCTGGTCCAGGTATAGATAGTTCACTGATTTGGGGAGGAGCCTTGCCGTACAATGCTTGGAATGGTGTTATATTGAGGGCAGTATGGAAGGAGGTGTTGTACCAAAACTCTGCTAAAGATAACCAGGCCATCCATTTGTTTGGTTCATTGAATATCATGCATCTCAAATAAGACTCTAAACACTGATTTACTCTTTCTGTTTGACCATCAGATTGAGGATGGTATGCAGAGCTAAATCGTAGTTCTACCTGGAATGAGTTGAATATTTCCCTCCACAATGTACTTGTAAAAATTCTGTCTCGATCTGAGATAATGACAGTTGGTGGTCCATGTAGCTTGATCACATTATCAATTAATGCTTGGGCGACTGTGTGTACTGAGTATGGGTGGGAAAGAGGGATGAAATGTGCATATTTTGTGAACTTATCAACTACCACCAAAATTACCTCTTTGCCCTGGGATTTTGGCAAGCCCTCTACAAAATCCAGGGAAATGTGAGCCCAGGCCATATCAGGTGTTGGCAATGGATCTAAGAGTCCTGGATATTTGCAATTTTCATGTTTAGATCTCTGGCAGATGGGACAGTGAGAGACAAATAGTTCCACTTCCTTTTTCATTCCTGCCCAATAGAAAAGTTTCTTTATCCTTTGATAAGTGGCTCTCATGCCCGAGTGACCCCCAATGGCAGAGATGTGTAAAGCTTGTAGTAGCTTTGCTTTTAAATTCTTGTCTTGTCCCAGAACTAATCTGCCATTGTACCTTAGCACACCCGCTTTCATTGAATACGGAGAGTTTGGTTCAGGTGGTGTGATGAGAAACTTCTGCACTAGCTCTTTAGTTGTCTCGTCAGCTGAGTAGCTGTTTACTACTTCAAATATCCATGTTGGTGTTACTGCTGACATGGCAAATAATGAAGAAAACTGTCTGGATAGAGCATCGGCAGCTATGTTCTCCTTCCCTCTTTTGTATTCCACCGCAAAGTCAAACTCTAGTAATTTCAGCATGAGTTTGTGTTGTATGCCTTCAGCAATCCTCTGATCGGTGATATATTTTAGGCTCTGCTGGTCTGATCTGATGATCAAGGAATTGCCCAGAAAGTAGTGTCTCCATCTTTTGAGAGCCTCCAATATGGCCAAGGCTTCCTTCTCATATGCTGAAAGTTTGGTATTTCTTGGTCCTAGGGCAACACTGTAATATGCAATTGCTCTTCCTTCTTGCATGAGGACAACCCCTAGACCTGTGCCAGAAGCATCTGTTTCAAGCACAAAAGGCTTGTTGAAATTTGGCAAGGCTAGTACTGGTGCAGAAATAAGTGCCTGTTTTAATGTTTGAAAGGCCACCTCGTGAGTTGGTGTCCATACGAAAGGAACTTTCTTTAGCAGGTCATATAGTGGTCTGCAAATATTACCATAGCCTTTTATGAATCTCCTGTAATAGCCAGTAAGCCCTAAGAAACTTCTGAGTTTGGTGACCATTCGGTGTTTTCGATCGATGTACTGCTATTTTAGCTGGATCGGTAGATACTCCATCTCCTTTAATTATGTGGCCGAGATATTCCACTTGATGTTGAGAAAATACACATTTGCTTTTCTTTGCATATAGCTTGTTTTCTTTCAGTAATTGCAAGGCAATGGACAGGTGCTTGCAGTGGGTTGTCAGATCTGGGATGTAGATGAGGATATCATCAAAGAACACTAGTATGAATTTTCTGAGAAAGTTTGCAAAGATTTCATTCATCAGTGCTTGGAAGGTGCCAGGAGCATTAGACAACCCAAAAGGCATCACTAGGTATTCATAGTGCCCAGAATATGTTCTAAAAGCAGTTTTAGGAATGTCAGCAGGCAACATCCTAATTTGATGATAACGACCTTAAATCCAGTCAAAAACTTTTGCTCCATGTAATTCATCCAAAAGATCCTCAATCACTGGGATAGGGAATTTGTTTTTGATTGTCAATGCATTGAGTTTTCTATAGTCCACACAAAGCCTCCAAGTCTTGTCCTTTTTTTTGACTAAGATTGCTGGGGAAGCATATGGGCTTTGGCTTGGTCTGATTACTTTGTTGGCCAACAGTTCTTTAATTTGTGCCTCCATGGCATCCTTTTGTTTGTGTGGTACTCTATAAGGTCTGACCATTGGTGGAGTGGCATCTTGTTGTAGGGGAATGGCATGATCACATTGCCTGTGGGGTGGTAGTTCAGTAGGTTCTGCAAATACTGCTTCATGTTGTTGTAGTATTTGTTGTATTTGCGGTAGGAGTTGTCCCGTTTCTTCAGGAGTGGTGGACATTGTTTGTAGTTGTAGTATATATCCTACTGCTCCTTGTGTTATCAGTTTGTGCATTTCCTCAGCTGATATTTCTTCCACCTTATTGGCTGAATGTAATGTAGGAACAGTGACATTCAGTTCTCTGTCTTTTCTCACCGTAATGGTGGAGTTTTGAAAATCCACAGTGAAGGGACTGTGTTGTTGTAACCAGTCACACCCCAAGATTACCTCATGATCTGGCAAGTGCAACACTCGGAAGTTTTCTGTGAATGTTTATTTGGCCATGTTGAAAGGGCAGTCCAGGACAACAGAATCAGAGAGTAGGATTCCTCCGCCAGCCACCTTAACTTCTCTAGCAGGGGCTGACTGTATTGTGCACTCAGTTTTCAAGGCAAATGTTTGGTCCATGAAAGATGTACTGCTGCCAGAGTCAATTAAAGCTACAACTTGTTTGCCTTTTACTGTAATTAGCACAGTTGGTGTTTTGCTGGTAGATTGTCTTCCCAGAGCTTGTAAAGATATATTCATAAGGTGCTCGTGAGTTTCTTGTTGTTGTTCTTCCTGTTTTTCAGTGGCGTGTTCAGCTGTCTCTTGATAATTTTCTTGGCTTTGTTGGTCTTGCTCTAGCACTTGTGCTAAGAAATTGAGCACTGGGATTTGCTTGCATCTATGGCCTGGTTGCCAATTTGCCTCTCCACATCTCCAACATGTGCCTCTTGCTCTGGGTTTAGCAACTGTATTTTCTGGGACTTTATTGACAACAGGTGCCAAAGGAGGAGGTGGTTTGTAAGGAGTGGAGCTGTTGAACTTCTGGAATTGTGGCACAAACTGTTTCTTGCTGGATTGACATTGCTCAATTTCCCTTGCTTTCCAATAAGCAGATGTGAGGGATAGGGGCCTCATTGGTCTGAGCTGTGATTTGATAGCATCCCTCATACCATTGACATAGCATCTGACAAACCAATCCTCCTGGAGGTCTGGATTTTCTTCTTTGATATCAGCCATCAAGGTCTCAAATATCTCTTTATACTGTTTGATAGTGAGATTGCCTTTCTTGACATTGTTGAACTTTTCTGCCAGCTCATACGTACTGTTATCAGAGAAACGTTGTGTCACTTCTTCAGCAAATTGAGTCCATGACAGTTGTTGTTTATGTAGGCCAGAGCGGCGCAACCAAACATCTGCAGGACCAATGAAGTAAAGTTGTGCCAAATGGACCTTGTATTCTTCTGGCGCAGCCGCCATTTGGAAATATTTTTCGCATTGGCGGATCCAACCAACTGGGTTTTCCCCTTCAAATCGTGGAAAGTCCATTCGAGGCCCTTTTGTGATTGACTTGAAAAATTGCGTTCTCATTTCTTTCTCATAATCCCTCGCATAACCTTCCCACATTTGATCTACTTTTGCTTTGTTCTGATTGAAATTATTGAAAGCTGGGGTGGATACCTTCTTGGTTGTGTGAATCCTGTCGATATTTGCAAAGCCAGGAGGAGCGGACCTACGAGCAGTATTAATAGCAGGTAGTTTGGGACAAGTAAGCAAATCAATATACTGTGTTTTTTCTTGTTCTTCCAATAGCCTTTGTTTCAATGCTTTCGTCAGTTGCCCATGTTGTTGGTTTTGAGATTGTTGAAAGGTTGGTGACCTCTAAATGTTCACTGGTTGTTTTGCTGGAAGAGGAACTGAAACTGTACTTACTTTCTTCAAGGAATTGATGGCGTTGGACATTGTCTCCAGTTGAGTTCCGATGGTACCCACTGCCAAGTGCATATCGGTGACAGCAGTCACAATTTCCGTCTGTTTTTGGTTCAGCGCGGACATCTCTTCACGAATCTGGCCCACTTCCAAGCGAAGATCTTCAGTATCCTTGCGCGTTTCGTTCATTTCCTGCCTGAGGGAGCGAAGTTCCTGGAGGTCTTCGCCATCAAAGCTTGCTCGTGAGCTTGCTTTTGGAGGCATCCTGACTTTACTCGCAGAGTAGAGGAATTTTACGCCGGAATGAATCCAACAACCCAAAACTCTGGCCAAGTCCTACCGCCTTCTCGCCGTCCCGCCTCCCGAAGACACACGGATCGAGCTCGAAACGGAATTTTACGACTAGAGGGGATGATCTCTAGCAACCGATGCGAATACTCAATCTGTGTCCGATCTATGCCGCCGCCGCCAGCCGCCACCGTCGACTCTGTCCGTGCGAGAGGACACACCGCCGCCAACGCCGCCGTCGCCCACACACCGCCGCCGCGAGATGGGATTCGGAGTGGGATTTTACGAGATCCCCCAACCACTCGTCATCGCCAAATCGATTCGCCGCCGAGGAAAGATTGGACTTCTGATACCAATTTGTCAGATCCCAATGGAGATCGACATGACAACAGCAAGAATTACAGCAAAATCTCAAGGGGAAAATCACTCAGATGGATTCACGAGACTAATTTCGTATCCAGAGGCTACATAGCCTCAAGAGATCCCGAGTTAGGGTTACAGTATAAAGTATGTTTTGTTTGATGCTTTGAGCAATGATAGATGATAATGTCATACACCCAGCTGGTCATATAACCCCTCTACAGTAACTTGAACAATAACCTTCCCTTAAGGGTAAAAGTAAAAGACTAAAAGAGGAAAACGGTCTCTTCTCATTCTGGCCGTTGATCTCACTTCTTGTCCATCGTTGGATAGCTGAACTTGTACACTTGCTGCTGTCGGTTCCAGTAACCTGACAGCGCTCTCTGCGGCTGGAGGAAGGGGGATGGGGCGGCGCCCGACGGAGTGGCTGGCAAGGACTGCGTCACCCATGCCCCTCGAGCTCAGCTCGACCTCGACCGTGCAACACCTATTCTCGTACCCGGCAAGGACCGCGTCGCCCCAGAGCCCCCAGAACTCGCAGTCCCCTGCCGCCTCACTTTCTTGCGTCAGACACCGTCCGCGGCAGCCGCAATGCGTCATGAGACCGAGGGCTGGTTTTTCTTTTTATTTTCACCAAACGTCTTAATTTCACTTGGCGGTGGCACCCTTTTAATAACCTTGAAGAGCCAGGGGCAAAAGCGTCCATAAAAAATCGGACGGAAATTTTGGGACAGACCAACCTACCTCAAGCAAAATTATAGTATAATAATAAATATCTATACCTAATAATAAAGTACGAAGTGTTTCTCCCGGTCCAACACTTTTTTAGACTGTTTTGCCCCTTCGTTAGATGAAAATAACCCACCATTGACACCAATAAATACCTGTAAATCGAACGGTTTTTTAAGCACACGCATAGCCGTCTCGCTGCCCTTGGTGGTCCAATCCTGAAGCGGCCTTTGTTGGCCCATCCTGAAGCGATAGTCTAAGACCACGTATCGCGTATTAATTAGAATCGTCTGAGACCGCATACCACGTATTGATTAATAATAGTCCCATACTGCTCTCTCACAACAATTTTCACCGATTTAAATACCTTCTCGGATCGGCTGTCAACAAGCCAAGCAACAAGAACTCAATGTGCGAACAGAACAACAATGGTTGCCTCGAGAAGAGCAAGGGTTGACGGGGTTGTGGCGACGAGGAGCTTGATGCCGGCACGAGGATGACGAGGAAGAAGGGCGGGTGGCACGGCGCACGCAGAGGGCGGCGACGAGGAAGAGGCCACCAAAATCCATCAGGGAGACAGGAGGGCGAGACCTGATGTTTGAGGAGGAGGCGAGGTCGTCCGGGGCGGCGGCGCCATGCGGGGTTCGGCGGCGACGAGGAGCTTGATGCCGGTCGAAGGGGGAGGTCTTGAGCGGGGCGATGTGGAGAAAGGCGGGTGCATGGCGCACGTCCGACAGCAAGGTAGAGGGCGGCGACGAGGAAGAGGCCACCGGGATCCATCGGGAAGACATGAGGCAGAGGCGGCGGCGGAATGGATCGAGACGAAATGGGGGGCTCGTGAGCAGAGAGAACGGGGCCGCGTGCAGGCTTGGGATATGGTGGTACGGGGTGTGGGCCGTGCAGCGTCTCGTGCGTGTGCGTGCTTTTGTGTGGCCAGGTGGATGTGTGTTGTGATTCTTAAAAAAAAGTGGGTGCGTGTTGTGTCGCGACTCTCTCAAAATATTTATTTTTAAAAGGCTTTTGTTACTTCTTTCGATCCATATTAATTGATTTTAATTTCTTAAAGTTTAGATTCAAATCTAGCCAATTTGAGTCAATTCATATGGGCCGAAGAGAGTAATAGTTATTAGACAAATAAAAAATCCAAAAAAGATCGGATTTTTATTTGAAATTAAAAAAGGAGACTAACTAGAAAATAAAATAGCCTTTTTGGCAAAATATGAATGACAATCCACCCTGCAGTGTACACACTGTATACACTGTACATACCACGCAGGTTCTCTACGGCGTTCCTGCTCTTCTTCGCGCACTGGTAGATGTGCACATCCATCCAAGTGTCAAGCAAGTGAATATGTATGTAAAATCGGTATGAGTGTTAGGATACTATATTTTGGAATATGATTTACCTAAATATCTATAAATCATGTCAATATAGATAGTAAAATTAATTTCTAAGTTGTGACGTAGCTTTGTAATAGGCATGAATAGATTGGTCCAAGATAAGAAAAAGGTCAAACTCGAGACCGGTGTCATGAGACAAGATAGAAATAATTTTAAGTGGATCAGTATTTTCGGTGCAACGCACGGACACTTCTGCTAGTAAATAATAAATAGATAGATAGATAGATTCAGGTCAGTTTGAATTATAATTTCTTGGACTCCAAGACTTGTACTCTATATAAACAGGAGACCACAATGAGACCGCAATTAATACAATTATTATTCTCCAATTGTCTCAATTATCACGAACCAGCCCTCCTCGGCGAGGATTGTTTCCGAAAAAGGTAGGATGGCCACGGCGTGCCTCCTCGGCGGCGCTCCGCCGACTCCCACACTACCTCCAAGCCCGAGCTCCGGTAACTTCCCGCCTTCTCCCGTCCACCCTCCACTCGCCGCCGCCTTTCGGTTGACGACATCGAGGTGCGAAGATGTCGGGTTTGATCGTCTCGAGCGTGGGCGATGTCGAATTGGATCTCCACACGGACATGTGCCCCCTTCACCACCAAGAACTTCCTCAAGCTCTGCAAGTTAGCACCACCGAGGGCGTGGGTTCCTTCGGTACTTACTAGTTTGGCTGTAATCTAGAGTTTCGCAGGGACTGGATTAGTTCGAGATCGCTTGTAGTTGGAGCTGCTGCTTGTGTGGTTCCTTTAGTTCTCCTGCTGTTTCTGCTTGCGAACATGTTAACCTGCTTAGTGATACTGCGCACATGTTATAAGGTCAGCTGGATTGGGGGTAAGAGAATTGGCGTCTGATTGTACTTCGTTTTGAGCAAGCTGAGCTCTAGTTGCCATTTTAAGGTGCGTTAGAGGATTGCTCTCTGTTGCTTAGAGCAATTATGGTTGTTCCATAGTTTTCTATGACATTATCAGAATTAATTGAGATTGTGCGGCAGGTCTTGTTTGTTAGTGGCGCCTTATTGTGCTGTAGCTCTTGCGTGTGTTTAGTGCCTTTTTTCCCACCCTGTTGTACACTTAGTATTGCAAATGACAGAGATCATAAATGTGCCTTCTCTTCTCACAAGAAAAATAATGTAGGGCAAGGTTTTATGGTTGATTTGATTATTAGTAATAAGGCTACTAATTTGTTGGCATTATGCTTTGAATTAACAGAATGAAGTACTATAATGGGTGTCTGTTCCATAAGGTGGAGAGGGATTTCTTGGCACAAACTGGGGACCGGACTGGAACTGCCAGCGGAGGTAATTTTGTGTACTAATGAGCATTGATTTACTGAACTCTAAATAGAAGTCTATCGTGTCCAATATTTACTTGAATCTGGGGCTGCTACTACTGTCAAATATATGTCTGACAACTGTATCTTGTTTTACAGCTTTCTTTATGGTGATCAAGCTCGATTTTGTAATGATTATATCTGTCCAGAATTGAGGCATTCAAAAACTGGCACTCCTGCTATGGCGAGTGCTGGTGAGATTTGCAACGCCTCACAGGTATAATACTACATCACCACTGATATTCAATTTTGAGGAACTCGGTGCTCTTTCAAAACGTTTTAATATCTATTTGTGTTTTTTAGTTCTAGCGAGATGACGTGGACTATCTTGATGATAAGCGCATTGTTAGTAGTACCTTATTCCACTGTTTATATTTTCAACTGGGTGGGAGGTTGGTAATTGCTTTATCTTTAACGAGTTCATTTCTTTGTTCGGTCAATCGTAGGTTTTGGGACATTTTCTGAAGGTCTTCACACACTGACAAAGATAAATGAAGCATATGTTGATGAAAAGGAAGACCATTTAAACACATAAAGTAGTATATTGTTTCACACCTTTGGTAAACTCCATAGTTAGGACGTATCTGCCAAATAACGGGGTTGTGTGATTTGATGCCCTTGAGAGCCAAAAGTTTGCGAGTCTTCTCTAATATATCTGCTTGAAAATTTTGGTCTGCCATTTGGTTTGATGCCAAAATTTTGTTAAGGTTATGTTTCTGTTTATCCCCCAGTAGACCAAAGCGGGGCGGAAGCCTGTTTCGAGGAAATGTTTCTGTTTATCCCCCAGTTCATTTTTTGAATCAAATGTGGCCAAAACACTGAGCTTCCTATTTGGTCTGCAAAAGATTGGCTTGGTTTTAGCGAGCTACATTCAGGCACAAACCAGATAGGCTTCTTTTCCAACATTAATTTGCTTCTTAGTTTTTGCCTACTGACCGTTTCTAAATTCTCAATGTACAGAATTAAGCATACATATATCTTGGATGATCCTTTCGATGATTAACCTCAGCTTGCTGAACTTATTCCTGAAAAAATTCCGTTAGGAATGCCACATGATGAGGTAATTTGAGTTATGCCATCCGTGTTCATTTCAGTAAGATCTTGAGTGAAAATGAATCGAGGTATTATACATAGAACATGAACATTTTTCACTATAATATCCATATAAAAAAGGGTTATGTTCTCATCGTCATATGACGGTCTCTCGATGTGAATATGTCATGCTCCTTTTCCTTTTGCAAATACACAGGTTGCAGAAGAGCGCCTAGAGGATAGCTGGGTCAATTTAGATGAAACAGTGGATCATGATCAGCATCTGGAGATGGTCCCCTCTAAATAAGCACATGCTAATCCAGTGATCCTTGAGAGTGTAAGTCCTGGTGCCATATAAAAGTCTCCAGCTTACTCATACTGTTAGTTAATAGTGTTAGTTACTCACGTGGTGTTTACGTAAACACCTGCTATTTATTCAGGTTGGAGACATTCCAGGTGCTGAGGTCAAATCACCAGACAATGTCTTGTTTTATTGTAAACTAGACCCAGTGACACAGGTTAGTATTACTTCGTAATTGCTTGCCTATTTTTATGCTCCTTTAGACCTTTACTTATATGTTAATGTCCTGTTTTGCTGGCAGCTTAGCACCGAGTACATATGTGCTGCCTCTTGTGTGTACATTTGCTTTTGATACTGTTGTGATTAAGTTGCAAGTTATTTTGGACGTCCTAACAGAAATTGTTATTGTTTCTAGGCCACTATGTCTTTAACAATATTTCTGGATAAGCAAATTGGCTACTTCAACCATTTTGCAGGATGAAGATTTTTATACAATCTTCTCACGTTTTGGAACTGTGACATCGTGAGTTCGGTTCTTAACTTCATATGACGTGTGCATCTTCTCGTTTATTCTCTCCTTAACTCCACGTTCTTTGGTTGCAGAGCTGAAATAATTCGCGACCTCAAGACTGGAGACAGCTTATGCTATGCTTTTAGCGGTATGCTTATTCCCCCTAAAACTTCTGTACGACAATGATATGCCCTGAGTAAGAAATTGAGTATTAATAGCAATTGCATCATGTAGTTTGCTAACAAACTGGTAAATGGGCAAAATGTGTTGTGGTCGTGAACTAGCAGCAGCAGTGCGTCCAAACAGAGTCTGTTTTCTAAGGCTATATTAGGATTTATAAGATAGGATTATGGGAGTCTGACATGTTAGGGCTTCATATCATGGTAGGAAATGCCTAAGGGATATGCATGCACTATATAAGGATGCTATTTCATTAATCAACCAAGTACGAAGTAATCCACTCTCTTCCAATGTTCTCTTTCTCCAACCTTTACCTATCCCTACAGCCATCCCATCTGGCTATCTTCAGCAAGGTTATTTACCTTGTTGTCTATCAAGGTTTCAGAACAAAATTCATTAGCAAGCAACGGTGATGTTGCTTGATACCCAACAACTGAATGCTCATAGAAATAACGCACCTTCAAAGTATTTGCTTCTGTTTTAATTAACAAAATCGGAGTCTTAGATTCAGAGAAGGTTCTAGATAGTGCAACTGTTGTCTCAAGGTTCCAGTTTTGGTATAGTAGAAAGGCTACTACAAGCATGCTGTATTAATATTCTGACAACACTTTTTTCACACCTTATTAATCAATGGAGCTGCATGTTGTAATAGAGACTGCTAACAGTTTCTTGGTGATCTTTTGTCAGAATTTGAGGCAAAGGAGGCATGTGAACGCGCATATTTCAAGGTTAGCATACTACCTGGATTCCTGTGATTACAATTTTCGCAATGTAGAACATCTCTTTCTATCGTAATTGTCCACTATGGGTTTTGTTACTTATCGTTTGCGCGCTAGTGTACTAGGCCAATTACTCTTTAGTAATGATTAGTGCTTTGACAAATCAGTGTTGTCTTACAATGTTTACTTGTGCCCTACAATGATATTGATTATCGTATTTCTTTCTTAAGCACTTGTCTAGAGAACACTGCTTACTCAATGCTATGCTTGCAGGTGGACAATTGTCTGATTGATGATCCTAGGATCCATGTTGATTTTAGTCAAAGTGTTTCAAAACTGTGGGGTCAGTTCAGAGAAAGCAAACGAAATGCAAATAAAGGTACATGCTGAGCACATGTTTCCATGATGCTGTTTTATTGTTGCAAAATGTGAATTCTCTTTTAGGGTGGATAAACCTCAGCACACGTTAGATAAGAATTGATTACATGCCTTAAAATATCCGAATGGAAATGTGGATGCGTTTGAAAAAACTTAAGAAATGTGAGCAAAGTGTTCTTGGCCATGGGATTTTTTTTTTGAAAAATATGGCCCCTCTTAGAGACTTAACCCACATCTGACCCCTCCCAAAAACCATGTCCAAATCTGGCCTCCAACGTCGGTGCCGAAGATGGAGCCAGACTGAAAAGTTCGGCTCCCCTCCAATCGGTGCCGAAGATGATGGAGCCGAACTGAACACGGCTCACCTCTAATTGGTGCCGAACATTATCCCAGCTGGATGCGAGCCAGCGGACGTGACCAGTTCAGCACCACATTCTTTGGCGGTGAACTAGTTAGACTTTGCCAGTTCAGTTCGGCTCTCCTCTAATTGGCGTCGAACATCTTCTCATCTGGATGCAAGCCAGCGGACGTGGTCAGATTTCTTTGGCGCCGAACTTGTTAGACTTTGCCAGTTCAGCTCCAATAAGACTGGCGCCAAACTTTGCCACTTTGACTCCAAAGAAGCTGGCACCGAATACTTGCAGGCTACATGTGCCTTTTCCAAGCTAAACCAGCATGCTTACTTAGTCCTCTTAGTTTTTTCAAAGAGTACTGATGCATTCCACTGTGACAACATGCTGAGCACATAGCCAGCAACAGCGTTTGATACAAATTTGGTCAGACTCCATGCTCAGATCAAGTGTTCCCATTACAGACACGATTACAGTGGATTGCAATTTTTTACCATTGACAGTGGGTTGCATTTTCAACAGTTAGACCAATTCTCATTTGGAATTTTACATCTCTATAAGCATTGTACCTAATTCAGAGAGATCGTACTCCTCGCTTGAGATGGTTTTCTTCAGAACCGTGGGGGTCTCTCAAACATTACTGTTTTGGCAGCCCATTTGAGAGGCGATGATAGTTGCTTGCTGTAGAGCTAGAGCTTCTGCATGTAATGAATTATCAAAAAGTTCTAGATTACCCCAACCTGGTCATTTCTGATGGTGAAAGCACCATAAATGGTTATCTCAGAATACCTGCAGGTTGTGGTTTCCACTTTTGCATCGTCTCCTTACGATCACCTTTTTCTGAGTCTTGATCTTCAAACAATCAGTTAAGTGATAGTTAATATAAGAGGATAATTTGTCTACCAATCTTATCATATCACCATTGTTTGCCTTGTTTCTGGCATGTCATCTCAACCATAAGATAAGGAAAACCTTCAAGCACTCTTTCAGTAAAAAATTCCTCCTACACCTTTTTTTTGTCAGGGCATGGTGCTCAAGTAGAAAAGCTCTCCACAGTTTTTTGACTTCTTTACACTTCAAGATGTGGCCTCCATCCTCATCAAATCTATAACAAAGTGGGTATTGAGTATCAATATGAATACCTTTCCTATAGAGCTTCATTCTCAGGGGTAGACTGTAGGTTGCTAATCTTCATTAGAAACGCAGCACTTTAATTGGAAGAGAGAGCGCCCATAGCTTCTTCCAGTCAAAGCTTGAATTCTCTCCCTCTGCTTTAGAAGTAGATGCTAGTCCTGAATATGATTCTCTTGCTGCATTGTCTGCAGCCACTTTTCTTGATGCTGAATTTCCTTATGCCGGAGTGCTCAAATAGACAATTAATCATGTTTCTCAGATAAAGGTAACTGTATTTGTAGATATTCCTGGGCTTGCTTCGCAATATCAGAAATAAAAATACAATGTTATTCAGGGCTTGTTCTTGCTGCCACATATTGTTGCAACCCAGTTTCACACATCATTCTTTAGAATGGTTCATCTGAATATCTGTTCTTAAAAGGTAAACAGACTTGTTCACGCGCTAGGTTATCTAGTCTTAAAAGTGCATCCCTAAAAGATCAAATTCAGAATCACATTGCTGAAGCACACGACTATGAGAGACCCTGGTGGGCTGGAATTGTGGTGAATCACGACGAATTTGGTAGGAAGATAAAATAATTGTAAATAGGGCTCGGCTCCAACCTTCCCAGCGCCAAAGTGGAAGATTTCGGCTCCTCCTGGTATGGCGGCGCCAAAGTACAAACTGTTCGGCCCCTCAACCCATGGCACCGAACAAATGACATATCGCCTCCCACGTAGTCTCACCAGGATACGGTGTGCCAGCACGGCCAAAGGTTCGTTGCCAGGCCCAGCGGAGCCAAACAGAACAAGTTCAGCGCCAGATTTCTTGGTGCTGACCACAGGGTCCAGATTCCGGACTTGTTTCGGATTGGGGACAGATGTGATTCAAGTCTGTCAGAAGGGCCACTTTTGTCAAAAAATACGAGAAATGGGAACTCTACTGCTGGCCTAATTCTAATCCTATGGAAAATCACAGAAGTACTTTTTTTTATTCCAATTTATTTTGGTGGACTAGTTGAGGGAACTGTGTTACATCCTCTACTAAGTTTCCAGAGAAGTGCCTGCCGTATTTGGTTGCAAAAGATATCCAGAGAAGAACTTCCATGTAACAGTTCCGTTCCGTCACTCAATCCTGAGTGGATTTTTCTCTATTTATTGTCATATAAATTTACATGATGTGAATATGATTGAACATTTTCGCAACCACATGGACCTAAGATACACTACCACGGACTAAAAAGGTTAAACTGTTAAAAACAGACCTGGAAAATCTAATTACAATGAAGAAAGGTGTTATTCACATTTTCGCTCATCTTTACTAGTTGCATATACACAAAAGGTGGAGTGCTCATTTCGCGCATATTTCAAGGTTAGCATCCTGCCTGGATTCCTGTTATCGCACTTCACAATGTAGAAATCTTTCATAATTGTCCACTGCGTGTTTTCTTACATACTATGCCAGTTACTCTTCACTGATGATTAGTGCTTTGACAATTCACTGTTGCCTTGCAATGTTTACTCATGCAGTACAAATACAATGGCATTGGTCATATGCTTTCTTAAGCACTATCTAGAGAACACTGCTTACTCAATGCTATGCTTGCAGATGGACACTTGTCTGATTGATGATCATAAGGTCCATGTTGATTTTAGTCAAAGTGTTTCAAAACTGTGGGGTTAGTTCAGACAAAGCAAACGAAATGTAAATAAAGGTACAGGTCTTGATCGCATGTTTCCATGATATATTTTTTATTGTTGAAAAATGAGAACTCTCTTTTATGGGTGGACAAAGATCTGGTGGTTACCTGGGTATGGGTACTTACTACACTACTACTACACCCTGGGCAGCAGGCGTTAGATAAGAACTGATTATGTGTCCTAAAACATCCTAAAAATGTGAACTCGTTTGGAAAAGATTCTGAAATGTGAACAAAGCGTTCTTAGCCACTGAGAAATGGATATTTTCTGACAAATCTGGCCCCTCTCCGCCCAATTAAGCCTTTGGAGGGGCCTTGCTCGCTGAAGTCTCATGCAAGACATATATGAAATCATTAATAAGGGTGCACTTAACATCACACTCTTCTAATGATTATTGGCTATTGAAAATGATAGTATGAAAATAAAATGTTACCTGAATTGAAAAGATTGGATTTTCATACCTATGTGGTGTCGCATCACATCATCTGATATTCGCGGCAGTAGACGGTTAAGTTTAGTCCACGTAGATTGTGCAAATTCCTATAAAATGGTAATGTAGTGGGTTTGTCGAATCTTTTAGAATAATGAATGTTCGTTAGGGTAAAATAGATTCCACGCAACATACAGTTTCCGTTTGCTCCCCCTGGTGAACTTTGCACCATATTATTTCCATCTTCGAGAGCTTCTCCTCCCAGGACTGCCTCTTTTTTAATTCCCATCCATCCCGCTGTTTTGGCCTATGCATGAATGCATCTAAACGCACAAGCGACTTCACACAGTTGTGGGAATGCAAGTTGTGATTGCGGGCTGTGACATTTAGCAATATCACCATTTTGGTATAATTAATGTCACAGTTCTGACGAGACAACTCATATGAACACAAGTTTCCGTTGAGATTTTGGATTATGATCTTACCCCATGAACAAACGCTGGACCCAGAATGCAATCAGATGTTGGATACTGAAGATTGTACTTGTGGCTCCACATTTGCTCCATTTTGTTGTCAAACGTCTAGACCTGAAGCTTACCAACAAGCCTTGGGCACATAACGATCGGTTTGAGCACTTGCTATACATATCTTACCATCTATCTCTCTGATCCAAAATCGACGAGGATGGCCATCTGCATTGCCTGCACTTCTTAAAGAGTTTGCAGATGGCCATCCTGCACTTCTTAAAGAGTTTGCAAATGGTCATCCTCGTCGATTTTGGATCAGAGAGATGATGGTAAGATATGTATAACAAGTGTTCAAACCGAGCCTTATGTGCCCACAAGGCTTATTGGTAAGCTTCAGGTATGGACGCTTGACAACAAACTGGACCAAATGTGGAGCCACAAGTACAATCTTCAGTACCCAATATCTGATTGCATTCTGGGTCCAGCATTTGATCATGGGGATAAGATCATAATCCAAAATCTAAACGAATACTTGTGTTCGTATGAGTTGTCTCGTCAGATCTATGACATTAATTATACCAAGATGGTGATATTGCTAGATGTCACACCCCGCAATCACAACTTGCATTCCCACAACTGTGTGAAGTCGCTTGTGCGTTTAAATGTATTCAAGAAGGCTGCTATCGTGCGTAGGAGAAAATAGCGGGATGGACGGGAATTAAAAAAGTGGCAGTCCTGGGAGGAGAAACTCTCGAAGATGGAAATAATATGGTGCAAAGTTCACTAGGGGAGCATACGAAAACTGTATGTTGCGTGAAATATATTTTATCCTAACAAACATTCATTATTCTAAAAGATTTGAAAACCCACTTACATTACCATTTTATAGGAATTTGCACAATCTATGTGCACTAAACTTAACCATCTACTGCCCCGAATATCGGATGATGTGATGCGACATCACATAGGCATGAAAATTAGTCAAATATCACCAGCCAATTCAAGTAACATTTTATTTTCATACTATCATTTTCAATAGTCAATAATCATTAGAAGAGTGTTATGTTAAGTGCACCCTTATTAATTATTTCACATATGTCTTGCATGAGACTTCAGCAAGCAAGGCCCCTCCAAAGGCTTTATTGGGCGGGGAGAGGGATATGGGAAAACTACTTCGATCGTTTGGAAAATATTATGCATATTACCATGGTATAGTGTGCTACTGTGCTTTCATTCATTATTCATATCACTTGCAGTTGTTCCATGAAACATGTAAAGTTAGTAAGCTTAACCTGGCTACGGATATTGTTAGCATTGGTGATATGACCAGAAGTGATACACATGATCAGGTAAAGGGTTAGATTCAAAATAATATTTTTATTTTTATGATCTAATTTTCTACTTCTTGTTACCTTTATCTATTCTAGTTTCCTCTGCCATAATGAAGGAAACTGTACGTTGGCTGAAATCTAATTTTTATCTCAATGAACATTCATTATTCTGGAAGATCTGACAAATTGTTGCATTACCATTTTATAGGCATTTGCACAATCTATGTACACATAACTTAATCGTCTACTTCCGCAAAAACTATTGTATGGTGTGATGCAACATCCTATAGACATGAAAATCAGTCAAATATTTCCAGCCTTTCCATCCCAGGTAGGTCCTTATTGATATGGAAGGTAGCAGACTTTTTATTTTCATAGTTGTACTCTTAATAGTCATTAATCATTTGAAGAGGGGAGACAAATTGATGTTAATAAGCACCCTTATCAATGATGTGATATGTCTTGCATGAGATTCCAGCAACCAAGGTCCCCAGGGCGGCTTAACTAGGTGGAGCACAAGCAGGATCTGGAAAACTTATTTGCTTGTTTGGAAAATCTTATGCATATTACCATGGTATAGTGTTCTACTATGCTTTCATTCACTAACCCGATCACTTGTTGTTCCTTGAAACATGCAAAGTTAATAAAGTTAATCTGACTACAGGCAAGGGCTCTTGCGATTGCTAGCATTGGTGATCTGATAAGAAGTTCTACAGAAAATCAGGTAAATGTTTATATTTGATATAATCTTTTTTATGCTTTTCCTTTCTGTTCTAGTTGTCTAGTTCTTTTTGCATGAATCTATTCTAGTTTCCTCTGCCATAATTACATAAGCAGATTAGCTTATCTAGGAAGTGAGCATTGTAATTGTAGTATATGGATGGTCCATTACAAATAGATTATGTGACTTTTTTAATCTATACGTATTTGCCTATTTAGTTTTTGCAAACAGTGCTTTTTTTTTATTAGTTACCTAGTTACTGGGTTAACAATGTTTTCCCTTTTCTAGTGGAAAATATAGTTTTTCTCTGACCGGTGATGAAAGCATCAAAGAATTGTATTGACTCTTGTTTATGTTTCAGAAGGACACTACAATGTCAGAAGCTGGCATTGCTTCACACTTCACAGAATCATAGTGACGGCGTCGATACGGACTTGAGACTTGCGAGCTTATCATGGAATTCACCTTAGCTCGCTCAACCTGTTGTCCAACGCTTCCGTCTCATTAGTAGTGAGTGGTTGCTTACCTGCTTCCAGTAAACCAGATATCTGCATCAACATTCCAACCACCTATTGCCACTATGAATATTTACTGAAGTTGTAGAGAACAATTGCAAAGTGCAGAACCTTGTCTCTATAGAATAATTTTCTGCAAGGTACAAGTAAGCATTTCAACAGGTTCAGTATAATTTTCTTAAGGATGATATACTTTATTGATTTGTTTAATCCCAGATGAATGGAATAAGATCCACAATGTTTCCATGCTCTTCTAGCAACCGTTGGCTTGATTTTCTTTTCCAAAGCAAATTTAGTCGCTAATGATCTCCTTAGACTTTGAATGATGCCCATGCATTAGTCTTACTCAATGTGCACTCTACTCTACTCTTCTCTTGAGTTAACCATGTCACTATGGGATCCATGTAGGAATTGTTTATTAATAGTCTTGTTGCAGTTGCTGTCACATCGTGCTTCAGAGAAAAAAATGTATGGACATTAGTTCGATTGTGCAGTTACAAACAATTTGTATTAGTGATCTCTTCTCTCACATTAGTCTTTTTGGACGAGCGATTTTTAGATTAGTTTTCATGAAGAAAATGAGTACTACAACTAGTTGTTGTAGACATTTCTTGATACTATCAATGAGGTCAATCTCCTCGCAAATCTTGTGGGAGGCCTGCGGCTGGAGTTGCTGAGTTGCGACAGCATGTCATGGATAGTTCTCTTCATATCACGTTTCCTAGACATCTGAATGAAAGACCGATAATGCTATTGCTTCCCTAATTTGTTGTACAACACCGTCGCAAGTGTAGTTTTAGCAAGACAAGAAGATCCAAGAACAGCTAGCACCTTGAGCTGCCGGTCACCATCGTTAGCAGGTGACTTGACAAATTTGTCCATCCTTCCATCAATTACTATGTTGGCGGTTTCTTCATGTGATGGACCATGGTCTCTCGTCGGTGGGAGATTTTTCGTGCTTTATTTAGCCGGATGTTGTGGCGATGGCTACGTCCTGAAGTCAGAATAAGGTCCTTCCCATTCTATCCTCGCTCCGGTGGTGTATGTAGCACCGACGGAGAACGCGTGGAGTCGTTTGTCCGGCGGATCTCCTAGGATCCTATCCGTTTTCGTGTTCGTTGGTTTGTTCTCAGGTCAATCTCTTTTGATCTACGGTTGTCATCATTGCCGATGGTTGTTACTCTGATGCGTCCTTTGTCGCCTTAGCACGACGACTTCCCGTCTGTCCACTACAACAAGCTCTAGTTCGACAAGCTTTGCCCGGCTCCGGTGATGGAGGAGCGAGGACGACGGTGCGCCTTCAGCTCGCACTTATGTATGTAGTCGTCGCTAGGTGGTCTAATGACCTATTTGTAACTTTTATACTTTTAGGTCTCTTTATACTACCGTTGATGATTATTAATAGATCGATAAATTTCGTAAAAAAAAACTTTGCGGAGATGCATCCCATGCTTGAACATCTTTTTTTTTTGAAATGGGGACAAAAGTTTTGTCCCAATCAATTAATTAAGGAGTTAGTCAAACAAAATAAAAAGTACTTATTAGTACAACAAAGCCTATTCTCCCGACATCATTTCTCCTAAATGCTTTGCGCCTGCAATAACTCACAAAGGGCATCTTTTTTAATTTTATCTAAAAAAAAGACGACGCTTGCTTGTTGTGGAACACGCGTGAATTACTCTCGTTTCAAATCTCCCATCAGGTGAGTAAGGTGAGCGACGCCAAAGCGTTGTGGTTGTGGTTTGGGATTGTGCCATCTGTCATCAAGCTCCACAACCTTTTAATTGTGAGGCCCACCCTTGCCATTTCCGAGGTTCAATGATGTGGATGCCCACCAAGGTAAAAAGAGATGGGTGACCGACTCTATGGTTTGCTTGCAAAGAGCGCACAATCCACAATTTGGTCACCCTCTCTTTTCTCTTGGTCTGCCACCTTCATTTAAATTTGGTTCTAGCCTAAGTAGGCATCGAGAAATGAGAGGCGCTCAAAACCCGCGGTGGAGTCGACGATTTTGTTGATCTGCGTGTAATGACCTAGGGAATAATCAATAGGAAAGGGTTGAAATGAAATTTGGATGTTTGCATAGCACGCATATAGAAATTTTAGGATTAGTTTGAAAATTTCAAAACTTGTTTTAATTTGGTTCTAGTGAGGTTATTTTGCAACCAAATGGTCACTAGGAATTGAAACCATATTCAACAATGAATTTAAATGCTTTGAATGAATTCAAAATTGAGGTTTGACCTAAGTCAAACTTGAATTAACAATTCAAATATCACATACTTACACATGAATTCCAAGAGTAAATATTTCATCAACTTCAAATAACAGAATTCAAATATAAGCTCAAGTAAATGAAATCAAATGGATCTTTATTCAATCATAACATGAGTACATGATCCAATTTACAACAAATGCTAAAATAAGAAAGTGAAAACCATAGTTACAAACTACACAAGACTTGCACTACACCTATCTATCTAAACTCTTTATCCTTGCTGCCACTTGTGAGTCTTCAACCTGCAACACAAACATCAAAGAAAAACCATTTGTCAAATTTAAAATGTTGGTTTTGCCCTAAATCAAAACCATTTGCTATAAGAATCCTATGAACAGAGTCTAATCTTCATAGTAAATAACTTTAAATCCATCACTAGACAGTAGCAAAGATCACTGGCGGTTCTCAGTGAACTGTTACAACTCATCAGTAAAGCCAAAGCATCTAGTTAGTCATCTAACGAGAGTTTCTAAACAGAACAAGTTGAAAAACTAAACCAATAGAAATGACAGGCATCTCAATACAAGACTTTGGACCAAAGGAAAAACCCCAGGCTCAGGATTCTATCAAGAACAAGTAAATCCCAGAAATTTAAATCATAAGCTATAAAACATATAAAGCAATAGAAGTAACAGCAACCATAATACAAGATCTATGACCAAAGGAAATAACCAGGCTTTGGTTTCTATCAAGAACCAAAGAACAGTAGAAATTTAAAATATGATAAATGATAAAAGTAATCCAATCAAAGTTCACAGTAAGTAATACTAGGAACAATCATCCAATTGTAATTGCAAGGGCTCGTGGATGAAATCCACGCAAAGATCGCTAATAATAAAAATGAATATACACTTGTCATTGTCCAAGGCCAGTACATGACAAAATCAAACCGACATGCTTGATTAGGCATATAAAGATACCAACCCCCTGCATATAAGAACAAAAGGTCCATATATACCAAATTTGGCAAACACACATAAGTTAAAAATATCATGGGCATAACCACCAAAAAACCCATGCCACCTCATAGGTTAACACACAAAGATGGTTTCACACATACCCAAGTAGGTGATTCACCTAAATGCATGCTTGAGGTGTCAATCTCACAGTGATTCCAGAGCACTATAAATAGCTGGGGATCTCACACCCCAAAGCTCATAACTCACCACTCGAGGTTGAACCAAAAACACATACTTAGAGTTTAGAGCGAGATCTGAGAGAGACAGACAAGAGAGGAAAAGGAGGAAGAACTCAAGATAAGGAGGGGAGGGACCACAACAGCAGCTGCAGATCTTCAGCAAGCACATTTTGGAATCTACAAAGGTTGTTAGCCATAAAACCTAGAATAGGAAGCATAGAGTACATAGTAATCCAGAGGGAGAGAGAAGTAGGAGTAGAAAGCACCTAGTGTATTAGGTCTGCACATTGTGCATCTTCACTATGTGAAGAACACCACAGTCACAACCAATCATATACATTGGCATATCCATAGCCATTAGCCAAAGGTGATAATAAGAATAGTAAACAATATGTAATCAGTCGCTAAAAGAACACTAATTCCCTATCTCACCACACATCCCTAGATAAAATCCTAAGATATTCCTAAGGATGAGAAGGGATATAAAGAACAAGTATTCTAATTATAACACCTGCATAAGAAACAGGGAACAATTCTTAAACCCAACATACTTACATAATTAAGCTTGAGTCAAAAGCTCAAATTAACAGTGAACTAAACAACTACTACTAAGTACCGTGAGTGCAATTCACAATTAGCAATAAAAAGTAGTATACCAATTAGAACTCACATCAACAGTCAAAATTAAGCATAGTCGTATTGATCTTAGAAATGAAAAGATCAGTACTCAATCAACAAATTAACATATGCAAGTACCAGTAGCAGACACTTAATGAAATGAACACCTTTTAACTGAAGCAAGTGACACTAATCAAACCATTAGTAAGCCCAAACGGCTTAAATCTAAGAATAGTCGACCATGCTATATATTAGAAGTCTAACACCAAGGAAACCCTAGAAGCATCTAGAACCTACCAGAAAACCTAGAAATCCCATTACAGATACATTACTGAAGCACAAACCCTAGAACTAAAACCATCTAGATTAACAGAAGAAGAGGAAAGGAAGAAGCATAAGGAGGGAGAGTAATTACCTTTAGCAAGGGTGAGCCGAGCTCACTCTGACCGAGAATAGGAAGAATAACAGTAGAGGCGGCGAATGGCGGCATAGGGAGTGCCCTATATGTCTCATCCTACACCTGCCAAGGCAGCCTAGGGAGGCATTGTAGACGCGGTAGAGTGCCATCTCGATGGAGGGGAGCATCAGAGTTGTACCGGAGACGAGGGAGGCGATGCATCACCGAACACTAGTTAGGTTTAGGTTGTGAGCGAGGGAGGGATGAATCTAATCGATAGGATTGTAGAGTGAGGGTAGGGAATTGTTTTAAGCATAACCACGACGACGGAGGAGGCCAGAGCGACCAGGCGACACGGCGATGACATGAAGTCACGAGAGCGAGCACGAGCATGAGGGAGAAGAGAGGAGGCGAGGTGGTTTGGTTGGACCAGACTGGTTTGGGGGCTGGTTTTGACCCACATGGGTTTGACTAGTGGGCCTAGGCTCATAGGGGCATTTTAGTTATTTCCCAAATAGGAAAAATACCTCAATCATAACTCACACATAAAAAACTCGTAAAAAATAAAAATAGTTTTGTGTGAGAAAAATGCAAGGAGTCCAAAAAGTATTTTTGTTGGATTTTTGGATATACTTTTATTTTTGTGAAATTTTTAGTGAAAATAATTAATTTCTAGACTTTAAAATTCATATAAAATTCCATAATAGTAAGAGAAATAAGGATTAATATGTAAACCCAATTTTCATAAAATTATGTAAATTCTAAAATAAAATTCTTGATATTACCTTAGGAATTGCAATAATAAATAAAATACCAAAGGAAATAAAATAAAACCCTAAAAAGGGAGAAAATCACCAAATACAAAGAAATTAAACTAGTGGATTTCAAACGCAACACAAGAAGAGTTTGCATTGCATATAATTGCACTAAGGCATCACATATTTGCAACCGAAATGTTGTATTTATCGGACAATGTTGCGAATTCCAGAACCCGAGGTCAAGAGTGAAGTAAAACCTTCGAACTGCATCTCGCAGTTAGCAGGTAAGTTCATTCTTGCATCACCTTTGTGAGGCTAAACTTGCAATCCAGTTGCAAGTAAAATCTTACATGTCCTTTGGCTTAATTTTTTAAATGTTTTCAAAACATTATTATTACTTGCATTCAAACACAATATCGTTTTCGAAATAAAATAAATAAATGGTGGGAAATAGAATCATGGATGTATACATGGTTAAAATATCATGTGGTGGAGATTCCATTGTACCAGAAAAGTTAGAATTAATAACAATAGCAGTCAGCCATTCTTGTGTCGTACAATACTATGCTAACCACAAATCTTGTTATGGGGCAAGCGAGTGCGAAGTACCTTCTTCCTTTCGTCTGTCCTCGTATATCTAGTCGGGTTGTGAATCAAAGTGGTGATCAGCGGGAGGGAGCCTGTGACGTCCATATCCCGTGTCTTAGGGTAACGGTCGGGTATATTAGAAGGGATGGTAATTGAACGTAGGTACCATGACCAAAATTCGTTACAATGGGTGGGCAGCGGGGTCGTGGAGGGGTACTTGGCATGACTTGGTGAAACTTGGTAACAAGACCCCATATCTAAGGAAATATAGAAAGAGTAATAATTCCATGGACGTTGTTGGGAAAAGTAGTGCACCTCTCGAGAGTGTATAAACGTGACATGTTACTCCCTATCCTAGGAAAGGATTACGATCGCGACATGGAAAGGAACTCCACAAAAGTTCAGACAACCTGCCCAGACTAACAGCTTTAGAATTTATGAAAATCTAAAACTTACCTTTTCTAAAAAACCAATTTCGAAAACATGCACAAGTCTTGGATATTTGATCAACGACTTTAGATAGAACATCAAACAAACACCATAAAAATTGTGAAGTATGCTCGTACTCAATCTATCTTCTTAAACCCTTGCTTAGGTTGTGAGAAGACCCGAAGATCGACATGAAGAGTAGAATCAATAACAAGTTATCAGATTTATAGAAATAAGGCAGAATGTAGATATAGGACCCACCAGAGCATGCATAGGTAGATGAGATACAAATAGTATAGCTTCTCAAATAAGTTGCCAGCTCTAATGGTTTTAAGCTTAGTATTACCATTGATTAGGAAGCTTTTCTTTTTACATTTGAATTTCCATCACGCCGTGAATCCTCAATAGACCAAGCAGGATCTCAAAGCTTTTGTACATTTTTGGCTCTTGGTATGAATAAATAAAGTTGTTGGACATGCAATGTTTCTGTTGTAACACAATGAGGAACGTTATATTTACGGATGAGGACTTACATGAGTGTCATATCAACGACTTGTACACTACAACATGAAGTGGTGTACTAGGTCACCACACCGTGGTAGAGGGAAGTGGTCCTTTGGGCAGTACTTGTTCAGGGACGTGTAGTCCACGCACATACAAAGTATATTTGTGTCATTCGAGACTAGCGCGGGGTTAGATACCTAGGTGCTTTCCTTGATATCTCGGATAAAGTCCGCGTCAAGTAGTATGTTGAATTCCTCGCCAATTTCCTTGCTCTTCGGCTCCAAGAAACGACACACGGTTGCTTGACAAATTTAGCATCCGGATACACGTTGAGTGCATGCTTAGTGAATTCCCTGGGGACTCTTGCGCTGGGCACCGGGCGAAGATCTCCCAGCACTCACGGAGGAATTTGACGAGCACGATTTCCTATGTGGAACTCAGGTTGCTTGCTATGAGGAATGTCTTCGTGGGGTCCATCAGATGGAGGTGGACCTCCATTGTGTCAACTGTGGAGTCGAAGGATTGCTCGGGAACGTTCCATTGGTTCACATGATGAAGGGTGTGGTATGTTGACCCCTTGAGTTTAACCAGTTCCTCCTTCATCCCAAATTATTGGGATATTTTGTTGAATTCTCTATCATAGTTGTCAGATGTGTGAAGCTTCCACAGATGGTGATGACACCGTTGGGTCCTGGCATCTTCAGCATGAGGTAGGAATAGTGTGGCACTTACAAGAACCAGGCGAACACAACCCGTCCAAGTATTACATGGTTTGCGATGGCTAGTCGACTACTTTGAAGTTGAGCCTCTCATGCCTGAAGTTATCAGGCTTGTCGAAGATCATGTATAGAGAGATTTTTCCCAGGGAGAGAACTGGTTTCCCCAGGATGATGCTGTGGAAGGTGGTGTCAGATTGTTCGAGGCTTGTCAAGGGCACGTTCATGGCTTGCAGGGTGCTGGCGAATATGAGGTTAATGCCTCTTCCTCCATCCATGAAGACCTTGCTCATCTCATATCCGACAATCTAGGCCTCGAGTACTAGAGAAGTGTGGCCCGATCATGGGACTTCACAAGGGTAGTCGGGTCTATCGAAGGTGATGCATGATTCGGTTCCGATGAGATACTCGTGGATGGACAGAGGCGATGATATGTCTGTGTTCATTGCCCGAGAGATCACCTTTTGGCTCCTATTGGATGGGCATTCCTTCTAGTCATGCTCATGCTGTCGAAAGCTCGTGGGTGCGGCTCGGTCCCATTGTTATGGGCAGCTGCGACCACGGGTGGTGGCGCCCTGTTGGTTGGTAACGGGGGGTAGTGGTTCCCCATATGCTATGGGACCTAGAACTGTCGCGTAGTCCTGATCTGTTGTGTTTCATTGTAACTGGGCGTAGGCGTCTTGGAGCTTCTGGAATTGGTGGCAGTCCTTGAGGAGATGGCTGGATTTCCTCTTGTTGTCCTTTTCATCGATGTAAAAGTGGATGTTGCAGGGACTCGACATGACTTGCATAGGGGAAGGTCCATGTTCACATGGGCAGTGTTGCCATTCATGATTCCATCGCAGTAGCCTTTGCCACGGTAGCCACTATCACGGTTGTCGTCATCATGATTTTCAGTATAACTAGCCACGAGCATGTTGGCCCGATCATTGTCCTCGTAACGACACATCTTGCGTTTCCCTCGGCGATCGTGTCTACATCCATGGTTGCCTGGGTATCATCCATCCGCATCGTCATCGTCCGAGCGTGCACAACTATTATGGATGGTGTCTTCGCCATCCGCCTAGAGGTTGGCAATGTCCATAAAGTGATCGATGGTTTTTGGATTGGTGTGCCCTAGTTCCTCTCTCCTCGGAGATTTCCTCCCTGGAGTTCTTGATTATGGACCAGCGTTGGATGCGAGCAGAGGGACTCACCGGATTGTTGGGTGCATGCCCGGAGCTCCTCGATGGACGTAGGTCGCTTGTACGTTGCTTTTGTTGGAAATATTCCCTAGAGGCAAATAATAATATAGAATATTGACATATTTCATTAAGTTCATAATAGATGTTGTATCATGCTATAACTGTATTGATAGGGATGTCAATACACATGTGATATGTATACCATCAAAGTCCTGATCCTCTAGACACTAGTTCATTGGTCAATCAATGATCGATGTTTCCTGATCATGGACATTTATGTCAATTGACAATGGGGTCATTTCATTAGGTGAATGAAAGTGATGGACATACCCAACACATGAATTGTAACACGATCAAGTCATGGAGTTCACCGTTACAATGATTGGGAAATGTAGTAACCAATTCCTTAGACCATGAGACCATACTTAATCATTGTCACCCTAGAGTGCCTTGTTTGCATCAAACATCACTTGATAAATGATGATCATAAAGGTGTCTTCAGGTATTCAGAGGGGCATGTAGAGGCGTATGTGTCAAGAGCAGTTGTTCTTCCGTGTGTTGGAGAGATACTCTGGGCCCACTCGGAGACATGACATCCATAAAGCTGCAGCGTGTGACTAGGTCACGGGGATGGCATAGCTCGGAACGAGTAAAGTTATACTTGTCGGTAACAAGATTGAACCTGGCATGGAATGTTGTTGATCAGGTCTCGGACAACTAAAGTATCAAAGTAACAAAGTTAAAAGGACTCTATGTTTAATGGTTCAACGACAAAGATTCTCGTGGAATGCATAGGGGTCATTATGGGTATCCAGGTCCCGTTGATAATCATTGGTCTGAGAGGGGTATCAACCATGTTTGGAGTGTTCCCGAACCATTAGGGTAACACACTTAAGGGTTTGAAAATGCTTGAAGATCATTTTGGTATCATAGGAGTCACTGAAGAAAAGAGAAGAGGAAATCGAAAGGGTTCCGGGAAAGTCTGGCGGGTATCTAGAGTTGGCCGGAAGGAATTCCGGTGCAACAGGAATTAAATAATATGTAAATATATGTTAATTATTAAACTATACATTTATTTATATTTATTTAATGATTTAAATATGATTTAATGGGTACCCCATGCCTAATGGGCCAATTCCCTAAGAGGAAAAGGCCTAAGAGGGAGGGCACCAAAAGGGGAGAGGGAAGGAGTGGCCGGTTGGGCCCCTTGGTGCCCACGTGGGGCCCAAGGATGCCTTGGCCGGCTGGCTAAGGTGGCCTCCTACCTCCTCCTCTCCTTTAGTCCCATATTGCTTAGGCATTGTACTTTGGGGCTCCCCTTCCCCTATATAAAGGAGGGCATAAGGAGGGATTTATACACACCAATTAATCCCAAGCTCTGAGGCTTCTCCCTCCAAGTGTCCTCCTATCTCCCTCTCTCTCTTGTGACCGTGGCCCCACTATAAGGGTTGTATGCTTCACCGCAGAGCACCGTCGTGTTGCGGGGATTCCAGATCCAGGAGATCAACTTCTTCAACCTCTACTGGATCAGATTCTGGGAGTCGTCGTTAAGCACCGTATGTGTGCGACCCCCTACGAGGCACTGCACTTGTGACGCTCGAGTCGTTCGAGCCATCGGAGTCATTGGAGCTGGTGGAGCTATCCGAGTTCAGAACAACCTTGGGGCCAGCATCGGTACTACTACATCATCCATGTTCTCATGAATGTTAACAAAGCTTTTTGTCTTCAACTTGGTAAGTTTGCGAAAAGCCCCTCCCGTTACCGCATTACTCCTTGATAGATCCTGCCAGTCGGTGTGTTTGCGTAGGAAAATTTATTGTTTCTAGGCTCTAAACCCAACAGATTTGAAGTTTCGGATGAAGCTGTAAACCAGCTCCTCCCAGCTATGAATTGAACCCGTAGGAAGGCCTTGGAGACAGGAACATGTGAAACCTTTCAATTGTAGCTGTAGGCATTGCATGGCCATGTTTTCGACCCCGCGTGGCACATGACCGATTGTAGGTGATCGTCTAGCCAAGTTTTTGGATCCAGGATCCCCTCAAATTTTGGGTTATCCGAGGGTAGTTTGAAACCCTTTGGCATACTTGTTTGCCGGATGGAGCGGCAGAAGCATCTGTCACCGCACAGCTCGGTGTCTTCATCGTCTGACTCGGTGGAGTCACGGTAGGCGCATTCTGTGTGTGATTTGTATACCTTGTGCTGCGTGATCTCGTCACGAGCGTCGTAGCCAAGTCCACTTTGTCATGGGCTATGATGTTCCCGTAGCAGATCTTCATCTCGTGGTAGCAAGCAGTTGATCCTTCGTGTTGTGAGTGCCTTTTTGGGGTTCCTTGTTTGGTTCCCCTGTGAGCACAGCTTCCAACAAACTGAGGCCAGTGAGGGCGCATCTATGAATGGTGTCTCGTGGATCCCTCGCTGGAGGTTGATTGGACAGCAGGTACATGGTATCCACAATGCCATTGGCTTGTGGTGTCTTGGGTATCATGTTACCCCGAGAGTCCATCGACATGAAAGAGAAGTCGAGGCTTCGGCTGGTCTCACGCCTTTCGTCCTTGTTCATGCGTCTTATTCAAGAGCATCTATTATGCGCTATGGTGTTTTGGTTCTGCTTTGAAAAGGACCCGCTGATAAAGGATAACTCCTCCTGCTGAAGACTCGACTCGTTGGCTAGTCACCCATGTTCGTCAAGTTGAGCCTACTATGCCTGCAAGACTCCTGTTCCAGGAGGTAATGGTATCCCATCAGCTCATCACGCATTGCATCGGGTCCTAAGGGCGTGCCCTTTAGGGCTAGCTTAATCATATCTCGTTGATTGTTCATGAGGTTGATAGTTGGATGACCATCATTAGTGGTGTCGTTGTTGGTGCGATCAACACCATTTCTGTCCTTGGGTCTATTGCTGGCATTGACGACGGTGCACATGTAGCGGTTGGGGTGGAAGTTGCTTCCACAACTCTCAAGATCGGAGCTGATGTTGTCATCTCCCATGAGTGGGTTGCTAAGATCCGAGTCGCAGCTGTTGTTGCTATCAGAGCCACAAGTTGATGAAGAAGTGGCGTTCAACTCGTTGAGGATGCCAAGGAGTGGTGGGATCCATGATGCAGGTGCAATCGACGGTGGTGTAGACTGCTCTAAAACCAAATAGATATGGCACAGGAGATGGAGAGTGTTGTTCTTGCCGACTCGGAAGTGCAGATCACCGATCGTTAGGTTGGACCCATCGTTGATGGAGTCAAAGGTTGGGCATGTGGCTAGCGATTCGATAGTGAAGCTGTGGGAGCCCAAGAAGATCTGCTCCCCAAGAGCCGACGGATCGTAGATTGCCGGTGATGGAACCGTCAAAGTTGCAATATCAGTGCACAGACGATGCCACTTGATGTGGTGTGATCATGTCAATGTCCATGGTTTATGGACTTGGGTTTCAGGGAAGAGGTGTACGCTGGAGATTTCATCGGTTAAAAAACAAACAATGGGGACGCGAGTTTACCTAGGTTTAGGCACTGAGAGGGATAACTCTACTCCTGCTTGTATGTTCTTGATTGATGGAGAAACCAAAGGTTACAATGGAGCTGAGATGGCTAGGTTTGAGCAGATTGGATCTAGCGTGTGTGTATGGCGAGAGATTTTAGGGATGTACTCCTCGGAGGTCTCTCCTAGACTTTATATGAAGAGGCTAGGTCTTAGGTACCATCCGAGTCTATTACAAGTTGAGGGCATAACCCTAAAGGTTTCCTATCTTTGTCTTATCCGCCAAGGCATCGACATCTTCATGGTCTTGGCTTCACCCGAATTTTCATGGGCTTTAGTGATCTTAGTAGATCATCACGTGGGCCTTCCACAGGGCTAGACCGGATAGGCCAAGGTTGAACTCCCATTGGGTATACCTATGCTACTTATGGGTTCGGATATATGTGGACATGTTCGGAACTCATTCCTCCATAATGATCACCCGGTACCTTAATGCACATAGTGATCCCCACATATAATCATGAGGTTCTTTTATCATGTGAACTTTTTATATTACTTCGATACACGCTGCATCGCTTCTCGATACTTAACAGATCCCGAGGTGAGACACTAGGTTATCCTCTTTACCTGGTACGTTCTATTTACTCATTTCGTACTATCGATGTTCCTGTGATTAACAACTTGATCACTTGACCAGTCAGACGATGATGAACACTGTAGTACATGAGTAGGCCTAGAGTGTATATCTCCATCATTGGGAGTAGCAATTCCCACAACTACACCATATGAAACGTTGGCATAGTATCCAGTAAGACCAAAGACCGACTTTATAAGTACTCATTCTCAGAGTAACGTTTGAAGAATCCCACCACATCCATATCGTATCCAAGTTCATATGTGTCTCATGGTATAACGATCTTGTAGTAACGATAATACTTGTCACTAAGAAACTACTGATAATAATATTAGCAATGTGTTTCATGGTATATCATGTTGGGTCTATCCATCGTCGTTGTACTCTCAACAAACTTCGATCTCATATATCATTGGAATCTCTACAACACTTGTAATACTTCTGATCAATAGGAATAGGAGGAAAAAAATCTTATGATGAGCATCTATTGGAGTCGATCATTTCCAAGATCTAATTCGAGTTTCTTATTATGTAGTGGAAACGCCTCACAATCTTCAGTTTTATGCTTACACTTAAGGGAAGAAATGTTCTTGGTGGATGCAGGCCCTGGTTACTTGCCGATAGTCAGAAAACCAGGACTACCAATGATACACAAACTAGTCTGAGAGGCGAGACTAGGGATATCTAATGTTGCTTATAATTCGACACATGTATTAGGGTTTTCCTCCAAATGCTGATTATCTGGAACTAATAAAATTATAGCACAGAACAATAAACTTAATTATGAAAACAAAATATAAATAATAATCCAATTATTATTGCCTCTAGGGCATATTTCCATCATAGTCACCTCCTGAGTCACCGGTGTCCATGTTGCCTCGTCGATGAAGTTGAGGCTTCCGAATTGGATGAGTTGGCCGATAGTGATAGTCAAGCCGATCTATGATCGCTCCCAATCCACAAAACCTTCAATCGTAGGCCCCACGGTGGGTGCTAAATGTCATGGGATTACCACGTTGGGACTGACTGGGGAAGTAGAGCGCAACAACATCAGATGAATCGGGGACATGATTGGTACACGTGAGTTACCCAGGTTCGGCCCCTCACTCTAGGAGGTAAATACCTACTACTGCTTTGTTGATTGCTTTTTCATATCATTTTACAAGGTTTCACCGACTATAGCTCTACGTGTTTTTGGGCGAGTTCTAGATCCATGTGATTTGTTCGCAAGTCTATGGGGTGTCTCACGAAGAGATTCTATGCTTAGCTAAAGCTCTAAAATCCTCAACCTCTACCCCTAAGACAGCCATATATACACGGTCAACTTAGGGTTTACAACATCTCCGTATCTGTAGGGGAGTAGGATTTCAAACAGATGCCAACTTCGACCTTCTTGCTTTGTACTCCAAGCATCTAGTCTCCGTCATCTTTGTGACTCTCTTGAACCGTCTAAGGACCGGGTCTTATTTGGCTCAGGCCTTGTTTATTCGTGTAATCCCACTAGGGGTAGCCGTGTACTAACCACGTCCACCGTTATTCGTCCTGGTGAGCATACCCGGCTTGACATATCTCCAACAAGAGTCACCAATTAACAATAAAGATTAGTTCCCCTATATATTTGTTTACTTTTGGCATCTGTGACTTCCTCGCGTGTGTGCCTACTTCGACTAGGCTATGGGTCCACGTCGTGAAACAAAACTCACTAGCAAATATTAAGGAAAAGATACTCTAGGTCACTAAATACATCTCCCTACGGAGAGCTAGTGACCTAGATGAGTGCTAAGTCGTATTTAGGTATCGTAGCGTATTTGAAAGGTCAGTGGTCATATTGATTTTAGGTGTCAAGTTTAAGTAACGTGGCTTCATTTTACTCTTACGGTGGCTACAAGAGTAGAGTGGTGGTAGAAGCTAGTTGGAGGAACCACCTGAGGGAACAGAACCGGAACCGGATGAAGACCTACATCGTAGTCTTCCTTGGCTTTCTCACCTCCGCGACTACGATTCTAGTGTATTTGATGGTGGTTTACATGACTACTTCCGTTGAGGTAAACATGTTAGCTACTCGATCAGTCTCTAGACATGCACATGTGTAATAATTTGACACTTTTCGCTATTTTTGGATTCTACTACAATTGTATTGGTCTTATCTCTATTTCTGTCAATTCCAATATGTGATCAATTTATGTCTGTCTGTACACTATATATTGTACTGTATTCGAACCATGTATCTATATATAAATATCTGAACAACTTATTAAAAAATTAAATCTCCAAAAATATAGTATTGGCGTACTAGTTTTGTTACTAGCGGTACACCATATAGGTGACACACCCAGGTGGTGCGCCACTAGTATTTGTTATGGGTGTCGCATCATAGGGTGTGCCACTAGTATTTGAAGTATAGGTGGCTCACCACGTGGTGCGCCACAAGTAATATTTACTAGTGCCGCCTTGCTAGTGGCGTGCTCGAGGTGCGCCACTAATACAAAAAATTGGTGTGCCACCAGTAGGGTTTTTTCTAGTACTGAAATACACCACAACTTATATATATTTATAGGAATAAATGTTAGTCTCTAGGGCATATAATTCCTACACCTTGTATACAAATATCCTTCCAAAATGAATTTAACTTTAGATTTTTGGTACCACTTAAAAGTAGTCATGCAATTTCTATATTCGATTGACTTTTTAGCTCAATTTCTTATGCAGAAAGAGTCCTAACTTCTACATAAGCTTCTAGCTCATTTATGATAGATGATAATTCGAAGCTTCTACTTTTTAGGATACCAGTCATGTCTAGCCCATCCACCGGGGAATTTGCGAGTAACGCACAATTTATTATTCCATCTATGGATTGGGGGTTGACCAATAACTAGTTTTCCCAAACTGTCTTAACCATGTGATGGAAGCCTTCACAGTGCAGCCAAGTAAGTTCAAATTTAAATTGGTGTCTGTTGTGTGATCTAGGCAAACCAGTAGATAATAAAATAGAAGAATGATCTGATAAAGCCTCAGTAGGTTCTAGTGCATGCACAGTTACCATTAGAAAATTACATTCCCAGTCGGTATTCAAAAGAACATGGTCTAGTTTATCCTATATTGGATCAAGGAGAATGTTTGCTCAAGTGAACTATTTTCCAGTCATGGAAACTCTCGTAAATCAAGATTATCAATAACAATGTTGAATAAGAAAGGCCAGTGATAATCAAATCTTCCCGGACTTTCTCATGAGGGAATCACACCAAATTGAAATCCCTACCTATAATGACAGGGTATGGGTTATCCCTTCTCACGTTAATAACCTCTCGATGAAAGTCAGCCTTAAACAAATCCTAGGCGAAACCACACACGGCTATCAGAGTCCATGTGAATCGTCATCTTTGTTACGACATGGAACTTAATATGAAAATCTTCCACCAAACTTGCTAAAACATCCATGATTTATTGTCCAACACCAAGTAAAATACCACTAGATCTGCCACGCGGTGGACGATTAATCCAGGTAAAGTCAACACCACCTGAAAGGAAGTTAGGAAGACTTACCGAGAAATCACGTATGGCCGTCTCAAAAATAGTCAAAAAATCCAATTTGAAATCTCAAACAAATCACCAACTAACCGAACCCATGCATACCACATACCGAAGACAAATAGCTTAATTTATAAGTACTGGCTGCGAGCTACAAATCTAACCGCCAACCTCACTTTCGACCCTCTCGTTTCTCTGGTTTCACTGCTTTTCTTGGCCACATGTTGTGCTTCTCACTTATCTACTCTTCACGCACAACTTTCTGTCCATTGTGGATCAATGTGGACAACAACTAACTGCAGATTTTATCACACCCTCAATGCTCATGCTGTAGCGGCAGCAAAGCTACTGAAAATTCAGAAGGAAACCACAATATATAAATATATTCGACAGTCGAAGGTTGTTATAGATCCCACCTTTTTGCTTAATATATCAAATATATATCCATATAAAATAACAAAAAATAATAAATTAAGGTGTTCAGAGAGTGCATATCCGTGCATCATACAATTAATACGAAGCCTTGTCCTTCACAAACAACACACCATTGGGTTCTTATTTCACAACCACACAACAAACTCAAACTTGAATTACACAACAAACTCACACAAACACCCAAGGCGCAGATCACACCGAGACCAGCACAATACTTGTAATCAAGTGGCAGTTCTCAAATCAGGTAAACATAGGCACACCAGTGTATATTTGCTAGTAGCAGCATCATGTTGATCCATGTTTCGTGGAGGGCCGGTAAATACATTAACTTCCACATGCAAGGAAAGCACACAATTCATTAGGCCTTGTTTACCTCCGATGTATTTCCACCCCCTGGGGGTTTGGGGATGGGAGGATATTTGGTGAATCCCTCCATTTCACCCAATCCCCATATTTCCCTACATATCCCCTCATTTCCCAGCCCCTTCTGGTTACTTTGTTTTTCAGGGATGGGAGAGGATTGAGATATGTGATAAAAAAAGAAACTTTACACTCACAACATGATAATGGACATAGTCACTCAAATAGAAATTCAATATTTGCAATAAATATATATAAATTTCTATCAACCTTTGCGCAACATGACAAAGAAAAACAAAAACATCAGCTTGATATCATACAAATATAAACATCTACATGCACCAAGCTTAGATAAATCCTATGAGTAAGACATTAAGTATTATGCTAATGTTAATAATGGGATCATTTCTAGCTCCTATCAAATGATATCATCAACATCATCTTGTCATAAAGGCAACCGATACAAGTTAGGCCATGTTCACTTCATTTTGTAAGGCTAAAAGAATAGCTCATAATACTAACATCACTTCAGAAACAGTGCATTATCCCACAAGCAAAATAAGTACTTCAGAAAAAGCCTTGCATATCTCCAGAAACACTGTCATAACCATTCGGTATATTGTATGTAAATGTTAGCATTCATACCTCAGTTCCAGATTCACTACTCAAAATAGAAGTGAATCTTTGGACAAGTGTCCAGAGAATGAACATGTAATTGATGCTACATCAAATGGAACAGGAATGATGAACTGTGACTTATGCCTACATACATATCGTCTGACCAATGGCTTGGGTTCTACTTGTACTGCAGAGTAGATACAAAATTACAGCATAGGAAAGTGGGTGGCGCCATATGATAGTATTTCTAAGCTCCTTATATTCTAAAATACATGTTATTGTAGTGAAGCAGTAGGAACAAGTCCATTTGAGACTGTCTCAGTAAAAGAAAGATCATTTGTATTTAAGCAAGTGCACCATGTTGTTCCTAGCAGGAGATGGAAAATATCCCATGGTTGACATGAGTATAATACTTGATGTCTTACTCGTAGGATTTATCTAAGATTGGTGCACGTAGATGTTTGTATTTGCATGACATCAAGCTATTTTTTGTTTTTCTTTGTCATGTTGTGCAAAGTTTGATAGAAATATATATATATATATATATATATATTTATTGAAAATATTGATTTTTTTATTGGAGTGACTATGTCCATTATCATGTTGTGAGTGTAAAGTTTCTCTTTTTATCACATATCTCAATCCTCTGACATCCATGAAAAACAAAGTAACCAGAAGGGGTTGGGAAATAATGGGATATGCGGGGAAATATAGGGATTGGGTGAAATGGAGGGATTCACCAAATACCCTCCCATCCGCAAACCCCCAAGGGGTGGAAATACACCGGAGGTAAACAAGGCATAATGAATCGTGTGCTTTCCTTGCATGTGGAAGTTAACGTCTTTACCGGCCCTCCATGAAACATCGATTCTGATTCCCAAGGAAGCTACGCAGCTAAAGGAGATCTTGCATGCTGCCTTTGAACATGGAAGTAACGATGCTCATCAGCAGCGGCATCTTATGGTCGCCTCTCATTGCACATTCACCGCTAACTAGCACATTTTTTTCCCGTTGTCGTTATTAGATTAGTGCTGACATGTTCTATTTTCCCAGATCATCTCTAACAGTTTAAATCACGACGTGCCATCCATGTTATATCTGTCAAACCCCGGGGCATCAAAGTTGCGGTGACCCAGCATACCACTGCATGATGTAGTACACTATAGTCGTTGATATAACACTAATAAAACACCGTTCACTAGTATTACATCCCTCAGAGTGGTACAACAGAAACACAGCAGGTCCAAGACATGACTATAGATTACAACTCGACTCTTTACAAAAGATCCAGAGAACACTCTAGGTTAAAGAGAGAAAAAGAACTTCTTACAAAGAAGAACCAGAAATAATAACTTAGAAATATCTAGTAACTAAGACTAGTATCTAAACTATTTGGCTTGTCATTGCTGCTATTGCAATGCTCTACAGAAATAGGTTTTAAGGCTAGAGTATCTACTCCTATCTAAACCGACACTTTATCTTCACTTCAGATGATGTATATGTTGACTTTATCGAAGAACTTGAGTTGCTGATGATGGTTTCTTGAGCAGAAATTGATGTTGACATCGTCTTCAATGGCTTAGAACCTAGCAAGGGTTAAGGAGGTACGGTTGAGTACGAGCGTACTCAGCAAGTTCACTAAAAAGGAGTGTATGATGCACTATCTCTACAGCCACAAACCATAGGTCATAGGCAATGCAGGTTTTCGTAAATATTTCTTCAAAGGTTGCTTTTATTCTAAAAACTATGTCCGACAGCCTTCACAGGTTGAACAGAACTTCATGGAGTTCCTTTCCTGCCACGTTCGCAGCTCCTTCCGGGAACAGGGAGTAACATGTCACAATTCTTACACTCTGCAGATGTACGTTACTTTTCCCACAAGAGACCATAAGCTTTGTTGCACAACCGGGAGTATGTCCCCGTTCAAACTTCCTTGGTTTGAGGACCAACTTAAGATCCAAGCCAATCGCCGCCCTCTTCGTGACCCCATATGTCCGCACGATCCTCCGGGGCTGACTACACCTCCGTTAAGCCGCCAACTAGGGCAAGCTATAACCATGGGAGTTCCCGAAGACTCTATAAGCATCTCTGACTGGTGGTCACCATCAGCTATGGTGAACTCCGACCCAGACAGCCTGCACAGATAATCTAAACACCTAACTCGAGGGGAACTAAGGGGTCCCACCCATGTGCTAGATTCTCTAGAACTCCACGAGAAATCAATAGCCTCACGATAAGGTCATCTTGCCTCCATATGAAAGGGAGAAGATACAGCTGACTTCTTTGTCCCATTCCAAATCTCATGGTTAATGCGTAATATACGGTGCTAGAATCACTAGAGACATTGGTTGTTAAATCCTAGATAATACATTATTGTACAATGGCGTTTCCATTGCCAGTTATTATAGATTAGCTGATCACCCTGGATCAGTAACCAATATTTCCAGTTAATTGTGAAAATAGTGTTTTCGACCTTTTTGAAATGCAAGATGATGACACAGTTAAGTTACAAGCATAGAAAATAATCAAAGGATATGAGCAAGTTGTGAACTTTCCTTTTGTGATTGCAAGATTATGCACTCACGGTCTTCAAGACAATAGAAGATCCAAATTCTGTAAATAGCATCATTGTTCGGTAAGGACTAATGTTTAAAGAAGTAAAATGCAATGATTCATAAGTAATGTAATGCAATTTGAGAAACGTGAATCCCTGGAATAGTCGTATCTAATCTAGGTTTGGAAACTGCAAATGAGTTCTTTAGAATATGTTGCACTTTTATAATAGATTCACACTTGTGCTTCTTATTAAGGCTTGTGAGAGTGCATGTGAAACAATAAGTAAATATAACAAGTAATATGCAATAGTAAGGCACTCCAATGATATGGTATTTGAAAAACTTCTTAAGCAAGATTAAGAATCAAAGAGAGCTTTTATAGAAGTGTTCAAGGTTTACTTTCAATGTTGCTTAAAAGAATAACTTTTGAGGAAAACATTACTTTACAAAATAAAAAGTATTTAAACTTAAGGCTAACACTATAAGGTTTTATTATTACTTATAAGTACTAAAGTAGAAAACAACTAGTATTGTTGATTTTATAATTGATAAAATACTTTTCGAGAGTAAAACTTGTTTAATTTGAAATGATAGTTTTAGTAAGTATAACTTAAAATGGTTAGACTTATGTTAACTTCAATTAAACATTATTTGAACTTGTTCTTACATTTTTAGACTTTAAACAAGTAATGCTAAAGAGAATAGTAAAAGTTTATATATTTTTCATGAATTAAAATAAAAGAAAAGGGTTTAAATAAGATTTATTAGACCTTTACCTTTTATTTTACTTCAAAAGTAAGATTTGATATTTTTAGTGTGTAGATTTCATTTTTGTGATCATTTTGGTATATTATAAGTATTTTTGTGAATTTTAAATAATAAGATATGATTTTTACAAGTTTTATCACTTTATAAATACCTAATAAATAATAACTATTGGTTAAGTGGTACAAAAATAATTGATACAAGTTGGTAAGTGTAGATTTTGTTTTTATAAGAATTTTAGTATATTATTTATATTTTTCTTATTGACTAATATTAAAATATGAAATTTTAAAGTTTTATTACTTATAAAATATTTATTAAATAATAATTATTTAAATTGTTAACACAATAATATTTGTTAATAAATTTAAATTATAGATTTTATTTTTCTTAACATTTTGATATATAATATGTATTTTTCAGAATTATATAACAAAAGATATTCAATTTTTAAGATTTAACTATTTTCCTAAATTCCTAGAATGTATTTATATTTAAACTTATATTGTGTTATCTAAATAGTTAAATAGAAAATCCTTGTTACACCCGGGCGTGGATGGCACGAATCTAGACGAGGCTTACGTCATGGCGTGGCGGCGGATGGCGGAGCTCTAGCGAGCGAGCAGTGTGTGTGCGTTGCAATGACGATGACGGTTATTTTGCACAAAACCCCCTGGCCAAAACTCGGGCTCAACCCATGGTCCTCCTCGGGTCCCACGTGACAGTGAGAGAGTGAGAGGTGAGATGGGCTGGTACTGGGCCGTGGCAAAGCGTGCGGGTTTTTACTGCTGTTGTTCATGACGGAAAATCTAAAAGCAGGCGTGAAATTTGGTTTCTTTTTCCTTTTCTTTATTCGACTTCTACTTCTATTTTCTTCTCTATTTCTAAATTCATTTCAAATTTGAATTTCTTGAGGGTTTTAAATATGCAGAGAATTTGTAGGTCATGAACATTATTGTTTGTAGAATTTATAATCATCTTCTCTTAATTTCTTATTGGACAACAAAATATATTCGTTATATTAAAAGTCTTTTTGTTTTATTAAGAAAGATTAATAAGGATTAGGTTTTTATGGTTTGTTTCTTTTAGTAAGATTTCACAAAGATAATTCTAATTTCACTTGACAATATTACTGGTACTTGTTTAAGATGTGTATTCATATATTTAGAATCTTGTTCCTACTTATCTTCATAAAGGATTTACATATATACATAAGATGGTAGTAATCTTAGTGGTTCATAATGTGATGATTTGGTTTTCATGGCCCTCCATATTTGGTGATTTGCCAAATCCTATTCTACTTGATTTATAGAGTTTATAACTACCACAGAACACTTCTGGTTAAGTAATGATCAACCAATAACAATCATGAATAGATAAATACTAAGGTTTATACAATATAGATACTTAGGTTTCGAGAGGATGTAATAACCCTTATTAAATTATAGATAAAGGCAAGGATCAAGATTTAGGGAAACTATTTCTAAATCTATGAGTGGATTTGATATCTCCACATAGAGTGAGATATTGGAATTACTTAGTAATGTGATCATGATAATTCTATCATTCTAGGTTCCTATTAGGGTTTAAGACAATCAACTGGACAAGGCTTCTCAAACACTCACTTGGTTCTCTGATTACCTCTTGGAAGCTTTAACTATCCAAGAGGTATTGTTCAGTAGCTACCTAGGAATAGGAAATGGTTTTACTATCCATTTGATTCCAGGGCCTTGAATAATGAAGTAGACATGGGTCTTGTCATGATCTTGGTTAAGGCTTCTAAAGAATCCTTACCTCAATACCTCACTAAGGTTATCCTTAGATAAGGAATTCCTTTCCTAAATATACTCTAGATACCTCTCTTATCTTATTCACAAAGATCACATCTTCCTGAATAAGACAATCATCTGACTCCACCATATCCATCATCATATGATGACATGGTCATGCCACTTCAACATTACTCCATTCTTACTCCTAGTATATAACTCCTCTTAATTAACTACCATTGATGCATTTATCAATGTAGCTACTGTTAACTCTATCTATTAACTTCCTTAACTTCATCTTGCAACTACTTCCAAGGTTTACAAGACTACAATCCTTACTATACATACAAAGGATATTTATACTTTGAAAAAGGTATAGTACTTCTCCCATAATACCAGTTGTCCTTATATTAACTTGGTTAAACTACTATGCCTCCAACTACTCCATACAACTTGTCAATACTTCATCACGCTCTTGCTTGACTTCTAATGATCAAGCTAGATGATTCAGCTTTCTAGCACTTGCCTAACTTGATATATTCATAACTCTTCTTCAACACCTAATCATCTATTCTCAAGTGACTTGAGAATAATGATCATCATCCTTTGATCACACAAATCTTAGGCTTCTAATTGTCTGATCAAGATCTATACTCAACTAACTAGTAAACTTGCATTAGTCTCTCTATAGACTTATCTTGTTAAGCAAGCTTATTCTAAGTCTATATCCACTTGTCCTAACAAGATTGTTATCTATGTACTAATACTACTAGCTTTCCCATAGCTCCTCAATTACTAGCTCAACTCTTGGGTTTAGGTACTGCTTCTAGTTAACTCATGAGTGAGTTAACTCCTCCAACATCAAATGGTTTGATCTCCACTAAGGATCACATTCCATTGATGATGGTACACTCTACCATAACTAGTCCCTTCTTCTTATTAACTTACTTAAGGTCTTTGGAAGGTTTATATAATAGGTCAAAGCTAAAGGTTAACAAGTGCTAGGTCAAGAATTGGTCACTCAGTAGTGATGATCCATTAACACTAGGACTTGGTTAAATAGGAATGTCACCTCTTAATATCATATTAAGGGTATGTGCTAAATGGTCTTGACTTGACTTCCTTTCTACTCTATCTGTGACGAGAGTTAATGTTTAAGAACTACCATGATACCCATGGTAAGAGTAACTATGGCAAACAAGTGTTTCAAGATTTAGTTATAGAGGTTCTTTACTTAAGTTATGTACTTAACTTGCTATTCAAGGTTTGTTGTAGATAATACCTTGATATCATCTTTAGAAGATTAAGTATTCATCCATGAGTTATTGTATGGAATACCATGTAATGATCTCTAGAAGATCAAGTACTCCTTATTAAGTAGTGTGTTGTGACTTAGTTTTATTATATTTGATCTACCCTTAGATCAAATTATATTACCCAAAAATAAGGTTTTAGCAAAGGTCATATTGAAACTTATCGCAATCACTTGATGATCTACTTCAGTTCCACCAAGTTAAGAAAAGCTTCAATCACTTTCACAAGTTTTATTTAAAAGCGCGAAAATTATCCAGATTTTCTATGCATGAATGCAATGCACACAACTGTGTTCAGCTTATTTCTAAGCTCTAATGCTGGGATGTTACAGACTCACCCCCTTAATATAAACTTCGTCCCCGAAGTCTCGACTCTCTTGCGTTTCAGAATGAGGTGTTAACTTGTATTAATCACGCAATTTCTCAACTCCATTGTGATCACAGTTGAGGATAATGTAGGGGTTCGTAGCATGGAAAACAAAAAATTTCTATCGCATACAAACAAACAAGCCAAGATCTATCTACTAGATTGTAGCAACGAGTCGATGGAATAACTCACCCTCGAAGATTCCAAAGTGTTTAACGAGAGCAGATTCTCGTGGGTGATGTAGTCGTACTCTTTCCGATCTCAAGATCGGCGAGCGATCCTTCCGGCGCGTTCCTTGGCGCTCCCTTGATCGGTCACCGCTCGGTCGCTGACGAAGACCTTCCTCTCCTTGTTCCAAGACGTGGAGGTTGTAGCACTCTCCTCGCGATTCCGGCTGACAGCGTGGTACCGGAGGTAGAGGGAGATCCCGAGGCTTCGCCTTAAGCCGGTCTGCAGTATGGTGGAGCTTATGAGAGGCTATTAGTGGTCTAGTAATTAGACACACCAATTAGAGGGCTCTAAACCAATTAGAAGGCTCTAAGGCAAACAGCTCTAAACCGGGGTCTAGGTCTAGTTTCTAGTTTAGAGGATAGGAACTTGTGTGTCTAGGAGGGGAGCCCTGCCCCTCCTTATATAGGTGGGAGGGCTGGCGCGCCAGGGGAGAGAGGGAGTCCCTCCCCAACTCGGCCTAGGGCTGGCCGCCGGCTTGGGGAGGAGGACTCCTCCCCAAGTCGGTTTCAACTTCTCCTCTTTCCGAAACTGGCAGTTTGACTTTTCCAATTTAGGAATTAAATAAACCCTTTATTTTGGACAGCGAGAACACTTAGTACATGATGCAATCATTCCATCTTGCAATGACACATTCATGTACCCCTTCCCCGGAGTCTTGGGACATTCCGGACCTTCTAGAATGTTCCCGATGAAAACACCGGAACCATTCCCCAACTCCGAAATGGGACTTTCCTTATATGAATCTTATTCTCCGGACCATTCCGGATCACCTCGTGATATCCCGGATCCCATCCGAGACTCCGAACAACATTCGGTCTCTTTCTCATAATACCATAACTACTCAAACAACGTCGAATCCTTAAGTGTGTCTCCCTACGGTTCGTGAATTATGCGGACATGATCGAGACACTTCTCCGAACAATAACCAATAGAGGAATGGAAATTCATATGGCTCCACATATTTCTGATTACTTTGCGATCGAATGAACCACTTACATACGATACCAATTTCCCTTTGTCTCACGATATGTTACTTATCCGAGGTTATGATCGTCGGTATCTCCGCATACCTAGTTCATCCTCGTTCTTGATAAGTACTCTTTCTCGTTCGTGATATGTGATCCCTTGTGACCAAGTCACATGCTTGCAAGCTAATTGGATGACATTTCACCGAGAGGGCCAGAGAATATCTATCCGTCATGTGGATGGACAAATCCACTCTTGATCCATGTGTTTCAACCAATACTTTCCGAACACCCAATGCCACTTTTATAGCCACCACGTTACGGTGTGGTGTTTGATGACATCAAAGCATCCATCCGATAAAGGCAATATGCATGATCTCATGGTCGAAGGAATTAGGTTACTATGTATCGAAATCATATAGCAATTGAACTATTGAAATGACTTGATCTTTATGCTACGCTTGTCTATAGGAGTATGTCCACCATATCATTCTCCTAACGATATGATCTTGTTGTTGATAACATCTCAATGTTCATGACAAAGAAACCACATCATCAATCAACCAACAAGCTAGTGAAGTATAGAGGCCATACTAGGGACTTCAAATTAAGTTTACAAATCACACAAGTATTAATGGTTTCCTTGTTAATACTATTATAGCATGAATGTAAACATTTATCATAAACACAAAGATATATAATAATAATTACATTTATTATTACCTCTAGGGCATATCTCCAACAGTCTCCCACTTGCACTAGAGTCATCCAATCTAGATTACATGGTAATATACCGAACACCCATGGCAGTTTGGTGTTGGTCATGTTTTGCCCTCGGGAGAGGTTTAGTCAACGGATCCGCCACATTCAGATCTGTGTACTTTGCAAATCTTTATATCCCCATCCTGGATATGTTCTCGAATAGCGTGAAAACGCAGCTTGATATGCTTCACTTCTTGTGTGACCTTGGTTCTTGCGCATTGGCTATGCGCCCATGTTATCACAAAGATGATAGACATTGGGTCCAGCACTAGGAACCACCAGCTCTGCAATGAACTCTTTCATCCATATCGCTTCTTGTGAAGCCTCCAAGCAACCATGTATTCCGATTCAGTTGAAGATCTCGCCACAACGCTTTGCTTTGCACTCCTCCAGCTACTTCTGCACCATTCAAAATAAATCATTATCCAGTTGTGATTTAGAATCATCGGATCGGTGTTCCAACTAGCATCGGTGTAACCATTAACAACGAGCTGTTCATCACCTCCATAAGAAAGAACCATATCCTTAGTTCTTCTCAAGTACTTAAGGATGTTTTTGACCATTGTCCAATGATCCACTCTGGATCATTTTGATATCTGCTAGTTAGACTAACGACATATGCGATGTCGGGTCTAGTACATAGCATGGCATACATTAGAGATCCTATGGCTGAGGCATAGGGAGTCTTACTCATCTTTTCTCTATCTTACGCGATGTCGGACTTTGAGTTTTACTCAACGTCGTATTAGGCAACATGGGCAAGAACCCTTTCTTGCTATCTTCCATTCCAAACCTCTTTAGAACTTTGTCCAAATATGTACTTTGTGACAATGATATTTGGCGTTCGATCTATCTCTATAAATCTCTATGCCTAATATGTAAGGCTTCGCCAAGATCCTTCATTGAAAAACTATTATTCAAATACTCTTTGACACTATTAAGAAGGTCTACATCATTCCCAATCAACAATATGTCATCCACATACAGTATTAAGAATGCTACAGAGCTCCCACTCACTTTCTTGTAAATACAAGCTTCTCCATAAGTTTGTATAAAACCAAAACTTTTGATTACCTTATCAAAAGCGTTGATTCCAACCGGGATGCTTGCTTCAATCCATAGATGGACCGTTGAAGTTTGCATACCTTGTTAGCATCTTTAGGATCGACAAAACCTTTGGGTTGTATCATATATAACTCTTCATCAATGTCTCCATTGAGGAATGCTGTTTTGACATCCATCTGCCATATCTCATAATCATAATATGCAGCGATTGCTAACATAATCCTCACAGATTTTAGCTTCTCTACTGGTGAGAAAGTCTCATCGTAGTCAACTCCTTGAATTTGTCGAAACCCTTTTGCGACAAGTCGAGCTTTATAGACAGTAACATTACCATCAGCATCTGTTTTCTTCTTGAAAATCCATTTGTTCTCGACGGCCTTCCGGCCATCCGGTAAGTCCACCAAAGTCCATACTTGGTTTTCGTACATGGATCCAATCTCGGATTTCATGGCTTCTTGCCATTTATTGGAATCTGGGCTCATCATCGCTTCCTCATATGTCTCGGGGTCATCGGTGTTGTCCACCAACATGACATTCATAACGAATCATACCAATGCTGAGTGGTACGATTTCTCGTTGACCTCAGGGCTCTGTAGCAACTTCAACCGAAGTTTCATGATCACCATCACTAGCTTCCTCTCTTATTGGTGCGGGCACCACAGAACTTCTTCCGGTGCTGCGCTACTTAATTCGAGAGAAGGTTCGACAACCTCGTCGAGTTCTACTTTCCTTCCAGTCACTTCTTTCGAGAGAAATTCCTTCTCTAGAAAGGATCCATTCTTAACAAAGATTTTGCCTTGGATCTATGATAGAAGGTATACCCAATAGTTTCCTTGGGTATCCTATGAAGACGCATTTTTCGCTTTGGGTTCAAGCTTGTCCGCTGTAACTTCTTTACATAGGCTTCGCATCCCCAAACTTTAAGGAGCGACAATTTAGGTTTCTTCCCAAACCATAATTCATACGGTGTCGTTTCAGCGGATTTAGACGGTGCCCTATTTAAAGTGAATGCGGCTGTTTCTAATGCATAACCCCAAAATGATAGTGGTAAATCTGTAAGAGACATCATAGAACGAACCATATCTAAGAGAGTTCGATTCTGACGTTCGACACACCATTCTGTTGTGGTGTTCGGCGGTGTCAAGCTGAAAGTATTCGCATTTCTTCAAATGCTCGCCAAACTCGTAACAGATATTCACCTCCACGATCGAGCGTAGAAATTTAATCTTTTGTTACGTTGATTCTCTACCTCACTTTGAAACTCCTTAAACTTCTCGAAAGTTTGGATTTATGTTTCATGAAATAGATATACCCATATCTACTCAAGTCATCCGTGAAGGTAAGAACATAACGATAACCATCAAGCGATGCTACACTCATTGGACCACACACATCGGTATGTATGATTTCCAATAAGTCGTAGCTCGCTCCATCATACCGAGAAAATGGAGTCTTAGTCATTTTACCCATCGGACATGCTTCGCATCTTTCAAGTGATTCAAAATCAAGTGATTCAAGAAGTCCATCGGAATGGAGTTTCTTCATACGCTTCACTCCAATGTGACCAAGGCAGCGATTGCCACATATGGGTCAAATTATCGCTGATTTCAAGCGTTTAGCCTCAATGTTATTAATATGTGTATTTCTACTATCGAGATTCAATATGAATAGACCATCTATCAAAGGTGCATGTGCATAAAACACATTACTCATATAAATCGAACAACCATTATTCTCGGATTTAAACAAGTAAGCATCTACAATAAACAAGATCACGATATAATGTTCATGCTCAACGCACCAAATAACAATTATTTAAGTATAAAACTAATCCCGATGGTAGATGAAGAGGTAGTGTGCCGATCGCGATCACATCAACCTTTGATCCGTTTCCCAGCGCCGTCACCTCGTTCTTCACTAGCTTCCGTTTATTCTAGCTCTGTTTGAGTTACAAATATGAGCAACCGAACCAGTATCAAATACCCGTGCACTACTACGAATACTAGTGAGATACACATCAATAACATGTATATCAGATATACCTTTCTTCTTGATGTTGCCGTTCTTCAAATCTGCCAAGTACTTTGGGCAATTCCGCTTCGGTGACCTTCTCCCTTGCGGTAAAGCACTCGGTTTCAGGCTTGGGTCAGCCTTGGTCCTCTTCGTCGGTATGGTAACTTTCTTACCACCCTTCTTGAAGTGTCCCTTTGCTTAGACTTGCCTTTCTTGAATTTGGTGGTCTTATTGACCATCAACACTTGGTGCTCTTTCTTGATCTCCACTTACGATTTTAACATAGCAAATAGTTACAACTCTTTGTTCATGTTCGCATGTTGTAGTTCATCACAAAGTTCTTGTAACTTGGTGGTAGTGATTGGAGGATGCGGTAAACCCCAAAGTATTAGGAATCACTATACCCAAACTTTGAAGTTTAATTTAGTGCCCAGACATCTTAAGAACATGCTCACTGACGGAGCTACCCTCTTCAATCTTGCAGTTAAAGTACTTTTCAGAATCTTCATAACTTTCAATAGACGCATGAGTCTAAAAGATTAATTTGAGATCCTCGACAATATCATATGGATCGACTCTTCAAATCTTTTCGAAGCTCGATTCTAAACCATACAAGATAGCACACTGAACTATGGAGTCTTGATTCTTCCGAGCGAGGTAAACATTCTTTACTTCATCGGTAGCATCAGCTGCAGTGGGTCACCCAATGCATCCAGCAAATAGGTCAAATTACGAGATGTGAGGACAATAATCATATTGCGGAACCAATCAGAGTTGTTGCTTCCATTGTTTTTCAAATTTTCTTTCTCTAGTAAATCATTAAAATTGATGGTATGGGCTGCCATTGATCTACAACATATTTGCAATAGTTTAGACTAAGTTTATGACAAATTGAGTTCAAATTAATTAATGAAATTAAACTAGGTGAACTCCCACCAAAACAACATCCCTCACATTGTTTTAGTGATCACACGAACCAAATCCACTACATCAACACCGATCATCACGAGTTGATATAGTTTCAATGGCGAACAATCATCATGTTCATCATATCTACTATATGATTCATGCTTTGCCTTTCGCCATCCGTGTTCCCGAGGCCATGTCTGTACATGCTAGGCTCGTCAAGACAAACCTTAGCTTCCGATAAGCAAATCTGGCTTGCTTACGTTGTAGTCACCCGGAATCAAAGACACCCGATCATCACGTGGTGCTTCAAAGCAAGCTTTGGCAACGGTGCATACTAAGGGTGAACACTTTAGAACTTGAAATTTATGTGCATGAGGATCATCTTATAATGCTACCGCCGCCTACTAAGCAATACAAGATGCATAAAGGATTAACATCACATGCAATTCATAATATGTGATATGATATGGCCTTTCTTCTTTGTGCTTCCGATCTCCATCTTCAAGCACGAACATGATCTCCATCATCTCGGCATAGCATCAAGGTCAATGACGCTTCTTCATGGTTGTCGTCCACCAGCTTCAACTATTACAACTATTTTGAATAGACACGCAGGTCTTAATGTAAATTAAAGACAACCATATGGCTCGCCGGTTGCCTACTTACAATAAGGAACATTGCATACATCAAATATAATCACAATCATGGCCATATCACATCATCTGACACCCGCAAAACAAAGTTAGACGCCTCTACTTTCTTTGCATATTTTACGTGGTTTGGGGCTTTCAATAAGTGTCGTTCTAACTTACGAACAAGAACCACAACATTGATACTAGCATTGTTGATCACCCGTTGTAAATTGGATCTTTACTATGCTAGGAGAAACAGGCACCCATAAAGCCACTTATGCAATACAAGTTGCATGTTAAGCGTGGAGCAAGTCTCATGAACGATGTCATGTAAGGTTAGCCGCTTCATCCCAACATACCGCAAGATGCAAAGTACACAAAAAGCAATCTACAATAAAGCATCAACGCCACAATGACCATTGTGTTCTACTCTGCAACAGATCTACATATAGACACGGCTCGATACTTTGTAGGGGTTCGTAGCATGGAAAACAAAAATTTTCTATCGCATACAAACAAACAAGCCAAGATCTATCTACTAGATTGTAGCAACGAGTCGATGGAATAACTCACCTCGAAGATTCCAAAGTGTTTAACGAGAGATTCTCGGGTGATGTAGTCGCATTTTCCGATCTCAAGATCGCAGACGATCCTTCCAAGCCGCTCCCGCAGCGCTCCCGATCGGTCACACGTTCGGTACTGACGAAGACCTTCCTCTCCTTGTTCCAAAGAAAACGGAGGTTGTAGCACTCTCTCGCGATTCGCAGACAACGGCGTGGTACCGTAGGTAGAGGGGAGATCCCGCAGGGCTTCGCCTTAAGCCGGTGCGAGTATGGTGGAGCTTATGAGAGAGGCTATTAGTGGTCTAGTAATTAGACACACCAATTAGAGGGCTCTAAACTAATTAGAAGGCTCTAAACCAAACAGCTCTAAACCGGGTCTAGGTCTAGTTTCTAGTTTAGAGGATAGGAACTTGTGTGTCTAGGAGGAGCCCCGCCTCCTTATAGGTGGGAGGGCTGGCGCCAGGGGAGAGAGGAGTCCCTCCCCAACTCGGCCTAGGGCTGGCGCCGGCTTGGGAGGAGGACCTCCCCAAGTCGGTTTCAACTTCTCCTCTTCCAAATCGGCAGTTTGACCAAATCGCGTTTGACTTTTCCAATTTAGGAATTAAATAAACCCTTTATTTTGGACAGCGAGAACACTTAGTACATGATGCAATCATTCCATCTTGCAATGACACATTCATGTACCCTTCCCCGAGTGCCGGACATTCCGACCTTCTAGAATGTTCCCGATGAAAACACCTAACCATTCCCCAACTCCAAATGGGACTTTCCTTATATGAATCTTATTCTCCGGACCATTCCGGATCACCTCGTGATATCCGGATCCCATCCGAGACTCAACAACATTCGGTCTCTTTCTCATAATACCATAACTACTCAAACAACGTCAATCCTTAAGTGTGTCTCCCTACGGTTCGTGAATTATGCGGACATGATCGAGACACTTCTAACAATAACCAATAGAGGAATCTGAAATTCATATGGCTCCCACATATTTCTACGATTACTTTGCGATCGAATGAACCACTTACATACGATACCAATTTCCTTTGTCTCACGATATGTTACTTATCCGAGGTTATGATCGCCGGTATCTCTGCATACCTAGTTCATCCTCGTTACTGATTAGTACTCTTTTCTCGTTCCCGTGATATGTGATCGCTTGTGTCCAAGTCACATGCTTGCGAGCTAATTGGATGACATTTCACCGAGAGGCCCAGAATATCTATCCGTCATGTGGATGGACAAATCCCACTCTTGATCCATGTGTTTCAACCAATACTTTCCAACACCCAATGCCACTTTTATAGCCACCATTACGGTGTGGTGTTTGATGACATCAAAGCATCCATCCAAGAAAGGCAATATGCATGATCTCATGGTCGAAGGAATTAGGTTACTATGTATCAGAAAGCATATAGCAATTGAACTATTGAAATGACTTGATCTTTATGCTACGCTTGTCTATAGGAGTATGTCCACCATATCATTCTCCTAACGATATGATCTTGTTGTTGATAACATCTCAATGTTCATGACAAAGAAACCACATCATCAATCAACCAACAAGCTAGTGAAGTATAGAGGCCATACTAGGGACTTCAAATTAAGTTTACAAATCACACAAGTATTAATGGTTTCCTTGTTAATACTATTATAGCATGAATGTAAACATTTATCATAAACACAAAGATATATAATAATAATTACATTTATTATTACCTCTAGGGCATATCTCCAACAGATAATTGTGGTATCCCGTATCCAGATCTGTTTCCTTGAATCATCTTCATACTTTGGCAACTTCGAACTATCATTCCTAATTTATCTTATGGTTTTAGTTCCGATAATCCCTTGGATTATGTCCTTACAGTTCTATTTAGAATTGGTTATGGACACATTTTGTCCATTCCAATTTGGTTTTCCTACTACACTACACCGATCTATTTTGGAATACTCTCTTTACACTAAAGGATAACTTACCAGCTGTTTCCCCCTTTATAACTTGTCCACTAGGTTTAGTCTATTATATCTCCTTCGATCTTTCATCTAGAAATACTCTTGAGAGTACTCTTATAAGATGACTTCTTATAACCATATGAGAATAAGGCTTAATCTCGCCACAATTTTGTACTTCTCCTCCAACCTTTAATCGGAAAGTTAGACAACAACACTTTCGTGTTTATTGTTTACTATCCCCCTTGGGGTTTCCTAATGGTCTCTAATCTGTATGTATAATATCCAATAGTTAAGATATTGGTCTTTGTTTAGTTGATACTTTATATCTATAAGGTCTCATGAAAGAATCCGCGGTATATCCACACAATTGTGGATCTCCGAGATGAATCTTCCAACACTATTTGTATTACTTCTAACCTTTTGGACATTTTCGCTTTAGTAAGTCCGATCTCGCGAAGCGTCTTGAAAGACGGTCTTTAATTTCATACTTCCTTAAGTCTAACTTAACTTAGGCCAAGTTTTATACTCTTTAAATTACACAAATATGACTTACTTCACTACACCATTAGGATACCAGCTACAGATACCAGCTGATACCAGCTGCGGATACCAACTACGGATACTAGCTGTGGATCCTCCTAGGTGTACGAATTACCCTACGGTTTTTGACTTCTTACTGGCATCCTCTCTGAGTTTGTTAGAGCTTGAATACCAGCTACGGTTTCCAAACTTCTTCTTTGAACTGATTCATGATACTTCCATGAACCTGGTACAACTACTTCATTAGCTTCCTAGCAACATCACCTATCTTAAGTGAACTTAAGTTCATTCTTTCATGTTGCTCTCCCCCTTTTTCTACACTAATAATCCTTCTTATTGCCAGCTCATGATGAGTTGGAATTGATCCATCCTTCAAAATAGTGTTGATACTCCTTATATTTAGCTTCCTTCTTCTTGCAAGTCTTCAACTTGATCTTCGGAACTCGTCACTCCCTTACACTAATTCCTTTTCCTATCTAGCTCTATAACATCAAGTAATAACTTGATGATGCAACATGCATTTGCACATTAGGTCAAACTTCATGCACAGATCTAGTCAAACAAGAAGATCCAAGAAAAACCAAAAATCCAAATGTGGTACATATAACACACATCATTCTAAGCCCGGAATATAATAGTTGAGTATAGTACCTCTAGAATTCAGGCTAAGCTGTGTAGTATATGACACCTGCTATTATATGTTCACACCGTGATACTTAGCACTTTAAGGTTCAAACTTAATCTTTGTCTCATTATTTACCCAAATTGCTCAGGTGCAACATGATAATTTTGAGCAAAGCGGTCTCACTTTGGTTCTAACTAACCTCTTACTTTTCTTTCGGAGCAACTAAAGGCTACTAATTTTCTATTCTATCATAAACTATCCTCACATGATCTCTCAAAACTACTAACAAAATTGTAGTTACTACCTTAATCCAACAATTATCATAATATTATAATATCTATGAATTCTATCATAGACCTACACTGTTCTTTACTTACAGTTGTTACAAGATTATTTACTAAGTACTTATCCTAATTACAGACTTATCATGGTCTTGGATCTATTCTCACCACGAACTTGTCAAGTTTTACCTAATCATCATGAGTAAAGAGCTAATCTCACCATGATGACTCTTCTTCTAAGCTTTCTATCACTGATTCTTAACAAAATTCTACTCTATCACATGGAATTCTCAAGTGAATGCCACATGATTTACTTCCCATTGTATCTGTACATACTCTGATGGTCTAACTTAAGGTGATATAGTGGTATCAACTAGTGATAAGATTCTGCTACTTCACAGGGGTTCTAAATATAGACTCCATCACTAATACTACTCCACATGATATACTAATCTTAATCGTAATCCTCTTTGATATTTTAACTTACTTAAGATATCTTAATGGTGTTATACCTATTTAGATTTACACTGAAAATGATATTTCTCTAGAGAATACATATAACTAATCCTTAAGAAAGATGATCAGAACATCCAACTTAAGTGTGACAAAGTTATCCTCAAGTGGATATCCATCACAAGCTTTGGTTTAGATAAGATGACTCCTATAGTCACTATCCAACCTATAGATCTTCCTAAAAAGGTTTTAATCCTAAGGTCAAAGCATATGCTCGGATACCAGCTGCGGTGACCCAGCATACCACTGCATGATGTAGTACACTATAGTCATTGACATAACACCAATGAAACACCGTTCAGTAGTATTACATCCCTCAGAGTGGTACAACAGAAACACAACAGGTCCAAGACATGACTATAGATTACAACTCGACTCTTTACAAAAGATCTAGAGAACACTCTAGGTTAAAGAGAGAAAAAGAACATCTTACAAAGAAGAACCAGAAATAATAACTCAGAAATATCTTGTAACTAAGACTAGTATGTAAACTATTTGGCTTGCCATTGCTGCTATTGCAATGCTCTACAGAAATAGGTTTTAAGGCTAGAGTTAATGTTTAAGAACTATCATGATACCCATGGTAAGAGTAACTATGGCAAACAAGTGTTTCAAGATTTAGTTATAGAGTTTCTTTACTTAAGTTATGTACTTAACTTGCTATTCAAGGTTTGTTGTAGATAATACCTTGATACCATCTTTAGAAGATTACATATTCATCCTTGAGTTGTTGTATGGAATACCATGTAATGATCTCTAGAAGATCAAGTACTCCTTATTAAGTAGTGTGTTGTGACTTAGTTTTATTACATTTGATCTACCCTTAGATCAAATTATATTACCCAAAAATAAGGTTTTAGCAAAGGTCATATTGAAACTTATCGCAATCACTTGATGATCTACTTCAGTTCCACCAAGTTAAGAGAAGTTTCAATCACTTTCACAAGTTTTATTTAAAAGCGCGAAAATTATCCAGATTTTCTTTACATGAATGCAATGCACACACCTGTGTTCAGCTTATTTCTAAGCTCTAATGCTGGGATGTTACAAAAGTGGTAGCGATCAAGGCAAGATTGGCAACCTTAGATGGGGGTGAGCCACGACTGTCATCTCCACAAGAGGCATGCCATCAATAAAGACAATTATGGTTTCTCCTAAGGTCAATCCGGTGCCCAGAAATCAAGAGTTGTTGTGCTCCAAGTTGGCGAACCACAACCGAAGGGTGGCTCGTCCTCCATCCATCGAACAAGTGGCCGAGGTGGAGCTGGAAGGAGGAGAGCTACCACCTCAAGGACGAGGATGAACCAACAATGGACGACGACCTCGGTGAACATATAAAATCCATAGAGTAGAAAGTCGACGGCGAGGCCGAGGTTGACGTGGATGAAGACGGGAACTTTCTTGTCCAGAGAGGTGGAGATGGAGGTCGCCGTCGGGGCCAAGATTCAGACGTCCATGAAGATTTGGCCGACATTTGGTCCTCGAGGGCGAGCCAGTGAGAGCCAGATAGGAAGGGCAGCAGCGAATACCCTAGGACGGGAGCGCGACGGGAGGAGTTGTGCCCGCGAAAGTTGCTGCGAGAGGAAACTGTTTCTTGTGCTTCGATGCCTTCGGGTCCACACCTCAATTACACGCCTTTGGCAGATGCGCTCGAGTTCGGCAAGGCCCACATGACAACATCAAAGCGACATATGATGGGCTGAGAAGAATCGTAACTATCCATGATTAAACTATATAATAATGTAATGCCCCCAAATGAGAAATTCACGATCAATACTTATTTCAGTTTATGGGCACTTAAAAAAGTAGGCACAAAAATGTGCACCCAAGTTAAAATGATTAAGATTTTTTTACACTAGTTGAATGCGCGTGTGTTGCCACGAACATTGGATGCCAACAAGATTTAAATGATTTGACAAACTGATGATTCTATTCTCATAAACCAAACATAAAATGTGCAATTTCCTCTAACATCACGACAAACACAGGTGTCTCACAACAAGCTCTTACAACGAACGTGCATTGTTAGGTATGAATTATGAGTATGTATTTATTCCCGCATCTCTCTCCCTCTCTCAACTAAAGTGCACGGTTATGTCTCTACTATGAGTATTTATTTATCGCAACTTATAGTAATGTGCCATATTATGTCTATAGTATGAGTATTTATTATTTATTTCCACTTATGTCTATGTGTCCACTCCATGCGATGGGTAGACCGGCGTGTCCTCTTTCTACTCCATTCCTAGCGGTAATGTTAAAAAGCAGCCGGTGTAAGTTCATAGATTGAAGAGGAGGTGCAAGCTGCGAGATGGAGTCGTAGTGCTATAGTTAGATCTATTTTGTACTATAATTATTTACCTTTTACAAATCAAGATAGATCAATAAATTCAAGCGGAAAGAGCAAACTGTAATATTCAAGTTAGTAGATTCATGCTTAAAGGAGGTGCAATATATACTCTGAAATCACAAAACCAACATTCATGCCCTTAACTAAATGCATGTGCTCCATTTTGATAGCTGGAAATCTCTTTATAACGTTGTATTGAGTTGGGCTGAATTTGAAAAAAAAACAAGAAACAATTTGTTTGCTTAGCTGAACCATAACAAAGTACTTTAAGAAGATTTAAGTTAAACAAGGAATAAACTACAACTGTCACAAAGATAAAATAACCATGTTCACCGAGAGAATCACAATCAACTGACATCCCTGGGGTACCATCTACGAAGTGTGTAGACAGTCGCCTGCAATCATCGATTTGGTCAGTCATCTAGTTAGTCCAAACATAGTCCTTCAAGTCTCAGGAGCAAGATCAAGGCATAGTGAATCTATAGCAACAAAGTCTGAAAAAGGAAGCTAAACAGTGAGCGGCACATGTAATCCACATAGTCAGATCGTTATTCAGGTAATAACTCACTTTTTTTTTGAAATAATCAAAGGGGGGGAGAGGGTCCCCACCTGAATATATAATCTCAACAGAAGAACAACAGTTTTCACGAGCGTCGTGACAAGAGGTAGTCACGCCACAAGACGGCGTGACTTTTTTGGGACAAGTCCCTACAACGATGAGACCATAGAGTGATGTCATCTACAATTTTTGAAATAGTTACATAAGATGATTGATCGACATTTCTAAACACCATGCTGTTTCTAGCGTCCCAAATTTTCCACAGAATGACGAGAGCGATAGACGGCCAGACAGAGGAATGAAGCCCAGCAGGAACCGGAGTGGTCCACAAGTCAGAGAAATCCTGGAAAGTCGGCTGAACACTGATTTTATTCCATACCTCCTGGGCGTGGGGGAAAATGAAGAAGAGGTGGTCTCGACTTTCCATGGTGTGGCCACACCTAGGGCAAGTCGCAGAGCCAACAATGGTCTTCTTGTGCAGATTCTCGCGCGTATTGAGCATGTCCAGGGAGAGAAGCCAACCAAAGATCTTCACCTTTTGGGGGACGAAGGACTCCCAAACGTTGGCCAGGTGGAGGTTCTGAAGTTGAGTTGAGAGAGCAGCATAGGCACTCTTAGTAGAGAAGCTGGAGCCGTCGAGCATCGTCCGATGATCAGCTGTACCTGAAAGCTGCACATCCTGCAACAAGACACGAAGAGACAAGAGATCGCTAGCAGCGGCCGAGGTTAGCCTGTTACGAAGGTCAGAACCAAGCTCGCCCTGCAGAACTGTTGAAACTAAAATATGTGGTTTAGTATGGTGTGAGAAGATGGCGGGGAAAGCAGTAGCTAAGGGCTCCTGAAGGAGCCACCTATCAAGCCAAAAGAAAGTACTTTGGCCATTTTCCACTTTGCATTGTGAGATAAGACGAAGCGTAGCAAGGTTTTGCTTGACAATTTTTGCAAGGTAAGTGGTGTATGGGGAAAGGCGAGTGGTACAATAGCCAATCCCGCCAAGGAAGGTTCGATGCATGCATGAAATTGTAAGCAAATTTGAGCATAAGGCAAACATTTTGAATTTCCAAGTTTTTAACACCTAAACCACCAGCACTTTTAGGAGTACAAACTTTATCCCACGCTACAAGACATTGTGCACCCGTACACGATTCCTCATGGGCCCAAAAGAACACTCTTTTTTTCTTATTAAGTTTTTCAATGTTTTCCTTAGAGAGAAAAAATGAGGACATGAGATAGGTAGGGAGACTATCGAGGACGGAAGTGAGGAGAGCGAGTCTCCCCCTTTTTTTGTGTACTATAATATTTAAAACAGATAGATATGAAAAATAGCAAGTTGTTCCGTGCGAACTTACCAAGCATCCAAATCCACGAAGATGGCTGATTTATCAGCTAAAATTCTTCAAAAATTTGTGCACATGTAGTTCGTATATGCTACCAGGTTATGTACTATAATTCTTAATGACCAGTGTAGTTTTCCATTTAGTCTTTTTTTATTTATCTGGAGTCTTCTAGGGGTCCATGTATATTACTTTCCCTTAGTTGTATACTTGTACATTTGTATTATTAGATACAAGAAAGTGGGTTGCGAGGAAAATGTATCCTGTTTGTCCATCTTATTTTTATTTACGTAAATTTGACAGATCATTATGTGATGCAATGCTTAATTTTGGTTCAAATGTAAGTCTGTAACACTCAACCTAGATATCCCGTTCTAAACATACATGGCCATTTGTTTACCTGAAAAGATAACCCTGTGCTGAACAGAAGCACAAGTACAAACTCAATGTACGGGTCTATTGACCATATCGAACTCCACCTCCCCTTCGGCATAATTCACAAATAAGTTCAGTGCTGCTGGAGCAAGGACAGTCTAGTAGAACAGAACTGAATAACCTAAAATGGGCCCTAAGAATTTCCGCTCATCTTTGATTAAACCTGGGAAAACAAATGCTATGATCTCGTACAAAATGGACTTCTGATTAGAAGACCACAATAACCAAAATCCTAAATAATGTTGAAGATAACAAAAAAAACTATCAAATTAATTAACATACAACTTTAATGGAAAAAATGGAAGAAGGGCGCCAGCTAATTAAAATCTAATACACAAAGAGGACGATAATATTAAAAATACTAAACTATTTTTCCATATAGATTAATAACCTAAACAAAATTTTAAGGTATTGAGAGCAGTTTATAGACCAATACGTGCTGCATTTCTTCATAGTTTCTTTTTCACCATAGACCAATGAACGTGAAAACTGCAGATTTATTTTCTAAAAAGCTGAAGACACATGTACTTAGGTTTGAGTTACTCCCATGTGTTTAAAAGCAAAATGGTGCGGTACTTTCCAAAATTTAGTTTGTGTGCGTCTATCATATTTACTACTGAACCGTAGATAGTGACTAAACGATTTGAAAGAAAGTATATTACTGTCTTGAAGTTATGCACCGATGTGAGCAAAGGATGCACACATTAAAATTTACTTCTACCATCAATTTCCATTCTCACAAACCTTGCTCCAGTGCCCACCCCACTCAGCATCAAAAAGGTTGTGTGCTAGCTCAACCAATGTGAGATTTATTAAGTGCTATTGGGCAGGCACATATGCTGATCTGACTACTTATAGCTTTGTATTCTGGTTGTGGGATATGCAAAATAAGCTCCTGAAGCGACAAAAAGAACATGTATTTTAGATTCCTAACCATGCCTCCTTCCGTGCGAGCGAAGGTTTTGACATGTTCAGTCTTCGAGAGGGTGCTTGTGACAGTGTGCCAGTATGCAGATTGAGGAAATGGCAGATACCAGTTTGGATTGCTCAGCAGATATGTTTGCACATATGTCTTTATACCTGACAGACTCCCCTGCATGCACACTATGTATGACCATGAATAACTTCACAGTGCAATATTACTGTTAGTTTGAATAAGAAAAGTGACTTAACCTTAGAGGTTTACAATCATAGCCAAGAATATTATCAATGGTCCAGAAAGATAAAAATAATACCAATAAAATTTAATTGAAGAATATTTAGATTTGCATAGGTTCACCTTCAATGTTGTAAGGAAAAAATATCCAGGTGAGAATTGCAAGAACCGGACAACCTAAACACTAACAGGTGCTACCAGGTTGTGTTGGCCAAGTCGCTTCGGAAATGCACCCCCCCCTAAGGAGGGGCCCCCGGCACCATCTTAGCCCTCAATTTGTTGGAGATTCGTGCTAGCATTTTACAAATCCACCCTCCCACCTCACTTCTTGGGTCCATTGCAGTTTTGCTTATTTAGACCCTAGTGTTTTCAGGTTCTACACAGTTTTCGTCCATGTCTTCAAAGGATAAACTTGATTCATAGATAATTCTCTGTTTTATTTAATTAGCCAGTTTTAGTTAGCCAATCTAATAAATAGTTAAAACACTTAGTTCTGTATATCCAAAGTTTCATCACAGATCCATGAACAAAACATATATAGATTCATATGAAACTTAATCACAGAACCGAATCTTGGGAGATTCGTGCAAGTTTCACAGTTACATGGAGCAACTATGAATGAATCAAATCATTTCCAAATTCAACTAAAAATGTCAAGAAAAAATAGATCACCAAAAAACTTCAGAGAAACAGAAAGAATCACTAACAAATAGAAAGATTCATACAAGTACCACATACCTCATGATCTGGAACTAATGAACAAGATATAGAAAAGGAGAAATAAATCTTGACACACACAAGATTCATACTCAACTTTCACATCATACAAGATTCATACATAGATCTAGCAAAATCCACATCTCGCACTAGGTAAAAAATAGAAACAATGAAAAAAACAAAGAACAGAGAGGAGGACACAAATCGGGGTGGGGCAAATGTGGGGGGCGACGAGGTGGAGGAGAGGTCGGAGCTCAACGGTGCCGAGCGCGTCGGTGGCGCTGGTGGAGGAGGGGTGAGGGAGGCTAGAGCTCGATGGCCGAGCGCGTCGGTGGAGGAGGGATGGGGGCGACGAGGTGCGGCGACGCACGGGGCTGGGGGCGCAGGGGCGCGGCGACATGCGGGGGTGGGGGCGCGGCTGCGGCTGCGGTTGCTCGCGAAAGCGGCGCTGGGAAGCGGTGAGTGGCGCACTTGGTGGCGGGGTGGGAGAGCGGGGTGGGTTAGGGTTGGCTCTGACTCTGCTCGTGGTGGAGGTTATCCTCTCCCCTGGACCGGATCGTAAAATACAAATAATACGAGGGCCAAAATGATTATATATTTTAGACAATGACCAGTTGACTTCCGCACGAATCTTGAACACGCGAACGGCACAGATGATGTCGGGGGCCCCTCTTACTCTGGGGAAATCTGCTTTGAAGTCGCTTGTGCTCGTGTGCTCGGGGCGGCCGAAGATGAGGGGTCTGGTCGGCGACAGCGGACGGCCCATGTCATTTTAACTCCAATTTAATAACTAGTACTTTCTCCGTTCGGAAATATAAGACATTGTAGCTTTGTGAAACGAATGTATCTAGACACCTTTTAGTATATAGGTTCACTCCGAATCTCTACGAACCTATACACTAAAAGACGTCTAGATACATTCGATTCACAAAGCTAAAACGTCTTATATTTTCAAACGGAGGGAGTACGAACTAATGATGAAATAAGACAATACAGCACCAGAAAAAATAAGAAAAACTAATTGAGATATGATATGAATAATAATGCTAGAGTGTGTATCGAAAGCCAACCATTTCTATCATTTACCTGAGGCGCAAGCCTGGACGGGCCAGGAGCATCAATGCGTTTCCTCGGAGCCAGACCATACGAGGATCCGTCCTCTCCGTCATTGTTAATAGGAATTGTAACTATCATCATCAGTGTCATTGTTGTAGTGTTGTGGCATGGAAATTTGCATTTGGAAGGCAGCGTCAAATCGCCCACCAGACAATCCCACGTGCGGGAGCGCATGAATCCGCGGAAGACGCCGCGGTACGCGCCCACGTTCCCGTCGTTGGCGCCGCGTGCTCGCCCAGGTCCGACAAGTACAGCAGTCAGCATGTCCCTGCCGCAGCGCGTAGCGCCCCGACAGGAAGCTCCGGCCGGAGGTCTTGGAGAAGCGGGACATGTGGGCGAAGTGGCCTGGAACGATAGAGCCCACGACCCCAAAGCAGAAGAGGAGCGCTTCGCCAGCGCAGGCCACCCGCTGCCGACGCGGCCCAACTCCAGCGACGAGGAAGGCCCCGTCGTGAGGGCGGATACCATCCGTGGCGCCCGCGAGACGCAGAGTTCGTGCCACAGTATGCGCTCCGCCACGGCGCGCAGGCCATCAGGTCCCCCGACCCTAGTTAGATTTAGGAAGAGAGGTGGCGGAGGACGGTATCCATGGCGTCGGGGAAGGGAGCTCCGTGCGTGGCGGCGCACGTGCACACGGATGCTGCGGGGGCGGCGCACACGGATGCAGTAGGAGGAGTGCCTCGCAGTGAAGATGGGTGGCGGCAGTGCAAGGCTTGGGGAGGCGCCGACTGGATAGAGGCGGGGCGCTCGGGAGGGAGACAGAGCAGCACGCCTGCCGGATAGATCGGGGTCAGAGGCGAGAGGGATAGGCGGCGAGCGGGAAGCTGGGTGGGCGGCGCGGGGTGGGAGCGAGCGGTGAGCGGGAGGTGAGGGACAACTCGTTTTGGGAATTTTTATTTTCCTTTCACCGAACAGTTAGGGACAAAATGAAGCCGAAAACACTTTGCGGCAGATGGTCTCAGAGCACAGCCGCACAGCCAGAGCACCACGTTAACCTTATATTAGATGAATAGGTGCGCTTCGTCGCGCCGCGCCGCCTACATTTCGTTCTTGCACGGGATGGTCTATGGTCGGCGTGATAGTTTTCTTGTTAAAAGTAAGGGGACAACCCATGCCTCAAAGAAACTGCCGGGAGTTTCTCCAGTTTCTCTAGTTTAGTAGCATCAACATTGTTTTGAAAAGACCTGCAGTTTTATACATAATCTAGTGTAAAACTGCAAATAGCATAGTGGAATAAATCGTGAAAAGTTTGATGGCTACCATGAAGTAATTTCTCTAAGCCTAGACTATTTCAAGGATTTTCATCCTGGTTTAGAACCGTACGGCCGTGCAGTTTGCCCATCCTGATGATGAACCTGAACCTACATATCTAGCCTTAGACTTAGATGCATCATTCCTAGTAGCAAATTAATGAAAATATCATATTGCATCAATTTTACTTATAAATACTCAAAGACAAACACTTCAACATGCATAGTGCGTGTCCATTGGAACTTAGTAGTAATATATAATGATTCAAACCACCAAATGATTGATGCTTTCCAGATAAATGTTCCACGTTTAAAAAGAAATCTCTAATCGATGTAATGAGAAAAGGTAGAGAAATCAACTTACATTATAGCATCCCCTTTATTGAGGTTCCTTCCAACTCCTGCAAATTGCTGATAGCAGTCATATGTGCCGTCCATGCTGAAAATAGAGGTGTGTCATTAGCATCTGAAAATAAGTACACTACTTTTAAAGTTTTAAGGTTTTTTCCTATAATTTCAAATAAAATTTTAAGCAATCAAAACTTAGCATAGTTCATGCTTTCTCTTATAAAATTTGGTGAATACATGTATATATTTCATTTTATTATTTCTATCGGTATAAAAATTATCTACCTTGTGTAATTTTGTATGCTTCTATATAACCTCTTATGTTCTAATACCAGGTGCTTTGTGACAGAAGTGTATTGTTTACAACAACATAAGATGGCGCTAAGCACCTATGCAGCCAACTGAATCTTGGTTATATTTTTGATATAATGGCGAGAATGTTAAACCGAGAAAATACATTTTCAAACCATTGTTCGGATTATTAAGTCTTCCTTTCGAATATAATTAACCAAATGCACTTTAACCAAAATACCCCATTTCTAGAAATCATCAGGGTTTACTACTGAAGAGAAGAAAGAATCTGGAAGTATGACAAAATGTCATGCACAAAGTTACAATGCATAAGTGGGAGGGTTGGCATCAGATGGAAGAGGAGAGTATAAATATGTATGATCAGAACATGTATTTTCTCCCAAAGAAATAAATAGTGTAGCATATTGTTTGAACTTGAGGCCACACTCAGCTCTCCTACGCGTAGTGAACAAACCGCAAAAGAAAATAAAGAGCAGAGCAATAAAGCAAGAAGATAGAACACACATGTACTTCTCCCAGAAAATCACACAAACAAAATGAGAAAGTTTGGGGATTAATTTTGGCAAACCATTACACCCCAGGATCTTGTCAACTTGTCACAGTTGCCGAACATTTTTTTAAAAAGGTAATAACCCTCTGTTCCCATGTACATCACTTAGACCGCAACGACAAACCATTCAAGGAAACAAAGAACAATGGGATTACTTGCAAGAGGGTCAAATGCAGCAAGCTCAAGCAGAGTTGAAGCTACAACTATATTGGATAGATGTTCCATGTGAGCTTGGCTGCAGCGCTTCTCCCTTTCAGAGTCAAAGAGGAGGGAGAGCCTCAACAAACTACCATGATAATTTCTATATAAAACAAATATCATTTTGTATCGCCTATGCAAAATTCTAAATCAAAATATACATACTATATTAGGAACCAATGTAAGTACCATATTATCATAAAGACAGTAAAAATGTAATGGGCATTCTATGGTTTTCAGAACTAATGAGATAACATACTTGTTTAATTGTGAGGGGGATCCCAAAATCGTCTAGCGTGCGTATTTATTTGTTTTCACCTCTGCTGCGAGCATCAACAATAGATGAAAAGATAGTCTAGGCACGGATAATTTGGCAACAAAGATTTGGTAAGTCACCCATAATATTATTATCTGAAAGTTAGGATTAAACTTAGTAACTATCCTTAACCTTAGAAGAACACAACACCACTATGGAGCTCATCAATGGGAACACACTAAAGCTAAAACAAAAAAATGTGATATTGTAGTTGGAAGGTACCAGTATTTTAGGGCCATGAAATAAGTAGTGATGATTGTTTTTTGGCAGCTCCCTATCGACTGACAAGTAGTTTTTAACGTGCGTGCTACTTTTATGGTTTAGCAAGAAGATCCCAAAACCAAACATCACAAAATGGTTTTTATCACAGTTGCCTCACTGTAGAGCAACTAAGAAGGGACATGGCGCACACCGCACAGCAAAAGGAAACATACAAATACCTTGCAAACAAAAATCAGTGGATTGTATATCATAGAATCTGGACAATTAGTATATGACATCGGAAGATTGTGAGTACATATCATGGCTTAACAAAGGTTCTTCTATTAGAAAAATGACATACAAAATCTGAAGATTTTGAGTTTATTTTTTATCTTGATTGGTATTCAAAGTCATAGTACTATACACACAAAGTACATGACCGTAAATCACATACTTAGTCTACTTACCATCAATATGAATAGCGAGAGATCCATCATTCAGTTGTGGGGCTGTTGCATTTTTTATGCTTTAACCAAAACAACTGTAATGAGTTTAGGGCAAATGTTTTAAGCATTTCAGACATTAAAATAAGCTAGTATTATCACCGGTCAGAAAGAAATGATTTGATAAATAACATGTTTGCTACTGAATCCTTTAACTACGGTGTGAAGAGGAGCAGATAACATGGCAACTCTAGCAAACTGCAGGGTTGTTAAAGAATCATACTATTCCTACTGCAGGCACGAAGGTAAATTTTAAAAGAATCCTACCATGCAATTAACTGGTAGCAGCACCAGGCGTACATGGTGTTGATGGAGGTGCTTTTCACAAAGGAGCTAAGTCCAAAGTGTACAGACAAGAGCGAGGTGACAAGCAGAGCCAATGGTCAAGAAACAAGAAACATCCTGATAATGTTACAGTTACATAGGCTTAAGCCCTCAGCACAATATAAGAACTAAATCAAATTTAGAAGGGAGGTAAAACATCTAAAAATCAAGTATATTATAGAGACTTATTGAATTTAGAAGCGAGGTAACATCTAAGAATCAAGTATATTAATGTTTTACCTTGCTGCCTCGCTTTTAAATTTAGAAGCGAGGTACTAAATGGGTATGCACATGTAGATACATAAAACTTCTTATAGCTACCTAGAAGACCATGGCGGACCAATCAAAAGGTGGAACGGGGAAATGCAGAGCTAAAAAACATGACAATATTGATTAGGAAGCCCAATATTATAAACCGGGTATTAGGAAGCAAGATCCACGGGATTTAACAAAAATGGGAGTTCAAAAAATATTATACGGAGAATATAATATACCATTGCATTAAGATTTTATTAATGTTGCAAGATCTGATATTATAAGAGACAACTAACAACAATACTAACTGATCATATGCTAGTGTTTTTTCATTACTTTATTCAACATCTACATCCCATCTCTTATTAATTCATACACTAGGCTGATACAGACCGGCTATTTTGGCCATCAACCACACAATCTTAATCCCATACATGAGCTATTAAGGCAAGCTAGCGATGATGTTGCAATAGACAATCAACACTTATCAACACATGAGCTTGGATCCTAGAAGTAGAAGGCAAAAATAAATGGAGAATCAAATTGATCAAATGGGCATTCCTTACTTTAATCTGAAATAGAATCCTAAAGGTGTCGGGACCAGGAAAGTGATTTAAGAAAAAGAGCACACAATGATATCCTCACTTCTTGGCTCAACATTTCCTATTAATCAGAAGCAAGATGAATGTACTCATTATGTTTGCAATGAAAAAATACCAAATAATATTGCCATATCTCATCCATTGGCACGGTCTAGCCAGTCAGAACCTGGCTGCAAAATCTAGCATGCCAAACAAATAGAGGGAAATTATTGGGAGTAGCTGCAATTTTTACGCAAATACAAAGAGACAATAAAAAGGTGAAATAAAAGGAAATATGTGAGATGACTCGTGAGAGAGTAGGCTAAAAAGGAACCTCCTTGCAGGAAACTCTGTCATGGAGGAGCTCTTCATCAGAGAGAAGCTCAAGTGATCTTCTCCTTTCCACTTGAAAATATGCAATTGTTGTTCCTTTAAAAAAACCAAAGCAAAGTAAATCACCAACACTTGCAAAAGCATATCAGTTTCCACGCACATGCTCACAAATCATCATATTCGAAGAACCATGGTACCTCTCTAAAATTTCGTCGAACATCTCTAAACCTGCGCCTAGACAGAAAAGCGGGGAGGGGGAGGCATCAGGGCGGTGAGCAAGACCCGAGTGGCTTCCCATCTAGATATGAGAGGGGGTGGAGCAGATGCGCGGAGGTAGGGGCTAGAGTTGGGTGGGGCAGCGACAGAAAACCTCGTAGGAAGAGAGAGATCGAGATGACCCTCGTGTCTGTATTGCTGATACGTCCATTTTGCATCACTATTTTATATCATAATTTACTCTTATTCATTGATATATTTCATATTAAGAGATGATACTTATGTTATCTCATCTATTTTTGCATGATTGATGACTTTTGGAGGATGAACCACCGGAGTTAGGATTCTGATGGAAAAAGCACAGTCTAGATACAATATTTGCAAAGATCAGAAAATCCCAGAAAATATACGAAAATTCTTACTTTTCCAGAAGATGAAGAATGCCAGAAGGGGAAGTGGAGATGGGCCACAGGGGGCCCAAACCACCCCCTGGCACGACCCCCCTAGGCCGCGCCACCAGGTGGTGTGGCCACCCTGGCCCACCTCCGGCATCGCCCTTTCGCGTATATATTCCCCTCAGAAACCTAAAGTTCAGGGAGCGACCACAGAAAGTTTCCGCCGCCTCTGCGGGGCGGAAAACTATAGAGAAAGAAAGAGCTCTCCGGCAGGCAGAAATCTGCTAGGAAAATTCCTTCCCGAAGAGGGGAGATCTTCGCCATCAACACCGTCATCAAGCTAGACTTCATCGGGATCATCATCATCATCATCTCCACCATCATCTCGACCAGCACCATCACCACCACTCCGTACCGCTGTAACAATTGGGTTGAATCTTGCATAGTTCTTAGGGGAAACTTTCCTGGTGTTGATTACTTATAATAGTTGATTCTATTGAATGGAACCATTGAATGACTGTTCATGTTCAGATTGTTACTTATCATTATTTCATCTCTGATCTTGATCCATATGATGTCTCGTGAGTAGTTCGTTTAGTTCTTGAGGACATGGGAGAAGTCATGTTGTTAGTAGTAGAATTATGCTGAGAAAGATTTAATGGTTTGATATTTAAGTTGTGGTGTTATTCTTCTAGTGGTGTCATGTGAACGTCGACTACATGATACTTCACCTTTATGGGCCTAGGGGAATGCATTGTGTATTTGGCTACTAATCATGGGGTTGCCGGAGTGACAGAAATCTGAACCCCCATTAGGAAACCTTTGCATAAGGGAGTGTAGGATCTCAGAGTTTAAGGCTGTGGTTAGGTTTTTATCTTAATTACTTTATTGTAGTTGCAGATGCTTGCAAGGGGTATAATCACAAGTATGTATTAGTCCTAGGAAGGTCAGTACATTAGCATAGGTTCACCCACACAACACTTATCCAACTAGAGAAGATTAATCAACTATATGAAGCGAAAGCACTTGACAATATTCCCATGTGTCCTCGAGAACGTTTGGTCATCTTAAGTAATACAACCAGCTTGTCCTTTGCTAAAGAAAGGATTGGGCCACTTGCTGCAATTATTATTATTGCCTTTTATTTACTCGCACTTTATTTATCTGCATTATCAAAAAACAATAAAAATCCGTTTGCTAAGTATTTTAACCTACAAAAATTGTTGATCTTGTTATGGATAACTACTATTTTGGAGATGGAACTGTCCATCCCGGTGATCATTTGCTTTTTATACACGAATTATGTGGATTGTTCAAGTGTGCAGGTATTACAACAGATCAAGTTAAGAAAAAGTTATTCTCTATATCATTGAAAGGCAGAGCTGAGGAATGGTATAAGCTGCTAAAGAATGGAAAATCTCTTGAATGGGAGGAAATTGTACCTCTCTTTTATTCCAAATTTTATCCTCCTAGTGAGATTCATAAAGATTGGAATCAAATATATAACTTTTGGCCTGGTGATGGAGAGAGTACAACCCAAGCTTGGGGGAGATTGAAGTTACTAATGCTCAAATGTCCTATTCATGAGCTCCCTAATAATATTATTATCAATAACTTTTATGCAAGGCTTCCTCTTCATGATAAGGATCCATTGGATACTTCTTGTGTTGGATCATTTACACGTATGAAAGAAGAAGCTAAATGGGATCTTCTAGACCGTATTCAAGACAGTGCTGAAGCATGGGAGAATGATAAAGGAAGAAAGTCATGTATAAATTTATGATTATGAATGCATTAAATCTTTTATGGGAACTGATGACTTTCATAATATTAGTACTGTTTATGGTCTTGATTATCAAAGTATTGCAAATTATTTTAAGGCCTTTGCCTCTTATATTGAAATTCCTAAAAAGAAATGGAACAAGTATCATGAGCCATATAAAGATAGTGTTAATTGTGTTCCTGCTAGAAATACTGAAGTTTATACTACTAGTCATATTTTACCTGAACCTTACATCGAGAAAATACTTTTCCCTGTTCAGGTAAAGGAACATTCTATGATACCTAGTATGGTTAACAAAAGTACAAAGAAATCTATAGAACCTAATGAACAAATAGATGTTGAACCTGCAATAGCAAATGTGAAAGACCTTGTCACTAAAAATGTAGAAGATGGACACATTATCCTTTGTAAGGATACTTCTAATATTGTTTCACATCCTAGTAGAACTAGGAAAGCTAGTGTCCCTGTGTTTTCTATCAGAATAAGTGATCATTGCTACTATGGTTCATGTGATAGTTATATCGTTAAATTTATTCATGATACCGAAAATTATTATGAGAGAGGGGAAAATGTTTTTATGCATCTCAATAATATTAAGTTTCCTTGCTTTATGCTGAAAGTATTTATGTTGCACTTGTTTTGCGTTCCTATGCTAATAGCCTCTGGCTTCAATAATTTAGTTTCTTACAAAATTCCCTTGCATAGGAAGTGGGTTAGACTTAAGTATGTGTATATTTTCTTCTTGATGCTCTCTTTTACTTCAATACATGTTCTTATGTGAGCATCATGGAAATTATCATGCCTATCTTAATGGCTATAAAAAAGAGCTTTTTGGGAGACAGCCCATTATATTTTTGCTTCCAATTTATTTTTGTTTATTTGAGTCTTGGAAGTTATTGCTCCTGTAATAGCCTCTCCTTATCCTTTTTGTTTGGTTTTTATGTCAAAATTAGCCTCTAATGAGAGAGAAGTAAGATTTGGGGAAGTTGTTGTCCTGAAACAGATTTTTGTGCTTCACTGTAAAAAATCATGAAAAATCCTAGAACATCGTACTGATCTGTAATTGTTTGTGTGCATGCCCTAGGTTATTATTTAACTTTCTTTAGTTTTGCATTTTTTGATTTGAGCAACAGCAGATTTTCGAAAAATTGATCTTTACCTGTTGGTCTGTTTTGACATATTTTTGCCATTTTTGCATTTGCCTCTTAAATCGATTTCCTTTTTGAATTCTTTTGGGCTTTCAAAAGGAGTTGCTAAAGTAGCTTATGTTTTGATGGATTTAAGTTGAAATGGAACCCAAAGGTTTATTATCTTGCATGCACTAATGTTGCTAATGAAGATTGTGTGAAGTTTTGTTTGAAAGAAATTTTCAAGTGTTGGGAGAGAATGATGTAATGAGACGAAGAATGGTCAAAAGACTCAAACATTATATTTTTGAAGATCCTTACAATGAAGATATTGATGTTATTCAAGTGGTGACTCCAGAAGAATTTATTAAAGACCAAATTCAGAAACCTACAGAGTCCGTTTTTGAATAGGTAACAGTTATGGTAAGAAAAGGTCCGCGAAAAACTTTTCAATTTATATTTTTGTTTTTTTATCTAACATGGAAGATAATGAGTCGAAAAAGGGAAGGAAACGGATCCCAGGGGGCTCACACCACCCCGTGGCACTGGCCCACCTGGCCGCGCCACCAGGGGGTGTGGCCACCCTGGAGACCATCTCCGACCTGTTTTCTCCCACCACCTTCCTTTTGTTGTTAAACTTTGAAATATATAATCCCCCGGATCCCCTAAGGTCCGTATATCATGTTCTCGTCGTGTTTTTGTTTTCGGTCTATTTCTATCAGGAGCTAATCTCAAGTTTAGAAGCACGATGGTCTCCACCAACGATAAGGGCAAGAAGACTATGAAAGATGATTTCCAAGACCCCAAGCAGGAGGAGGAGAACAAGGGTGAAGTTGAAGAGGAAGTGAAGGAAGACCAGCATCCGTGCACCAACACCACCATTGCAAGCATTAGAGTGAGGGCACGTCATGTTAAGCTCAAAAGGACTGCACGGATGTCCACTGGAGGGATGGTTCCGCGCCTTGGCTTGGCTCCACGGTTTTTTCCTCCACGCGACAAGAATTATTTCCATACCCTTATACATGAGCAGCAGTTCCAAAATATGCCCAAGGAAAAATTACCTTCCAATTGGGATATGCCTTGTTCTAACCATGCAGGAAAAGAATACTTCAAGGAGGAAGAGTGGGGAAAGAATCACAAGGGCTAGGATTCACATCCCAACATGATCATGAACTGCATTGAGCACAATTCGGAGTTGATTCGTACTCTCACCTTTGAGATTGAGGACTTGAAGAATTTAATTGAAAAGCTTATCGACAGAACACCACCACCGAAGGAGTAATTCGTCATCAGGTTTTGGCATCCCCTTGAAAATGGTTTGTTCCAAGCTTGGAGGAGTGCCGCGGTATCACGTCATTATCTTTTATCTTTTTACCTTTTTAGTAGAGTTATATCATAAATAGAGAAGTTATCATATAGGATGGTTTGCATTGTGTAAGTATCTCCCCTCTAGCTAGTTATCTATGTATCCCTTGGTGTGAGTTGCCATTATGGAATATTAATGAGAAGTTCTATCATTTACTTTTTGCACATCTTATTTTAGTTTGCAATTTCTGTTATATGATTGATCTTGTTGTTAGTATTGGTATCACTTTGGGATCATTGATAACCCACAAGTATAGGGGATCGTGTGTAGCCTTTTTGATAAGTAAGAGAGTCAAACCCAACGAGGAGCTAAAGGTAGGATAAATATTCTCTCAAGTTCAATTGACCACTGATACAACTCTATGCACACTAAACATTTGCATTATCTAGGAAATAAAACTAGAGCAACAATACGAGTAATAGAGATAGCTTTGCTGTTGGGAATATGCCCTAGAGGCAATCATGGTTGATGATATTTCCCAAAGTATTCATAAAGTAATGTTGTCCTTATATGAACATCAGATATATATCACTGAATGCGTGATTCAGTTGTGGAACTATGTATTCATGATTTTTCATATTAGATTGTCCTTGGTCGTTGAGGTTGTCCTGGGCACACAACTTAGACCAATGTGCAAGTCGGCTGATGACACGGTTCCACTTGTCATGGGCATGGTGATGCTATTCCGACTTACACTGATTTGGCTAAAGAGTTTAGCGAGTCGGACTAACCCATAGTTGAGATGCAACGAGCATGTTGTCATTTGCAGTCTCAAGCAAAGGAATCCTTTGACCTGAGATGATTGCATGATCCGAGTTGTGGATCACCAACTTAGGTTCTATCAAACGTTGTTCCGTAAATGGGCAGTTATAAAGGTACAGTTCGGGTTGGTTGTGAAGCAAGCTGCGTGATGTGGATTACCAAGATGGGATTTGCCCCTCCGTAATGGAGAGACATTCTCTGGGCCCTCTCGTGTGACATGATTCTGAAGCATGGCCATGCGCTACTCAGTTAAGTGTTAACTCAGGAGTCGGACTAAGAGTTAGTCCATTGAATCACATATCATGGTACGAGAAGAGAGTTAAGCTATTAAAGGGATGACAACTACTCGCATATATCTTAACAGATATATCGTGAGGCAAAGGGACTTGGACGAAAGTCACATTGAAGGTTCGTCTTCTGACTTTACAGCACTTGGGAGTTGGCACGTCTTGCTAGAGGCCGCTACCATCTATCGACTTGAGACCGAGTGTTCATGGAAGTGAGTTGGACTCAAAGCCATGACGGGATACTTGGAGGAGTAGCTCATGTTGTGTCTAGGTGTACGTGAACCTACAGGGTCACACACTTAAGGGTAAGGAGCCCATGTGGATTATATCCATGTGGTGATTGGAGTACAACCTAGATGGGCCTCAAGCATTGAGCCCAACTAAGAGTGTATATAAGTGGAGTGACAAGAGATAGTCCCTAGCCTAGCCATCACTTTCTCCACTTCCTTTTCGGGCTAGACAGGATCTAGCAATCCTCTGTCCGAAGCTCCTTCCTGTATGTGTGGATACCGGTAGAGGCGTTGCACGTGCGGCGCTGGAGACAGGGAAGCTCGCGGGGATCTGGCGAAGGAGTTCGTGGGATTCGAAGGGCTGTCCGTGGGATCGTTCGGCACTGCTTCGACGTGCTACATCAACTTCCGCATCTGCGCGTCTAGCGGTAATCTCGTGGCCTATAACCTGAGCTAGATCTTGGGTGTCCTGCATAGGGAAAAAGTTTTGTTTATCTCTGCGTGGCCCAATAGTGGTATCAGAGCGAAAGCTTCTAGTTTTAGGCTCTAGATATGTGCGTATGTAATATGCATGAGGTGGTGGATCAGATCCACTTAGGGTTTCGGTGGTCGATCTATGAGATAGATCAGTTTTGTGCAAGATTGATTGGATCAATCGCACTCGGAGGTGCATGGAAGATCAGGTGCGGATGATCAATGAGATTGGTCAGATCTGCACAGGGGTTAGATTTGGGTAAAAGTGTTTTATCCAATGAAGGAATCCATGGTTCGGAATGCAGATTAGATCTGCGATTTCGGAAAAATCGTCGGTCTTGCCCGCATGAGGGCGCCTTCAACCCCGCTGCACAGGGATCAGATTCGGGACCACCGGCTTCGCCCTGTCATAGCGCATTAGATGTTGTTGCGAGGTTCACAACGCCGGTAGATATCATATCTATGCATAACTTGTTTTTGCAGGAAGTTGTGAATGGTATGGCTTATATGCATGTGATGTGTGTAATCCATACATGATCTATGTATCACGGGTTTGTCAGCCGGATGGAGCCTAAGTGCTGTCACTGTTATTGTATAATGACCTGCGTGTCGGCATGAGATGCCATCTTCTTGTATATTCCTTAGTGCTAGAGTAGCATGTTTGGAGGACTTGAAGGACACCGCAGCCAAAGGCATGACGAACAGGTTCATGGAGATGGAGATCACCATGAAGAGAGCCATACCATTTCACATTATAATTGGATTATTTTGTGTGATTGTTATGTCTCTAGTTTTACCTCTATGATATAATGGTTAAACTTTAATCCCTCAAAGAAGGTCTAGTCGGTCTCCCCGCCAGTGCTGCACCATCACAAGTTGGACATTCTTGGTAGTGGGCTCATAAAATTGAGGTGCTACCAATTCTTTTCAACTAGATGGGTTCGAGTCAGACTCTTACAGTGGAAGCACTTGGTAAGCTAGATGGGTCTATCACAATGGTTGTGGGGCTCGGGGAGAGGGTGGTCGGGAGCCGGGGCATGTGATGCCACCCGACCAACAGGAGTCGCATGAGATGCGATTGGCAAGGAGTTGCCTACCTAGATCACTTGACGGCTAGCGGTGATGCTAAAGCTCATTAGTCGGCTTGCTTATTTAGGGTCCTGAATCACTAAGTAACCATCGGAGGGATGTTGGTTCTAGTGGGAGCATAAGTATTAAAATGTTTAATACACCTGCTCTTTTATGAATACTTGTCTTAAGTGTTTTGCATATTTTCTGTTGTAGATCAATGGCACCTAGCAGTCTTCCTCAGATTTCCAGTTTTTCTTTGAGAACCATCTTAGAGAAAGATAAGCTAAATGGAACTAACTTCACCAACTGGTATCATATTCTGAGAATTGTTCTCAAACAAGAAAAGAGGGACCATGTCCTAGACAACCCACTTCCAGATGAGCCGAATGAGAATGCGACTGTCGCAGCCACCAATGCCTACCGTCGGATTTGTGATGAATCCACGGAAATTAGTTGTCTTATGCTTGCTCACATGGAACCAGACTTGCAACAGCAGTTCGAGAATGTTGAGGCCTACGATATGATCGAAAGCTTCAAAAGTATGTTCCAAGCTCAATCAAAGACCGAGAGGTATCAAGTCTCTCAAGCTTTGCTGAGTTGTAAGCTTAAGGATGGTGATCCACTAAGTCCGCATGTAATCAAGATGGTTGGTTATGTGCAGTCTCTAGAAAGGCTTGGCTACCCCATTAGCCAAGAGTTCGCTATGGATATAATTCTGAACTCTCTTCCTAGTGCGTATGGTTAGTTCATATCGAACTACCACATGCATGGTATGGATAAGAAGCTCACTGAATTACATGGGATGCTTAAGCAGGCAGAGGTTAATCTCAAGAAAGGTACTAGCCAAGTGTTGGTGGTACAGAATAAGGCTAAGTTTAAGAAGAGTTCTCGGACTAAGAAGAAGAAGGCTAAGTCAGGAGGTAATGCTCAGGATGAGACCCCAAGCGTTTCCTCAGGGACTAAGTCATCTCCTTCAGCCGGATCCACTTGCTTCTATTGCAAGACGAATGGCCACTGGAAGAGGAATTGCAGCAAGTATTTGGCAGATAAAGCCAAGAGTGGAGGTGTGACTTCCAACTCAGGTACACTTGTTTGCAATGTTATAGATATTTATCTTGCTGATGCACCCGGTAGTTCTTGGGTATATGATACCGGATCAGTCATTCATATATGCAACTTGTTGCAGGGACTGGTAAGAACTAGGGGCGTAGCAAGAGGCGAGGTTGACATTCGGGTCGGCAACAAAGCAAGAGTTGCTACGTTGGAAGTCGGCACGATGCAACTTCATTTATCTTCAAGATTCTTAATGGAACTAAATAATTGTTATTATGTTCCAGTGCTTAGTTGAAACATCATTTCTGCCTCATGCTTGATGAGACAAGGCTATGAGTCTAATATTAAGAACAATGGTTGTTCCTTATATTTGAATGATATGTTTCACGGCTTTGCACCCGTTCAGAACAGGTTATTTATTTTTAATCTTGATGGTGGGTCGGTCTATAACATAAATGTGAAAAGGTTGAAATCAAATGATCTGAATATGAATTACTTTTGGCATTGTCGACTTGGTCATATAAGTTGGAAACGCATGAAGAAACTCCATGATGATGGACTCCTAACTTCGTTCGACTTGGAGTCATTCGAGACATGCGAATCCTGCCTTCTGGGCAAGATGACCAATACACCTTTTGCAAGGAGTTGTGAAAGGGTGTCTGACTTGTTGGGACTAGTACATAGTGATGTATGTGGTCCAATGAGCACGACAGCCAGGGGTGGTTATGAGTACTTCATTACCTTCACTAATGATTTGAGTATATATGGATATATCTACTTGATGAAACATAAGTCGGAAGCCTTTGAAAAGTTCAAAGAATTCCAGAATGAAGTACAAAATCAACTCAGCAAAAAAATAAAGTTTCTTCGGTCGGACCGAGGAGGCGAGTACATGAGCCACGAGTTTGATGACCATCTGAAGAGTTGTGCAATAGTTCCTCAGCTCACTCCGCCGGGTACACCACAGAGGAACGGTGTGTCGGAACGACGGAATAGGACCTTGTTGGACATGGTATGATCAATGATGAGTCGGACAGATCTACCTTTATCATTTTGGGGTTATTTTCTAGAAATGGCGGCGTTCACACTAAACAGAGTACCATCAAAATCGGTAGAGAATACACCACATGAGATGTGGACTGGCAAGAAGCCGAGTTTGTCTTTTCTTAAGATTTGGGGTTGTGAAGCATTTGTCAAGCGAATTCAGTCGGACAAGCTTGCAGCCAAGTCGGATAAGTGCATTTTTGTTGGGTATCCAAGGGAAACCTTGGGTTACTACTTCTACAACCGAGAAGAGAGCTAAGTGTTTGTCGCTCGGAACGGTGTCTTCCTTGAGAAAGAGTTTCTCAGTCGGGAAGTCAGTGGAAGTACGGTGCGGCTCGAAGAAGTTCGAGAGGAACCGGTCAGTAGTGATTTCGTGAAAGCCTTGGAGGTTGAGCCAGTCGTGGTAGCTGAGCCGGCAGCTGCACCTACACTGCGAAGATCGGCAAGATTGCGAAGTGTTCATGATGTATTACTGTTAGACAGTGCTGAGCCGACAACTTATTCGGAAGCGATGGTGGGTTCTGATTCTGAGTCATGGCTTGGAGCCATGAGATCCAAATTAAAGTCCATGGATGAAAATCAAGTTTGGAACTTGGTTGATCTGCCAGACGGTGCAAGACCCGTCGAGTGCAAATGGGTCTTTAAAAGGAAAACTGATATGGATGGAAACGTTTCTATCTATAAAGCACGGCTTGTTGCGAAGGGGTTCCGGCAAGTTCAAGGAGTTGACTATGATGAGACTTTCTCACCCGTAGCGATGCTTAAATCAGTTCGGATCATGTTAGCTATAGCAGCCTATTTCGACTATGAGATATGGCAGATGGATGTCAAAACGGCTTTTCTTAATGGAAAATTAACCGAGGACGTGTATATGATACAGCCCGAGGGTTTTGTCGATCCGGCTAATGCTGACAAGGTATGCAAACTTTAGAAATCCATTTATGGATTGAAGCAAACATCTCGGAGTTGGAATATTCGCTTTGATGAGGTAGTCAAATCATTTGGCTTCATCAAGTGTGATCATGATTCTTGTTTATACAAGAAGTTTAGTGGGAGCAACATAAACTTTCTGATCTTATATGTGGATGACATATTATTGATTGGAAATGATGTCCAGATGTTGCAAGAAACCAAGAAGTCATTGGAAAGGAGTTTCTCAATGAAAGACTTGGGTGAGGCAACTTATATGCTAGGAATCAGGATCTATAGAGATAGATCCAGGCGGCTCATTGGATTGAGTCAAAGTACATATTTGGACAAAGTGTTGAAGAAATTCAACATGGAATAATCTAAGAAGGGGTTCTTACCGATGTCCCATGGCATAAAACTTAACAAGACTCAGTGTCCTTCGACAACTGATGAGCGAAGTAGGATGAGTGTGATTTCGTATGCTTCGGCAGTTGGGTCCATCATGTATGCCATGATTTGTACTAGGCCAGATGTTTCCTATGCTCTAAGTGTTGTGAGCAGATACCAGGCTGACCCTGGAGAAATCCACTGGGCAGCAGTTAAATACATTCTTAAGTACTTGAGAAGGACTAAGGATGTGTTCCTAGTTTATGGAGGTGAGGTTGAACTCAGTGTAAGGGGTTACACAGATGCGAGTTACCTTACTGACTCTGATGATTCTCGTTCACAATCTGGGTACGTGTTCGTTTTGAACGGAGGGGCTGTGAGCTGGAAGAGTTCCAAGCAAGAGACTGTGTCTGCATCTACAATAGAAGCTGAATATATTGCTGCCTCGGAGGCGGCAAAGGAAGATGTTTGGATCAGGAATTTCCTGATTGATCTTGGTGTGGTTCAGGGCTCGTCCAATCTGTTAGACGTGTATTGTGACAACAATGGTGCTATTGCACAAGCAAGGAACCTAGACAACACCAGAAGAACAAACATATACTCATGCGATACCACCTGATTCACCAGTTCGTGGATCATGGTGATATCAAGTTATGCAAGGTACACACGATGCAAACGTTGCAGATCCGTTGACAAAGCCACTTCCACAGCCTAAGCATGAGGCGCACGGAAGAGCCATGGGCATTAGATGCCTAGACATGTGATGTCAGGATGACTGACTCTAGTGCAAGTGGGAGACTGTTGGGAATATGCCCTAGAGGAAATCATAGTTGATGATATTTCCCAAAGTATTCATAAAGTAATGTTGTCCTTATATGAACATCAGATATATATATCACTGAATGCGTGATTCAGTTGTGGAACTATGTATTCATGATTGTTCATATTAGATTGTCCTTGGTCGTTGAGGTTGTCCTGGGCACACAACTTAGACCAATGTGCAAGTCGGCTGATGACACGGTTCCACTTGTCATGGGCATGGTGATGCTATTCCGACTTACACTGATTCGGCTAAAGAGTTTGGCGAGTCGGACTGACCCACAGTTGAGATGCAACGAGCATGTTGTCATTTGCAGTCTCAAGCAATGGAATCCTTTGACCTAAGATGATTGCATGATCCGAGTTGTGGATCACCAACTTAGGTTCTATCAAACGTTATTCCGTAAATGGGCAGTTATAAAGGTAGAGTTCGGGTTGGTTGTGAAGCAAGCTGCGTGATGTGGATTACCAAGATGGGATTTGCCCCTCCGTAATGGAGAGATATTCTTTGGGCCCTCTCGTGTGATATGATTCGGAAGCATGGCCATGCGCTACTCAGTTAAGTGTTAACTGAGGAGTCGGACTAAGAGTTAGTCCATTGAATCACATATCATGGTACGAGAAGAGAGTTAAGCTATTAAAGGGATGACAACTACTCGCCTATAGCTTAACAGATATATCGTGAGGCAAAGGGACTTGGACGAAAGTCACATTGAAGGTTCATCTTCTGACTTTACGGCACTTGGGAGTTGGCACGTCTTGCTAGAGGCTGCTACCATCTATCGACTTGAGACCGAGTGTTCATGCAAGCGAGTTGGACTCAAAGCCATGACGGGATACTTGGAGGAGTAGCTCATGTTGTGTCTAGGTGTACGTGAACCTACAGGGTCACACACTTAAGGGTAAGGAGCCCATGTGGATTATATCCATGTGGAGATTGGAGTACAACCTAGATGGGCCTCAAGCGTTGAGCCCAACTAAGAGTGTATATAAGTGGAGTGACAAGGGATAGTCCCCAGCCTAGCCGTCACTTTCTCCACTTCCTTTTCGAGCTAGACAGGATCTAGCAATCCTCTATCCGAAGCTCCTTCCTGTATGTGTGGATACTGGTAGAGGAGTTGCACGTGCGGCGCTGGAGACAGGGAAGCTCGTGGGGATCTGGCGAAGGAGTTTGTGGGATTCAGAGCGCTGTCCGTGGGATCGTTCGGCACTGCTCTGATGCGCTACATCAACTTCCGCATTTGTGCGTCTAGCGGTAATCTCGTGGCCTATAACCTGGGCTAGATCTTGGGTGTCCCGTGTAGGGAAAAAGTTTTGTTTATCTCTGCGTGGCCCAACATTTGCATGATAATAAATAACAAGAAAGTAAAGCTAGTTGCTGCAGCAATAAAATACACTAAACTAACATAACCATGAGTGTGGAATAGTGGTGGTAATTGTGGTCGCTTTCTCCAAGTTTAAATAGTGAATAGATCAAGTTCATTGTCTTCGATGCAGTTTTCTATGTGGGAGAGGCTAAATATACATGCGCTTCACTACTTGGAATTACCTGTACTATATGATTGGATTGTTAGCAAACATCCGTAAGTATTAATCAATGCATTAAGGTTTTCCCAACCATAGCTTTTAGTTTAATGGTCCTCTTACTCCCATACGTGCAATGTTCCGGTTCGTGTTCTCAGGTTTCTGTCACTCCGGCAGAACTCTCCCTTCCTTTTACACATACTACAAACCCTATGATGTTTAATCCATGCGCGCACAAATATAATAGACACCAAAAGACTGTACCATATCAACATACAACTTTAATGAACCAAAGATGTTCAACCATTCAATATAAGAACAAAGAAACTATGCAAACATGACATAGATCATAGGATTATAACTTATAGCATCAAGCACCATGTTTACATAGGACGGTACAGAGGTGTGTGGGAGGATGAACCAGTGCATACTAGGAGGATTAGGTGATGGAGATGGTGGTGAAGATGGTGAAGAGGGCGGCGGCGGTGCCGGCGGCGCGGGGGACTCCTTCCCCGCCGCCGGTATCATGGTGGAGCACCGCCCCTTAGCCCATGCCTTAATGGCTTCTTGGGAGCCCTCCCCCATGTAGATGGGATCCATGGGGAGGCAAAAACATGGCTTTGGTGACTGCAAATTCGTGGGTGGAGATGCCCTAGACGAATTAGGTTTCCTCCCTTTATATAGCTTCTCGGATTCCCGTCACCCCATCTTGGGCTGCAGTAATTCGGGCCTAGAAAGCCCGTCCGGACTCGGAATTAGCTAAATTTTATATCCATAATGCTTGTCGCAAAATCTCCAACAAACTTGTAGTTTAAGAGTTTTCCGTTTGACGCCGTCTTTGATCCGAAACTTGACCATCTTGAAAAAGAGTTCTGAGACAGATTTCTGGAAAAATCCCAAATTGACTCCAACAAGGTTTCCACTTATATTCTTGGTAATTCCTACACATCAAAGTGTAAAATAAGAATATTGTGCACTTTTGCAACTTTAGTAGGTTAGTCCAAATAAATCATAAACTTTATAAAAAATGAGTGACAAAAGCATATTATTAGCATAAAACCATCAAAAATTATAGATACGTTATGGACTTATCAATCATTAAGTAAATTTAATTGGTTTTGGCAAACCGAGCTCTGGTCAGTAGCAACACTATTTGATAATTGAATAGAAATGAGAAAAGTACTTTTAGAAATATAATTTCATCATCTTTCTTTCTTGTTTGGCTCATAAGCTTAGTATTCTCTAGTTTAGATCCTTTGTGTTTCCAAAGAAGATTGTATGATTGTTTCTATAACTTGTATGTTTGTTTGTTTCCTTCAACTCTTATGCTTGCTACCCAGCCTTGCTAGCCAAAAATCTGTACTGAGAGGAATGCTTCTCGTGCATCCAATCCTTAAACCAAAACCTATGCCATTTGTGTCCACCATACCTACCTATTAGCATTATTGCTAGTCCAAGTAAATTCATGTTTTTATCTATCTTCCAAATTAAACTTGTTATGTGAAAACTAGTGATTAAAGCTCTCACAAACTTGATGGCACACTTTATTTTCTTGCACTAATAAAATTGAACCATTGTGTCCATTTTGCATCACTATTCTATATCATAATTTACTGTTATTCATTGATATATTTCATATTAAGAGATGATACTTATGTTATTTCATCTGTTTTTGCATGGTTGATGACTTTTGGAGCATGGACCGCTGCAATCAGGATTCTGGTGGAAAAGGGGCTGTTTGGAGGCGAAATTCGTGAAGATCAGAAAATCCGGGAAAATATATGGAAAATTCTATTTTTCTAGAAGACGAAGATTGCCAGAAGGGAAAGTGGAGATGGGCTATAGGGGGCCCACACCACCCCCTGGCGCGAGTCATCCTAGGCCGTGCCACCAGGTGGTGTGGCCACCCTGGCCCACTCCAGGCTCTCCCCTTTGGCGTATATTACCCCCACGAAACCCTAAGGCTCGAAGAGCGACCACGGAAAGATTCCACCGCCTCTGCGGGGTAGAAAACACCGAGAGAGAAAGATCTCTCCGGTAGATAGAATTCTGTTGGGGGAATTCCTTCCCGGAGAGGGGAGATCGTCGCCATCGACACCACCATCAAGCTGGACTTCATCGGGATCATCATCATCATCACCACCACCACCATCATCTCCACCAACACCATCATCACCACTTCATACCGCTATAACAATTGGGTTGAATCTTGCATAGTTCTTAGGGGAAACTTTCCTGGTGTTGATTACTCCTTGTAGTTGATGCTATTGAGTGGAACCATTGAATTATTATTATGTTCAGACTATTATATATCATTATTTCATCTCTGATCTTGATCCATATGATGTCTTGTGAGTAGTTCATTTAGTTCCTGAGGACATGGGAGAAGTCATGTTGTTACTAGTGGAATTGTATTGAGAAAGATTCAATGGTTTGTTAATTAAGTTGTGGTGTACTTCTTATAGTGGTGTCCTGTGAACATCGACTACATGACACTTCACCTATATGGGCTTAGGGGAATGCATCGTGTATTTGGTTACTAATCGTAGGGGTTGCTGGAGTGACAGAAACCTGAACCCTCGTTAGGAAACCTTTGCACAAGGGATGTCAGGGTCTTAGAGTTTAAAGTTGTGGTTAGGTTTCTACCTTAATTAATTTCTTGTACTTGCAGATGCTTGCAAGGGGTATAATCACAAGTATGTATTAGTCCTAGGAAGGTTGGTACATTAGCACGGGTTCACCGACACAACACTTAGCAAGCTAAAGAAGATTAATCAACTTTTTGAAGCGAAAGCACTTGACGATATTCTCGTGTGTCCTCGAGAACGTTTGGTCATATTAAGTAATACAACCGGCTTGTCCTTTGCTAAAGAAAGGATTGGGCCACTTGCTACATTTATTCTTATTGTCTTTCGTTTACTCGTACTTTATTTACTTGCATTATTGAAAACCCCTAAAAATCCGTTTGCTAAGTATTTACAGAGAATTCCTGATCCATACCACTCATCAACACCTTCTGCTCCTTGTTGGGTTCGACACTCTTACTTATCAAAAATACTACGATACACCCTGTATACTTGTGGGTCATCAAGACTATTTTCTAGCGTTGTTGCCGGGGAGGTAAGGTAAAAGGTACTCACATCTTCTGGCTACTAAGCTATCTTCTAGCATTGTTGTTGGTGTGTGAGTGCTCGAAGTTATTTCCTTTAGATTCTGCAATTATATCTTTTTGTTTCTTGTTTTTATTTTCACTAGTTAGGCTTAATGGAAAACAACAATAAAATTAGAGAGCTTTTTAGTACTTTCCCTAAGGTAGAACATGAATTGTTTGAAAAGAAAAGTAAAAAACCCATGGAACTTCCTTTGCATGCTAATAGCAACATTATTAGTATGAATCTTTTGAACACCTTCGTTACTAATGCTATGGAAACGTCTAATCTTGGGGAAGTTAGTTTTTATGAAAATGATCTTTTTAGTTCGCCAGCTTTAAAGAAGAAAATTTGCTCTGATGATACTTTATCTCCCATATGTGGTAATTCTAATGATACTTGTGATATTTTAAATCCACATACTAAAAGCATCCCTTTTAAAATACCTATAAAAATTGTTGAACGTGTTATGAATAACTGTTATTTTGGAGATGGAACTGTCCATCCTGGTGATCATTTACTCTTTATACACGAATTATGCGAGTTGTTCAAGTGTGCAAGTATTTCAATGAACCAAGTTAAGAGGAAGCCATTCCCTTTTTCACTTAAGGGCAACGCAATGCAGTGGTATGAGCTACTAGATGATCCTCATCATTTGGAGTGGAAGGAACTTGAATCTCTCTTTTACTCTAAATTTTATCCTCCTCATGAAATTCATAAAGATAGGAATTACATTTATAATTTTGATCCACATGATGGAGAAAGTATTGCCCAAGCATGGGGGATATTGAAGTCACTAATGCTCAAATGTCTCATCCATGAGCTCCCCAATAATATTGTTATTAATAATTTCTATGCAAGGCTTTCAGGACATTACAAGGACTATCTAGATACTTGTTTAGAGGGATCCTTCACAAGTAAGGAGGTCAAAGCTAAGTGGGATCTTCTTGAAACAATTCAAAGCAATACCGAAGATTGGGATAATGACAAAGGTAAAGAACCAGGTATAAACTATGAGCATGATTGCATTAAGTCTTTCGCTGAAACTGCTGATTTTCAAGAGCTTAGTGCTAAATATGGTCTTGATCCTCAAATTCTTATTGATTGTTGTAGAGCCTTTTCTTCTCATATTAATGCTCCTAAAGAAAAATGGGACATGTATCATGAGCCTTTTAAAGACACTTGTATGGAAAATGAAATTGTTATTAATGATAGCAATAAACATGCTCAAACCTCTGAAAATACTATTTCTTATAAGCATGTTAATTTTTTTGGAATACATATACCTTGTGAGAATAATCAAATTGAAGAAGAATATTGTATCACCCATAGGAATGAAAAAACTAGAACGTGGTATAGGGCTCTAAATTATCTTGGTAAAAAAAGTTTGTGCCCTCCATCCTTTTATTTGTGAACTTTGCTTTGAAGTGGGTCATTTCAATTTTCAATGCTCAGGCCATAATAATAGCCCTTCTAATCCAATGAGTACTGCAAGTTTGTATTGTGATGATATGATCACTCCTAATCAGCATGATGAACTTACATTGTTTTGGGGGTGTGAAGAGTTATCAAGAAAAACTTCTTTGGTAGATATGAGTGCTTTTGGTATGAATAGCGTCCTGCATGGTTGTCATCTTTATTATGTTGATAATTGCCACACAAATACTTAGATGCAAAATATTATAAAGGATGAGATCTTACCAACATATGACAGGACTAATATGTGTTTTGATCTTATTAACGAAAAGAAGGAATCCTCCAAAGTTTCTTCTAGACACTTCGTTTTTATTGTTTCATGCACTGTTGTGTTGTTTTTGGAGCGTCTTTGTTTTTAGTTTTCTTTTGCTTTGTTTGCTGCAATAAGTTGGTTGGATCCCAGCACTTCTTTTGGAGAGACACACACTCTGTTTTCATCGTTTAGAACACTCTAGTTTTCATTCTTATTGTTTTATTAGTGTTCTCTTTTGTTAGCACTGTGTTTAGCCTTAGTTTTCTTGTGCTTTCAGCTTAGAACTTTTTAGTTCTTCCTTTTTGGATTTGTGAGACAATCTCACCGATCTTTATTTATTATTATCTTTGTGAGCTCTTTCAAATAAGTTGGTTTGGATTGGGAAAGAGTAGGAAAAGTTCATGCTTAAGTGGTAAAAAGGATCTTGTTTTTGACTGTGACTTAGACTTTATCATGTCATGCTTGATATTGTTTTAGATTTATGCTTAGTGATTTTTGCTGTAGCATGACATGTTATAAACAATTGAGATTGCTTAATGTGCCTTGAAAGAATCATGCGTTGTTCTAGCATATTAAAGCATAGTATTGTGGTATTCTTCTTTGATGCTTTATTTGGGTTGACTTGGTGCATGCTCACACCATGTTATGACTATCCCAAGTCACCATAGCCTTTATGATCCTTTAGTTTTAAACTTGTAATATCACTTTATGCTTTAATTAATGATGGTTTGTCGCTTTGCATGATTATGGCCATTATTGCTCTTTTAGTTGGTCACTCCCAGTCTTTTGCTAGCCTCCATAACCAAGTATGAGTTCAACTCATGCATCCAACTCCAAATAAAACCAAGTTATTCCAAAGAGTCCACCATACCTACCTATTAGCATTTGCTATTCCAAGTATATTCATGTTTTTATCTACCTTCCAAATTAAACTTGTTATGTGAAAATTAGTGATTAAAGCTCTCATGAACTTGATGGCACACTTTACTTTTCTTGCACTTAATAAATTTGAACCATTGTGTCATCTATGTTGTATATGCTTGCACTTATATGTTGGGGATTAGCAGAACCATGCTGTCATGGGGAACACTTTCAACATTGCACTTGTACATTATACCCAGTTGATATCATGCTCTTTTGTTTATGGATGTCGTCAGTGTGAAATGAAAGGGGAGCTTGTAAGTCCATGGAGTTATGTATGTGTGTTAGAGAAACGCCTGGGCGGCTGGTCTAATCCATGCCTAATCATGGTGGAAGCCTAAAGCGTAACCATAATGAGCAATCTATGAAGCATTCTTCTTATAAAAAAGAGATAGAGAGAGAGAGAAAAAGAAAAAAAAGATATATGAGAAAAGAGGAAAGAGAGAAAAAAGCACCGTTTTCCCATCGTAAATAAGAAGATTGCTGAGATGCTCGTTGTCTGCTTGCCTTGTCACTTTGATATGGTGATTCTTCCGCATCATCGGGCAAGGGGTACCCCGTTGGCGGTTCTCTATGATACACATGTACTTACTATGACAAGAACTTACCGGTGACTAAACTTGAGTAGCATGAGGAGCGGCCCTCATATTCAAGGGACATGAGATTTCCAACTTATACTTTGTCAAGCATATACTCCATGGTTTGTTCACTTTAACCTTAATCACCTAAAGATGCTTATGATAGGGGCAATGAGTGCTGAAAGCTAATAAGTACCATAATTTTTGGAAGCTCTTTATGAGACTTGAATCCCTGCTTCCTTCCATGAAGGCCTTTCTTTTACTTTTATGTTGAGTCTCCATCTTCTATCTTTATGCACCTATTAAGAGAGCATAGTGGGCATTCTTAGTTAATGTGCATTGTTCCAAGACTTGTTGATTGATTCATAACTTTGATATTGCTTGTTCTTGAACTATTTGTATCTAGTCACCCTTATGAACTTTGAAGGTGTCCTATGCATTTATGTTTTGCTACACTATGAGGGACAAGCTGAATACCATTCTCATTATGTTTTCTATATGTGAAAGAAACAAACGTCTTTCAAAGCATTATTATTCATGAATCTTTTGTTTGTACCTTTTCATCTTACAACATAGTTGCTATGTCTTATTGTTAGAACTTCATCTTTCATGCTATGTTAAAGTACTATGATCCCAGCTATCAATGTTTTACAAATACTTTGAACAAGTTTATGATGGTGCATGTCACCTAAAAAATAATCTTTTTTATCACTTACCTACTTGAGGACGAGTAGGAGTTAAGCTTGGGGATGTTGATACGTTGCTAACGTATCTATAATTTTTGATGTTCCATGCTTGTTTTATATCTACTTTCTTATGTTTAGTCCACACTTTGGAGATACTTTTATACATTTTCTGGAACTAACCTATTAACAAGATACCACAGTGCCAGCTGCCTGTTTTCTACTGTTTTTGTTTCTAGGAAAGTCAGAAAATGAATATTCTCGGAATTGGACAGGACAAAAGCCAAAGTCAATATTTCACCGAGGGGGACACGGAGCGAGAAGACGAGACGGAGAGGGGCCAGGGGCTGGCCACACCACATGGTGGCGCGAGCTGATGTCTACGCACTTCTATTCTTGTAGACAGTTGTTGGGCCTCCAAGTGCAGAGGTTTGTAGAACAGCAGCAAGTTTCCCTTAAGTGGATTACCCAAGGTTTATCGAACTCAGGGAGGAAGTGGTCAAGGTATCCCTCTCAAGCAACCCTGCAATCAAGATACAAGAAGTCTCTTGTGTCCCCAACACACCCAATACACTTGTCAGGTGTATAGGTGCACTAGTTCAGCGAAGATATAGTAAAATACAAGTGGTATGGATAATTATAAGTGGTAACAGTGCCAGAAAATAGCTTGATGGCGTGGAAGAGACTAAAGGCAAACTTAAATAAAGATGGAAGCAAGCAAACATGTAACAGATCTAGTTGCAAACGGTGTTTCAATGCTTAGAAATAAGGCCTAGGGATCATACTTTCACTAGTGAACACTCTCATATAAATATCTCCTCTTTATGATACTACTCTGAACTACTCTTTGGTTGGACACTCTAATCCATGGTAGGTCTATAACAGCACACCTCAAAGTTCGCTTTCCGCATCTAGATAACCCCACACTGTCACCTTGAGCACTAGATGGTTCCAACAAACACCACAATTTCATAAAGACATCCAACTCCAAATATAACTCATAACAAGTATTTGTAATCTCTAGCCTAAGTGCCACCATGGTGTGCACGCTGTCACTTTCACACACATGGGGAGAGCAGAGATCTATTAAAGCACTTGAGTAGCAAGGTAGATCTACTTGATTACAAAGCTCATGATCACAATATGATCATGCATAGAGAGAGATGAACACATAGCTACCGGTAGAAACCTTAGCCTCGAGAGAGAACTACTCCCTCCTCGTCATGGGAATCAGCAACGACGATGGAGCTGGTGGTGGAGATCGATGGAGATGGCTCCGGGGGCACTTCCCTGTCCCGGCGGTCTGCGGGAGAGACTTTCGTCCCCGAATCTCCCCTTGATGGCGGCTGGAACTTTCGTGGCTGGAGGCTGGACGATTTAGGGTTTTCCCATCGGAGGCTTCTTATAGGCGAAAGGGCAAGGTCGGTGGAGCCCAAAGGGGCCCACACCACCTGGTGGCGCGGCTAGGGGGACCCGCGCCATCCTACGGTGTGGCCGGCCTCTGGCCCCTCTCTGTCTCGTCTTCTGGCTCCGTGTTCCCCTCGGTGAAATATTGACTTTGGCTTTTGTCCCGTCCAATTCCGAGAATATTCATTTTCTGATTTTCTGGAACCAAAAACAGTAGAAAATAGGCAACTGGCACTGTGGCATCTTGTTAATAGGTTAGTTCCAGAAAATGTGTAAAAGTACTCCAAAGTGTGGACAAAACATAAGAAAGTAGATATAAAACAAGCATGGAACATCAAAAATTATAGATACGTTTGCAACGTATCAACATCCCCAAGCTTAACTCCTGCTCATCCTCGAGTAGGTAAGTGATAAAAAGAAAAAATAATTTTTGAGGTGACATGCACCATCATAAACTTGATCAAAGTATTTATAAAACATTGATAGCTGGGATCATAATACTTCAACATAGCATGAAAGATAGAGTTCTAACAATAAGACATAGCAACTATGTTGTAACATGAAAAGGCTCAAACAAAAGATTCATGAATAACAATGCTTTGCAAGACATTTGTTTGTTTCACATAAATAAAACATAGCATAGTGGCATTCAGCTTGTCCCTCATAGAGTAGCAAATATAAATGCATAGGACACCTTCAAAGTTTATAAGGGTGACTAGATACAAATAGTTTAAGAATAAGCAATATCAAAGTTATGCATCAATCAACAAGTCTTGGGACAATGCACATAGAACTAAGAATGGCCACTATGCTCTCTCAATAGGTGCATAAAGATACAAGGTGGAGACTCAACATAAAAGTAAAAGAAAGGCCTTCATAGAAGGAAGCAGGGATTCAAGTCTGTTAAAGAGCTTCCAAAAATTATGGTACTTATTAGCTTTCAGCTCTCATTGCCCCTATCATAAGCATCTTTAGGTGATTAAGGTTAAAGTGACACAACTAAGAGGATATGCTTGACAAGTTATAAGCCAAAATATCATGTCCCTTACTTACGAAGACCGAACCTCATGCTACTCAACTTTAGTCACAAGTAAGCTCTTGTCATTGTAAGTACATATGTATCATAGAGAACCGCCAACGAGGTACCCCTTGCGCATGATACAGGAGCTATCCCATAATCAAAATGACAAGGCAAGCAGACAATGAGCATCTCAACGATCTTTTTATTTGCTATTTGCATAGGTTTTTATTGATGATGCTTCATAGAGTGCTCATTATGGTTATGCTGCAAGTTTCCACCATGATTAGGCATGGCTTAGGCTAGCGGCTCAGGCGTTTCTCTAACACACATACAAACTCCATGATCTTACAAGTTCCCCTTTTATTTCACACCACCTGGATCCATAAGCAAAATAATCATGATATCAACGGGGTACAATGTACAAGTGCAATGTTGAAAGCGTTCCCCATGATACATGGTTCTGCTAATTTCAACTTATAAAGCGCAAGCATATATGCAACAAAGATGGACACAATGGTTCAAGTTTATTAAGTGCAAGGAAAGTAAAGTGTGCCATCAAGTTCGTGAGAGCTTTAATCACTAATTTTCACATAACAAGTCTAATTCAGAAGGTAGATAAAAACATGAATATACTTGGAATATAAAATGCTAATAGGTAGGTATGGTGGAATCTTTGGAATAACTTGGTTTAATGGAGTTGGATGCATGAGTGGGACTCATACTTGGTTATGGAGGCTTGCAAAAGACTGGGAGCGACCAACTAAGAGAGCAATAATGGCCATAATCATGCAAGGCAACAAAATATCATTAATTAAAGCATAAAGTATATTACAAGTCGAAAACTAAAGGATAATAAAGGCTATGGTGACTTGGGATAGTCATAACATGGTGTGAGCATGTGCCAAGTCAACCCAAATAATGCATCAAAGGAGAATACCACAATACTATGCTTTAATATGCTAAAACAACGCATGATTCTTCCAAGGCACATTAAGAAATCTCAATTTTTTTATAACATGTCATGCTACAACAAAAATCACTAAGCATAAAGCCAAAACAACATCAAGCATGACATGATAAAGTCTAAGCCACAGTCAAAACAAGTTCCCTTTTGTACCACTAAAGCATGAACTTTTTCCTACTCTTTTCCAATCCAAACCAAACTATTTGAAAACTAGTATATGAAAGAGGGGGTCTAACCAATTTATTCAAGCAAACTAAGCAAACGAAAACCAAAACAAAAAAAAAGACGCTCCAAGAACAACACAACTGTGCATGAAACAATAAAAACGAAGTGTTTTGAAAGATTTGAGATTTTTATTGATGAAGAAGGGGATGCCTTGGGCATCCCCAAGCTTTGACGCTTGTACCTCTTGAATATTTCTTGGGGTGACACGGGGTGGCATCCCCAAGCTTGAGCTTTTGTCCATTCTTCATCTCATTACATCATTCTCTCCATACACCTGAAATTTTTCCTTCATATAAAACTTCACACAATCTTTATTCACAACATTAGTGTACTCAAGATAATAAGTCTTTAGGTTCAGTTTCAACACCAATAAAACTTCCATTAAAACACAAGCTACTGTAGCACTTCCTTTAAAAAGGTCAAATGATCAAAGAGAACTCAAAGAGAAAGAGATTAAGAGGCAAATGCAAATAATGACAGAAATCTATGAAAACAGACCAGTAGGTAAAAACCAATTTTTTGAAGACTTTCTGTTGCTCAAATCGAAACGTGTTGAACTAACGAAAGTTGGATAACAACCTGGGATAGAAGCACAAAAAATTACAGCTCAAACCGACATACAGATATTTTTCATGAATTTTTACAGCGAAGCACAAAAATCTGTTTCGGGACAGCAACTTTCTTAAGCATTACTTCTCTCTCATTAGAGGTTACTCTTGGCACAAATACGACACAAAAATGATAAGGAGAGGTTATTACTGAAGCAATAACTTCCAAGACTCAAATAAAACTTTTGGGTTATTTCATAATAAGTACTTTTCTTTAACGCTTTTAAGTTAGGCATTATAGTTTGAGAAGATGCTCACATAGGAAATATGAATTGAAGTAAAAGAGAGCATCAAGAAGCAAATTCAAAACACATTTAATTCTATCCCACTTCCTATGCATAGGAATCTTGTAAATAAACAAGTCATGAAAGCACAAAGCAACAAGCATAGGAAAGCAAAACAAGTGCAACTTCAAGACTTTCAACATAAAGAGGGGAAACTTAATATTGTTGAGATACATAAAACCATGTTTCCCTCTCTAATAATAACTTTCAGTAGCATCATGAATAAAATTAACAATATAACTATCACATAAAACATTCTTATCATGAGCCACATGCATAAAAGAATTAATACTCTCCACATACACATAGTCATTCTTATTAATTGTAGTGGGAGCAAAATCAACAAAATAGCTATCATTATTATTCTCATCACCATAATCATAAAATATAGGAGGCATACTGTAATCATAATTAATTTTCTCCTCAATAGTAAGTGGACTGAAAATATCATATTCATCATTGTAATCATCATATATTGGAGGTATAGTATCATCAAAGTAAATTTCCTCCTCCGTGCTTGGGGGACTAAAAATATCATACTCATCAAAACCAGCTTCCCCAAGCTTAGACTTTTCCATATCATTAGCAATAATGGTGTTCAAAGAATTCATACTAATAACATCGCTATTAGCATGCAAATAAAGTTCCATAGGTTTTTTTAATTTTCTCTTCAAACACTTCATGTCCTAACTCAAGATAAATACTATAAAGCTCTCTAATTTTGCTGTTGTTTTCCATTAAGCCTAACTAGTGAAAATAAAAACAAGAAACAAAAAGATATAATTGCAGAATCTAAAGGAAATAACTTTGAGCACTCACACCGGAGGATGTGAGTACCTTTTACCTTACCTCCCCGGCAACGGCGCTAGAAAATACTTGTTGGCGAGTGGTTGATGTGGGAGCTTCTTCTTCTTCAATCCCAAGCAACGGCGCCAGAAAATAGCTTGATGTATATGCACTTCTATTCTTGTAGACAGTTGTTGGTCCTCCAAGTGTAGAGGTTTGTAGAACAGCAGCAAGTTTCCCTTAAGTGGATTACCCAAGGTTTATAGAACTCAGGGCAGAAGTGGTCAAAGGTATCCCTCTCAAGCAACCCTTCAATCAAGATACAAGAAGTCTCTTGTGTCCCCAACACACCCAATACAGTTGTCAGGTGTATAAGTGCACTAGTTCGATGAAGAGATAGTAAAATACAAGTGGTATGGATAATTATAAGTGGTAACAGTGCCAGAAAATAGCTTGATGGCGTGGAAGATACTAAAGGAAAACTAAATAAAGATGGAAGCAAACAAACATGTAACAGATCTAGTTGCAAATGGTGTTTCAATTCTTAGAAACAAGGCCTAGGGATCATACTTTCACTAGTGAACACTCTCATATAAATATCTCCTCGTTATGATACTACTCTGAACTACTCTCCGGTTGGACACTCTAATCCATGGTAGGGCTATAACAACACACCTCAAAGTTCGCTTTCTGCATCTAGATAACCCCACACTGTCACCTTGAGCACTAGATGGTTCCAACAAACACCACAATTTCATAAAGACATCCAACTCCAAATATAACTCATAACAAGTATTTGTAATCTCTAGCCTAAGTGCCACCAGGGTGTGCACGCTCTCACTTTCACACACATGGGGAGAGTAGAGATCTATTAAAGCACTTGAGTAGCAAGGTAGATCTACTTGATTACAAAGCTCATGATCACAATATGATCATTCCTAGAGAGAGATGAACACATAGCTACCGGTAGAAACCTTAGCCTCGAGAGAGAACTACTCCCTCCTCATCATGGGAATCAGCAACGACGATGGAGATGATGGTGGAGATCGATGGAGATGGCTCCGGGGGCACTTCCCCGTCCTGGCAGGGTGCCGGAATAGAGACTTTCTGTCTCCCAAATCTCCCCTTCGGTGGCGGCGGCACTACGGAACTTTTTGTGGCTAGAGGCTGGATGATTTAGGGTTTTCCCATCGGAGGCTTCTTATAGGCGCAAGGGCAACTTCGGTGGAGCCCGGAGGGGCCCACACCACCCTATGGTGTGGCTGGCCCCTGGCCCCTCTCCGTCTCGTCTTCTGGCTCCGTGTTCCCCTCGGTGAAATATTGACTTTGGCTTTTGTCCCGTCCAATTCCGAGAATATACATTTTCTGACTTTCTAGAACCAAAAACAGCAGAAAATAGGCAACTGGCACTGTGGCATCTTGTTAATAGGTTAGTTCCAAAAAATGTGTAAAAGTACTCCAAAGTGTAGACAAAACATAAGAAAGTAGATATAAAACAAGCATGGAACATCAAAAATTATAGATATGTTTGCAACGTATCACGGGCAAGGCTAGGCCGCGCCAGGGGTGGTGTGGGCCCCTCCGGCACCCCCTCGGCCTCCCCTCTCGCCTATAAGAAGCCTCCGATGAGAAAACCCTAAATCCGGAAGCCTCTAGCTATGAAAAGTTCTGCAGCGCTGCCACCACCGAACGGGATATTCGAGGGACAGAAAGTCTCTGTTCCAGCACCCTGCTGGGACGGGGAAGTGCCTCCAGAGCCATGTCCATCAATCTCCACCACCATATCCATCGCCGTTGCTGATTCCCATGATGATGAGGGAGTAGTTCTTCCTCGAGGCTAAGGGTTTTACCGGTAGCTATGTGTTCATCTCTCTCTCTATGCATGATCATATTGTGATCATGAGCTTTGTAATCAAGTAGATCTACCTTCCTACTCAAGTGCTTTAATAGATCTCTAGCTCTCCCCATGTGTGTGAAAGTGACAGCATGCACACCATGGTGGCACTTAGGCTAGAGATTACAAATACTTGTTATGAGTTATGTTTGGAGTTGGATGTCTCTATGAAATTGTGGTGTTTGTTGGAACCATCTAGCGCTCAAGGTGATAGTGTGGGGTTATCTAGATGGGGAAAGCGAACTTTGAGGAGTGCTGTTATAGCCCTACCATGGATTAGAGTGTCCAACCAGAGAGTAGTATCATGAAGAGAATATATTTATATGAGAGTGTCCACTAGTGAAAGTATGATCCCTAGGCCTTGTTTCTAAGCATTGAAACACCGTTTGCAACTAGATCTATTACATGTTTGCTTGCTTCCATCTTTATTTCAGTTTGCCTTTAGTCTCTTCCACACCATCAAAGCTCTTTTCTGGCACCATTACCACTTATAATTATCCATACCACTTGTGTTCACTATCTCTTTGCCGAACTAGTGCACCTATACACCTGACAAGTGTATTGGGTGTGTTGGGGACACAAGAGACTTCTTGTATATTGATTGCAGGGTTGCTTGAGAGGGATACCTTTGACCACTTCCTCCCTGAGTTCAATAAACCTTGGGTAATCCACTTAAGGGAAACTTGTTGTTGTTCTACAAACCTCTGCACTTGGAGGCCCAACAACTGTCTACAAGAATAGAAGTGCGTAGACATCAGGGAACGCTTTCAACATTGCACTTACTATTCAGTTGATATCATGTTCTTTTGTTTATGGATCCCGGCGGTGTGAAATAAAAGGGGAGCTTATAAGCTCATGGAGTTTGTATGTGTGTTAGAGAAATGCTTGAGCGGCTAGCCTAAGCCATGCGTAATCATGGTGGAAACTTGCAGCATAACCATAGTGAGAATTCTAAGAAGCATCCTCAATAAAAACCTATGCAAATAGCAAATAAAAAGATCGCTGAGATGCTCATTGTCTGTTGCCTTGTCATTTTGATATGGGATAGCTCCTGTGTCATGGGGCAAGGGGTACCCCGTTGGCGATTCTCTAGGATACGCATGTATTTACAATGAAAAGAACTTACTTGTGACTAAAGTTGAGTAGCATGAGGTTTGGTACTCATAAGCAAGGAGCATGAGATTTTCAACTTATAACTTGTCAAGCATATCCTCATATTTGTGTCACTTTAACCTTAATCACCTCAGTATGCTTATGATAGGGGCAATGAGAGCTGAAAGCTAGTAAGTACCATAATTTTTGGAAGCTCTTTATGAAACTTGAAATCCCTGCTTCCCTCTATGAAGGGCCTATCTTTTACTTTTTAGTTGAGTCAGTAAATCTATTCCTTTCTACCTTAAGAAAGTATTTGAGTTGTTATGATTCAATCATTCATATGATGATATATTCAATCATGTTTCTTATGTTCCTTGTTTTGCACACTGCTCTTATCTTAGTGAATATTACTTTGAAAGCTACCATTGAAAACCCCATTATGTTTGACTCCTGCAATTTGTTAACCGTTTTCTTACTAAGAACAAAGTTTGCCATTACCAATTATGATTTACTTTATGTTTATTGTGTTTCCTTTACTCATTGCAAGTTAAGTTATATAATAGTGATTTGTTTCCTATTATGATTTGTGTATTGATGAATGTGATGCTTCTTCTCTGTATCCTCTTTATCGACACTTCACTCCATAAACCAGGGGTCATGTTTATTGAGCTTAGTTTTCGCTTGGGGACAAGCGAGGTCTAAGCTTGGGGGAGTTGATACGTCCATTTTGCATCACTATTCTATATCATAATTTACTGTTATTCATTGATATATTTCATATTAAGAAATGATACTTATGTTATTTCATCTATTTTTGCATGGTTGATGACTTTTGGAGGATGAACCACTGAAGTCAGGATTCTGATGGAAAAGGCACTATCCAGGTGCAAAATTGGTGAAGATCAGGAAATTCTAGAAAATATACGGGAATTCCTATTTTCTAGAAGACGAAGGAGGCCAGAAGGGGAAGTGGAGATGGGCCACAGGGGGCCCACACCACCCCCTGGTGCGGGCCGCCTCTAGCCGCGCCACCAGGTGGTGTGACCACCCTGGCCCACCTCTGGCATCGCCCTTTGGCGTATATAATCCCCTCGAAACCCTAAGACTCAGGGAGCAACCACAGAAAGGTTCCACCGCCTCTGTGAGGCGGAAACTATAGAGAGAGAAAGAGCTCTCCGGCAGGCAGAAATCTGCCGGGGAAATTCCTTCCCAGAGAGGGGAGATCGTCGCCATCAACACTGTCATCAAGCTAGACTTCATCGGGATCATCATCATCATCTCCACCAACACCATCTCCACCACTCTATACCGCTATAACAATTGGGTTGAATCTTGCATAGTTCTTAGGGGAAACTTTTCAGGTGTTGGTTACTTGTTGTAGTCGATGCTATTGAGTGGAACCATTGAATTATTATTCATGTTCAGATTGTTACTTATCATTATTTCATCTCTGATCTTGATCCATATGATGTCTCGTGAGTAGTTCGTTTAGTTCTTGAGGACATGGGAGACGTCATGTTGTTAGTAGTGGAATTGTGTTGAGGAAGATTTAATGGTTTGATATTTAAGTTGTGGTGCTATTCTTCTAGTGGTGTCATGTGAACATCGACTACATGATGCTTCACCTTTATGGGCCTAGGGGAATGCATTGTGTATTTGGATACTAATAGTGGGGTTGCCAGAGTGATAGAAACCTGAACCCACGTTAGGAAACCTTTGCATAAGGGAGTGTAGGATCTCAGAGTTTAAGGCTGTGGTTAGGTTTTTATCTTAATTACTTTCTTGTAGTTGCGGATGCTTGCAAGGGGTATAATCACAAGTATGTATTAGTCCTAGGAAGGTCAGTACATTAGCATAGGTTCACCCACACAACACTTATCCAACCAAAGAAGATTAATCAACTATATGAAGCAAAAGCACTTGAGATATTCCCATGTGTCCTTGAGAACGTTTGGTCATCTTAAGTAATACAACCGGCTTGTCCTTTGCTAAAGAAAGGATTGGGCCACTTGCTGCAATAATTATTACTGTCTTTTATTTACTCATACTCTATTATCTGCATTATCAAAAACCCCTAAAAATCCGTTTGCTAAGTATTTACAGAGAATTCCTGATCCAATCCACTTGTCAACACCTTCTGCTCCTCGTTGGGGTTCGACACTCTTACTTATCAAAAATATTGCGATACACCCCCTATACTTGTGGGTCATCACTTGTATGCTTGCAAATTATAAGTTGGGAGTTATCAAAACCATGTTATCATGGGGTCTGCTTTCAACATTGCACTAATTATTTAGTTGATATCATGTTCTTTTGTTTATGGATCATGGCGGTGTGAAATAAAAGGGGAGCTTGTAAGCTCATGGAGTTTGTATTTGTGTTAGAGAAACGCCTGGGCGGCTAGCCTAAGCCATGCCTAATCATGGTGGAAACTTGTAGCATGACCATAGTGAGCATTCTATGAAACATCCTCAATAAAAACCTATGCAAATAGGAAATAAAAATATCGCTGAGATGCTCAATGTCTGTTGCCTTGTCATTTTGATATGGGATAGCTCTTATGTCATGGGGCAAGGGGTACCCCGTTGGTGGTTCTCTATGATACACATACACTTATAATGATAAGAACTTACCGGATACCAAAGTTGAGTAGCATGAGGTCTGGTACTCATACTCAAGGGGCATGAGATTTTCAACTTATAATTTGTCAAGCATATAACTCATAGTTTTCCTCACATTAACCTTAATCGCCTCAATATGCTTATGATAGGGGCAATGAGAGCTGAAAGCTAATAAGTACCATAATTTTTGGAAGCTCTTTATGAAACTTGAAATCCCTGCTTCCCTCTATGAAGGGCCTATCTTTTACTTTTTAGTTGAGTCAATAAACCTATTCCTTTCTATCTCAAGCAAGCATTTGAGTTGTTGTGATTCAAGCATTCATATGATGTTTTATTGAATCATGTTTCTTATGTTCCTTGTTTTGCACACTACTCTTATCTGAGTGAATATTACTTTGAAAGCTACCATTGAAAACCCCATTATGTTTGACTCCTGCAATTTGTTAACCATTCTCTGACCAAGAACAAAGTTTGCCATTACCAATTATGATTTACTTTGTGTATCTTTATTGTGTTTCCCTTACTCATTGCAAGTTAAGTTATATAATAGTGAGTTGTTTTCTATTATGATTTGTGTATTGATAAATGTGATGCTTCTTGTCCGTATTCTCTTTATCGACACTTCACTCCATAAAACCGTGGTCATGTTTATTGAGCTTAGTTTTTGCTTGGGGACAAGCAAGGTCTAAGCTTGGGGGAAGTTGATATGTCCATTTTGCATCACTATTTAATATCATAATTTATTGTTATTCATTGATATATTTCATATTAAGAGATGGTACTTATGTTATCTCATCTATTTTTGCATGATTGATGACTTTTGGAGGATGAACCTGAAGGAAATATGCCCCGAGAGGCAATAATAAAGTTGTTATTATGTATTCCTTGTATATGATAGATGTTTATTTTGCATGCTATAATTGTATTGATAGGAAACATCAATACATGTGTGTTTAATAAACAAAAAGGGTTCCTAGTTATGCCTCTCTTATAGACTAGCTTGTTGATTAACAAGATGATCAAGGTTTCCTGATCATGGACATTGGATGTTGTTAATAACAAGGTCACAACATTTGTGAAATGATGTGATGAACATTCATCCGAAGTATAGCATTACGATCAAGTCATTATGTTTATATTGCTATAACATCATACGAAGTAATCTTTATCCTTAGACCATGAGATCATGTTAATTGCTAACACCGGAAGAGTATCTTGATAACATCAAACGTCACACCGTAACAGGGTGACTATAAAGATGGGTTCAGTACTACGAAGGTGTTATGTTGAGGCTCATGGATCAAGAGTGGAATTTGTCAATCCAGATGACGGATAGATATACTCTGGGCCCTCTCGATGATATCACATTAGGATAGCTTGCAAGCAAGTGATGTGATCACTAGAATGTTATATCACGGGAACGAGAAAAGAGTGCATGTCGGTAACAAGATCAAACTAGGTATGGAGATACCGATGATCGAATCTCGGACATGTAATATATTGAGAGACAAAGGGATTTAGTTACAAGCGTTAAAGGTTCTCACGATCACAGGAGTCATCGTTGAATGTGTAGGAGTCAGTACGGATCTCCAGGTCCCGCTGCTGATTATTGATCAGAGAAGGGTCTCGATCATGTCTTCATTATTCGCGAACCGTAGGGTGGCACACTTAAGAGTTACCGGACACCATTTTGGAGCATATATGTTTCAGACGAAAGAATTGCAAAGCACAGGAATTGTTTCAATAGAAACCGGAAATTGTTTCAGGTGAAATTGCAGAAGGTGGTTCTGCATGTGATATTGAAATGTTGCAAGGAGCTATATGTGAATGTTTGTTAATTAAATTAATTAACAAAATTCTGAATAAATTTAATAAAAAGAGTTTTATTAAATGAGAGAGCATTAAATTTGGAGAAATTTAATGCATTTAAAGTGGAGACTTTAAAAGGGAATGTGAAGAGGCATTTTAATGTGGAGGGGTTACCACCACATGAATGGGGGAGGTGAGGTCACCCCATGCGCCAACCATGGAGAGAGGGCACCCCTCCTCCTATAAAAGGCCACCCATTCCTCCTTCATCCACACACCTCCTTGTGAAGGATCTCTCTCCCCTCTAGAATTATTCCCCATGGTCTCGGATTAGCGAGATACATGTTCCTGGTGGCATTTAAATGCAGGAAGGAGTTGTGCTTCCATTTGGATCGCTGGAGCGAGGAGGTGGAGGTTGTTCGGTGGCTTGAACGTGTGTGCGAGTGCGGATGCGCTGCTGAGTTGCGGCGCTCGTACTTCCTCACGATCTTGAGATCGGCAAGTGTACGACTACATCAACCACGAGTTCCTACTCGTTAACAAAGCTCATTGTCTTCGATGGTAAGTTCTCCATGGATGTATGTCCACCCGTTGCTATGTATCTAGTAGATAGATCTTGGCGTATAGTTCTCATCGTAGGAATTTTTTGTTTTCTATGCTGCGGACCCAACAGTGGTATCAGAGCCTGATTTATGCGTAGGTGCTTTGCACGGGTAGTACACATATGTTTATATGTGGGCGATGATGATCATGTTATTGCATCTTCTATGTACTTTGGATATTGGTGGCATAGTGGGATGAAGCGGCCCGGACCAACCTTACATGTCATCGTACATGAGACCGGTTCCACGACTGACATGCAACTTGTTTTGCATAAGTGGCTGGCGGGTGTCTGTCTCTCCTACTATAGTCAATATATGATTTACAACGAGTTGCTAATAACTTGGTTATCCTCGTTGTGGTTCATGTTCGTAGGTAAGACCGGTTCTATCTCCGAAAGCCCTAAGCCACGTAAAACTTGCAATTGATAAATTAGAGGCGTCTAGTTTAGATCGTTGTTGGGCTAGTGTTTTGATATGGTATTGTTATAAGTAGATGTATGATAAATACTATTACAATTCACTTAACATGTAAGTTCCATAGACCTTGGCCTTACACACAAAGGAATGATAGAGATCATACCACGATGCAAATGATAAAGATCAAATGCATGGACCATATCACCTCATTTCACACATTAGCATCTTATATTGCTAGTTTGGCGCTTTTGGTAGCATTATATGATGATCCCTCATTTAGATATCAAGATAAAATGTGTTCTTCCTTAAGTATGCACCGTTTTGTGGATCGTGTTTTGAGGCATCACGTGATGATCGGGTGTTCTCGACTCTACGCTTTCATACAACGGGTGTAAGACAGATTTACACACGCAAATACTAAGGTTCTTACTTGACTAGCCTAGCATGTACAGACATGGCCTCGGAACACGGACCGAAAGGTTAAGCATGAGTCATATAGTTGATATGATGCCCATATAGATGCTCGCCTTTGAAGCTACACCGACTCACGTGATGATCGGACTTGGTGTAGTGGATTTGGTTCATGTAATCACCAAAAGGACACGAGGGATGTCGGTTTTCAGTGGGAGTTCATTAGTAATTTGGATTAGTTGAACTCAATCTATCATAAACTTAGTCTAAATATACTTTACAAATTCTGTTGTAGATGGCACCACCTGCTTTTAATTTCAATGTGTTCATGGAGAAAGAGAAGCTTGCTGCGAATGGTAGCAACTTCACCAACTGGGCTATGAATTTGAGGATTCTCCTCACTGTTGCACAAAAGGAATATGTGCTAGAGGTGCCGCTAGGCCACCCACCAGCTCCTGATGCCCCTGACAAGGAAAAGAACGTCTATATAACTCGTCAGGAGGACCACAACTTAGTTCATTGTGGCATACTGTATGGGCTAGAGCCAGAACTTCGAAAACGTTTCGAAAATGGCAATGCCTTTGATACCATGGGAGAATTGAAAATGATTTTCGATACCCATGCTGCCATAGAGAGTTATAGTGCTACAGAAAAGTTCTTTAGCTGCATGATGGAGGAAAACAGCTCCGTTAGTGAGCACGTACTCAAAATGTGCAGGTGCACGCCGATAAGCTTGTGTCCTTGGGAATAACGATTCCCATTGACTTAGGCATACATCGTATTCTCCAATCTCTGCCACCTAGCTACAAGAGCTTCGTGATGAACTATAATATGCAGGGCATGAAGAAGTCTCTTCCCGAGCTTCTGTCAATGCTTAAGACTGCAGAAGTGGAGATTAGGAAAGAACATAAAGTGTTGATGATCAATAGGACCACCGGTTTCAAGAAGGACAAGAAAGGCAAGAACAAGGGAAAGAAGGGTGGCAGTGTGTTTGCCACGCTGAAAAAACCGAGCTGGCCCTAAGTCGACACAAGTGCTACTATTGCAAGGGGTCGCCATTGGGCAAGCGCCCCAAGTATTTGGCGGACAAGAAGGCCGAAAGGCAAACAAAGGTATATGTGATATACATGTTATTGATGTGTACTTGACTAGTACTCATGATAGCACTGGGTATTTGATACGGGATCGGTTGCTAATATATGTAACTCGGTTCGGGGCTGCGGAACAAGCGACAACTAGCAAGGGATGAGGTCACGATGCGAATCGGCAATGGATCAAGAGTTGATGTGATCGCCGTCGAACGCTGCCTCTCCATATGCCGTCGGGATTAGTTATAAACCTGAATAATTGTTATTTGGTGCACCTTGAGCATGAACATTGTATCCGGATCGTGTTTGATGCAAAGTGGTTATTAGTTTAAGTCTGAAAACAATGGTTGTTCGATTTATATGAATAATATCTTTTATGGTCATGCACATGTTGAATGGTTTATTTACATTGGATCTCGATAGTAGTATTACACATATTCATAATGTTGATGCTAAAAGGATTAAACTTGATAATGATATATCTACATATATGTGGCCGCCGTCTAGGTCATATTGGCGTTAAACGCATGAAGAAACTCCATTCTGATGGACTTTTGGAATCACTTGATTTTGAATCATTTGATACATGTGAGCCATGCCTTATGGGCAAGATGTCTAGAATGCCGTTTTCTGGTTCAATGGAATGGGCGACAGATTTATTGGAAATCATACATACTGATGTGTGTGGACCAATGAGTGTGTGTGAGGTGGATATCGTTATTTTGTTACTTTCACGGATGATTTGAGTAGATACGGGTATATCTATTTGATGAAACATAAGTCTGAAACCTTTGAAAGGTTCAAAGAATTTCAGAATGAAGTGGAAAATCATCATAACAGAAAGATCAAATTTCTGCGGTCCGACCGTGGAGGAGAGTATCTTAGTTACGAGTTTAGCACACATATGAAAGACTGTGGAATAGTTTCACTACTCACGCTGCGGAACACCTGGCGTAATGGTGTGTCGAGCGTCATGTCGTACTTTATTAGATATGGTTCGATCTATGATGTCTCATTCGACTTGCCACTGTCATTTTGGGGTTATGCTTGGAAACCTGCATTCACTTTAAATAGGGCACCATCTAAATCCGTTGAAAAGACACCGTATGAATTATGGTTTGGAAATAAACCTAAGTTGTCATTTCTTAAAGTTTGGGGATGCGATGTTTATGTGAAGAAACTTCAACCGGATAAACTCGAACCCAAAGCAGAAAAATGCGTCTTCATAGGATACCCTAAGGAAACGATTGGGTATACCTTCTATCTCAGATCCGAGGGCAAGGTCTTTGTTGCTAAGAATGGATCCTTTCTTGAGAAGGAGTTTCTCGCGAAAGGTGTGAGTAGTCGGAAGGTAGAACTCGAAGAGGTTATGGAACCTTCTCTTCATGAAATGGCGAGTAGCGCAGCTCTAGAAGTTGTTTCGGAGTTGACTTCGCCTAATGAAGAGAGAGCTAATGATATTGATCATGAAACTCCGAAAGAGGACACTACCGAACCTCGCAGGTCAAGCAGGACACGTGCAGCTCCTGAACTGTACGGCAATCCTGTTATGAATTTCATGATTGATGAAATAGAACACCCTGTGATGTATGAAGAAGTGATGATGAGCCTTGATTCCAACAAATGGCTAGAAGCCATTAAATCCGAGATGGAATCCATGTACGAAAACCAGGTTTGGACCTTGGTGGACTTACCTCACGATCGAAAGGCCGTTGAGAATAAATGGATTTTCAAAAGAAAAACGGATGCTGATGGTAATGTAACCATCTATAAGGCTCGACTTGTCGCAAAGGGGTTTCGACAAATTCAAGGAGTTGGCTACGATGAGACATTGTCTCCCGTAGCGATGCTTAAGTCGGTTAGGATTATGTTAGCAATTGTTGCATATTTCGATTATGAAATATGGCAGATGGATGTCAAAACTGCGTTCCTCAATGGTAATATTGAAGAAGAGTTGTATATGATACAACCTAAGGGTTTTGTCGATCCTAAGGATGCTGATAAGGTGTGCAAACTTCAGCGATCCATCTATGGACTGAAGCAAGCATCCCGGAGTTGGAATCTCCGCTTTGATGAGGTGATCAAAGAGTTTGGATTTGTCCAAACTTATGGAGAGGCTTGTATTTACAAGAAAGTGAGTGGGAGCAATGTGGCATTTCTGATATTATATGTGCATGACATATTATTGATTGGAAATGGTATAGATCTTTTAAATAGTGTTAAAAGTTATCTAAACAGCAAATGTTCGATGAAGGACCTTGGTGAAGCTTCATGTATATTAGGCATTAAAATCTATAGAGATAGATCAAGACGCCTAATTGGGCTATCGCAGAGTACATACCTTGATAAGATATTAAAGAAGTTTAATATGGATGAAGTAAGAAGGGTACTTACCTATGTTGCAAGGCAAGACATTGAGTAAGACTCAAAGTCCGACTACTGGCCGGAAGAAAGAGATAATGGAGAAGATCCCCTATGCCTCAGCCATAGGCTCTATAATGTATGCCATGCTATGTACAAGACCGGATGTGGCACATGCTATTAGTTTGACTAGTAGGTACCAATCTGATCCAGGTTTGGAACACTGGATAGCGGTCAAGAATATCCTTAAGTACTTGAGAAGAACTAAGGATATGTTTCTTGTATACGGAGGTGAAGAAGAGCTAGTCGCTAAGTGTTATGTCGATGCTAACTTTGACACTGATCCGGATGACTCTAAGTCTCAATCCGGATACGTATTTCTCTTGAGCAGAGTAGCGATTAGTTGGAGGAGCTCCAAACAACCTGTGGTGGCTGGATCAACGAGGCGGAATATGTTCTTTGCTTGAGCGGTAGCGAGGAAGCGGTTTGGATGAAGGAGTTCATACGGAACTAGGTGTGGTTCCTAGTGCGTTGGACCCAATGGTGATCTATTGTGACAATAATGGAGCCATAATAGCCAAGGAACCAAGGTCTCTAAGAATTCCAAGCATATTAAGCGCGGTTTCACTCCATCCGAGCATGTCAAGGATGGAGATATAAAGATTTAAAGTGCACGGACCTGAATGTAGCAGATCCGTTGACTAAAGTACTCCCTAGGGCAAAACATGATCAACACCAGAACTCCATGGGTGTTAGATTTATCACTATATAAACTAGATTATTGTCTCTAGTGCAAGTGGGAGACTGAAGGAAATATGCCCTGAGAGGCAATAATAAAGTTGTTATTATGTATTCCTTGTATATGATAGATGTTTATTTTGCATGCTATAATTGTATTGATAGGAAACATCAATACATGTGTGTTTAATAAACAAAAAGGGTTCCTAGTTATGCCTCTCTTATAGACTAGCTTGTTGATTAACAAGATGATCAATGTTTCCTGATCATGGACATTGGATGTTGTTAATAACAAGGTCACAACATTTGTGAAATGATGTGATGAACATTCATCCGAAGTATAGCATTACGATCAAGTCATTATGTTTATATTGCTATAACATCATATGAAGTAATCTTTATCCTTAGACCATGAGATCATGTTAATTGCTAACACCGGAAGAGTATCTTGATAACATCAAACGTCACACCGTAACAGGGTGACTATAAAGATGGGTTCAGTACTAAGAAGGTGTTATGTTGAGGCTCATGGATCAAGAGTGGAATTTGTCACTCCAGATGACGGATAGATATACTCTGGGCTCTCTCGGTGATATCACATTAGGATAGCTTGCAAGCAAGTGATGTGATCACTAGAATGTTATATCACGGGAACGAGAAAAGAGTGCATGTCGGTAACGAGATCAAACTAGGTATGGAGATACCGATGATCGAATCTCGGACATGTAATATATCGAGAGACAAAGGGATTTAGTTACAAGCGTTAAAGGTTCTCACGATCACAGGAGTCATCGTTGAATGTGTAGGAGTTAGTACGGATCTCCAGGTCCCGCTGCTGATTATTGATCGGAGAAGGGTCTCGATCATGTCTGCATTATTCGCGAACCATAGGGTGGCACACTTAAGAGTTACCGGACACCATTTTGGAGCATATATGTTTTAGACGAAAGAATTGCAAAGCGCAGGAATTGTTTCAATAGAAACCGGAAATTGTTTCGGTTGAAATTGCAGAAGGTGGTTCTGCATGTGATATTGAAATGTTGCAAGGGGCTATATGTGAATGTTTGTTAATTAAATTAATTAACAAAATTCTGAATAAATTTAATAAAAAGAGTTTTATTAAATGAGAGAGCATTAAATTTGGAGAAATTTAATGCATTTAAAGTGGAGACATTAAAAGGGAATGTGAAGAGGCATTTTAATGTGGAGGGGTTACCACCACATGAATGGGGGAGGTGAGGGGTCACCCCCATGCGACCATGGAGAGAGGGGGCACCCCCCCTCCTCCTATAAAAGGCCACCCATTCCCACCTTCATCCACACACCTCCTTGTGAAGGATCTCTCTCCCCCTCTAGAATTATTCCCCCATGGTCTCGGATTAGCGAGATACATGTTCCCGGTGGCATTTAAATGCGGAAGGAGTTCTTTGCTTCGCTAGATCGCTGGAGCGAGGAGGTGGAGGTTGTCCGGTGGCTTGAACGTGTGTGCGAGTGCGGATGCGCTGCTGAGTTGCGGCGCTCGGACTTCCTCACGATTTTGAGATCGGCAAGTGTACGACTACATCAACCACGAGTTCCTACTCGTTAACAAAGCTCGTTGTCTTCGAGGGTAAGTTCTCCATGGATGTATGTCCACCCGTTGCTCTGTATCTAGTAGATAGATCTTGGCGTATAGTTCTCATCGTAGGAAAATTTTTGTTTTCTATGCTGCGGACCCAAAAGAACCACTAGAGTCAGGATTCTCATGGAAAAAGCACTGTCCAGAAGGGGAAGTGGAGATGGGCTATTGATGGCTCAAAATATATCGAGCTCGTTGGGAACCCTAAGAGGAAGGTATGTTGAGCACAACAGCAAGTTTTCCCTCAGTTATGAAACCAAGGTTATCAAACCAGTAGGAGAAAGGAAACAACCCCAAGGTGTTGTTTCCAACTTGGAATCCTGCACAACACAACCACAAAACATTGCCCCAACTTACAGTGAGGTTGTCAATCTCACCGATTTGCTGAAAACAAAGGATTAAATGTATTGTGTGGAAGATAGTAATTGTTTGCAGAAAGTAAACAGTAAAACTATAAATAGTAGATGGTAGATTGATGGTAAAAGAATGGACCGGGGTCCATAGTTCACTATAGGTGATTCTCCTTAAGATAGATGACATGTTGGGTGAACAAATTACAGCGGGGCAATTGATAGACACTAAGAAAGCATACATGCATATACTAATCATCTTGACTCCTATGAGATTTAATTGGGCATTACAACATTATACATAGACCGTAATCCAACTTCATCTATGATTAATAATCCACCTTCAGGTTATCATTCGAACCCCCTCCAGTATTAAGTTGCAAGCAACAGATAAGTGCATTAAGCAAAGTGTGTAAAGTAAACAATACGATTTCCCCATGGACAAAGGATTGTAGTTTTCTCCCTAGTAGCAACAGTACATCTAGTACCCACTTCCTGTCACTTCCCCAGATTACTAGAGGCATGAACCCACTATCGAGCATAAATACTCCCTCTTGGAGTTGCTAGCATCTACTTGGCCAAGATAGCTACTAACAATGGAAAGCATGCAAGATCACAAATAACATAGACATGATAGAATCAATAATCAATCTGAAATAGCATCTCAATATCCATCGGATCCCCGCAAACACAACATGTAGGATTACAAATAGATGATCTTGATCATGAACGGAGCTCACAAGATCTAAACATGATAGCACAAAGGAAGAGAACCAACCATCTAGCTACTACATGGACCCGTAGTCCAGGGATGAACTACTCACGCATCACACCGGAGGCAGTCATGATGATGAAAAAGGCCTCCAAGGTGATCTCTCCCCTCCGGCAGGGTGCTGAGAAGAGCTTCGGATCCCTCCCGATCTAGGGATGGAGATGATGGCGGCTACAGACTCTTTCGTGGAATTTTTCGGGTCTTTGATCGGGTACTTAGGGTTTTCGTCCTGGGAGGCTTTTATAGGCGGAAGGGCTAGGTTGGTGGAGCACTAGGGGGCCCACACCCCCTGGTGGCATGCCCCCCTAGGCCGCGCTGCCACCAGGTGTGGCCGCCCTGGTGCGCCACTTCGTCTCCCCTCTAGACTCCATGTTGCTTCGGCTAAAATATTAACTTTGGCTTTTGTCCGGTCCAATTTCGAGAATATTTCCTTACTCGATTTTCTGAAACCAAAAACAGCAGAAAACAGGCAAATGGCACTATGGCATCTTGTTAATAGGTTAGTTCCATAAAATGTGTAAAAATACTCCAAAGTGTGGAAAAAACATAAGAAAGTAGATATAAAACAAGCATGGAACATCAAAAATTATAGATATGTTTACGACGTATCAGCCACAGGGGGCCACACCACTCCCTGGCACGGCCCCCCTAGGCGGCACCACCATGTGGTGTGGCCACCCTGGCCCACCTCCGGCATCGCCCTTCCGCGTATATATTCCCCTCGGAAACCTAAAGTTCTAGGAGCAACCATAGAAAGTTTTTGCCACCTCTACGGGGCGGAAACTACAGAGAGAGAAAGAGCTCTCCGACAGGCAGAAATCTGCTTGGGAAATTCCTTCCTGTCGTGGTGGTGTCACGGCAGATGCTTTGTATTTGATTCACTTTCACAGATTACAAGTGCTCCTTGAGTTGTATTGGAGAGAGGAGGAAGAAAGAACTCTCTTACTCTCACCACTAGCTAGCCCTCAGTCGCTTGCTAGAAGAACATAACCTCTAAAGACCAACCCTTTCTACAGAGGCCCTAGCCCTCCTTATATAGGGGTGGCTAGGTCTCTAATTAGGGCATACGTGGAGGCATATTCCAAGGGATATGCCTCCTCCCAAAATAGTAAGCCGACCGGGTCACTTTATCCCAGTGTCATCCTTGCAGAGGCTACGTGAGCCTCTACGGCGCCCGCGTCATCCGACATTGGCATCGTCACCTTTGTCGGCCATGCCTCGGTGGTCCTGCCTCTGTCCGCTTCGCTCACGCTATGCATACAGTGGTCACCTTTGACCAGCGAGATACCTTCCTTCTCCTACAAGCTTGATATAACCCGGATCGTACCTAGTTGATCCGGCCACACCTGTTCCTACATATGAGTTAGATTCATTTGTCCGACATACGGCTTAAGTTGGTTGAGACCCAGTTAGTTGGTCATCCCCTGGTCCGGGTTACCCCGTGATTCGGCCTGCCTTGAGGCGACTCAGCCAGCATCTGCTTTGACCTTGCCGTACCTCGGCTAACTCGGCCTTTATACCCTGGTGTGACCCTACCCGGGGGTATCCCCCCAACATTAGTCCCCGAAGCTGGTGCGGTCTTAGCTGCCTTAGCCGGTAATACCACAGCAGGTTCAATTTCACTGCGCTTTGTGTTCATTCTCCGAGTTACTTCCTATCTCGGATTCCATGGGTTTACTTTCCCTTGGCACATTCCAAGTTTTTACTGGCTGGTCGGGTTACCATATACCCATCCGAGTCATTCTTCCTTCTCTCGTACGCTTCCCCATGTGGAGGCTAATCATTACTTTGCCTCATTTTAAGGGCCAGGAACAGTAACCGCCGCAGTTATTGTCAGCAGTTACTATGCGCACGTTACGTCATGCCTGCCTCCTCGTTAACTGTATCATTGCGTCGCGTCATGGGATCCGCTACGCCCTGTGGTCCTTCATGTGGCTCGCTGCTGATTGGTTGATCCGGGTTGTACATGGCCACACTGTGTGGCACACCCGCACAACATGATCCTACTACCCCCTTATGGGAGTGGTTAAATAGAGGAGGGGCGCGTCCCCTGGGCTCTTTCCCCACTTCCGCGCCTCTCTGCCTCTACTTCTTCCTCATTTTCTCCCGCGACAGCGCCGCCGCCACCGCGTCTGAGTAGCAGCGCCGTCGTCGCACTGCCTCCACGCGCACCAGCGTCGCCGCCGCCTCCGCGCATCTCTTCAGCCACGGGTCGCTGCCAGTCTAGGCCACTGCCCCCACCGCCGCCAGCAAAAGTGAGGGGAGCGACCTCGAGATGACTGAGGAGGAGCTCACCGTCGCCGAGCAGGAGATGGAGGAAGATGCGGAGAGCACCGACCGTGGCGCGTGGGCAGGCTCCTGGGTTTGCCAGGATGACCTGGATTGGTTGTATCGCACCAGGCGCATCCCGGAGGGCGTCACCGCACGCCTCGCTTCTGCCGAGCTTGCCCCCTCACCCAATCCGGGTGACTATGTGGTGTTCCTTTCTCATTTCCAACGCGGATTTGGTCTCCCAGTCAGTGACTTTTTCCACGACTGGCTAAACACATACGATCTCCAGCCGCACCATCTTCCGGGTAATGCCATCACTTCTCTCTCTGCCTTTGCCTCCACCATCGAAGGTTATTCCGGACTGTGGCCCACAAAGGAGCTTTGGATCCGGTTCTTTGGCCTTCGCCGGAACGTGATTCCGAACATCTAGCTTGATCCGGAGGACAAGCAGCTCACGCAGTTCGGTGCTGCGTCCATCTCTCCCGGAAGCAGTCCATCTTCCCCCAGGTCATGGGGCTTGACTCCTTCAAGGGATGGGCCCGGACTTTCTTCTATGTCCGGAACAACACAACTGAGGATTTGATCTGGCTGCGCCCTTACACTCTGGGTCCTCCTAACCCGGATATATGGGACAAGGTCCCCAAGAAACCCACTGTCCTGGCGAACCAGGTCAACAAGAGGTTCTAGGAGCTGAAGGACTTGGGGTTGCGCAATGAGGACGCGATGATTACGTTCGTCGGCAACCGGATCTCTCCCCTCCAAAAACGCACACATAAAGTTTGTCACATGAGCTGGGGCCGTGACCCCAACCGGACCTCCTCTTTTGAGTTGAGCAATACCGAGATCCACCGTCGGGTCAAGGCCCTGTTCACCACCCACAAAAACTTCTCTTCTGAGTGGAAGTGGGGGATTGAACACTTTTTCCGAGATAGGCTTCCTCCTTCGGTAAGTCTCGTGCTTCAAACCTTTTTTGAGCTAAATCATATGTCGGTATTGTTGTCGGTTTTAATCATGTTGCCTTTTCTTTCCCTTAGATGTTTCTTCAGCAAACCATCGAGGATGGCACCGAGCCTTCCCTCAAATGGGCGCCTGACTGGGATACCTCGGACGAGGAGGAACCGGACCAGGAGATGTTCCTTCCAATGGCCGATGCGACCAAGCGACCCACCGGTAAACTCTCTTCCATTAGAGATTGGCCCAACGATGAAGATGATTCGGATGTTGAGGTGATGGAAGCATTTGACGCTGTCCCCCTTTCTTATGCTTTTTCGGCATCAGCTAACCCCGGTGGGCAGATCCATGAAGATTCTCCCCTTGCCGTGGGTGATCCTGTTCCGGTCGCGCCGAAGAAGAAGAAGAGGGGAGCTGCATCAACTTCTTCCTCTTGACCTTCTCAGCCAGCCAAAAGGCGAAAGAAGTCCGGGGACAAAACTGCCACCAAGCCTACAACCAAGGCCACAACACGGAGGGCCCAGAAGCCCAAGGAGCCTCTGACCTCGGATGAGTAAGCCTCTTGTCCCTTTGCTATTTACTTGTTCTTGTTTTATTATAGTTTCTCATCATACATTATTTGATTCAGCAGGGCCGCGGTGGAGGTCCCACAGAGTGGATCCGGCATTGCGTCGCCGCTCCAACACAGCCCTTCTCCCCCTCGCGGCCACGCCCGTTGAGCCCCATTCCAGAGGGTTCAGCGGTTGCTCCGGGTTCCAGCCCACCTCGTCCAGAGGAGGGTAACCTTGGAGCGGGGGAGACTGGCTCTGCCGAGGCAGCGGCACCCACTACTTCGGCTCCGCCACAACCAGCTACCACCGAGGTTCCTTCAGCCCCTCCGCAGAAAAAGAAAACAGTACCAGCACCATCCTCAGCCCCAGCACTAGTAGTAACAACAAAAGCAACAACAACAGCTCCAAGCCCCTCCGCCTCGTCCGAGTCTTCCCAGTCTCGGCGAGAAAGCACCAAGGCAGCTCCCAAGGGTAAATATGCCGTGACAACTTCCACTTCTCAGCAGCAACCTAAGGGCAAAAAGGCTTCTGACGCCACCAGGGCAGCGTCCATCAAGGCTGGACAGCGCACGCTCTTGTCCATGCTCCCAAAAAGGACTCCACCGCGGAAGGACGCCCCTGCCGAGCCAGCTGATGTGCAACTCGTTTTGCACACCAGCCCTGCTCTTGCCCAGGTTGAGAGGAGGGAGGCGCATGCCAAGGGTTTAGTGTCACCCCACATGCTCAGCGGCGAGCGATACCCTCCGACCTTGATCGAGTTTGTAAATAACTGGAACAAGGCGGAGTTCGTCCACAATGACGATCTCTCGGAGAAGTTCGGTCCCGCCGAATTTGCTGCGCAGATGAATAGTGCCGCCAAAGCAATTAACCTTGCAGGTCGGATGATGGAGGTACGTTACTTCATCTTTTCTTTAACATGTTGTAGATATTAGTGATATAACCATTAGTCCCCGAGCCTCCGGGGGAGTAACTTGTTACTCGGCCGGATGCTCCTTAGAAAACTAACGTAGCTCCATGATAACTTCGAATATGCACACACCTAGAGTCGTGTTAGGTTCCACTTGGCCCGGATCTTGTACACTTCGAATATGCACACACCTAGACCGGGTTAAGTTCCACTTGGCCCGGATCTTGTACACTTCGAATATGCACACACCTAGAGCCGGGTTAAGTTCCACTTGGCCCGGATCTTGTACACTTCAAATATGCACACACCTAGAGCCGGGTTAAGTTCCACTTGGCCCAGATTTTGTACACTTTGAATATGCACACACCTAGAGCCAGGTTAAGTTCCACTTGGCCCGGATTGTGTACACTTCGAATATGCACACACCTAGAGCCGGGTTAAGTTCCACTTGGCCCAGATTTTGTACACTTCGAATATGCACACACCTAGAGCCGGGTTAAGTTCCACTTGGCCCGGATTTTGTACACTTCGAATATGCACACACCTAGAGCCGGGTTAAGTTCCACTTGGCCCGGATTTTGTACACTTCGAATATGCACACACCTAGAGCCGGGTTAAGTTCCACTTGGCCCGGATTTTGTACACTTCGAATATGCACAACCCTAGAGCCGGGTTAAGTTCCACTTGGCCCAGATTTTGTACACTTCAATATGGACACACCTAGAGCCGGGTTAAGTTCCACTTGGCCCGGATTTTGTACACTTCGAATATGCACACACCTAGAGCCGGGTTAAGTTCCACTTGGCCCGGATTTTGTACACTTCGAATATGCACACACCTAGAGCCGGGTTAAGTTCCACTTGGCCCGGATTTTGTACACTTCAAATATGCACAAGACTAAGCTATATTTTTGTACTCTTTTCAGGTGACCACCAACCGCCGGAGCGCTGAGTTTCAGTGTCTCCTGGACACTCACAAGATGATGCGCGCAAAGCATAATGCACTTCTCGCTGAACACGAGAAAAGGGGTAAGTTTTCTCCTTGACATTTTCCCGTTTTTCTCCATCTTTTTCTGCCGAACTAACCCATCATTCGGTTTTCGCAGCTGGGGTGGAAGCTGAGAATGCCAGCATGAGGAAGAACCTTGACCAGATAAAGGGTAAGTCATTTTTGCTCAACTTTGCTATGCTCTCTATCTCCTTATCTCCGTGGCTCGGCAAACATTCATACCTCGGCTTTGCTGGGTCAACAAACTATTTCAGCATCCCTTGAAGATAGTGTGCCCGTGCCTGATATGATGCTGCATTTTCTCGAACAAGCAGGGCAGCATCAGGCCGAGCTCAAAAAGAAAGATGATGAGCTTGCCCTCCTCCGAGCTAAAGATGATGAGATTGCCAAGCTTAAGGCAGATATGAAGAAATTGAAAGCACAGCACCAAACCGAACTCTAGAAAGCTGGCCAGGACTATACTGAAGAGCACGAGCACCTCAATCTCCAGATTGCCAAGGCCCAGGAATTACTCAAGGAGGCCGACATCAAGCTTGAGTCGGCGAATGCTGAACTTGTGCAACTCCGGGAAAAGCGCGGCAACTGCACCAAGGAGCTGTCTCGGGTTCACAGCCATATTTCTGGTAAGTTCTTTTCCTTCGACCTACATTGATCTTTCCGGGTCTACTTCCTTTACTTATTCCACCTGTGTTATGTTTTCAGGCAAGTTCCCAAAAAGTGATGTCATTGCATCCAAGGCTGTTTCCAAGTTCCGCACGCAGAGGGGTACTCCATCTGGTCCTAGCTCCATTCCTCTTGATCTCGAAGATTTGATAGTCAGCTTGTCCTCCCGACTCGAGACTGTGAGGAACTACGGCAAGGATGTTTTGGACGTAGTAATACGGATCTTCAACGCCTTTTGGCCTGAAGAAGATACTCTAGAGAATATGTCTGTTCTTTTTTCCAGGCTTATGGACTGTGAGACTCAGCTCGATCTCTGGAGAGAATCTGCTGGGCAGGCTGGAGCTGAGATCGTTCTCCACTACGTGCTTACGTTGTACGAGAATATTGACCTCAATCTCCTGACCCGGATTGGGTAGCTCGGCGCAAGGCTTGCGCTCACAGTTTCATCCAATACGCCCCCATTCAACAATGGAACGAGGGACCGAGATTTCTAGATGCCGCCGATGATGAAAACGCTGAAAATGTTGAAGATGACTCGGATGAGGACGAAGAGGACGAGGCTTCGGACGTCGAGGAAGACGAAGATGAAGCTGAAGCTGGAGCTGCACCCGCTGGTGCCGAACTACCTCCTCCTGCTGCTCCTTGAGCGAAAAAACTCTTAAATTTCATCAGATCCCCGGTATGCCGGGTGCAGTTGTATTAAACATACAAGTGATATTTTGCTACTAAGTTTTTATGCTGGATTGGCTTGGGCGTAGTCCCCGGGTTTCATTTTCTCGTTCTTCCAATTTCTTGGCTCGGCTCGTGTCTACCTTGGTTCGGTTTTATGACTTACGAGTCCGAGCTTCAAAAATTGTCTTAACAATACTTGGAAACTTTAGGATTAGCTCAAAATAATTCAGCATAATAAATCGAAAGTGAACATAAGATTATTCCGAAAAACAAACGTCGGCTCGATTATGTTCCTTTCCTTAGACGTTTTTCATGTGCTACGCAATTCCAAACTTGTTCTCTTGCTTGCCATGAAGCCAAATCTTGTTGGACAGCAGCAAGTCGAAGAGTTAGGTTTTTGGTGCTCACACATTACTAATCCGGATTAAGTGGAAAAACTTATCTCAGCCGACGTATAAATAATAAATACAGAAGATATCAAATATTATTAAGGCAGTCCCTGAGTTACTGCTCGAGGTGCCAACACTTCATTGATAAGCTCATTGTCGGCATACATACCGACATATGAGAGACTCGGATACATACACTTCTCTGCTAAGTGTAGAAAGGACGAAGTAGAGCTACATTCCATGGACGCTTGGATTCTTCGCCGGATCTATCTGCCTTGTTCTTCTCCTGTGGTTTTGCATCGATAAGATAATAAGAATCATTGTGCAATGCTTTGCTCACAATGAATGGCCCTTCCCATGGGGGGATAACTTATGCATGCCAGTGGTACGTTGTACCAACCGGAGTACCAGATCACCTTCCTGGAAGACTCGGGGTTAACTTCCCGGCTATGATAGCGTTGGAGATTTTGCTGATATATGGCGGATCTGGACAATGCCAATTCTCTCGCTTCTTCCAGCAGATCAACATCATTTTGCCGGGCTTCTTGCACTTCGGCTTCTGTGTATTGGGTGACCCTAGGCGAGTCATGCTCTATGTCGGCTGGTAATACAGCTTCTGCCCCATATACCAGAAAAAATGGCGTATATCCTGTTGATCGATTCGGAGTTGTTCTTAAACTCCACAGTACCGCTGGTAGTTCTTCTATCCAGCACCCCGCTGATCTTTGCAGCGGCTCAATGAGCCGAGGTTTTATCCCGGATAATACTAATCCGTTGGATCTTTCCACTTGTCTGTTCGATGCGGGGTGGGCTACCGAGGCAACGTCCAGCCGGATCTTCTTATCCCAACAGAATCGTGCAAACGTCCCTTCAGCAAAATTTGTGCCATTATCTGTTATGATACTGTGAGGATAACCGTATCTCAAAATGATGTCTTTGAGAAATGTCACGGCCGTAGCTCCATCACATTTTCTTATTGGCTTTACTTCAATCCATTTCGTAAATTTGTCAACCATGACCAGGATGTGGGTCATGTTTCCCCTTGCTGGTTTAAACGGGCCAACCATATCCAAGCACCATACGGCAAATGGCCATGTAATTGGTATGGTCTTGAGCTCCGACATTGGCATATGTGTCTTGGTAGCATACCTCTGACAACCATTGCATTTTCTTACCAAGTCCTCAGCTTGTTCTAAGGCACTTGGCCAGTAGAATCCCTGCCGGAAAACTTTTGCCACCAAGGCTCGGGATGAGGCATGATGCCCACACTCCCCTTGATGTATATCTCGGAGGATGTCAAGCCCTTCTTCCGGATCAACACATCGCTGGAGGACATTGGTCACACTCCTTTTGTATAGCTCGGAATTGATGATCGTGTATGCCTTTGCTCTCCTCTGAGTTTGCCTGGACAACACCTCCTCAGTGGGTAAGGTTCCATCTTTCAGGAATTGAAATATAGGTAGTGCCCAAGCTAGTATTGCTCGTACAGGGAACACATCCTCATCAATTTCCATCTGATCCATCGGCATAACCTCAACCGGATCACGCTGAGCAGTCCCCGGGTCTTGCGAAGCAGTCCCCGGGTTTGCCAAGGCAGTCCCCGGGTTTCGCGTACCACCTCCCATATCAATGTCCATGGGTACAACTCCGGATTCCGGATCTTCTGGGACGTAGATTGAGTCGGTTTCTAGGGACGGTCTGATAGATGGTTTTCTGAGGTGTTCTAATGCTACACCCGATGGAATTGCTTGTTGGGTTGATCCGAGCTTCGACAGTACATCGACAGCCTCATTTTCCACTCGGGCACATGGCGAAATTCGCATCCCTCAAAATAACTCGATATCTTCTGCACATGGAATCTGTATAATGCCATGTTTGGATCAAGGGCGTCCCATAGCCCCGACACTTGCTGAATTACCAAATCCGAGTCGCCAAAGCATTGCATCCGACGTATCTCGATTTCTTTTACCACTTTGAGCCCATGCACAAGTGCCTCATATTCAGCGACGTTGTTTGATGTTGTGAAATGGATCTGTAGCACATATTTCAACTGGTCATTCTTTGGCGAGGTTAGCACAACTCCGGTGCCTAAACCGGTTTTCGTTTTTGACCCGTCAAAGTGCATTCTCCAGTAGTTCGGATCTGGCAGTGGTGGTTCATATTGCACCTCGGCCCAATCCACAAAAAAGTCCGCCACAGCTTGAGACTTGATTGCTTCTCTTCTGTCATATTGTGGCGCGTAAGGAGCCAGCTCAATTGCCCATTTTGCAATCCTGCCACTTGCATCCTTGTTGCTCATTATCTCGGATATGGGAGCTTCACATATTACCTTGATTGGGTGCTCCTCGAAATAGTGCTTCAGCTTCTTAGCCGCCATATACACGCCATATGCCACCTTCTGATAGTGAGGATAGTTCTGCTTTGGGGTTGATAATACCTCACTTAGGTAATACACTGGTCTTTGCACCGAATTACCCTCTTCATCGCGCTCTACCACAATTACTGCACTTACAACTCGGTTGGTTGTGGCTATATAGAGCAACATTGGCTCCTTTGATAGTGGAGAGGCTAACACCGGTGTAGTGGCTAACATTTTCTTTAATTGGATAAAGGCTTCATTGGCCTGCGGCGTCCAGATGAACTTGTCCGACTTTTTCATGAGTTGATAGAGAGGCAGTGCCTTTTCTCCCAACCGACATATAAACCGACTTAACGATGCCAGGCAACCAGTGAACTTCTGGACATCGTTAAGACACTTCGGCAGTTCCATTCGCTTTATGGCCCGGATTTTAGTTGGATTGACTTCGATACCTCGGCTGGAGACAAGAAATCCGAGTTTTCCAGCCGGGACACCGAAGGTACATTTTTCCGGGTTAAGCTTCATCCGGAACCTCCTTAGGTTCGTGAACGTCTACCTGATATCGTCAAGGAGCGTTTTGCTTTCCCTGGTCTTGATAACCACATCATCCACATACACTTGTACATTTTGACCAATTTGGTCGTGCAAACATTTTTGCATACATCTTTGGTACGTTGCCCCTGCATTACGTAAACCAAATGGCATGGTGCGATAGCAATAAGCCCCATACGGGGTGATAAATGCAGTTTTTATTTGATCATCCGGATTCAGGGGTATCTGGTGGAAACCAGAATATGCATCAATGAATGACAATAGTTCACACCCAGCAGTGGAATCTATGACTTGGTCTATCCTTGGCAGTGGGAATGGATCTTTTGGACACTCCTTATTCAGGTTCGTGTAATCGATACGCATACGCCAAACCACTGCCACGTTCGGATCATCCTTCTTCTTCTCCACCAGCACCGGATTAGATAGCCAATCCGGGTAAAGAACCTCCACTACTAGGAAACAGCTTATAGATAGACAAGATATCGATTATGCATATGTAAAATATATGCCATATATATATATATATATATATAGTGGCGCACTAGAAAAATGCGCCACGAAGTTTAACTTCAATGGCGCACGAAACCAATATGCAATGTAGTCCATATTTACGTGGCGCATATTTTCTTTTCAGCGCCATCAATCAACTTGGTGGCGCATATAGACGTATGCGCCACAGAAGGTTGATGGGACCAAGCAGTAAAAAAGGGAGAGAAACTTCTGTGTTGCATATGTCCATATGCGCCACAGAAAGTGATGTTTCTGTGGCGCATATAGGTGTATGCGCCACAGAACAAGCATATAGGGGGGAAAAACAGATCCCACCCCCCTTGTGGATCGCCTTTTCAGTTTTGTAAAAAATAAACAAAAATGATAGAAACTTCAAAAAATAATTCCTTTAAGTTGTAGTTAGATTTTAGGGTATAGATCTAGACAAAATTGAAAAACATGAATTTCGATGTATTTTGCAAAAATAGGTCATGGCACGGTAAAACGGCTCTAACTTTTGCATACGATGTCGGAAAAAAATCTTTAACCTATCAAAATGATCGTCTCGAAATTTTCTACTCGATTTCAACAATAGTTGAAGGTTTTGTAGATTCCCCAAATTCCAAAAGAGTAAAAATTTATGGCATATAGAAGATTTTTTCCTGCAAAAAAATAAAAAAGGGGGAGAAACTTCTGTGGCGCATTTCCCCCATATACGCCATAGAAGTCTTGGGCGGGATTCGAAATTTGAATCCTGCCAGCGCCCTTTCTCCTTATATTTCTCCACTTCTTCTCCTTCTTCTCCCCTTCTCCTCCACTTCTACTCCCCTCCATACTTCTCCCCTCCATACTTCTCCCTCCACTTCTCCTCCCCTCCATACTTCTCCCTCCACTATTCCTCCCCTCCATACTTCTCCCTCCACTCTCCGGTGACATCCACCTCCGACCATGGCTACCTCGGTGACCTCCTCCACCTAGATGACCTCCTCCTTCGGTGACCTCCTCCACCACCACCATCTCCGGCGGTCTCCTCCAACCATCTCCGACGGTCTCCTCCAACCATCTCCGGCGAGCCCTTCCTCCACCTCTGGCGGCCTCCTCCTCCTACGACTATGACCACCTCCGACGGCCTCCTTCTCCTCCGGCCATCACATCTGATCCACCTCCGGTGACCCCCCCACCTCCCGCCAGATCTGGCCCGGGTTTTATTTTGAAATTTGAAAAAAACTTCTGTGGCGCATATTGGCCATATGCGCCACTGAAGTTTGAGACTTCTGTGGCGCATTTCGAAATGCGCCACTGAAGTTAGTTATCAGTGGCGAGGTATCGGTGGCGACTAGGAAATGCGCCACAGAAGTTGAAAAAAGGTGCACCACAGAAGAGCTGTTTCCTAGTAGTGCTCCATGATAAATCCAGCTGCTAGCAACCAAGCTATCTCATCTCCAATGACTTTTCTCCTATCTTCGGCGAAGCGGCGGAGAGGTTGCTTCACCGGCCTTGCTCCGGGTCTCACATTCAAAGAGTGCTCGGCCAACTCCCTCGTAACACCTTGCAGGTCCTGTGTGGACCAAGCAAAAATATCCTGATTCTCACGGAGGAAGCTGACAAGCTCGCTTTCCTATTTGTCATTTAACACGGCACCAATTGTTACGGTGCGCTCTGGGAACAAGTCATCAACAGGCACTTTCTTGGTATCCTTTGTGGCTTGGAATGAGATACTACCATGCGGGTTACTCAACGCCGGCATAATATTGCTGCGCGGACTGAGCCAATGTCGTCACCTCCTGTATCTTTATTTTCTCTTGCGCAATCACGAGTGACTCGGCTAGACTAGACCCGGCTGACGCACACTCAATGGAACATCGAAAATCACCATCTATGGTAATCACTCCATTTGGCCCAGGCAACTTCATCTTCAGATAACTGATGTGGCAACTTGCCATGAACTTGTTCAGTGCTGGTCTACCGAGTAACGCGTGATACGCACTTTCTAAGTTCACCACTTCAAACTCCAAATTCTCAGTTCGGCAGTTATCCCGCGTGCCGAACAATACGTCAACCCGGATCTTGCCTATGGGCTCACAAGAAATGCCTAGAACAATGCCATGGAAAGTTGTCCTTGTAGCCTGGAGCATGTTCTTTAAGATACCCAATTTGTGCATTGTATCTGCATACATGATGTTAATACTACTGCCATTGTCAATCAGTACCTTTGAGAACCTTACATTGAAATTAGGCCCAGTGAATGTTGGATCCAGCACTAGCGCATACGAACCATGTCACATCCCAAATTCTAGATTTGGCACTGCATTCATACATGTCATTGCATCATGGGCATCTTTGCAAAAAGTTTCAGTTTTAAAGCTTTTGCCAAAACCACTCCACTTTTGCTAGATCATCCCTTTTGCAAGCCTACTAGGGTTTTTGCCTTGCTTCTTTAAAAATGGCCCTTTTTGGACTTTCCAGATGTATGGTTGCGTAGAGCTCGTCTCTACGAACCCGTAGGACTTTGTTTCGTCTAAATCCGAGTCCGGGATCAAAAGTTATGGCCAATTTACCGAAGTGCAGAAAAAGTTCAGACTTGCAGACAGTACAGCGGGTTCAGATACTGTTCAAAAAAAAACCGCGTCGGCCAGCCGGACCGCCAGCCCACCGCGGCCCAGCAGCCCACCCGGTTGCCGCCTGCCAGCGAGCGGCGCATAGCAGCTACCGCGCGCGCGGCGCGCAGCCCGCCGCCGCCCGGGCCCCACCTGCCAGTGGCAGTGCTCGAGCAGACCGTGCTCGACACCAGCACGGACGCCGAGGTTCGCCGGAACGCCGATTTCTGCGGGAGTCCGTTCCGCCTCGTGTTTCTCTCCAACCCCCCCTTAAAGCCCTCGAAAACCCGATTCTTTTCCCCTCCTTGCTTCCATCTACACCGCCGCCACGTCCGAGGAATTCCTCGCCGGAGTTCGCCGTCGCCGCCGGCCGCGCCAACCCCGCCACCGCAACCGCCACCCCTGGCTGCACCCCCGCCGCCCCCTCGCAGCCACCACCGCCTTGCCGCCGTCGCCGGCTGACACTTTGCGCCGCCGCAGTGAGCCGCCAGCCTGCTCCCGCCGTCGATCTGGCCGTGAACGGCCCAGATCTCCCCTGACCGTGGGCTGACCGGTCAACTACCGGTCCACCGGACCCGCTCGTCAGCGGGAATATTCCCCGGAATATTCCCAGAATATTCCCCCGGATTTTACAGATTTTAGTAAAAATTGCAGAAAATTGTTTTAACTTCTAAAATTTGTTGAAAAAGATCTACTTGGCCAAAAATTGCAAATAAGGTATCGTTGGATTCGAAAAATTGTGTAGAATTTTATTCTGCAATAATATCCCAGGTTTACAGTATGTGTTTTCCGGAGATTAAAGAAAGTCTTAAAGTAGTAGTTAATTCGCAGAAAAAGTTCTGTAAACCTTTTTGGCGTAATTCCTTTTGGTCTAGGCCCTAATTGGAGTTACCTATCCAGTAGTATTTTTGTCAAACTTGTTCTGTACTATTTACAGCCTTGGTGCAATGTTTTGACCAAAGACCAATTAACTAGACCTCTTTTATGCAGAAATTGTTTTCTTTGCATTAAATGTTTTCTCATGCATCATGCAGTAGTAGTAAACATCAGAGAACACCGAGAGGTTACTGAAAACCTTGTTGAGCTATCATGCATGCATTTGTGCACTTGCTTATGTTTGGTATGTTGTTTATGTGTTGTTTTGTATCGTGTAGATTGTGACGAGTGCAACGCTTGTTTCTGTGAGGATTGTACCCTCGACTCCTACCGCCAAGGCAAGTAGATTCTATTTTGTTCATACCATTGTCCTACCTATTTTTCTCTTATGCATGTGTAGTGTATTTCTTTAGTTATTGTGTAGGAACTACTATGCTATGCTATATCCTATATATTGTGGTAGGAATTCTTGTAGTTGAGCCCCGCTCAGTAGATTTGCTTAGACCTGTTGTGAAGACGGGGGAAAAGGGATCACACTATGGTGGAGTTGTGTTTGCTTCAAACTAAAATAACTTAATGTTAATGAACTACCTGGGCGGAATGGTTGGATGGTCATCGGAGTGTGGTTAATGGTGGGGAATGCCGCCCAGGGTACTGAGAAGGATTGGTTCTCTTTGTTATCGTAGCTTACGTGTGCAACCATGTGCCAGTAAGAATGGGTGGCTGGTTGGACTTAGTAGGTCGTGGTGATCCGAACCCAGCGTAGCCAGAGATGTAGTGAATGATAGGTTGGGACCGGTGCGCAGTGGGGTTTGGTGATCTACTTCCCGAAAGGTCCCATCTTGGAATTCTCCCTATCATCACACAATGTGCGTGTGGTGGTACGAGCTGGGTTGGCCAGGTCATATGGGTAAAGTGTACAAACCCCTGCAGGGTGTAAAAACTAAGTACTTAGCCGTGTCCCCGGTTACGGACGATTGAGTTGCTTAATCTTGAGACTATGACATATTCTCGCTCATCCTTATTTCCTAATTACTAAAACCTGATGGGTGAACTTAATGGGTTGCTGTGACTTAAATGGTTTACGAAAGTAGGACCAATGTGTTTGAAAAGTGCAAGCTAGCCAAAGCTCCACTAGCCAAATAAGCATGTAGATGCTAGGTGCATTGTCTCCTTTATCTTAGCGCTACTTGCCATACATTCCATGTATTGACCCTTCGGGGCTGGTACGTTTCATGTTGCAGGTTATACCAATTCCGAGTGATTCGACATAGGTCGCGGTACTCCACTCGACACTTGTTCCCTCGTGGGCAATTTGAAGATGGAGTAGTATCTTTATTTGAGTTGCTACTTGATTTATGTGTGAGCTAGCCTTCGAGCTAAGCGACTTTTGTAATAAATGAATCTTCTGGATCTTCGTTATTTATGATACACGGATTATTACTTTGTTATTTCATCTATGTTCTATGTGAGCCAATGAACCGATCCAGGGATTGGCATGTTGCATAGAAGCTACAGTCTTTTCAGCACTGTAGTATTACAAACCAGGACTCGGCATAAGCTTGGGATGAACCTTGATGCTCCAAGTAATCTCCTGATCCGACCAAGGCATATACCTCGTCACGGCAGGCATAACTGCATTGACCTCCATATGTCGGCGCTGCAAGCTCTTTCTGTCTGTTTCCTCTGTGGTGAACACACAGTAACTCTGATGATGCTCTCTGTACTCATTCCTCCCCTCGTTTCCGAGGTACCTCTGATCCGGTTGATTTTGGTTTTCCACCTGATGCACTGCATCTCTTCTCTCATGGTTGTCATACCTCGGCGGAGGGGGAGGCAACATTAGCTGTTGCGTGTTCGCTCCAGAGAGCAATTGCTGCCGGGGTAACTCCTACTGAGGTTGATCATTCCGAGGTGCCTGAGCATTCCCCGAACCACCTTGTTCTATCTTACGCATCCACTCACACTGCCTTGTTGTATGACCCGCTAGGTTACTCGGATTTGGCGTGTGAAATTTACACGGCTGATCCAGCATCGACTCGTATGTATACCTTGGACGGTCCTTCTTTTCTTGCCTCTGTTTCTTCTGCTCTGGCGTCCAAGTTTTCTTTCCATCATTCCTTGGTGTCCATTGTTGCCCTCCAGTTTTCTGACGTTGATTGCCCCCTGCTCCGGGTTGATCTTGATTCATAGCGGCAACTTGCTGCGAGCTGTACCGGTAATCCGGTCTGTCATCTCTTCTTTTTTACCCTGGTAGTCATTCCTCCGGGATGACCCGGCCCCATCTCTCTGGTAGTATTCCTCGTTTGACTCGTTTGATACGAGCCTAGGCTGAGTCGGATCACCCAAGGCGTATGAATCAGCAATCCGGATCGTCTCTGCCAATGTAGTTGGCATATCCCTTTGCAATCTTTGCCACAACATGCTTGCATATCTGCACCCTTGCGCAAACCATGCTATGGCCTGTGACTTGATCACACCCTCACATGAGTTTAGCACGGTACACCACCGGGTTAAAAACTCTCGGTCAGTCTCATTCGGTCTCTGCTTGCACATTGCTAGGGTCTGTGGCCTATTCGGCCTCTGATACGTACTTGAGAAATTGCTGACGAACATTTCCTCAAAGTCGATCCAACAGTTGATACTTCCGGGCGGCAAATTGTTCAGCCCTACCCTCGCGGGCCCCTCCAACATCTGGGGTACATATCTCACAGCCCATCTCAAGTTGCTCGTGGCAATTTTCACAGCAGTTGCATAGTTTATCAACCAATCCTCCGGCTTAGTACTGCCGTCATATGTCTTTGTGCCTCTAGGTAACTGGAAGTTAGGTATCAGAGGCTCTTTCATGATCCGGGGCCCAAAACATGCTGAACCCGGTGGACCTTGACATTCAATTTGCTCCGACCTATACAGCCGATCCAGTTTTAGCCTGGCGTCATCAGGCATCAAATCCCTGCTTCCCAATCTTGACCCTATCACATGATAGTCCGGTCTTGGGTATCCTGCGTTCACCATTTCCGAATCACCATCATTATATCGGTCTTGCTCTCGTGGAGCACCTCTCTATTGCATACCTCGGCCGGCACTTTGCTCTTGCCTTGGTATATTCCGCTCCTGTGGTTGTCCTGCACCTGCCAAATTTTGTTGTCCGGCATTGCCGTTTACAACATTCCCTTGACCGGCATTGCCTTGGTCGTGATTACCTCGGCCAGCTTCACCTCGGCTCACACTCCTTCGATCCTCATTTCTCTGCACCTCTTTTCCTTTCCCTGCCCTTGTCGGGTCATATGGGACTATCTGCTTATTCCTCCTGGCCGAAGTTACGACCTCTTCTCTCCTAGGACCACCATGAGGAGACGATGCGGCTCCAGCGGATTTCTCCGGGTTACCCACCGTCGAATGAACAATCTTGGAGTCCCCAGCTCTCTCCGGGTTAGCCCTGAGCAATTCCTCATTTTGCCTGTTTGTGATCCGAACCAACTCATTGACCCTATCCTGCTGTCTTTGGCGGGCTTCACCCGTCAGACCTTCTAACTCGGATGCAGCTGCATCTGCTGCCCTGAGGTTCTTTGCCGGGGTACTATACTTCGGCAGCCCCACGGACAAACAGTTCTCAGATTCCTCAATCCTAGTATCACCCTCTCTGTTCATTTCACTCATGAGATTTCTTCCCTTCACTTTTACAGCATCTACCTTATTTGCCTTCGCGTACTCACGCAGTGTCATGTTCAATGACTGCTAAGCCGCAGCTATCTTTTTCGTACCCTCTAGTATTTTTTGCCTAGTTTCCTCTAGCTCGGCCTGTGCCTGAGCCGGATCTACCGCTGCTGCTACAGGGTTTGCCAAGCTATCCATCGCTTGCTGCAGCACATTCTCTGGCCTCTCTAGTGGAGGACCCCTACTTTTCCTCGGTGCCTTAGGAGTTACCTCCAGATCTGGTGCCGGGTCCTTGCTTGCGCTGGTGCCAGGCGCGGTCATCATCACCTCTGCACGGCCCGAGGAGCGAGTGATACACGCCCCGTGAACCACGCTAAGGGGTGGCTCGCCTCCTTTGATGACGTGTCGTGGATGAACGCAGGACACATCGACAGCAATGTAGATCTTGTGTGCGCCGAGCTTGACGAAGAGGCAGTTGCGCGGAAGAGGACGCTTGCCGAAGTAGCCAGTGTTGTCGCTGACAAAATCCAGCACTCCAAAGCGCTGAATGAGCCCGGAGACGATGCGTTCGCCGGTGCCGATGAGGTTTCCCGTCCGGATCTTGACCCCTGCTAGCGCCGCTAGCCCCACGGTGGGCGCCAACTGTCGTGGTGGTGTCACGGCATATGCTTTGTATTTGATTCACTTTCACAGATTACAAGTGCTCCTTGAGCTGTATTGGAGAGAGGAGGAAGAAAGAACTCTCTTACTCTCACCACTAGCTAGCCCTCAGTCGCTTGCTAGAAGAACATAACCTCTAAAGACCAACCCTTTCTACAGAGGCCCTAGACCTCCTTATATAGGGGTGGCTAGGTCTCTAATTAGGGCATACGTGGAGGCATATTCCAAGGGATATGCCTCCTCCCAAAATAGTAAGCCGACCGGGTCACTTTATCCCAGCGTCATCCTTGCAGAGGCTACGTGAGCCTCTGCGGCGCCCGCGTCATCTGACATTGGCATCGTCACCTTTGTCGGCCACACCTCGGTGGTCCTGCCTCTGTCCGCTTCGCTCACGCTATGCGTATAGTGGTCACCTTGGACCAGCGAGATACCTTCCTTCTCCTACAAGCTTGATATAACCCGGATCGTACCTAGTTGATCCGGCCACACCTATTCCTGCATATGAGTTAGATTCATCTGGCCGATATACGGCTTAAGTCGGTTGAGACCCAGTTAGTTGGTCATCCCCTGGTCTGGGTTACCCCGTGATTCGGCCTGCCTTGAGGTGACTCGGCCAGCATCTGCTTCGACCTTGCCGTACCTCGGCTAACTCGGCCTTTATACCCCGGTGTGACCCTACCTGGGGGTATCCCCGCAACACTTCCCGGAGAGGGGATATCGTTGCCATCAACACCGTCATCAAGCTAGACTTCATCGGGATCATCATCATCATCTCCACTAGCACCATCACCACCACTCTGTACAGCTATAACAATTGGGTTGAATCCTGCATAGTTCTTAGGGGAAACTTTCTCGGTGTTGATTACTTGTAATAGTTGATGTTATTGAGTGGAACCATGGAATTGCTGTTCATGTTCAGATTATTACTTATCATTATTTCATCTTTGATCTTGATCCATATGATTTCTCGTGAGTAGGTTGTTTAGTTCTTGAGGACATGGAAGAAGTCATGTTGTTAGTAGTAGAATTGTGTTGAGAAAGATTTAATGGTTTGATATTTAAGTTGGGGTGTCATTCTTCTAGTGGTGTCATGTGAACGTCGACTACATGATACTTCACATTTATGGGCATAGGGGAATGCATTGTGTATTTGGCTACTAATCGTGGGGTTGCTGGAGTGATAGAAACCTAAATTCCTGTTAGGAAACCTTTGCATAAGGGAGTGTACGATCTCAGAGTTTAAGGTTGTGGTTAGGTGTTTATCTTAATTACTTTCTTATAGTTACAAATTCTTGCAAGGGGTATAATCACAAGTATGTATTAGTCTTAGGAAGGTCAGTACATTAGCATAGGTTCACCCACACAACACTTATCCAACTAGAGAAGATTAATCAACTATATGAAGCGAAAGCACTTGACAATATTCTGATGTGTCCTCGCAACCGGCTTGTCCTTTGATAAAGAAAGGATTGGGCGACTTGCTGCAATTATTATTATTGTCTTTTATTTACTCGCACTTTATTTAACTGCATTATCAAAAACCACTAAAAATCCGTTTGCTAAGTATTTACAGAGAATTCCTGATCCAAACCACTTGTCAATACCTTTTGCTCCTCGTTGGGTTCGACACTCTTATTTATCAAAAATACTACGATACACCCCATATATTTATGGGTCATTAACTGCCCAGTCTCGCACCCTCCCCCTCGGCGCTCGTTGGAGGCACGTCGCTCCTCCATGGCGAACACCCTCTACCCCACCTGTCGGAGGGCCTCCAGCACCGCTCGCCGCGCGTCTTGCTCGACCACCTATCTCGATGCAGACCCAATTGTTCCGCCTCCAGCGTGCTCGACCTCCTTTCTCCACAACTTGGGCAGGGATCCGGCCAGGAGAACAGGGGCATAGCCGCCTGTCGTGGTGGCCGGTGACTGAAGGCGTTTGTCGTGCGATCTAAAGCGGAGAGAGAGAGGCGGAGATAATGGAGGGAGGCGATGTGATTAGAGAGGAGAGAGGAAGCGACGGGCGACCCCAAACACCGAGAGGCCTAGCTTTTGCTCAGGCTTAAGATTATAGATAATATATGTACAAAAGCAAATGTAGCAATAGCACATAACATATATGTGCATTCGATTTTCAGTTCAAATTATCCGTGTAAACTATGCGAAAATTGAGTATCCTGGCCTTTAGTACGAAGTCAAGAACATGCTCATTGCTGGGAGGGGATGGGGTAGAGAACCTTGCTCTGTATATGTTGGGTCTTGTCAGCTGTGGTGTTGGCATGATAACATGATGTTCTAGATACTACAGGAACAGATTGCTACGTGGACGGCCAGTTGCCGTTGGTAAAGGACCATTATACTGTTGGCGTAGGCTATACCGACGGCTGTCGTCGGTATAATCCCTCATTGGCGTAGGAAAAATTTGCCGTCGGCATAGCAACTATGCCGCCGACATATGCCAGATGGGCGCCACCTAGATGGCTAACGACATTTTTTTTAATTTTTTCTCATTTTTAATTATTAACTCGTTAATCTTACAAGCGTCTTTTTAACTCTAAGTATGCTCAATCTTTGGTCAAAGTGTACTCATGGTAAAAACTTTCCGATCGGTCACCCATTCTCGCAGTACTCCAGCCTTAGCACACTTAACTTTTCCATTTCTTCCGGATGAGATTCCGATTTTTTTAGACTTTTAATAATACTACCATATCAATCCTATTAACCCTTGGACCATGATGTCACACACCTTTAATTTTTAAATTTCAAACATTTATTTAAGTAATAATCAAATAATAATAAAATTGTTATTTTTGCCTTTTTTATTTAATATAGAATAATTCATATCTTTAAATCTGTAATTCGGATTTCAAACAAAAAATATGTCTAAATCGATCAGAAAAATATCATCTTTTTAATCATGCATCTTGTCTTTTTAATAGTGTAATGCAAGGTTTTCTAAATAAAATTCACTTAATAGTGTTCAAATCTTCAAAAAATCAGCTAAATAATCCCTTTTGAATTTGAGGATTCTAAAAAATTCTTAGCTCGGGGCTGAGCGTAGAAATAGCATATTGTGAACCTAAAAATGATTTTTCCAAAAATCATGAGCATGAGATCATATACCTGTAGTTCAAATCTGACCCACTTCCTACCGGTTCAGTAGGAATTTGTCTTTTTCATAAGGGGTGTACGGAAAGATTTAAGATACTCTGGTTTAGACATTGTCCTTAAAAGGTTGTCTAGTATTTTTGAAAAATAGGGTGATACCATTTTGAAACTTTTCATTTGGTGCTTGTTTCACAAAATACCCCGTTTTGACATTCGGAAAATAAAAAATGGCGCTTTGGTGCGACAAAAAGGAAAACTTCGTCTTACAATATTATTCTCTATCCTAAGATGCACATGTGTGCATAATATGAAAATATTATCATAAACTATGCCACGATTCTAGCCATAACATTGGTCGTTTGGACTGAAAACCATGAAATCTTGAACATGATAGCTCATTTTTAGAAAGTTTTTTTGAGATATTTGGAATATTCTAAGTTTGATATTTTTCCTCGCAACTATGTTACATAATATGACACCACGTGAAGGTTTTACATTGTTTAAATCATTTTTGAATTTGTTATGCCTGTTTTAAACTATGGTCAAAATGACAGGTATGAAGATTCTTAACTCGGGTCTGAGCCTCGCTAAACTTGTAGTAGATCTCTGATAAAATAGCATATTGTGAACCTAAAAATGATTTTTCCAAAAAATCATAATCATCAGATCATGTACATATAGTTCAAATCTGACCCACTTCCTACCGATTTGGTAGGAATTTGTCTTTTTCACGAGGGGTGGATGAAAAGGTTTAAGATACTCGGTTGAGACATTGTACATGCAAGATGGCATAGTATTTTTGAAAAATGGGGTGGTACCATTCTAAAACGTTCATTTGGTGGTTGCTTCGAAAAATTCCCCGTTTTTGGCATTCAGAAAATAGAAAATATATTATACGGTGTATTGTTTTACTTAATTTTTATTCAACATAAATGTGTAATATTTTAGTTTAGATAGATCGATCTTATTTTTTGCAAATTTTGATATATTATTTATATTTTTTTGAATTAGAATAATTTTACTTATAACTTTTCTAGGATTAATATGGCAAAAAGGGGGGGGGAAGCTATGCCGAGCTGAGCCGTTGGCGTAGGGTAATGCCATCACTTTTCCGTTATGGCTAAGCCCCTACACCAACAGCTGCCGTCAACCTATCATGTCATACGCTGATGGCAAACTTAGACCGACGACCGGTTTGCTCGGCTGCCGTTTCGGGGCCTATGCCCACGGCCCTACAAATAGCCGTCGACATAGCGTCTGGTCTTCGGCGCCTTAACTTGTTCCCTAGTGAGAGGATCTCAATTCTAAAGCTGGAGCTACCATGTGTGACGACCTGAACAAGCAATTCCTTAGGGGAAAGCTACGTTTCTTGAGGACTAGTAATGTCATACCCGTCCATATAGCTGCTTTGGGCTTGTTCGTCATGAGCTAAGGCCCAGGTGAGCTTTGGCAGGGGTGGAGCTACGCCCTGTGTAACCAGGGCCATGGCCCGGGGTGCAGCGATTTTGCTGGCCTACTATCGATGGAGATTTCCGATTTGGCCTAGGATTGGCCCGTCTCCACTCGCACATGGTGCCAACACAAGGGAAACAAGCGACACATCCACATCCACCGAACTGCTCAAACCCTACTTCTCCTCCTCCCTCTCCTCGCAGCAACAGGACACGCGTGCTTGCGTCCCCGGCGCCGGCTAGCTGGCCCCTGCCCTAGCCCGTAGGCTCCCCGGACGGCAGGATCCACTTGCGATGTCCTTCTCTGTCGGTGCCGCTCGAGTGCTGGTGCGATGTAGCGCCTCTTCTCTACGCCTTTGCTTCTCTCCTATTATATTCTTCACTAAATTGGAATAGGTGCTCTCCATCTGACTCTGAGTTAGTACGTATTAAATAATTATTATGTTCATCTGAGTGTATCAGTTGAATTGATCAATAGACTGTCTAGAAATCAACCATTGATTTTGGTATTATCTTTGTGTGCCCGTATTACAGTTTTAGTAGTTCATGGTCATTTATGTATTTTTGTTGTATCACTAACAATTTGGTTGAAATTCTACGTATACCAAAACTTTTTTGCTATTACATGAGGTTCTTTTAGACTAATTTTTTGCGCTTAATTTTTGGCACGGGCGTGCTCCAAGACTGGCTCAGCCACTGAGCTTTGGCATGTGCCTGGTTAGAGATATTAAGTGAAGCAACCATAGTTGGTATCGAACAGAAAATGAAATGAAGTCTCAAACTCCCCCTTCTATCCCCGTTCGTCTCCTCTCAGTCCATATCTCCTTCCATATGTTTGCTTGTTCTCCACAAACAACCATTGTATCCTGTTCAGACCGAGGCTCACGTCCTGGCAATCATACTAGCGGAAACGGGTTATGATAAATAATCGGTTAAGTGATAGCTAATAGAAGAGATTAATTTGTCTACCAATCTTATCGTATCACTGTGATTTTGTTAAGGCGTGTCTTACCCAGTTAGGGGTCGCCCCCGTGTTTATATAGCCGGTTAACCTCAATCCATCAGAAAAGATATACATCAAGGTTGCTTTCAATACCTATCTCCTAAACCGATACCTCATAATCTGCTTCGGTTGTACATATCGCAATACAGGAAATAGGAACATACACAACTACCTAATATTGCTAACACACCCCCTCAATTATAAATTATCTATGTTAAGATTGTTCTTGAATATTTGTAGTCGTCTCACTGAAAGAGGTTTAGTGAATCCATCTGCAACTTGATCTCCTGTTGGGATGAACCTGATATCTAGCAACTGTTGTGCTACTTGTTATCTCACAAAATGATAATCAACTTCACTATGTTTATTTCTAGCATAAAAAATGGGTTAGATGAAAGATATGTTGTCTCCATGTTATCACACCATAATTGAGCTGCTTGAGGATGTTGGATCTTTTACCTTGAGGAGAGTTTGTACCCATATTACCTCAGCTGTGGCATTGGCCATGGCTTTGTATTTTCCTTCTGTACTTGACCTTGAGACTATTTCTTGCTTTCTAGAACTCCAGGAAATTAAATTTGAACCAAGCTATACTGCAACGCCTCCTATAGATCTCATGTCATCTGGACATCCTGCCCAGTCTGTATCAAAAAAGGCACTGACCAACATGGAAGAATACTTGTTGAATTTTAATCCAACATTAGATGTATCATGGAGATATCTCGGTATCCTTTTCACATCAGTCCAATGTGGGTGGTTGGAGAGTGTAAAAATTTACATACTTTATTGATAACAAATGAAATATCTGGCCAAGTCAGAGTTAAGTATTGTAGGGCACCATCAATACTTCTATACCTTGTAGCATCTTCTGTTGTGAGAGGATCACCTTCATGAGCTTAAATATTTTCACTCGTTGACATGGGAGTGTTAGTGGGTTCCTGTCGTGCCCACTCGTTTTAGTACATCCTTTGTGTACTTCTCTTGCATCAATAATATGCCATCTCCTGTCTTCTTGACTTCAAGGCCTAGGAAGTAATGTAAATCTCCCAAGTCCTTTAGTGCAAAATCCTTCTCTAGATCATGAAGAAGTCTTGTAGTTGCATCATGACATGAGCTTGCAACAATTATATCATAAACATAAACAAGTACAAAAAATGAAATATTGCCCTTGGAGTAATAGAACAATGATGTGTCAGCTTTAGATGGATGAAAACCCAATGCTTGAAGCTTCATGCTGCATGGTGAAAACCAAGACTTGGGGCTTGCTTAAGCCCATACAGTGCTTTATCAAGTTTGCAGATATAGCGAGACTTTCCTTTAATTTCATACTCTGGCGGTTGCCTCATGTAGACCTCCTCTTACAGAACGCCATGGGGGAATGCGTTCTTCACATCTAGTTGGCAAAGACTCCACCCCTGGATATTGCAATAGATAAAACAAGACGAATGGTTGCTGCCTTTACTACAACACTAAATGTGTCCTCATAGTCAATTGCATATATCTTCTTAAAGCCTTTTACACCTAATCTAGCTTTGTATCTATCTATGCTACCATCTGCCCTATGTTTGATTTTGTAGGCTCATTTGTAGTCAATTATATTTTGCCAGCTTCTTGAAGTGGAATTAGGTGCCAAGTCTTGTTTTCCATAAAAGCTACATATTCCTCATCCGTAGCGTGTTTTCATTTTATTTTTGAAAGCATCTGTCAGATCACTAGGCTCTCCCGTGTTGGTGAGATTTGCATACCTTACCACTATTCCAGCGGTGTATTTTTCTGTTAATTTTACCTATTTGTAGGCGTGTTGTCATACGAGGTGGTGGTGCAGGCGTAGCTGCAACACTAATTTGGGCCCCAGAGGGTCCCGCGGCACCTGATCCAAGAGATCCATCCAAATTCACCTAGGGATCCGAGCTATTCGCTGCGTCTGATGCTGCAATATATCCAGATGAAGCCGTGTGGCCTCCGTGTGGAGAAGAATCCGATGCAGAAGATCCTCCAGGAGAGCGTGTCAGGGGCTCGCCTGCCTGCTCGCGGTCGGTTTGTCGGGGCTGCGTGGCTGCTTGTGATTGGCGTGTCGTCGTGTCCAGGAGGGCCAGCTGCAGCAGACACGGTGGTCACACACGTTGGGCCATAGGTCTCCGTGTCATGACTATTGGTTCTCGTGCACCTATGCAATATCGATGTAGGAACGCCGTTCTGGTCCGAATTTCCACCATTTTCTTCCCGATCAGATGTTGTAGACTCAATAATTTGGTTAGCAGGATTTATAGGAATATTAATGATAATTGGATTAGTACTACTAGGTTCTCCCCCGTGATCAAATTGTCCAAGATTTAGCAAGTGGGATGGAAGAAGGAGTATTTCCGATTTTAGATGTGCACCCGCATTGGAATGTAAGAAAGAAAATAGAAACAATGTTTCATCAAACACCACATCACGTGAAATATAGATGCGGCCTGTGGAGATACCTATGCATTTAAAACCCTTGTAAATATTGCTATACCCAAGAAAAGTACACTGTTTGGATCGGAATTCAAGTTTCTTGGCATTGAATGGTCAAAGATTTGGATAACATGCACAACCAAAAGTGCGCAAAGATGCATAGTCTATTAATTTTTTCTAGCACCTCAAGTGGGGTGGAAAAGTGGAGAAGTTTAGTGGAAAGACGATTTCTGAGATAGACAGTGGCTATGAAGGCTTCATCCTAATATTTAAGAGGCATGTATGCATGTGCAAGAAGTGAGAGTCCTACCTCGACAATCCATTGATGTTTGCATTCTACGGATTCATTTTGTTGGTGTGCATGTGGACATGACACATGGTGTATAATACCAATTTGTTTAAAGAGAGAATTGAGGCGTTCATATTCTCCACCCCAATCTGATCAAATAGTGATGATTTTTCTATTAAAGTGCTGTTTAACAAGGTATTGGGATTCATAGAAGATATTGAAAACTTCAGAACGATGTCTGATCAAATAGATCCTAGTGTATTTGCTAAAATCATCAATAAAACTCACATACTAATTTTTGTGACCAAAAGAATCTGAGGCAGAGCCCCATACATCTGAGTAAATCAATTCTAATGGGTGATGTGTCACACTAGTAGATCTAGAGTAAGGTAATTGATGACTCTTTATAAAAACTTTAGCACGCAGGAACACACCTAACCAGGATCTATCTAAGAAGTAATGTCGTAACATAGGGAGACATTGGTAACATACCTTTGTAGACCATAAGCGTATAACGCTCATATAGGAACGTGGATGATATAGTCGTACCTATCCGACCTCAAGGTGACGAAGCTCCTCGCAAGTCACCCATTGTCCAGATCCTCATACGACGGTCCGGTGCCACAAGTGGCAGCGCCCCCGAGGTATCGCACACGTACGGTGCAAGACAACGACTCCCGGTCTCTGTTCCCTGCCGAGATTCTGAAAGTAGATCTCCTGTCTAGAATCACTACAGCACAACAAAGTGTCGTAGCATTGTTGTCCTTGCGTGTAAAGTCCTTCCATGGACCGTGCCACCGCAAAGGCGACGAGAGCGAGAGAGAGAGAGAGAGAGAGATTATCCTCTAAAGAAATTGCCTTAAAGAATTATTGGTGTGTTGTGTTTATTTTCACCGATGGACACCCCTTTATATAGACGAAAAGGGTGTACTCTTCCCAACAGCTCTCCCATGTGGGTCTAAACAATAGGCAAACGAAACAGGGGAGAGGAGGCAGCCTGCTGGGCTAGCTAGGGCAGCCGAGTGGGCCAACCCGCGCCCAGCCCAGTAGCAGCTCAGGTGGGCGAGCCACCTGCGCGGGGGGCCTACAGTGGTGAGGCAGAGGAGAGGCACCGGCTCGCCAGTGCGCACGCTTGCGCCCGGGTGGGTTGGCTGGCCCATGGCCCGCTAGCGATGGCTGGCTGGCTGGCGCCTGCGTGGCGCCTAGAGCCCACTCGCCCGCCGGTCTGCTTGGGCCAGCCTGGGCCCAGCAGCAGTGTTGCGGCTTATTGGCTGTCCTCTAGGGTGGCGTCCCTCTCGGTCGATTCCCTCCGGGGTTTTAGACCTGTAGAGGAAGTTGCCCCATAAATATTAATTTAAAATATTTTTTAATATATATTAAATGCATATTATAAATTTCTGGTTATCCGAAATACCTTTCACATATATAAATGCATATTATAAATATCTAGTTATCTGAAACACCTTTCGCTCATTTTTCTTCTTCTTCCGAACATCTTCGGGTCCTCTTTGGAAAGATTCCGGTTTTCTATGCGGAACACTTTCGGTGTCTCTCTTCTGTGATTCCATATTACAGAACAATCTCCAGGCGTCGTAGTGCCCTTAAGTGTGTTACCCTACGGTTCGGGAATGGCACATACATGATCAAGATGATCTAGGATCAATGATCATTAGCAGGACAGGAATTGTTGGGGGGATACCCCCGGGTAAGGTCACTCCGGAGTATAAGGGCCGAGTTAGCCGAGGTTCGACAGGGTCAAGGCGGATGCTGGCCGGGTCACCTCAAAGCAGGCCAGATCACGGAGTAACCCGGACCAGGGGGGTCGCCTAACATTGTCTCAGCCGACTTAAGAAGTAAGTCGGAAGTGCTTGTCTAACTTATATGCAGGAACATGTGTGGCCGGATCTACTATGATCCGGATTCCCGCTTAGCTTCTGGGAGAAGGAAGGAATCTCTCTGGTCAAAAAGAAGGTCCAGTCGCCTTTGCATGAGCGAAGCAAGCAAGGCGGGACCACGGGTCATGGCCGACAAGGGTGACGACGCCCATGTCGGTGTGTGGCGCCTTGAGAGGCTCACGTAGCTAAAGCATGTATGACGCGGGGAAAAAGCACCCCGGTCAGGTTACCACTTTGGGAGGAGGCATATTCTTAGGAATATGCCTCCACGTATGCCCTAGGCAGGGACCGAGCCTCCTCTATATAAGGGGGGCTAGGTTTCAGTAGAGGGGGTTGAGCTCTAGTTGGTTTTATGATTCCATAGTGTCTTGGTTAAGGTTCTAGGGAAAAACTGTAGGCAAGAGTAAGAGACCTCCTTCTTCCTCTTCTCGCCAATATAGCTCTAGGAGCACTTGTAATCTTGAAAGGAAAGCAATACAAACTTCTGTGTGGAGAATCACTCCACTATCCCTCCCTGGATTCCCCTAGCGTGTATTAGTCCCCACCTTTAGCCTATCCATGGCATCTGCCGTGACACCACCACGACAGTTGGCGCCCACCGTGGGGTTAGCGGCGCTAGCAGGGGTGAAGATCTGAACGGGAAACCTCATCGGCACTGGCGAACGTATCGTCTCCGGGCTCGTTCAGCGCTTTGGAGCGATGGACTTCGTCAGCGACAACGCTGGCTGCTTCGGCACGCGCCCACTTCCACGCAACGGCCTCTTCGTCAAGTTGGGTGCGCACAAGGTCTACGTTGCGGTGGACATATCATGCGTTCATCCGCGCCGTGTCGTCGATGCGGGGGAACCACCCCTCACTGTGGCTCGCGGGGCACGTATCGCTCGCTCCCCGGACTATGCGGAGGTGATGATGATTGCGCCAGGTGCAAACGCGAGCAAGGACCCAACACCGGACCCGGAGGTAACACCTAAGGCACCAAGGAAAGGTAGAGGACCTCCACTAGAGAGGCCTGAGAACGTACTGAGAGAAGCTATGGATAGCTTGGCTAACCCGGTAGCAGCAGTGGTAGATCTGGCTCAGGCACAGGCCGAGCTAGAGGAAACTAGGCAAAAGATACTAGAGGGCGCAAAGAAAATAGCCGCGGCTCAGCAGTCGCTGAACATGACGTTGCGTGAGTACGCAAAGGCAAACAAAGTTGAAACGGTAAAAGTAAAAGGGAGAAATCTCATGAGCGAGATGAACAGAGAAGGTGATGATGGAGCCGAGGGGTTGGAAAACTATTTGTCTGTGGGGTTGCCAAGGTATAGTACCCTGGCGAAGAACCTCAGAGCAGCAGATGCGGCTGCGTCCGAGTTAGAGGGTCTGACGGGTGAGGCCCGTCAAAGACAGCAAGATAGGGTTAACGAGTTAGTTCGGATCGCGAATAGACAGAATGAAGAACTACTGAGAGCTAACCCGGAGAGAGCTGGAGCTTCCAGAGTCATCCATTCGGCGATGGGTAACCCGGAGAAATCTGCTGGATCCGCATCGTCACCTCATGGTGGTCCAAGGAGAGAAGAGGTAGTAACCTCGGCTAGACGGAACAAACAGATCGTCCCGTACGACCCGACGCGCGCGGGAAAGGAAAAAGAAGCACGGAAAAATGATGATCGACGGAGTGTGAGCCGAGGTGAAGCTGGCCGAGGTAACCACAACCAAGGCAATGCCAGTCAAGGGAACGCTGCCAACGGCAATGCCGGACACCAAAACTCCACAGGAGCAGGACAACCGCAACAGCGGAATATACCAAGGCAAGAGCAAAGTGCCGGCCGAGGTATGCAACAGAAAGGTGCACAACGAGAGCAAAACCAATACAACGACGGTGATTCGAAGATGGTGAACGCGGGGTACCCCAGACCGGACTATCATGTGATAGGGTCAAGGTTGGGAAGCATGGACTTAATGCCGGATGACGCCAGGTTGAAGCTGGATCGCCTGTATAGGTCGGAACAGATCGAATGTCAAGGTCCCCCGGGTCCAGCGTGCTTTGGACCCCGGATCATGAAGGAGCCACCGGTACCCAACTTCCAGCTGCCCAGAGGCAAGAAGACGTATGACGGCAGTACCAAGCCGGAGGATTGGCTGATAAACTATGCTACGGCTGTGAAAATTGACACTAGCAACTTGAGATGGGCTGTACGATACGTACCCCAGATGTTGGAAGGTCCGGCCAGAGTATGGCTAAATAATTTACCACCCGGAAGCATCAACTGCTGGATAGATTTTGAAGAAATGTTTATCAGCAACTTCTCAAGTACATATCAGAGGCCGAATAGGCCACAAACCCTAGCGATGTGCAAGCAAAGACCTAATGAGACGGATCGTGAATTCTTGACCCGGTGGTGTACCGTGAGAAACTCGTGTGAGGGTGTCATAGAGTCACATGCCATAGCATGGTTTGCACAAGGGTGCAGGTATGGCAGCGAGTTGTGGATGAAGTTGCAAAGGAAAATGCCAATTACGTTGGTAGAGATGATCCAGATTGCCGATTCGTATGCTTTGGGTGATCCGACTCAACCTAGGGTCGCATCAAACGAGTCGAACGAGGAATACTATTAGAGGGATGGAGCCGGGTCATCTCGGAGGAACGATTACAGAGGAAAAAGAAGAGATGATAAACCGGATCATCGCTACGGTTCGCAACAAGTTGCAGCTGTGAATCAAGATCAACCCGGAGCAAGGAGCAACCAACGCTAGAGAACGGGAGGGCAATGGACTCCAAGAAACGATGGCAAGAAAGCATGGACTCCAGAGCAAAAGAGACAGTGGCAGGAAAAGAAAGACCGTCCGAGGTATACCTATGAGTCAATGTTGGACCGGCCGTGTAAGTTTCACACGCCAAATCCGAATAGCCCGACGGGTCACACAACGAGGCAATGTGAGTGGATGCGTAAGATAGAACAAGGTGGTTCGGGGAATGCTCAGGCACCCCGGAATGATCAACCTCGGCAGGAGTTACCTCGGCAGCAATTGCTCTCCGGGGCAAACACGCAACAGCTAATGTTACCTCCCCCTCTGCCGAGGTATGACAACAATGAGAGAAGGGATGCAGTGCATCAGGTGGAAAACCAGCAACAGCCGGATCAGGTACCCGGAAGCGAGGAAGGAATGAGTCTGAGGAGCATCATCGAGTTCTTGTGTGTTTACCATCGAGGAAAGCAGATAGGAAGAGCTTGCACGCCGACATATGGAGGTCAATGCGGTAATGCCCACGATGTGAGGTATATGCCTTGGTCGGACCAGGAAATCACCTGGAACATCAAAGATCATCCTAAGCTTATGCCGAGTCCAGGCTCGTATGCGCTAGTGCTAGATCCGACATTCATTGGACCAAACATCAATGTGAGGTTCTCCAAGGTACTGATTGACAGTGGCAGTAGCATCAACATCATGTATGCGAATACGATGCGCAAGTTGGGCATCTCGGAGAACATGCTCCAGGCTACGAGAACAACTTTCCATGGCATTGTACCAGGAATTTCTTGTGAGCCCATAGGCAAAGTCCGGATCGACGTGCTATTCGGCACAAGGGATAACTGCCGAACTGAAAATCTGGAGTTTGAGGTGGTGAACTTGGAAAGTGCGTATCACGCGTTACTCGGAAGACCAACATTGAACAAGTTCATGGCAAGCTGCCACATCAGTTATCTGAAGATGAAGTTGCCCGGGCCAAATGGAGTGATTACCATTGCTGGAGATTTCTGACGTTCCATTGAGTGTGCTTCAACCGGGTCTAACCTAGCCAAGTCACTCGTGATTGCGCAAGAGAAAAGAAAAATCCAAGAGGTGGCGGCATTAGCTCAGTCCGCGCAGCAGTATATGCCGGCGTTGAGTAACCCGCATGGCAGCGTTTCATTTCAAGCCGCAAAGGACACCAAGAAGGTTCCAGTTGATGACATGTTCCCGGAGTGCACCGTAACAATTGGTGCCGGGTTAACTGACAAATAGGAAAGCGAGCTCGTCAACTTCCTCCGTGAGAATCGGGACATTTTTGCTTGGTCCACACAGGATTTGCAAGGTGTCCCGAGGGAGTTGGCCGAGCACTCTTTGAACGTAAGACCCGGAGCAAGGCCAATGAAGCAACCTCTCCGCCGCTTCGCCGAGGATAGGATAAAAGTCATTGGAAACGAGATAGCTCGATTGCTAGCAGCAGGATTTATCATGGAGGTACTGTATCCGGATTGGCTCTCTAATCCGGTGCTGGTAGAAAAGAAGAAGGACGATCCGAACGTGGCAGTGGTTTGGCGAATGTGTATCGATTACACGAACCTGAACAAGGCGTGTCCAAAAGATCCATTTCCACTGCTGAGGATAGATCAGGTCATAGACTCAACCGCGGGATGCGAACTGTTGTCATTCATTGATGCATATTCTGGCTTCCACCAGATACCTCTGAACCCGGATGATCAAATAAAGACTGCATTTATTACCCCGTACGGGGCTTACTGCTATCGCACTATGCCGTTCGGTTTACGTAATGCAGGTGCAACGTACCAAAGATGTATGCAAAAATGTTTGCACGACCAAATACGTCAAAACGTACAAGTATACGTGGATGATGTGGTTATCAAGACCAAGGAAAGCAAAACGCTCCTTGACGACATCAGGCAGACATTCACGAACTTGAGAAGGTTCCGGATGAAGCTTAACCCGGAAAAATGTACCTTCGGTGTCCCGGCTGGAAAACTACTCGGATTTCTCGTCTTGAGCCATTGAGCGAATGGAGCTGCCGAAGTGTCTTAACGATGTCCAGAAGTTCACTGGGTTCCTAGCATCGTTGAGTCGGTTTGTATGTCGGCTGGGAGAAAAGGCATTGCCTCTCTACCAACTAATAAAAAAGTCGGATAAATTTGTTTGGACGCCACAGGCCGATGAAGCCTTTGCCCACTTAAAAAGGATGTTGGCCACTGCACCAATGTTAGCCTCTCCACTATCAAAGGAGCCAATGTTGCTCTACATAGTTGCAACCAACCGAGTTGTAAGTGCAGTGATTGTAGTGGAGCGCAATGAAGAGGGTAAGTCGGTGCAGAGGCCAGTATATTACTTGAGCGAGGTATTGTCTGCCTCAAAGCAGAATTACCCGCACTTTCAAAAGGTGGCATATGGTGTCTATATGGCGGCAAAGAAGTTAACGCATTACTTTGAGGAGCACCCCATCAAAGTAATATGTGAAGCTCCCATATCCTAGATAATGGGTAACAAGGATGCGAGTGGCAGAATTGCAAAATGGGCAATTGAGTTAGCCCCTTATGTGCCCCAATACGACAGAAGAGAAGCGATCAAGTCTCAGGCTGTGGCGGACTTTTTTGTAGATTGGGCCGAGTTACAATACGAACCACCGCCACCAGATCCGAACTACTGGAGGATGCACTTTGACGGGTCGAAAACCAAAACCGGGTTAGGCGCCGGGGTTGTGCTTACCTCGCCAAAGAAGGACCAGCTAAAATACGTATTGCAGATCCATTTCGCGGCATCGAACAATGTCGCTGAGTATGAGGCTCTTGTGCATGGGCTCAAAGTGGCAAAAGAGATTGGCATACGTCGGATAATATGCTTTGGCGACTCGGATTTGGTGGTGCAGCAAGTGTCCAGTGTACGCCATACGGATCCAAACATGGCACTATACAAATTTCACGTGCGAAGATATATGGTTACCGAGGGTGTGAATTTCACCATGTACCCAGTGGAAAACAAGGCCGACATCTTGTCGAAGCTCGGATCGACCCGAGCAATTCCACGGTGTAGCATTGGAACACCTCGAAAACCATCTATCAGGCCGTCCCTAGAACCGACTCGATCTATGTCCCGGAAAATACGGAAGCTGAGCCCATGGACATTGACACGGGGAGGTGGTACGCGAGACCCGGGATCCAGATAACCGGACTACCTCGTTTGACCGGGACTGCTCCTTGATCGGTGAAGTTATGCCGGTAGATCAGATGGAAATGGATGAGGACGTATTCCCTCCACGAGCGATACTAGCTTGGGCACTGCCTATATTCCAATTCTTGAAAGACGGAACGTTACCCGCTGAGGAGGTGTTAGCCAGGCAAACTCAGAGGAGAGCAAAAGCATACACGATTATCAATTCCGAGTTGTACAAACGGAGTGTAACCAACGTCCTCCAGCGATGCGTTGACCCGGAAGAGGGACTTGACATCCTCCGAGATATACACCAAGGAGAATGCGGGCATCATGCCTCATCCAGAGCCTTGGTGGCAAAGGCGTTCTGGCATGGATTCTACTGGCCAAGTGCCTTGGAACAAGCAGAAGATCTGGTGAGAAAATGCAATGGTTGTCAAAGGTACGCCACCAAGACACATATGCCTATGTCAGAACTCAAGACCATACCAATTACGTGGCCATTTGTTGTATGGTGCTTGGATATGGTTAGCCCGTTCAAACCAGCAAGAGGAAACATGACACACATTTTGGTCATGGTGGACAAGTTTACGAAATGGATTGAAGTGAAACCTATAAGAAAATGTGATGGAGCTACGGCCGTAACATTTCTCAAAGACATCATCTTGAGATACGGTTATCCTCACAGTATTATAACTGATAATGGAACAAATTTTGCGGAAGGAGCATTTGCGCGCTTTTGCCGAGACAAGAAGATCCGACACACCCCGCATCGAACGGGCAAGTGGAAAGATCCAACAGATTAGTACTATCCGGGATAAAACCCCGGCTCATTGAGTCGCTGCAAAGATCAGCGGGGTGCTGGATAGAAGAACTACCAGCGGTACTGTGGAGTTTAAGAACAACTCCGAATCGATCAACAGGCTATACGCCATTTTTTCTGGTATATGGGGCAGAAGCTGTATTACCAGCCGACATAGAGCATGATTCGCCTAGGGTCACCCAACACACAGAAGCCGAAGTGCAGGAAGCCCGGCAAAATGATGTTGATCTGCTGGAAGAAGCGAGAGAATTCGCACTGTCCAGATCCGCCATATATCAGCAAAATCTCTGACGCTATCATAGCCGGAAAGTGTGCCCCCGAGTCTTTCAGGAAGGCGATCTGGTGCTCCGGTTGGTACGACGTACTACTGGCATGCATAAATTATCCCCCCCAATGGGAAGGGCCATTTATTGTGAGCAAAGCATTGCACAATGATTCTTACTATCTTATAGATGCAAAGCTACAGGAAAAGGACAAGGCGGACAGGTCCGGAGAGGAATCTAAGGGACCGTGGAATGTAGCACTACTTTGTCCCTTCTACACTTAGCTAAGAAGTGTATGTATCCCAGTTGTCTCATATGTCGGTATGTATGTCGGTAATGAGCTTATCAATGAAATAGCGCCTCGAGCGAACTTCGGGACCCGCCTTAATAATGTTTGTTGTTACTTCTTATGCGGTAGATGGAATAAGTCGTTCTACTTAACCCGGATTAGTAATGTGTGAGCACCAAAAACCCAACTCTTCGACTTGCTGTTGTCCAACAAGAATTGGCTTCATGGCAAGCAAGAGAACAAGTTTGGAATTGCGTAGCACATAAAAAACGACTAACAAAACGAATTTATTCGAGCTAACGTTTGTTTTTCGGACTAACCCTGTATTTATTTTCAATTTATTATGCTGAATTATTTTGAGCTAAGCCTAAAACTTTCTAAGTATTATTAAAACAATTTTTGAAGCTCGGATTCGTAAGTCATAAAACCGAATCAAGGTAGACACGGACCGAGCCAGAGGATTGGACGAACAAGAAAATGAAACTCGGGGACTACGCCCAAGTTAATCCGGCATAGAAACGTAGTAGCAAAATATCACATATACAGCATACAATTGCACCCGGCATACCGAGGATCTGATAAATTTTCAAGTTTTTTGAACTAAGGAGCAGCAGGAGGAGGAAGTTCGGCGTCGTCGTGCTGTCTTCAATGTCTGAGACATCATCTTCTCCGCCCTCATCCGACCCATCTTCAACACTCTCAACGTGCTCGTGCCCAGCGGATTCCAGGAAGCTCGGTCCTTCAACCCAGTCATGGATAGGAGAATATTCGGCGAGGCTGTAGGCGCAAGCCTAGCGCCGAGCTACCCACTCCGGATCATCGGTCCATCTGGATCTAGTGTGCCGGCGTGTAAGGAGGCTGAGGTCGATCTTCTCGTACCATGTGAGAATATGGTGAAGGATAGTATCAGCTGCAGCGCGCCCAGCGGATTCTCTCCAGAGATCGAGCTGGGTCTCAGTCTCCATTAGCTTATCGACGAGAATCGTGGTGGTCTCCGGGCTACTCTCTCCGGGCCAGAATGTGTTGAAAATGTGAACTGCAACGTCGAGGATATCCTTGCCATAATCCTTGATGATCTCCACGCGAGACGACAAGCTGACCAACAGGTCCTCCATGTCGTAAGGAACCTCCTCACCAGCAGGAGCGGCAGGAGTACCCCTCGCTTGGCAAAAATCTGCAACTGCTGCGCTTGCAATAGTGATGCTTTCAGGAAATTTGCCTGAAAGCCAGACAAGGGAAGAAGGTAAAGAAAATACATATGGAACACCTCGGAAAAGTAGGTCGGAAGGAACTTACGTGATATGTGGCTAATGATCCGGGTTAACTCCTTGATGCAGTCATCGCGTCTCTTGCGAAGCTGCTCAAGCTCAGCGTTTGCCGAACCAAGCTGGACGTCGGATTCTTTAAGTAGGTCCTGGTCCTTGGAGATCTGGAGAGTAAGGCGCTCACGCTCTTCTATGAAGTTCTGGCCAATCTTTTGGAGCTCGGTTTGGTGCTGGGCCTTCATCTTCTCCATCTCAGCCTTGAGCTTGGCAATCTCGTTGTCCTTAGTCCGGAGGAGAGCGAGCTCATCATCCTTTTTCTTCAGCTCGGCTTGATGCTGTCACCTTGTTCGAGAAAATGCAGCATCATATCGTGCACGGCACACTATCCTCAGCGATGCTGAAATAGTATGTTGACACGGCGAGCCGAGGAGTGAATGTTTGCCGAGCCAAGGAGAGGAAATGGAAAACACTACGAGGTCGGACAAAAGAGGACATACCCCGGATTTCCTCCAAGTTCTTCCGCATGATCTTGTTCTCAGCCTCCGACCCAGCTGCAGAAACCGAATGAGGAGATTAGTTCGGCAGAAGAAGGTGAAGAAAAACAGAGAAGTGCCGAGGGAGAAAATTTCCCCTCTTTTCATGTTCTGCAATAAGTGCAACATGTTTTGTGCGTAGCGTCTTGTGGGTATCCAGCAGGCGTTGGAATTCAGCGCTCCGGCGATTGGTGGTTACCTGAAAAAAGTACAGAAGTGTAAAATTAGCTTGGTGCATATTCGAAGTGTACTAGATCCGGGCCAGGTGGAACTTAACCCAGCTCTAGGTGTGTGCATATTCGAAGTGTACAAGGTCCGGGCCAAGTGGAACTTAACCCGGCTCTAGGTGTGTGCATATTCGAAGTGTACAAGATCCGGGCCAAGTGGAACTTAACCCGGCTCTAGGTGTGTGAATATTCGAAGTGTACTAGATCCGGGCCAAGTGGAACTTAACCCGGCTCTAAGTGTGTGTGCATATTCGAAGTGTACTAGATCCGGGCTAAGTGGAACTTAACCCGGCTCTAAGTGTGTGCATATTCGAAGTGTACAAGATCCGGGCCAAGTGGAACTTAACCCGGCTCTACGTGTGTGCATATTCGAAGTGTACAAGATCCGGGCCAAGTGGAACTTAACCCGGCTCTAGGTGTGTGCATATTCGAAGTTTACATGGAGCTATGTTAGTTTTCTAATGAGCATCCGGCCGAGTAACAAGCTACTCCATCGAAGGCTCGGGGACTAATGGTTATTATCTACAGCATGTAAAGGAGAAACGACATACCTCCATCATTCGCCCCGCGAGGTTAATTGCCTTAGCGGCGGTATTCATCTGGGCGGAAAATTCTGTGGGGCCGAACTTTTCCGGGAGATCGTCGTTGTGGACGAACTCCGCCTTATTCCAGTTCATGACGAACTCAATAAGACTCGGAGGGTACCGCTCACCGGTGGGCATATGGGGTGCCACCAAGCCCTTTGCGTGCGCTTCTTTCCTCTCAACCAAGGCAAGGGCTGGGCTGGTATGCAGAACCATCTGCTGCACGTCAGTTGGCTCGGTAGGAACATCCTTTGCTGCTGGAGCTTTCTTGGGAAGCATCGACGATAGGGTTCGCTGCCCAGCCTCGACGGATGCTGACTTGGTAGTATCCGGAGCCTTTTTGCCCTTAGCTTGCTAGGAAGAAGTAACTGTGGTGGATTTCCCCTTAGAAGCTGCTGGAGTAGTTCCTTGTCGAGGTTGATATGACTCGGACGAGGCGGAAGAACTTGGCACTAGAGCTCTTGTAGCTGGACTTGGACCTGTTGTTGGTTTTCTTGGTGCCAGAACAGGTGCTGGAGCTGGTTCGGTCACTGGTACTGGAACTGCTGCTGGTGCTGGTGGTGAGATAGACTCGGTGGCTGCTGGTTGCGGTGATGCCGAGGTGGTGGACGCCGTCGCCTCGGCCGGACCGACCCCTCCCGCTCCGAGGTCGCGTTCCTCTCGGCGAGGTAGTGCGGAACCCAGAGCAGCCGCAGAACCCTCTAGAATAGGGCTCAACGGACGTGACTCGTCGTCGCGAGGAGGAGAAGGGCCGGATCGAAGTGGTGAAGAGATGCTTGATCCGCTCTGAGGGACCTCCATCGGATCCCTGAAGAAGAGAATAATGTCAGAAGAGAGATTGCCACGATGCAAGGAAAAGTGAGTTACGCAACGAAAAATGACTTACGCATCCGAGGTTTCGGCCTCCTTGGGTTTCCGAGCCCTTTGTGTCGGGGCTTTGCCTGCCCACTTGGAGGCAGTCTTGTCTCCAACCTTCTTTTGCCTTTTTGTGGGCTGAGAAGGTTCAGAGGAAGAACTTGATGCGGCTCCACGCTTCTTCTTCGACGCCACCAGAACCGGCTCGCCCGTAGCAAGTGGAGGATCCTTGTGGATATGCCCACCGGGGTTAGCTAATGCCGGAAAGGCAAAAGAAAGAGGGACAACCTCAACAGGTTTAATCACGTCGACATCTGAGTCATCCTCATCATCGGGCTAATCTCTAAGAGAAGAGAATTTACCACCGGGTCGTTTGGTGGCGTCGGTCATAGGGAGGAACATCTCCTGGTCCGGCTCCTCCTCATCCGGGATTTCTCGGTCCGGCACCCACTTAAGAGTCGGATCCGTACCATCCTCAAGAGTTTGCTGAAGGAACAGCTGAGAAAAAGCATGAAGAACAGAGTCAAAAATACAACAAAAACCAACACATATTTGATCCAAAATAAGTTTGCCCCGCGAAGCTTACCACGGGAGGGAGCCTGTCACGACAGAAGTGCTCAATTCCCCATGTCCATTCGGCGGAGAAATCCCTGTGGGTGGTGAAAAGAGCCTTAACCCGGCGAAAAATCTCCGTGTTGCTCAACTCGAAGGAAGAGGTCCGGTTGGGGTCGCGGCCGAAACTCATGTGGCACAACTTGTGGGTGCGCTTTTGGAGGGGAGAGATTCGGTTGCGCACGAATGTGATCATAGCATCCTCGTTGCGCAATCCGAGTTTCTTCAGCTCCACGAACCTCTTGTTAACTTGGTTGGCCAGAGCTGTGGGCTTCTTGGAGACCTCCTCCCAGAATTCCGGGTCAGGTGGACCCGGAGCGTAGGGTAGCAAGCGAATCAAATCTTCAGTGCCCTCATTCCGGACATAGAAGAAGGTCCGGGCCCATCCTTTGCAGAGTCAAGCCCGGTAACCCGGGGGGAAACGGAAAGTCTCCGGGGTGAGATGGAGGCAGCTCCGAATTGGGTGAGCTGCTTATCCTCCGACTCTACTTGGATGTTGGGGATGACGTTGCGACGAAGGCCGAAAAACCGGATCCACAGCTCCTTCGTGGGCCACAGTCCGGTGTAACCTTCGATCGTAGAAGCAAAGGCAGACAGAGAGGTGATAGCGTTGGCTGGGAGATGGTGCGGCTGCAAGTGGTAGGTGCTGAGCCAATCCCGGAAGAAATCGCTCACCGGCAGACCAAATCCCCATTGGAAGTGGGACAGGAACACAACGAACTCACCCGGATTGGGTGAGGGGGCCAGTTCGGCGGAGGGGAGACGAGCGGCGACGCCGGCAGGAATGCGTCTGGTCCGGTAGAGCCAGTCAAGATCATCTTGACAGACCCATGATCTGGCCCACGCGCCGCGGTCCGCCACGGCGGCGTCCTCCTCCATTTCCTGCTCGGCAACGACAAGCTCCTCCTCCGTCATCTCGTATTCACTACCCTCGCTGGCGCTAGCGGCGGCGGGGATCTGAGGCCTGGATTGGCGAGGACCCGTGGCGAGGAAATCGCGCAGCGGTGGCTGCGACGCAGAGGCACGGCAACGGCGCTGCTGCTAGAAGCACTGGCGGCGGCGCGGTCGCTAGGAAGACGAAGGAGAAGGGCAATGAGCAGAGGGGCACAGAAGTGGGAAAAATGCTAAGGGGTGCGCCCCTCCGCTACTTAACCACCCCTTGAGAGGGTGAGTGGGATCGCGCAATGCCAACGAGCCACACGGTGTGGCCGTGTATCACCTGCATCAGCTAATCGGAGAAGAGCAACACAGAGGGCCACAGAGCAGAAGCAATCCCGCGACGTGATGCACTGATGCGGTAAACGAGGAGGCAGGCGTGACGTGACCACCGCATGTGATGGCGACAATTACTACAGCGATTCATGCAGGCCCTTAAAATAAGACGAGGTAATGATTAGCCTCCACGTGGGTTGGCGTACGAAATAAGGTAACAAGGCCCGGATCAAACCATGGTAACCATGAGGTCCGAGCCAAAGTGGTAACCCGGCCGACAAGTAAAAACTTGGAACGTGAGAAGGGAACGTAAATCCATATAATCCGAGATAAAGAGCTGACTCGAAAATAACATCCAAGGCTCGAACATAAATGAACCTGATGTGGCCTTAGCGGCCAAGGCAGCTAAGACCGCACCAGCTTCAGGGACTAATGTTGGGGGGATACCCCCGGGTAGGGTCACTCCGGGGAATAAGGGCCGAGTTAGCCGAGGTTCGGTAGGGTCAAAGCGGATGCTGGCCGGGTCACCTCAAAGCAGGCCGGATCACGGAGTAACCTGGACCAGGAGGGGGTCACCTAACATTGTCTCAGCCGACTTAAGGAGTAAGTCGGAAGTGCTTGTCTAACTTATATGCAGGAACAGGTGTGGCTGGATCTACTATGATCCGGGTCCCCGCTTAGCTTCTGGGAGAAGGAAGGAATCTCTGGTCAAAAGAAGGTCCCAGACCGCACTGCATGAGCGAAGCAAGCAAGGGCAGGACCACCGGGTCATGGCCGACAAGGGTGACGACGCCCATGTCGGCTGACGCAGGCGCCGCAGAGGCTCACGTAGCTAAAGCATGTATGACGCGGGGGAAAAGCACCCCGGTCGGGTTACCACTTTGGGAGGAGGCATATTCTTAGGAATATGCCTCCACGTATGCCCTAGGCAAGGACCGAGCCTCCTCTATATAAGGGGGGCTAGGTTTCAGTAGAGGGGGTTGAGCTCTAGTTGGTTTTATGATTCCATAGTGTTTTGGTTAAGGTTCTAGGGAAAAACTGTAGGCAAGAGTAAGAGAGCTCCTTCTTCCTCCTCTCGCCAATACAGCTCTAGGAGCACTTGTAATCTTGAAAGGAAAGTAATACAAACTTCTGTGTGGAGAATCACTCCACTATCCCTTCCTGGATTCCCCTAGCATGTATTAGTCCCCACCTTTAGCCTATCCATGGCATCTGCCGTGACACTACCACGACAGGGATGCCCATAATGACCCCTATGCATTCCACGAAACACCTTTGTGTCGAGCCACGAACACCAAATCCAATTACCTTGTTACTTCGATATTGACTTGTCCGAGATCTGATCATCGGTATCATGATACATCATTCAGTCTCATTTCCAACAAGTACTATTTTATTCATTCCCGTGATATTCCATCCCCATGACCTAGTCATACAGTGCGCACCTTATGGATGTAATTTAGCAAGGGGGCCCAGTGTATATTCCCATCACGCAGGAGAACAAATCCCAATCTCGATATATATGCCTCAAAATTCCCCTCTAGAATACCCAACATACACCTTTATAGTCACGCAGTTATGGTCATGACGGTTGATGCAGTCAAATCAACCTCGGGTGACAATGATTAAATATGATCTTACGGTCTAAGGATTAGGACACTTTGTTTTTACAATTGCAACTATGAACTTTGTGACACGGTCGTGTTGCAATAATCATCCGTGGGTAATGTCCATCACATCATATATGACTTTGTTATCAGTTGGCATAAATGCATCATGATTAGAAAACCTGGATCATCAACTACCCAATGAACTAGTTGAATAGAGGCTACTAGGGACCTTTGGTTTGTTCATATACCACATGTGTATCAATGTTTCCGCTTGATACAATTATAGCATAATATAAGACTATTATGAACTAATGAGATATGAGAATAATCCCCTTTATTATTTGCCTCTAGGGCGTATCTCTTTCATCTTTGTCTTTGGACATGCATCACAAATAGACTCATTATTTTTCTCACCAGAACATGGGAGTTTATTTTTGCTAACAACTTGTTGAACGATGGAAGATACCGGATGTCCTAAACGGCTATGCGACCTATCATGGGATGGCTTGAAGGCACAATAAATTTGCTTAAACGAAGATGATGAAGGTAGAGAATAGAGGCTACCCCTACATGGAACCTCTAGCAGAATTCTCCTCCTGACCCGACCCTTGATATAAAAGAATTTTGGATGAATTTCAACGAAGGAATCATTATCACATGCTAAACGATGTGTAGAAATTAAACTTTGGCTAGCATCAGATACATGAAGAATATTTTTGAGATGCACATTTTGATCATGAGTTTGAATTGTAGTTTGACCAATGCGATTAATATTCATGCCCGCACCGCTAGCGGTGTGGACTTGATCATTTCCATAGTACTTGTCATGGACGTGGAGATTCTCTAACTCTCCGGTGATGTGATCGGTGGCACAAGAGTCGATGAGCCAATTGTCATTGCCGCCATTGTTGTTGTAGTTGGCAGCATTGACAATCCTCTCTCTAGGGACAAAATCTTCATCGTAACGGTACCAACAGTCTTTGATGACGTGGCCCGTCACATTGCACAGCTGACAGCGAGGGTGTTGCACGCCATTATTCTAGTTTCCACGACCAAGCCCATTTGTGTTGTTGTGGCATCCTCCTCCTCCTCCATTGTTTCCCCCACTTGGGGCATTGCAGCCGCCGTTGTACCGTGGCCGAAGACGCCACGATCTCCATGCCCGCGTCCCCAAAAGCGGCCGCGACCACCGTCGTGCATCGCGGCATTGACCGAGGACTATGACGGGGCGTGACGAAGTGCCTGGCGATTCTCATAGAACATAAGCTGCGAGTAAAGTCTGCTTACAGAGAGGGGTTCGACCCTGGCGCCGATCGCGGCGACGACACCGTTGTAGTGATAGTCGAGGACGGCAAGGATGTATGCCACCATGTCTTCTGCGTCAAGAACCTTGCCGGCGGCGATCATGTCGTTCTCTAGGGTCTTCATCTCGGCGATGTACTCCACCATGGACTTGTTGCCATTTTCGGCATTGGCGAGGGTGATGTGTGTGTTGATGGTGTTGGCGCGAGACTTCACCGAGTACATGTCCTGGATGGTGTCCCAAGATTCTTGTGCCATCTTTGCCGTTGCGACGTGCGGCATGACCTCCCTTGAAAGGGAAGTGACGAGGAAGCTCATAACCTGCTGGTCCTGAGCCACCCAGGGACCGTACCCCGGGTTAGGAACCTGGATGTCCTTGCCGTCCTTCTCGGCGGCGATCTTCTGAGGGGCGCGGCAGAGCTGCCGTTGATGAAGCCCTAGAGCTGTGCGCCTCTGATGGAGGGCAGAACCTGTGCCTGCCACAACACATAGTTTCCCTTGCCCAACTTTCCGGTGACATTGACACCGGTAAAGGGAGAGGGAGCGACCGATGACGAGGATGAAGATGAGGTGGCCATCGTCGAAGAACAAAGATCAATCTAGATGTGTTTTGGGAAGAATCTTACCCAGTTAAGGTGTGTCTTACCCGGTTAGGGGCCGACATCCTTGTTTATATAGCCGGTTAACCTCAATCCACCCGAAGGGATATAAAATAGGAACAGACACAACTACGATCCAAATTAATTGACTTAGATTTGTCTAGATTCGAATATATCTAGACATGTTTTAGTGCTAGATACATCCGAATATAGATAAATCCAAATCAACTAATTTGGATCGGAGAGAGTACCTAATAGTGCTAACAATCACCATTGCTCGCCTTATATCTCTGAGCCATCAGAACTATAAGAGAACTTCAAGCACACCTCTTCCAATTTTAAAAATTCCTCCAACACCTTTTTGAGTCATGGCAGGATATATGAAATTAAGTCTAACATGCTCAAGTAGAGAAGCTCTCCACAGGTTTTTGACTTTTTTACACATCAAGAAGATGCGGCCTCCATTCTCATAAAATCTATAGCAAAGTGGGCATCGAGTATCAATATGATCACCTTTCGAGTAGAGTTTCATTCTCAGGGGTAGACCGTAGGTTGCACTCTCCATTAGAAATGCAGCACTTTAACTGCAAGAGAGAGAGCCCATAGCTTCTTCCAGTCAAGCTTGAGTTCTCTCCCTCTGCTTTAGAAGTAGATATTAGTCCTGAAAATGATTCTCTCGCTGCATTGTCTACAGCCAGTTTACTTGATGCTAAATTTCCTTATGCCGAAGTGGTAGATTTTCGTGGGCTTGTTTCGCAATATCAGAAGTAAAACTACAATGTTATTCAGAGCTTGTTCTTGCTGTCACATATTGCTGCAACCCAATTTCACACATTATTCTGTAGAAGAATGGTTCATCTGCATGTCTGTTCTTAAAGGCAAACAGACTCGTTTACGAGCTAGTGTTTATAGTCTTTAAAGTGCATCCCTGAAAGATCAAATTCAGAATCAATTTGCAGAAGCAAGCCACTATTGCTCTGCTGGGAGGAACATGAACCAAAATGTTACCTTTCCAGAGCATCATGTCCATGAACGAGGGACAACAAAATGTTCTAATTTCCAAATCCTAGGCACCTTACATGACTTAGCTGAAATTTACAAGGGGATTGCAATGCACAAGGGATTCAGTTTAACTTACGTCTCGATTATCGACCGAGCAGAGGCACGGAATAGTGAAAGGGAGACGTCCATACAGTGATGAGGCTCACATAACAGCAGGGAGAATGGAGACGGCCAGATGGTGAGGGGCTCACACAACATGTCGGACTCACAAGTATCTCTATCTTGAAAAACATGCCTGACATTTTTAGTTTTCTTGTTTAAGCACCCCATGGAAACTCTCAAATGAAATATATATATGATATGATTATTTACTTATTGCAGATGGGTGCTTCAACTGTAATGCTCCAAATCACACAGCCCGAGATTGTGATCACGATGGCGAGCAGAAAAATAAAGCCTCAAATTATGTTCTGAAAGATGAAAACACTCAGCGAGGCGGGAATAACTGTCAAAGGTTACTTTCCATCTCTTCTCCTACACAGTATTGTTAGAAATAATGGACTAAAACATTAGATCCATGTGTAATTTCAGATTTTTCCTAAATCTCAAAGTTTATGTGTGATTTGGCCCAATTTGGTGATAGCTCACATGTGAGTGTAGTGGGAGATAAAGTTTAGTCCCACATGGAAAGTTGGAAAAAAGTTACACCACCTTATAAGGTGGAGTATTTCATCACTTTGTAAGTGAGTGAGAAGAGAAGTGCTACACGCGCACTCCTCCGACAACGCTCGCCCGCTCGTCTCGTCACGACAAGCGCGCGAGAATCTCGTCGAGCCGAGTTTTATTTTTGTTGCTTGGGAAAACTGGTGCGGTTTTGACAGACGTGTGAACAGTTAGTAGATTCGGGTCGCTCCCGGACCGTAGGCTATCTATAATCGACCTGAACGTGCGTAACGTGGGCTCTGTCCACGACGTTCCCTGTGTAAGCGTCTGTGTGGCTTCCACCACGGACACACCAAAAACCAATCTAGGGTTTTGCCTCCTCTCTGCTTGCGCCGCCATCGTAGTCTACTTCATTCCGCTTACCGGCATGCACCGGCGGATGGGAGAGCAGGTCTCCAAAACCACTCGCCTTTGCGATCCTGTACGGGAGAGGGCGAATAAGGTTTTTGGAAAGCGCTTTGCGCGACTGCTCAGGTTTGTCATCACGGCACGTCTTCCTGGGTGATCTCCTGGTCGACGGGCGACTCGTCTTCAATGCCGTCTTCTTCAACAGGCTACGGCAACCGCTGCATCAACGGCGACTTCATCAACAACTAATCTACGTATACCGTGATCCGATCTGTTGTCATACTATGGATGTATTTGTATTTGCATTACTGTTGTTCGTGTTGATTAATACGTCTAGTATATTTAGAGGTTAACATGATCGTAGTTGTTGTAGTCATGATCTATATTCTAGAATTGATTGTGGAAATTATGCCTAATAATCCAAAAACCTTATTATAAGCAATTTCCTGAGTTAAACATGGGACACTTGACCGATACAATAAAGCCGGAAAAGTTTACCGGTGTTTATTTTAAGAGGTGGCAGTATAAGACCACTATGTGGCTGCAAGCTCGAAAAGTATTCGATGCTAGTGAGGGTTTACCTGAAGGAACTATATCTGACGAGGTTCAGAACAAGTTGAAGGAAACCAATCTTGCCTTTGTGGGATGCGTTCTGAGTTTTATTGATAACAAGTTGTTTGATGTGTACATGCACATCAAAGATGGAAAAGAGCTCCGGGAAGCGTTGAACGCTAAGTTCAATGTAGCAGATGTTGGCAGTGAATTGTATATCATAGAGAACTTACATGATGGTTAACAACCATTCTGTAGTCGAACAAGCTCATGAGATACAGTGCTTTGCTAAGGATCTTGAAATCCTTAAGTGTATCTTACCTGACAAGTTTGTGGTTGGGTGCATTATTGTAAAGTTGCCTTCTTCATGGAGGAACTTCGCCACAACTCTCAAGCATAAGAGACAAGAGATATCGGTTGAAAACCTGATAGCGTCTCTTGATGTTGAGGAGAAGGCTCGGGCTAAAGATACTGCTGAGAAAGAAGGCGAGAGTCAGTCTAGCGCCAACATGGTGCAGAAGAGGACATTCAACAAGAACAAAGGGAACTATAAGTCCTCCTTCAATATGCCTGAAAAGACTACAACCTTTAAGAAGAAGAAGAAGAAGCCGAACAAGGCCGAGCTAGGTAGCTATACCTGTGGAGAGCTCGGACACTTTTCTGAGGACTTCCTAGAACATGCAGATCGCAGAGGGAAAAGTGGAAAGACTGTCAACATCGTGACCACTAGCAACACGGATGGGTACGGTAATTTATTTACTGTTCTTTCGGTGTTTCAGTCACCATGTTGGTGGATTGATATGGGTGCTAATGTTCATGTGTGTGCTAAAATCTCTATGTTCACTTCTTATCAGGTTGCTCTGGATTCCTCCGTCCTAATGGGGAATAGATCACATGCTTCTGTCCGTGGTGTTGGCACGGTGGATCTGGATTTTACTTCCAGAAAGTTCGTGCAGCATGTCCCTACTATGAACAAGAATCTCGTTAGTGGCTCCCTTCTATGCAGAGATGGGTTCAAAGTTGTGTTAGAGTCTAATAAAGTTGTTGTTTCCAAACATGGACAATTTATTGGTAAAGGTTATGAGTTCGGAGGCTTGTTCCGTTTTTCATTTTCAGAATTTTGTAATAAATCCGTGAATCATATTTTTGGCAGTGTTAATGATGATACCAGTTTTTGGCATTCTCGTTTATGTCACATTAATTTTGGTTTGATGTCTTGGATGTCCAGCATGAGTTTAATTCCAAATTTCACTATTGCCAAATATTCTAAGTATGCCATAGTTGTGTGCAATCAAAGCAACCTCGAATGCCTCACAAGGCTGCCGAGGAGAGAAACTTGGCACCTCTAGAACTCATACATTCTGATCTATGCGAGATGAATGGTGTGTTGACAAAAGGTGAAAAGAGATATTTCATGACATTGATTGATGATGCGACTGGATACTGTTGTGTTTATTTGTTGTGCACTAAAGATGAAGCTTTAGACTACTTTAAAATTTATAAAGTCGAAGTTGAAAATCAACTAGAGAGAAAGATCAAACGTCTTAGGTCAAATCATGGTGGTGAATATTTTCCCAAAATCTTTGATGAATTTTGTGAGGAACATGGCATTATTCATGAGAGGACGCCTCCCTACTCGCTCCAATCAAACGGGGTTGCCGAGAGGAAAAACTGCACGCTAACTAACTTGGTGAATTCCATGTTAGCCACTGCTAGTTTATCAAAAGCATGGTTGGGGAGGCTTTGTTGACTTCATGTCATGTATTGAATAGAGTTCCTAACAAAAATAAAGAAAATACCCCTTATGAGGAGTGGGCTGGGCTAAAACCATCACTTTCGCATTTGTGCACTTGGGGGTCTTTGGCGAAGGTCAACATACCGATTCCCAAGAAACGCAAACTTGGACCTAACAAAGTGGATTGTATCTTTCTAGGATATGCTCCGCGGAGTGTAGGCTATATATTTTTAGTGGTTAAATCTGAGATTCCTGATATGCATGTTAATACTATAATGGAATCTCGTGATGCAACATTCTTTGAGAATATGTTTCCTATGGAAGATATGCATAGTATTGGTAGAATTTCTTCTAAAATACTTCCTGAATCTAGTGCATCTATTGAGAATTTTGAACAACCACATGAGGAAGTCCCTGAGAGGGATTACGATGAACCTCCCACGAGGAGTAAAAGACAGAGGATTGCAAAATCCTTTGGTAATGATTTCATCGTGTACCTTGTGGACGATACTCCTAGATCCATTATTGAGGCATATGCATCTCCAGATGTAGATGATTGGAAAGAAGTTGTCCAAAATGAGATGGACTCAATTCTTTCTAATGGAACTTGGGAATTATCAGAACGACCCTACGGTTGTAAAACTGTGGGCTGTAAGTGGGTGTTCAAGAAGAAGCTAAGACCTGATGGTACTATTGAGAAGTATAAGGCACGTCTTGTAGCAAAGGGCTATACACAAAAATAAGGCGAAGATTACTTTGACACCTATTCACCTGTCGCTAGACTTTATCACAATCATGTTTGTACCTTCGAGAATATGTCGTCTAGGCACAAAAGATGTATGTGTTGGTCTGATTATTTTGTGAGCAATCACAGAAATATGGTTTGTTGCTATCTTAGTGAAAATTTTCAAACTAACATTGAGGAGGAAAATAGGTTTATATTGTTATATTTGGACCGCATTTTCATTTTTGGGTAGCAGAGTGAGAACACCGAAGTTTAGTTTAAACAGGGGTAATTCGGCTACATGCAACTGTGCAAATAAAGCCATCAATCTTGTTTAACCACAACCCAAAAAGTTTGATAGAATTCCGCAGGGAACCCATCATGTTTATGGGAGCTTCAAAATTTTTCATTACATGATCATTGCTGAATGTTTTGTCCTGTGAAATAGGACCAGCGGGTCCTTCTGTTCAACTGTTTTGTGGTCTTCTGTGTACTTTACTGATGTCCTCTTCCGTCGCTTAGGGCGTGTTTGCTAGGCGGTATTCCCGTCTCTTGCATGGCGCTGGAAGAAATAAGATTGTTTGTTGTGTTGGGTCGTATATGTTTTGTGCATCGTGCGGGTTTTAAAGCAGCCCAAAACTTGGCCCATTGGGAACGTCTATTTTGGGCGTTTCCACAGGAACAGGCCCTAGCGAGCGCAAGGGGACTAATGCCGTGCGCGGGCAGGCGGCGCGGAGATGGAAGGAGCCGGGAGAATTGTAGCGACATGCAGCGCGAAAAGTAGGCCCACCTCCCTCTTAGGCTGTCACCACTCGGTGGTAGAAAAATCCATCCACATTTTCTTCTTGGGTGGCAACGACACCGATTTAGATCTCCGGTAGCAGCTGCTATGACCACTTCGGCACCGGCTGCTACGTATTCTCCGTCTCTAGCGTCTGAGGCCTCACAGATTTGCCGCATCGGCTTCTCCCTCGCTATCATCAACGTCTATAGCTATGAAGGTAAGAACCTTTTCCTTGCCTCCTCCTCCCCAATGAGATTAGTGCCTAGGTAGGGTAGTACCTATAGTGCTTATGCAATGACACTCTGTTTAGGGCCAAGAATTGAAGGTTATCATCCAGGCAGTTGCCCTGGTCGCTGTGATTCGGGCGTGGATGTTCCTGATCTACAGAAGTGCGGCTGTTAGGACTAACATGACAGTAGTGACATATGGTCCCATGATGCAGCGCGACAGAGAGAGGATGGCAAATCTGAACTACATCTACAACAACAACTAGAGGCTATCGCCATGCTCACGATGAGAAGGGCCCCTTTTAACCATCTTGTGTAAATATTAAGTTCTAGGGGTTTGCTTAAGGACATTGTCAACACCTCTATCGAAGAGCAAGTGGCTTTGTTTCTTCATGTTTTGGGACATAACTAGAGGTTCAAAGTGATTCACATCACATGGAGGAGATGTACCGAGACAATTTCCCATTATTTCCATCATGTGAGGTATGCTACTGGCGAGCTCAGGGGAGAGATGACCAAGCCACCTAGTGGTCAAACACCCTCGAAGATATAAGGCAATGCTCCATGGTTCCCATTCTTCAAGGTGAGCAACTCTACCTTGTACTTCATCAGATGGTTCCATTACAATGCCGCCTAAAATTCTTGTAATGTCAGGATTGTATTAGAGCAATTGATGGTACTCATGTCATGGCTAGAGTGCCGAAAGCAGAACATGATGCATACAGGGGGAGAAAGCACTACCCAGCCAGAATGTGCTTGCCGTTGTTGATTTCGACATGATATTCATATATTTGCTTGCTGGCTGGGAAGGATCTGCCCATGATGCCACAATTCGGAATGACAGCCTTGACAGATCTGATGGGCTCAAGCTTCCTGAAGGCACGTTCTACCTAGCAAACGCCAGGTATGCTTGTCGGTCTGAAATTCTTCCACCCTTTAGGTCAACAAGGTACCATCTCAATGAGTTCTCTGCTAGAAACTATTCCAAGATCCCAGAGGAAATTTCAATCTCAGGCACTCTAGCCTTAGATTCATGGTTGAGAGGGTTTTAGCTGCTCCGAAAAACAGGTTTAAGATCCTTGATCAGAAGCCCTTCCATTCTTTCCCCACCCAAGTTAAGCTTGTTCTAACATGTTGTACTTTGCACAACTAGATCTTGCAATATGACACGGATGAATACTTTTCGAAACAGGAAAATGTCGTTCTATGAACAACCCCTAATATTGGTGTGAAACAATCATTCATAGCTAGGTAACGTTGTGTTGAACTATCATTTGCTAGCAATTAGGTAACATTATCGTGAACTGATATTTGCTAATAGTTAGGTTTATAATTTGCTACTGAGTTTAATTTGCTGCTGTTTTGCTCTTGCGTGGTAACATCACCACCTGTGAGAAGGGGTGACCACAACACTACCACAAGTTGCCAAGCAAACAACAAGCCATAATCAAGGTTGTTGACAGGCAAACAACTTGCCAAAATTGCAGGAAAACTAGATTACCAAATAAAGTGCCAAACTTGCACAAGCCAAATCTGGCCTCATGTAGTATCCAGCCGGCCAAGTAAGAAAAATGGGAAATATGACTCCGAGGAAACAAACATGCCCTTAATCCTGCAGCGAATAATTCTGCTCATTTCAGCCCACGTGGACGTTAGTGTTTTTTTTCTAAGTGGATTTTCTCTCTATTTTTTGCTAGTGAGATGAGAACTTTACATGGAATTTGGTAAATTGATGACCAGCCTGCCACATTCCGCGACTCATTGACTGAAGTGCCTACTCGTGGTGTCGTTGTATTGGGAACAGCGGTACCTGAAGAGGTTATGTAGAGGTGTGGGGACTAGCAGGGTAGCTATCGACGGCGTCCGCAGACGGGATTGGATACAAGCGAGCGTAGCTGGACGCAGGAAGTACCCAGGTTCGGGGCCCTCGTGAGGAGGTAAAGCCCCTACTCCTGCCGGATCTGACTATGTGGGATAAATGAGCTACAAGTGCTCCTTGAGATGTATTCGCTAGCTACTGCCTTAAATGCTGTGAGACCAACCCCTTCTACTGAGGCCTTGCCTCTCCTTATATAGGCAGAGAGGCAACGGTCTTCCTGGCCAATCCGACTGGTGGGCCCCACATGCGGGTCCCAGCCGACTGGTCATCTACAGTGTCCGGTATGGTATGTCTTATCGGAGTACGAGCGGTATGGCTGTCGTAGGCATAGTGGACGCCGTGCGAGCCTGTCGTTAGCATCGGGCCACTGTTCCTGCGTCACCCCCGCAAAGTCTTCAGTATGGCCGGGTGGTTGCCAGTCTTGTCATCGTACAGGGCGCACCGTGCACAGATACGCACGTTGTCCTGTCTCACTGATTGTCCGTCGGCCGTCCAGTAGGCTATCTTCTTGACCGGCTATCGAACGGTAGCCGCCCGCTGTCGGTCTGTCGGCCAGTCGGTCACCGACGCGATCCGACTGCCTGGTTCTTGTTTGGTTGGGGTACCTGGGGGTCATCCCCCTGACACTAGCCCCCGAGCGCATGTGGATTCCGCCCTTAGGCGAAATATGCGCGCGCTCCCCCTGTTTTTGAATTCGTGTCCGGCTGAGCTTGGCGGTTGCGCTACTCGTGACGTCTTGCCGACGCCACACGCTGCAACGTGCCATCATTGCTCTGCGGCAGGCAGCGTAACGTCCCGTCGCACGTTGCCTCAGGAAACCGCTGTCCGGCGCTTCGGTTCCTGCTCCGGGATCTTCTGCGCATCCCGCTTCGGCACACTGGATCTGGGCGGCGGTTGGGGTGAGGGCCGTCCGGATGCGCGCCACATGACCTCGTTGACGGTTGCCCTTCTGTCCCTTTAAAGGGGCGCCACGGGGGAGGCGGTTCCTTTCCTTCGCTCCCCCGCTGCAGTCTTTTCCTCCCTCACGCGCTTCTGCCTCTGTGTCGTAGCCCGCTGCGCCGCCTGCTCATCGTCGTTGCTACGGGCCACCGCCAATCTTCCGTCGCCGCTCCCCTGCTACCGGAGATGGCGCCGACATGAGGCTTGGTGCGGCTCCTCCGTCACCGACGACCACATCACCAAGTACCGCGCCACCCGCGTTCTTCCGCCGCCAGAGGAGGTGGCGGTGCGGTTGGCGCCGGCGGGGGAGGTGTCGCCGCACCCGGCGGAGGGGGAGCACGCCATCTTCCTCTCCCATCTGGCGCGGGGGTTCGCCCTTCCGGTGCACCCGTTCTTCTTGACCTTCCTCGCCTTCTTTGACCTCCATCTTCACCACCTCGGTGCCAACGCCATCGGGACGCTGGCGCACTTCATGGCGTTCTGCGAGAGCTACCTTGGGATCCAGCCAGATCTCGGGCTCTTCTGCCGGCTCTTCCGAGTCCGGCCGCGGGTGAAGTATACGAAGGGGCCGCTAGTCGTCTGCGGCGGCGCCTCCATCTACTCCTGCTCCCAATCCGGCTACCCCAAGTTCTTGCTTCAGGACACGGTACGGCTGTGGCAGCAGTCGTACTTCTACGTCAAGAACGTCACCAACGTCGACCGGATAAATCTTCCGGCTTTCCAGGATGTTGAGTCCAGCCGGCAGAACTGGGAGCAAAAGATCCATGGTGACAAGGCAGAGACGGACGCGATGCTGCTGCGCATGCGCTCCCTCGTCACATGTCGGCTAACCGGCCTGGACATCACCCTCAGCTGGATGTCCCGGCTGATGATGCCGATGTAGCAGCGGGCACACAAGATGTGCTATTACTCCGGCCGGCTGGACCCGTCCCGGCTGTCGCGCCGTGATCCCCGCTACCACAACTTGAAGGAGTGGGTGTGGACGATCACCAAGGAGCGGTTGCCAGAGAACTGGAAGTTCAGTCTGGCGCCCTACAGCCGGGAGAACCACGCGCCCCGGGTAAGTTCTTATAGTCGGACACTTCATCTTGTTCTTCTTGTGTTTTTCTTGTTCTGTCCGGCTGACTTCTTGTATTCGGCAGATGTTCGCTTGCATCCTTCGTGAGGAGGGTGAGGCTACCCTTGAGGAGTTCACGCCCGACTTGCCCGAGCCGCGCGCACGACGATCCGGCGAGGAGTCGGACGGGGATGGCGATGCCTTTCCTAGCCAGAATGACGAGCCGGCTGCCGACCCGCACGCGGAGGTGCACGAGGAAGAGGAGGCCGCGCCGACCGTGGATCCGGCGACGCGCTCCACGACGGACGGTGAGGCAGGCGGGAGTGGCTCCAGCCGTTCCGGCTCCCGCCGGCCTGTGATGGAGGAGCCGGCTCCCAAGAGGAGCTGGTCCAGCGCCCTGCCGCCAAGCCGTCTTGGCCAGAAGAAGGGGCCGCCCCTAGTTGTGCCGGGGTATGTTCCTTCCCCCCTTTTTTCTTCCGGCGTTTTCTGTCTGCTTGCCTTTTTTCTTCTTTTTCTGACTTTGGCTTATTTTGCCTTTGCCTTCTCCTCCTTCTCTTTAGCACGTTGGTCTCTTTCGGAGCCGCGAGCCCGGCACGGGCGCCGACCGGGTCGCCGCCCCGTGCCCCGACTGTGCCAACCGACGCCTCTCCTTCTTCTGAGGCGCAGCCTCCGCCTCCCCCTTGAGCTGAGCCGGCTGCCTCCACCCAGCCAGAAGGTCCCTAGCCGGAAGCGGAGTCCTCCCAGCCGGAAGGCTCCTCCGCGGGCGCGCGGGGGGCTACCGGCAAGGAGCTCGTCGTTGTTGGCGATGACAACTCCGACAAGGAGACCGAGGAGGAATGGCGGACGGCGGTGGCCGCAGCGAAGGAATCCTTGGTCATCCACGCCGTGGACGATGATGCTTCCTCCGCCGCCTTGCTGTCGGACCTTGCCGCCACGCTCGAGCTGGCGGTGAAGGAGATCCGGCTGCTGGAGGCCACAGCCGGCGGGAACCGGACGTTGGAGCAGAAGCTTGCTGCCGCCAACGGGACTTCCCAGAGTAAGTTCGCTTCCCTTGGCTTGCTTTTTTTTACTGATAGCCGGAATTGCCGCAGCCATCCTCGTGTGCGCTCAGCGCGAGATCGGTCGCTTGAAGAGAGCGAACGACCGGCTGAGCAAGTCCAATTCCACTCTGCGGCTGCAGAATAAGGATTGGCACGCGAGGGTAGACGGTTGGAGGCCACCATCAAGGAGCGCGACACCTCGCTCGCTAGCCGGACCGAAGCCTTCACCCTTCTCGAGGCCCAGAACAAGGACCGAGAGAAGGAGATCAAACGGCTGGCGACCAAGGAGAAGGCTCTGGTGGAGGAGCTGATGCAGGTCGGCCACACTGCCAAGGGTGAGTTCCTTTTTCCGTCTTATTTTCTTTCTGGATCCGGTAGCCGGATCTGACCCTTTTTTCTGACAGCCTTTTACCCCTGCATAGACATGCTGGCTTATAACCGGCTGCAGGAGAACTGGCCGGGAGCGCAGCCGACGGCCTAGGATCTCGTCGTCCTTCTTGGCGAAGAAGCTGCCAAGCTTCATCAAGCGGCCGGGACGTCTTCTCCTTCATGTGGCCGGAGGCTCCGGTTCCGGAGACGATGGCACAGTTGGCTACGAAGGTGTGGGAGAGGTGCCGGCTGCGGGACTTGGCGGCACGGGCCAGAGCGGAGATGGCTCTGGCCCTCATGCTCTCGTGGTATAAGGATGCCCGTGTCGAGAAGATCGACGGTGGCTTCGATGCTGGATCCGATCTTGTCGCCATCCGCCAAGCCCATCCGGAGCTCCGCGGATCCGCCATCAAGATTGCCGACTACATGGATCCCGACGAGGTGCTCACCACTCGGAGTCTGTCGGTACTCCTGATGTGGAAGGCCCGATGCCGCCGCCCGTAGGCGCCGGAACCGGATCAAGCTTCGCGCCTCCTCCTCCGCCCGAAGCTTTTGTCGGCCAAGATCCTCCTCACGGCAAGGGTCCTGCCGCCTAGTCATTGCCCCGGGACGCCTGGTGTATTTGTCTTGTCTTAGATATTCGTGAAACTTGTATGTCTATACCGGCTATCTTTGATGTCGGGTAACTTATGGGAGCTTCGTCTCCCTTTTGCTTGTTAATGTTGAATTCTTGAGTCTTCCTTAACTTGTGTCTTGAATTTTCTTTTGATATTTTGTCGGCTCACTTCGCCCGGCTAACCTCGTCCGGCTACACACCTTTAGCCGAACGAACTACACCTCCAGTGAGGGCGCGCCAGCACTGCTGAGTGTAACCCAGATTCGGAGTGGCTGGCGTAGCCAGGTTCTTCAAATCTTCCTTGTTTTTCCAAAGTCTTCTAACTTTATCCGACTGGCCTCGTCCTAGTCGGCTGCTTTCGTTGGCTGAACGCCTCCAGCCAGGGGAACTAACATTCTAGTGGGGGCGCGCGAGCGCACCCACTGGGTGTAGCCCCCGAGATTCGGAGTACTTGGCATAGCCAGGTGCTTCGAATCTTTCTTGTCTTCTCTTGCTCCTGCCCTTACCCTCACCTGGGCTCTGAATCGGCCGGCTAAACGCCTTTAGCCGGTCAGGAACTACAAGGTTCCACTGGGGGCGCGTGAGCGCACCCAATGGGTGTAGCCCCCGAGATTCGGAGTGCTTGATGAAGTCAAGGACTTCGAATCTTATTCCCTTTTCCTGAATTCCGACTTAAGGTAGTTGGACAAGAATGCACATATTCATACACATACATCTTCACAGGTTAATAGGTTAGTCTGTCAAATCGTAGCCAGAAAACGGCTTGTTTTTTCGAAAACTGGCCTGTCCCTTTCCAGACACTTAGTCGCTTTCCCGTGTGCTCTGCTGTTTTCGCTACGTCCTTGCCGGGCAGCCGGGTTGCGGTCTGCAGCCGGAATCGAAGGGAGCTGACAGTACATTGCGCACGATACTAACGACTAGGTAGCTGGATTGGTTTGAGCTAGTTGCAAGGCCGGAACGCCCGGTCTGTCGCGTCTCCTCCCTGTTTTTCGTGTGGGATGCCTCGGGCTTTTGCTCTTGCTAGCCGGACAGCCGGGTTGCGGTCTGTAGCTGAGACGAAGAGTGGGCCTCTGACATCGTCACACACTACTCAACCGGTTTGGTCACTTAGCAGGCCGGGCCAACCGGCGAGCCCCCGGGTAGGGGTTGCCGGAGCCAGAAAATTTGAACCGGAAAACGGATGCACACACATTTCTAGCAAGGATCCCCCAAGATTCTCATAGGGGTCCGCATTTTCATTCATGGGGTGTTCGGGATACATACACTGCCTGGCGACTAGGTGTAAAACGGGCGCAATAGGGCCGCGTTCCAGGGACGCTCGGTCTCCTCGTCTGATTTGTCCATCTTGTTCTTGCGCGGCTGCTGCGTGTCGATGAGGTAGTAGGAGTCGTTGGGCAGCGCCCGGCTGATGATGAAGGGGCCCTCCTAGGGTGGCGAAAGCTTGTGCATGCCCTTCGTGTCTTGCACCAGCCGGAGAACCAGGTCGCCCTCGCGGAATCGGTTGGCGGATCCGGCTTGAATGGTAGCGGCGTAGTCATTTCTGTGGTCTGAGGCTGGACAGGGCCAGCTCACGGGCTTCCTCCAGGAGGTCCACTCCGTCCTCTCACGCCTCCTGGTTGCCTTTTTCGTCGTACATCAGCTTGCGAGGGGAGTCGAACTCGATGTCGGCGGAGAGGACGGCTTTCGATCCGTAGACCATGAAGAACAGTGTGTAGCCGGTTGACCTATTCGGCGTGGTGTGGAGGCTCCACAGCACAGCCGGAAGTTCTTCGATCCAACATCCAGGTGACCGCTCTAACGGCTTGATGAGGCATGGCTTGATGCCGGCTAGCACCAAGTCGTTTGCTCTTTCGACTTGCCTGTTGGATTGCGGGTGCACGACGGAGGCAAGGTCTAGCCGGATGCCCTTGTTGCTGCAGAACTGGGCGAAAGCCCCCTTGGCGAAGTTCGTGCCGTTGTCGGTGGTGATGATGTTGGGGTAGCCGAAGCGGTTGATGATGTCGGTGAAGAAGGTAACGACTGTCGCCCCATCCATCTTTCGGATAGGCTTGGCCTCGATCCATTTTGTGAACTTGTCCACCGCTACCAGCAGGTGGGTCATGCCCGCCCGTGCTCGCTTGAAGGGGCCGACCATGTCGAGGCCCCAAACTGCAAAGGGCCAGGTGATTGGTATGGTCTTGAGCACCGAAGCTGGCATGTGCCTGAGCTGCCCGGCGGCATCCATTGCTGCAGCGCACTAGCTGCTCAGCATCCTCGAGGGCGGTGGGCCAATAGAAACCATGGCGAAACGCCTTGGCGACTATTGCCCTTGACGAAGCGTGATGCCCGCACTCGCCCTGGTGGATGTCCCTGAGTAGCCGGTAGCCCGTGTCCACATCAACACATCTTTGGAAAATACCGGATACGCTGCGCTTGTACAGCTCGCCGTTTATGATGGTGTACGTGTGCGCGCGGCGGCGGATTTGTCTGGCTTCCACCTCGTCATCCGGAAGTTCTCCATTGGCGATGTAGTTCATGAAGGGTTGTGCCCAGGATGGCACTTCTCGAATGACAAGGACGCTCCTATCCTCCGGTTGATGGATGTCGGGGGCCGTCCGGGTGGCGTACCTAGGACGGCATCCCCCGAGCTGCTTGATGCACCGGCAGCCCCAGTGTCGGAGGCACTTCTTGCCGGAATTGGTGCGGGTCTTCTTCTTTGGTGGTTCTGTCGGCTCCGCTTCTGCCGTTCCGCCAGCCAGAATGCAGGGACGATGGAGTCCGATTCTAGTGACGGGTTGATGGACGGCTTGTGCAGGTGCTCCAAGGAGACCCCTGGTGGGATCGCCTGCCTGGTGGATTCGATCTTGGAGAGCGAATCGGCTGCCTCGTTGTTGATGCGGGGGACGTGGTGAAATTCGCACCCGTTGAAGGAGGCGCTGAGCTTCTGGATGTGGAACCGGTAGAGGGCCATGTTTGCGTCTCTGGCGTCCCACTCTCCGGACACTTGCTGCACCACCAGATCCGAATCACCGAAGCACATGATCCGGTTGACGCCGATCTCCTTGGCCAGCCGGAGCCCGTGCACCAATGCCTCATATTCGGCTACGTTGTTGGAGGCCTTGAAGTGGATCTGCAGCACGTACTCCAGCCGGTCCCCCTTGGGCAAGGTGAGCACGATGCCGGCTCCCAAGCCCCCGAGCATCTTCGACCCGTCGAAGTGCATCTTCCAGTGGTCCGAATCCGGAACCGGTGGGAGATACTGGGTCTCCGCCCAGTCGACTAGGAAGTCCGCCAATGCCTGCGACTTGATCGTGAGTCGGGGCTCGTACTGGATGGAGTAGGCGGCGAGCTCGATGGCCCATTTGATGACTCGACCGATGGCGTCTTTGTTGCCGATGATTTCCGAAAGGGGTGCAGTGCACACGACCTTAATCGGATGTTCCTGGAAGTAGTGCTTGAGCTTCTTGCATGCTAGGTACACGTTGTAGCACATCTTCTGGTAGTGGGGGTAGTTCTGCTTGGAGAGGGAGAGAACCTCGCTGAGGTAATAGACGGGCCTCTGAACCGGCTGAGCCTTGCCTTCCTTGGGGCGCTCCACCACGGGGCGATCTTGTGACCGGCTGATGGCTGCTATATAGAGCAACATCGGCTCCTTGATAGCCGACGTGGATAGAACCGGTGCTGTGGATAGCATGCGCTTGAGGTCGTGAAATGCGGTGTCGGCTTGCGCAGTCCAGGAGAACTTGTCCGTCTTCTTCATCAGTTGGTACAACGGGAGTTCCTTCTCCCCTAGCCGACTGACGAAGCGACTGAGGGAAGCCAGGCATCCGGTGAACTTCTAGACCCCAAGCAGATTCCTGGGCGGCTTCATCCTCTTGATGGCCGCGATTTTCTCCGGATTCGCCTCGATACCTCGTTGAGAAACGAGGAAACCGAGGAGCTGGCCAGACGGCACCCCAAAGACGCACTTATCCGGGTTCAGCTTCATCCGGTACTGGCGGAGGTTGCCAAATGTTTCTCCCAGATCCTCGAGGAGGGCGCGCTTCTCCTTGGTCTTGATGACCACGTCGTCCACGTAAGCGTGCACGTTTCGGCCTATCTCCGAGTGCAAGCATTTCTGCATACATCGCTGATAAGTGGCGCCTGCATTCTTTAGGCCGAAGGGCATGGTTACATAGCAGAAAGCCCCGTAGGGGGTGATAAATGATGTCTTAATCTGATCAGTCGGGTTTAGCCGGATCTGATTGTACCCGGAATAGCAATCTAGAAAAGACAACAAATCACAGACGACCGTGGAATCGGTGACTTGATCGATACGGGGCAAGGCGAAGGGGTCTTTCGGGCACGCCTTGTTTAGGCTGGTGTAGTCGATACACATGCGCCAGGTCTTGTTCTTCTTCAGCACCAGGACTGGGTTCGCCAACCAGTCCGAGTGGTACACTTCCATGATGAACCCGGCTGCGAGGAGCCGGGTGATCTCGTCACCGATTATCTTCCTCTTCTCCTCTGCGAACCGACGTAGAGGTTGCTTGACCGGCTTGGCATCTGGACGCACATGAAGTGAGTGCTCGGCGAACTCCCTCGGCACACCCGACATGTCCTTGGGGGACCATGCAAAGATGTCCCGATTCTCACAGAGGAAGTCAACGAGCGCGCCTTCCTATTTGTTGTCCAAGCCGGCACCAATGGTGACGAACTTAGTCGGATCGGAGGGGTCGAGCAGGATCCTCTTTGTCTCCTTTGCCGGCTGGAAAGCTCCTTCTCCAGCCGGTTTGTTGCTAGCCGGAATGTCCTGCTGGGCCATGGCCACATTGCGCATGATCAGGCACTTTTCTTCGGCTATGATGAGGGCCTCTGCCAGTTTGGAACCGACTGAGGCGCACTCCATCGACCGCCTGAAGCAGCCGGCGACGGTGATCACGCCGTGGGGTCCGGGCATCTTCGTCTTGAGGTACGCGTAGTGGGGGACGGCCATGAACTTGGCAAGGGCGGGGTGCTCGAGGAGAGCATGGTAGGAGCTCATTAGATTTACCACCTCGAACCAGATTGGTTCGTGGTGGAAGTTCTCCTCGGTCCCGAAGATGACGTCTAGCTGGATTTTCCCTAGCGAGGCGCAGGCTGGCCCCAGCAGTAAGTCATGGAACGTCGTGGTAGTCGGGCGCAGGTCGCTTTCGCGAATGCCCAGCTTCTCCAGCGAGGACTGGTAGAGGAGGTTGAGGCTACTGCCTCCGTCGATGAGGACGCGCGAGAATCGGCAGGTGCGCGTGTTGGAGACGATGAGGGGGTCGAGCACCATGGCGTAGCCCCCGGGAGTCGGCAGCTGCTCCGGCTGATCTGCGCGGCTCCAGGTGATGGGGGTGTCCGACCAGTTCAGGTACTGGGGGACCAGAGAGACGATGGCATTGACCGCCTTGGAGCGTCGCCTGCGGCTGTGCTTGTCGTCCTGCTCCATCTCGAAGATGTGGTAGGCGGCGTGCGACTATGGGTAGCCGTTGTTGTTGTTGCCGTCGTTGCCGCTGTTACCATTATCGCTGGCCCCCTAGCCGGTGGGGGAGGTCCACCTGGGGGGGAGGGGGAAGACGAGGTTGGTTGCCCTGGTCCTTTAGATGGCGGGTCCTGCTGCAATTCCGGGTGGTGTGCATAGCCGGTTTGAAGGGACCGCTATGCCACTTGCATGGGCCGTCAAACATCTGGTCGAAGGTGAGCCGTGGCTTCTACCTTCTTGCCTCATTAGCCGGTGCGTCGGGCGCGCCCTCCACAGCATTGACCTGCCGCGCGTGGTAGCGAGGCTTCTGCTGTCCAGCCTAGCGGTCCCCATGGAACCGGTTGTCGTTGCCATGGCGCCTGGAGGATCCGGCTTCTCCAGCCGGGTTGCTTGGTCGGTCGCGAGCCGGCTTCGTGGGAGTCAGACGCCCGTCCGCGTTTACTCGGAGGGGCTTCTTCATGGCGGCATCCGCCGTGGCGTACTGGTCCGCAACCGTCATGAGCTCCGCCATGGTTTTCGGCTCGTCACCACAAGGTGGCGAAGCATGGTGCCCTCTCGGCAACCCTCGATGAAAAGCGATGGCTTGGCTCTCCGTGATGCCCTCACGGTGTTGCGCAGCTCCGTCCACTTGGCGAGGTACTCGCGGTCGGTCTCGCGGTCACCACGACGCACAAAGGCCAGGTCGCGGGCGCCGGACGTTTGTAATGCGTCTGTTGAAGTTGCGAACGAACACCTTCTCAAGTCGAGCGCGGCGTTGATGCTTTGTTGAGCCATGTCCTTGCGGATCCGGTTAGCATGAGGGGCGTAGCGCCGGCAGCGCTAATTCCCATGGGCGATGCCGACCGCCGTAGCATAGTCGGTCGACCAATCTTCCGCTTCATCTTTCTGTCGTGCCGAGGGTGTCCACTGGCGGGAGAATTTATCCGAAACGGTTCGTTTCGGATGCGAGGTCAAAACCGGACCGGTAGAATCTTCCTCCTCCGTGAGGCGCGCTTGAGAGAGGAGCTCGATGCGTTCGCGGGCGTCCGGACAGTCCGGGTTGGGCGCTCCCACCCGGCCCGAGAGACGGGAACCGGCTGGTCTGGGCGCCCCCGGTTGGTGGAGGGGGAGGCGGCGGGTTGCTATTCACCGTCTGTTCCTAGCGCGGCTGGCCCCTGTTGCCAGAGCTGCGGCGCCTGCTGTGGGCCCTAGCCGGTGAGGGAGGGCGCTCATTGGGTGTCGCGGCGCGCCCTGCTGGCGGTAGCTTGCTCCCCCTGGAGTAGCTGAGGTATTCCTGCATATGCCGGTTGGCACCGGCTTGCTCGTCCATGACGCGAGGAGCTCTGCCTGAGCGTCTTTGGCGGGCTCGCTCCTCGCCCTCCAGGCTGGTAGTTCTCTGCTGCCAGCGCTGTATGAGTTCTTGATGGGCGTGCTGTAGGTGGGCCGTGTGAGGGCGGGCGCGGGATCCGGTTCCCCGTCCTTTTCCATCCTAGCGCCCAGCTCGCCGCCCCGACGCCATACCTGGCCGCGCCGGCTTGGCTCTGCGGTAGCCGGAGTGAGGCCGTGCGCGCGGTCGTACTCGCGTCGGGTGATCTCGAGTTGCTTGCGGGCTGCCACCAGCTCCATGGCCTCCTGGAGGAGAATCTGTCTCTCCATGGTGAAGTTGGCCTCCGCTTCCTCCGGGTTATCCCCGAGGTTAACCGGCGTCAGGAGCCAATCAATGGCATCCTCCACCGGGTTCTGAGGCTGTGGGGGAGCGGAAGTTCCGATCTCGTCCACGCCTCGCTCCCGCGGCTGGCGGGGATGAGAGCTGGAACCGACCATCATGACCTCCACGCCGCGGGACGCGACGGAGGTGCTACCGCCTGGATGCGGCAGCTCCGCGACAGAGACGATTTCCCTGGGGAAACACTCTGGAACGGTGGTGACATAGACAAGGAGGTCGCCGAATAGCAGGACGGTACCGTTCGCCAGGAAGGAGGTTCCGGCGAAGCAGGAAGCGTTGTCGATGACGCAGTCGAACCTGCCGAGCGTGAGCACCAGGCCGGAGGCCACGCGCTCACCGGCTGAAGTGCGGGGTCCCGTGCGGAACGTGACTCCGGTCGAAGCCATCTAGCCCCACGGTGGGCGCCAACTGTCGTTGTATTTGGAACGGCAGTACCTGAAGAGGTTAGGTAGAGGTGTGGGGACTAGCAGGGAAGCTATCGACGGCGTCCGCAGGCGGGATTGGATACAAGCGAGCGTAGCTGGACGCAGGAAGTACCCAGGTTCGGGGCCCTCGTGAGGAGGTAAAGCCCCTATTCCTGCCGAATCTGACTATGTGGGATAAATGAGCTACAAGTGCTCCTTGAGCTGTGTTCGCTAGCTACTGCCTTAAATGCTGTGAGACCAACCCCTTCTACTGAGGCCTTGCCTCTCCTTATATAGGCAGAGAGGCAACGGTCTTCCTGGCCAATCCGACTGGCGGGCCTCACATGCGGGTCCCAGCCGACTGGTCATCTACAGTGTCTGGTATGGTATGTCTTATCGGAGTACGAGCGGTATGGTACGTCGAGGCACATGGACGCCTTCGTCGAGCTCGCCGTCGAGATCGGGCCACTGTTCCTACGTCACCCCCGCAAAGTCTTCGGTATGGCCGGGTGGTTGCTAGTCTTGTCATCGTACAGGGCGCACCGTGCGCTGATACGCACGTCGTCCTGTCTCACTGATTGGGTCCGGCTACGTCGCCGTAGCCCACTACTTCTTGCTGACCCGGCTACCGAACGGTAGCCGGCCTGTCCTGCCCTGTCCGGTTGTGCTTGGTCAGCCAGACGCGGTCCGACTGCCCGGTTCTTGTTCGGTTGGGGTACCTGGGGGTCATCCCCCTGACACGTGGCAGAATACGTAGTTTGCCCTTGCACAAGAAAAATACACATATGTGCGTTGTAGATTTAGGGTATGTTCAGTTGTTGTCACGAAGTGGAATGTAATGGAATGGTTCCACACCTGAGAGTCGTTCTAGTGTCAGTTGAGAAATAAAATGGAACAAGATGATTTCTCAAAAGAGAATATTTCCTCTAGATCCTGAACGCACTCATTCCTCTAAATCGGTGAAATCTCCCTGTTCCTCTATGCTCCCCAAACCTTCTCACTCTCTCTATTCTCTTGTCATCTTTTTTACTAAATGCACCCAAACATAAAATGAAAGCATTTCATTTCAATTTTTTTGGCCCAACCGAACATAGGATGGAACCATTACATTACATATTTTTGGTTCTAACCAAACATAAGAACGGAACCAACCCATTTCAGTGGAATGGAATCATGACATTCCATTCCACTTCGTTCCCGAACCGAACACACCCTTAATTAGAACCTCAACCCCTCAGACAAATACTCCCTTCGTTTCAAAATATAAGATGTTTTAGTTTTGTGAAGTGAATATATCTAGACCCCTTTCAGTGTGTAGATTCATTCCAAACCTCTCCAAATCTACAATATAAATATGGTTTAGATACGTTAGTTTCACAAAACTAAAACATCTTATATGAGAGTATTGCTCAATCCAACCCTGAATCCTCTTCCAAATCCAGTCGTTAAAAAATTGGTTGATATCCCTACACCTAGGGCATCCCTAGGTACTACTCGCTAAGATATCACTTTTAACATTGGGAATGATTTCGAGCTCCTGACTACTCCCTCCGTTCAGAAATATAAGACATTCTAGCTTTGTGAAACGAATGTATCTAGACACCTTTTAGTGTATAGGTTCACTCCGAACCTCTATGAACCTATACACTAAAAATTGTCTAGATACATTCGATTCATAAAACTAAAACGTCTTATATTTCCGAACGGAGGAAGTACCTTGGTACACTCGTTGGCTGGCCCAACTTCAGAAGAGGCAGATATCACTATTTAACCCAAACTCCAAACTCACTACTACCTCCGATTCCGGTTTATTACGCTAACATGAAGTTCAAAAAATGTTTGACCATAAAATTGGCCAATAAAACATGAATTATATGTCACAAAAATTATACTATTCGATACATATTTAAAATACATTTCCAATGATATAGTTTTTCTGATGTAAGATTCAAATTTCGTTGATCAAATTTGTAGTCAAACATATTTCTTAAACTCCGTGATAGTCTAATAAACCGGTAACCGGTATGGAGGAAGTATGATCCTACCCCTCAAGCAGCGCGCTGATAGGAGGGGACAAATAATGTACCCTTTTCTTTACTATCTTCGGTCCAAAAAGCAAGTCATATATATATATATATATATATATATATATATATATATATATATATATATATATACCTAATATATATATATAGGTATATATATCATACTTTCTCCATACTGGTTTATTAGGCTATCACGGAGTTTAAGAAATATGTTTGACTACAAATTTGATCAACGAAATTTGAATCTTACGTCAGAAAAACTATATATATATATATATATATATATATATATATATATATATATATATATAACTTGTTTTTTGGACCGAAGATAGTCTCTACTACTAATAAAGGGGCAAACATGAATTTGGCTAAATGCACCCCACACACGAACTAAGAAAGACACAGTTAGGCCCACCAACCAGATCTGGGTACATTTAACAATTATATACAACACGGACGGACTACTTATCCCACCAAATTAAAAAAACAACGTCCTGTGCTTCCCCTTCTTAAAAAAACAGACACGAAAGGAAACTAACGCCATCACCGCTCCCAGGCAATCTCGCCATCACACCGCTCCCAGCCAATCTCGCCATTACCGCTCCCAGGCAACGTCCCGCGCTTCCCTTCTTAAAAAAGAAAAAGAAAGGAAAGTATCGCCATCACCGCTCCTAGGCTTGCGATCAGGACAATCTCGCCATCACCGCTACCAGGCTCGCGATCACGCCAATCTCTCCATTACCTGACACCATCTGTGAAGCGTTCCTTGACGACGCCCTCGGCCTGCGGTGTGCGTCTAGGCGGCGACACCCTCGCCCATGCTGTGTGCCTAGACAGGCCCCTAGCCTTGATCTTGGACGACGCCGCCCTCATGCTGACGTTGGACGCTCGGAATACAACTTAACCAGGCTGCTGCAGGTACATGGGAATCCTTTTGATTTCTTGCCGTGGCCTTGCTGCAAGTACAAGAATCCCTCCATATTTTCATACTTGTAATTTTGAGGCAGAACATTTGATTCTTCTTGTATGTTCTGAATTGGTAGTAGAGATGTGTCAGCTAATTCGAACTATAAGTACAAAACTACATACATGCAAGCGATTGAAGTGGATGATCTTCCAAATTCTGATATTTCATACTAACCTTTTTGTTTTTCCAAATCTTCAAACCAGCCTTTTTGTCTTAAACAAATTCCTGATACTAGCCGTCCAGCAATCAAGTGCTCCATATTTATATAGAGATGTATCTGGTAATGAGATAGTGCATAATCAACAATGGATGAATATAGTTATGTAACCTCATACAAAATTTATAACAGTCAACATATTAACTTGGAGGAAACTGAATTTCCTCATTGGCCATACTTTCCTAAATATTTCCACGAGTTAGCAGAGCAACATCGCAATATCTTAATTTGAATTCTGGTGAGAACCAATTAGAACAAGTAGCCTTGTTCTGCCTATATGTCACACTATCTATGTGTTTGTTTATTTAATTACATGCAAGTTTATATGACAGGATTAAGCTATTGGTATGTCATCTCCGAGTCGTGCTAGGGAACGCATGCCGTTTCAGGATATAAGCAACACATGCTCCTTGGGTAACTACTTCAGCAACCAGTTCTTTCTAATTGCTAATGTTTTCCATCAAATTGCAGTCATGCAAAATAATTTTATGTACCTACACAGACCCTAAGGAGTTGAAAAGGCAGAAGGATAGAGAATATTATGCGCGCAATAAAGATGCTATTCGAAAAAGACGGCGTGAAGCCAGTGAAAGGAAACAGGCTTCAGCAGCCCTACTTAGCGAAGAGCAAAATGTACCACATACACCCATGTCCATTACCCAAAATACTAAGGGCATGCAAAATGTACCACATACACCCATGTCCATGACCCAAAATACAAATGGCATGCAAAATGTACCACATACACCAATGCCCATATCCCAAAGTACTAATGGCCTTGTACCGCAACACGAAGCATGTGGTCAAATGGATATTACTCCTGCTCCTGCCAATATCAGTGTCCAAGATATTGAAACACAAACACCAATGTCCATGACTCTTGGTAATGATGATCAACAAATGGATACACCCCTGTTTATTAATACTAATGACCCCCATCAAAAAATACAAATGATCTTTTTTCATCAATGCAGATCCTAATGAGATAAGGAGGCAAAGGAAAAGGTTGTATTATGCACGAAACAGAGAGGAAATACTAAAACAACAACGCCAATATCGTGAGCAGAAAAAACAAACATCAACACTCCTCGACGGGCAAGACACTATATCACACACACCAGCTACAGGACAATCGGTTGTCACCCAGCTACCAAAAAAAACATCGACAGGTTGCGTACTGCCATAAATTATTGGTTCCATGATTACAGCTTGCATATTGTTAATTATGTGGTATCTGCAATGTGATATGTGCAATTTTCTTGCAGACTTAACAAACCCACCAAATTCATCTCCGTCGCTTGGAGGGAACCCCCCATACAAGGAGAATAATATAACAGACGAAGATGATTCCAATTGGTTGCACATAAACAATGCATACCATATGCAACAAATTGCAGGACGGATGAGAGCGGTTGCGGTCCCTCTTGGTCATAATAAGGCGCAAACAGTGCAACACACTGTGGGGTCCCTCACACAACTATCGGGGGTTGACATGCCCCAAACAAGTAGACCCGTCAACCTGCACACCCCAGATCACATATTTGACAACCCTGCATCATTGCATTCTACTGACGGAACTGGACAGAAAGTTGTTGGTATGTATTCTCATGTTAATATATATTAATATTAGTGATCTTGTACTTCAGAACAAAATGTCATTTTTCTTGACACACTACTATATTTACCACAATGTGTTTCAACCGATTCATACAAATTTCATAGATGTGACCAACCAACAAGACAATGTATACGGAATATTTGAGCCCAATGATCGCCCACCTAGCTTTGATGGTAATTACAGATATTTGTTTAGTTAAACTACAAAATACTTTATAGAATGTTAATATTTTACTCACATGTGTGTCCATATCCATGTTTTGCATAGAAGGCTTGGACATGGAACATTATAATATTGGACGAGTTGCAGATGATGAGATTGACGAAGAAGCAAGGATATTGGCAGAACAACGTATGTAAAGTTACACTCATTATATTTAAAATATAATATTGTTTCTATATTTATTCATTTATTGTTTTTATACATTTATAGGTGTTGATTATGAATCATATAGAGAAGAAACACAAAGTACTCAAGGACAAACCATGAATGATAATATTGCTGACAGAATCTACGGAAACCTGCCAAGTAGACACCATGTCCTTAGAAAGGTGCCTGACTGCGCCCAATGCGGAGCATTGCGGTTTCCTTTCGAGGGCCCTGCATTTTGCTGTAGAAAAGGAAAAATCGGTATATTCATTCCGGAGGTTCCTGATGAACTGAAACGGTTGTGGACAAGTCAGGACGACGAGGATGCTATATATTTCAGAGAGCATATCCGCTATTTTAATTCCCACTTCTCATTCACGAGTCTTGGAGTTACACTTGATCGTCGAGTAAGCACCGCGGCAGGAACTGGCAACTATACATTCCGTGCACACGGCATGTTGTACTACAAAATGGATGATCTGGTGCCTGGTAGTAATGGGCCACGACATTTGCAGCTTTACATTTATGACGGTGATGAAACCTTGTCTCATAGGGTCCTAAGGTCTCCTGATCTTAATCTAGACATCATTCGAAAATTTTTGAGGATACTTGAGCACAACCCTTACGTGCAGACTTTTAGAAGTGTGGGGTCTTTCTCAAATCTTGATGAGTATAAGATTGAGCTGAACACAAATATAACCATGGACCAACGCCGGTATAATGCACCGACTACTTCTGAGGTGGCTGCAATATGGGTTGAAGGAAATGACCCGTCAAACTGCTTCGATCGAAGTGTTATTGTGCATGCAAAAGGAGGTCATCCACTATATATAAGGGCATACTATGGGTGCTATGATCCATTGGCATATCCACTGTTTTTTCCGGGTGGGGAAACCGGTTGGAATAAACATATTCCTTATATTGAGACCCTTGATCACACACCTCAAGATTCAGTGGATAGTTCTGATTTAATCACATGTATTGATAACGCCATGATTTCGTTAATTATTGGTTTTTTATACTTATAAAAATTTGGTACTGTACATCTATAAATGTATTAACATTATTCCATTTCAGATGCACCTGGTACCTCTACACGACATGAAGATCAGACCACTGATGTACCTGGACGAGATGAATACCATGCTACTGATATACCAGCAGGCATGATCTTCCAAAATTTTAAATAATTTAACAAATTTCCCAATTTATTAATATTTGTTAACCTCTTTATAATTTATTATTAGATGACACCGTTGACAACCAATTAGAGGATGTTATCGAGTTTGCACAGTCCACAAGATTTGTGAGTGCAAGGGAGTACTACTGCTTCAAGTTGCAAGTCCACAAGAATCTCTTTAACATCATTTTGTTCGGGGGGCGCCTCTTCCAACAATGGGCTGTTGCTATGTACATCAAGATAGAAACTATGAGGCTTGACTGGTACTCGAAGCCGAGCAATCAGAAGATTATACGAGCTGACCTCTACCAGGTAATTATAATTGGTTTCTTAATATTTCTGAACAATCGTTAAAATTTTCACATATATAAGTCTTTTGTTTACCCTATAGGGTCTGGTTGACACTGTTGTTGCTGGCGAGGCACGTGGTGATCGGATTGGCAAGAGAATTGTGCTCCCACGGAGTTTCCCAGGCGGTGACAGAGATATGCAGAGGAGGTTCTTAGATGCAATGGCTATAGTCCAGCGCTGGGGTAAACCGGACTATTTTATCACGATGACTTGCAACCCGTACTGGGAGGAGATAACAGAGAAACTATTGCCCGGTCAACTACCACAAGATCGTCCAGACCTTGTGGCTAGAGTTTACAAAGCTAAACAGCGCGATATGATGGATTTATTGACCAAGGGGAAACATTTTGGAGAAGTCGATGCTTATGTGCATGTCACCGAGTTCAGAAAAGAGGTCTCCCGCACGAGCATATCCTTCTAATCATGAAATCGGATAGCAAGTTAAAGACCCCAGATGATTATGATCGGGTGATATCTGCAGAGATACCTGACAAAGAGAAGTATCCTGTCCTACATGATCTTGTCGTCAAACACATGTTGCACGGACCTTGTGGTGAGTTGAAAAAAAATTGTGCTTGCATGATTGATGGGCAGTGTCGTTTCCACTATCCTCGACAGTTTTGTAGCCACACGCAGCAGGGAAAGGATTCATATCCCATCTATAGAAGGAGGGTTGATGGGTGTGTAGTTAAGATTAGAGGAGCGAAACTGGACAATAGATGGGTGGTCCCTTAAAACCCATTTCTTCTCATGCGATACAACTGCCACATTAATGTCGAAGCTTGCTCGAGCATCAAGGCTGTCAAGTATTTGTTCAAGTACATCTACAAAGGTCATGATAAAACATCCTTTGCATTCGAGAAAGATGTCATCAATGACGGGGGAATCATCAATGAAATTCGTCAATACAGGGATGCACGCTACATATCTCCTCCAGAGGCTACTTATAGGATTTTCGGATTCCGCATGTTTGGTGTCAGTCCGTCTGTTCTACAGCTACAGCTTCATTTGCCCAACATGCATACTGTTGCGTTTAAAGCCGGTGATAATCTAGAAGATGTTGTTGCTCGGCCATCTTCATCTAAATCCATGCTTACCGAGTACTTTGAGATGAACCGAAAGTATTTGGAGGCATGGAAATGGTTGTACAGAGAGTTTCCAGAACAATATAGGTGGATCACCGGAGATAAGAAGTGGCAGAAGAGACAAAATAAGAGATCGCAGATTGGACGACTTGTGTATGCACACCCTGCTGAAGGAGAGAGGTACTACTTACGGGTGCTCCTAAGTCATGTTCGAGGTGCTACTTCATTTGATGACTTGAAAACAGTTAATGGCAATCTATGTAGTTCCTTTAGAGAGGCGTGTGAGCACTTAGGCCTCATTGAGCACGACAAGTCGCTTGATGACTGCATGATGGAGGCAGCCACGTTTCAGATGCCTTGTGCTCTTAGACGGTTATTCGCAACTATACTGGTATTCTGCGAGGCAACAGAAATCCGACAGTTGTGGGATAAACATCTAGCATCGATGTCTGAGGATTACCGCCTCAATCAATACAATGAGGCGGCACTTGAGCAGATGGTCCTAAGAGATATCAGAGATCTTGTGCAATCCATGGGGAAGGATATTAGAAACTATGGACTTCCAGATTTGGTTGAGACAGATGGTTCTTCTAACGCCGAGTACAGAGAGGTAACAGAGGAGAGACAAGTCACTACAGATCAAGAACATCTAGATCTAATTGGTTGTTTGAACAATGAACAACTGGCTGGTTACAATGAAATAATGGATCATGTGAGGAACAGAAGGAGCCAGATATTCTTTGTTGATGGTCCAGGAGGCACAGGGAAGACATACTTGTACAAGGCATTGCTTGCAAAGGTGCGTGACATGGGCCTTATAGCAATCGCAACAGCTACATCGGGCATAGCAGCGTCGATTATGCCTGGAGGCCGAACTGCACACTCTAGGTTTAAAATTCCTATCAAGCTCACCGACTACAGCATGTGTGGTTTCACAAAGCAGAGTGGAACAACGGAATTGCTTAAACAAGCGTCCTTGATAATTTGGGACGAAGTCGCTATGACAAAGCGTCAAGCAGTTGAAACGCTTGATAGATCACTCCAGGATATAATGGGTTGTTCTTTGCCGTTTGGTGGGAAGGTTGTCGTCTTTGGTGGGGATTTTAGGCAGGTCCTTCCTGTTGTGGCACGAGGGACGAGAGCACAAATCACAGATGCCACACTGCGGAGATCCTATCTGTGGGATAAGATCCGCAAGATTCCCCTCACACGCAATATGCGTGCCCAGGCTGATCCTTCATTTTCAGAGTACCTGCTAAGAATCGGTAATGGAACAGAAGAGACAATAGGCGATGACTATGTGCGTCTCCCAGACGATATTGTGATCGGCTATACCGAGGATGAGAAAGCAATTAATGAACTCATCGAAGATGTATTCCCATCGCTGCATGCAAATGCTAGGTCGAGAGAGTACATGAACGCACGTGCAATTCTTTCGACCAAGAATGAGCATGTGGATAAACTCAATGAAAAAATGATCTCCAGGTTTCCAGGAGAGGAAAAGATATACCATAGCTTCGACTCAATCGAGGATGACTTGCAGGGTAATTACACCATTGATTTTTTGAATGCGATCACACCAAATGGCTTGCCACCGCATGTCTTGCGAGTAAAGGTCAATTGCCCGGTCATTCTGCTTCGGAACCTAGATCCTCATAATGGCCTATGCAATGGAACACGACTCATGATCAGAGCCTTCCAGGATAATGCAATCGATACGGAGATTATTGGTGGTCAGCATGCTGGAAAGAGGGTGTTCATACCTAGGATCCCTATGTCGCCCTCGGAGGACATCTCACTTCCCTTCAAACTTAAGAGAAAACAGTTTCCCATCCGCTTGAGTTTTGCGATGACCATTAACAAGGCACAGGGCCAGACCATACCAAATGTTGGTATTTACCTTCCCGAGCCTGTATTCTCACATGGACAGCTATATGTTGCATTGTCAAGGGGTGTGTCGAGGCAGACAACACGGATTTTGGCCAAGCCAAACAAGGATGTTGATAAAACCGGAAAAAGCACCAAAAACATTGTTTATAGAGATGTTTTGGAGGGGTGAGGCAGGTGTGTTAGGTGCAACTATGTTGTATTATCTACACAACTACTTTTGATGTTAACAATATTTGTTTTCGTAATTCTAGGTTTTAATCATGCTAATCCGTGGATTTAATTTATGTACCATATGTTGCAGCTGGACATCATCCCGGTTCAGTTAAGGTACTAATTACAACAATCGAAAGGGAAATAAAACAGCCATACAGGTAACCGATGCTGCTATGCCTCTATATTGTTGTAGATAATAAATCATAATTTTGTTTGTCCAATTTTGCAGGGAGTGAATGAATCATAATGTACTGCATCCCAATCATGCATCTACATGATACAAGATGGTCAAGGAGTGATTCCTAGCCAATAGCAGAATTAGCACTAGAAGTATAGCAGCCAGCCAGCTGACAGAATATGCTTATGGCCATGTACAAACTAAAACAAGCATTAGAAGACTTACTATTTTTTTCCTTCTGGTTTCCAGTATGACGCTCGCAATAATTATCACCCATTTGTTACCAAAGAACATATAATATTGACTTTACGATGTTAACTTTCAAATAGCTGCACTTGCCCCTTCCTCTTGTTCTGCAAGTTCCTTTTTTGCAGGGCTGCATTGCATAAGATTCTCTGTGATTTTCCTGAATGACTAAAGTAACCACTATTACCTGTGAAATGCAGTATTGATAAATTGACACATTTATGATTTAGCACTGTAGTAGAAAGAAAAGAACATGACAGGGGCTACATTATTGTTTTCAACCTTGAGATCAATGCTTGGTATCAGGCTTAGCTGCACTTGACCCCCAACCATGAAGGGGATGACCGTCCCACTGTGAACTGAAGAATCATCACTCTACAGCAAAAAAAAGCAATAACATTTCAAGCTACCGGCAATGTGCATTAGCACAGAAATAGAAACCACTTCTAGAGCACATAATTTAGTAGTAAAAATTGCACGTGCAACGGCACGTCTCTGCCATTTACCAGCTAATCCACGACACTGAACCTAACTACATGAATTCATCACCTTTACAGGGAATCACAGACCATTATATCGAATTCACACCACAGTGGCGCAAAAAAATGGTCGTCCTACCTTCTGATCTACCTCACGATCTCCCTGCTGCATCCCCACACTCTGCTAAGAACCATGCAACTTCACATGGTACAAATAACGGTGCTACCATCGTACTGATGTTTTTGGGTGTGCTGGTATTAAATTCCAGATATTTTGATTAAAATAAACCTCTTCGCCAATTAATCTGCAGTATCATAATAATGTTATTCATAACACTCGGGAAAAAAATAAAACCATGGGACCTAGAATAAATTAGCGGCATATAACAATAAATTATGATATCTATAATAATTATAGCGATCAGAAGCGCACAATTGTCGCGATCATTGTTTCCCTTTATATTCCATAGCCTAATAAAGTCCTTTTCCTGACATCTGCTGCCTTATACTCCTTCCTAACCTGAGGGCCTCCTTCCCAAACGAGGGTCTCCTTCCTCTATACATACGTGCAAGGAAGCTAGGGTTTTAACCGTTCCCTTCCACCTCCCTCCAACCTCCCTCACGATCACGCCGCTGCATCCCCACACTCCTCCAACCTCCCTCACGATCTCGCCGCTGCATCCCCACACTCCACCTTCCCGGCCTCCTCCACTACAAGTCTCTCCTCTTGCCGCACGTCTGCCCATGGTGCGCTGTTCTCAATGGCTGAGCCAACATCTCCGATGACCTCTACAGATCAATCTCCAACAAGATATAGTACTATTGTCCATGCTATCAACACGGTAATGGTAGATACCTATATCTTACCCTATGCAAGGTTTCGTATCTAAAAGTCACATATCTTTTGGTTTTCAGGAAAACATCGTCGTGGGATCAAAGGACAAGGACAGAGAAACTATGCAGATTGAAGACGTGATAACCAAAGACAATGATACAAACCCCGAGTTGACAAAGGCATTACAAGAACAAGCATTATATATGTAAGATTTAATATCTTCGGTTGTTTAATAGTAAGAGCTTTGTCTGGGTTTACAGGAAAACACAAGCGAGGGTGTAAAGGAACAATCATTGGCAACCACGAAACCTCAGAATCATGAACTAGAACAAGAAAACATTACAGAGAGTCAAAAAAATATGCAAAAAGAAGAGGGGCTGATCAAAAACGATCATACAAACCCCGAGTTGACAAAGGTGAGTTTTCCTTTTGTAATTCTAACATACATCACATATCATATATGGCCTATTTTCACTATCTTTCAAATACTTCTAATTATCCATAATGACAATTCGGTTTTATTTGTGTTGTTCTCAGGAATTATCCTACAACGAAAGAGGTCAACAAATGCTGGCAGATCAGAACGATGAATTAGCACCAACGCAAACCGGATCTGAAGTTCCGGGAACTATAGAGGAAGATCTAGCATTGCCCATGCAGATACACAAACATATAAGACGCCATAACAAGCCTAAGAAGGCACAAGACTATGTGGTTTCTCCAGAAGGCACATAACAAAACCTTCTATGCCCTTCTTCTGCTACATTTATTCATTATTAATATTAAATGTTTTTACTTCCATCATGACAGATTATGTTTGCACCGGCGGTGATTGGTCTGTGATTGAAAATATCAAAAAATGAACCAAACGAGAAAAGATATTTAGTGAGCATCGATGACGCGTATCTATATAGGCGTGAGTTAGTATCTCTTTTAACTCCAGGAGAATTCGTTGGCGATGAAGTAAGAATACATAGATTTATGACAAGAATATGATATTTTAGTATGATCATCTATCATCGCTTATAACTAATGTTTGCAATTCAAATTGTAGATCATAAATGCATACATAAATTGCATACGTGGTACAAAGCATCTACAGGTGAGGTCAGGTGGAAGTGTGTTCTTAGAGGATGCATGCATCTCTAAGACGATAAAGACCGGTAGCTGTCTGGGGGATAACCCACCACCATGGATATTACACAGAGTCAAAACTTATTTGGAACATGATATGGTTAGTCTCAGTTTCATATCTTTACTATGAAATCAATCAAGGACGATTGTTGTCTAGATGTGACCTGAACTAACAAAATATCTTTTTTCCAGTTATTCCTTCCAATAAACATTGATGACTATCATTGGTACCTAACAATAGTAAATGCCGGAAAACGGCGCATCCAAGTGCTCGACTCGCTAGGTAGAGGAATGAACCGCAAAGACCTCGCTGCTATGGTTAGCAATTAGTCCCACTCCCCTATCTTTTGGTAAGATATTTTCTTTTATTCTTCACTTGTGATGCTAATACTTTGTTGTTTTTTCTACCAACAGCTGGAAGGATTGGAAAATGTATTTAAATTTGCGTCACTTCACATGGAAATAAAATCCGATAAGTGGAAGGATCTAAAAGTCAGAACATGGCCAATAGAAGAGTGCATTACCAGCAGCCTGCAGACAGATGGGTACACTCTGAACTCAGAACTCAACGCAATCGATATTATGTGCTTTTGTATGGCCCCATTAATCATATTTTTTGAAAATGAAATATACCCTGAATCTGAACTTGAGAACAACTCCACTAGCTAAACCTCGCACACCATCCTTATTGATAATGATATTTGTTTAAAACTATATCATAATTTTTTTATCATGCAGGTCATCATGTGGTCTTTGGATGTTAAATTTCATGGAATATTTCACGGGAGATATTTTATCCGACACTTTTAACCAGGTATATTTCGCTATGTATCTTGATACTTATTGTTTTGTGTATCATTATTTCATAAGTAACTTTATTTTCTATTGTGTAGGCTCATATGATACATTTTAGAAGCAAATTAGCTATCATTTTGGTGGATTCGGAATTGAATGATGATAATATAAGAAACCGTGATACCAAAAATGATAAAAGCGAGGAAACAAACGCAGATCCCACGGATTGTATGATTATGGATAAACCCTCTAAAAAGCTCAAAATGTCAACCACATCGTCAGAAGTTGAGTACATATCACAACCGTTTATCCTTTCACCGTCTCTAAAACCAACTGACGATGATTTAATAGATGAACTTTGCTTGTGCATTTGCATGGTGGATGATGTATCTTCATTGGAGTAAGCCACATTTTTTCGATACTTTTTCTATTCTAAAACAATGCTCTTATATATATAGATCATTGTAGTTACATAATTCCAATTTTACAGGACAGAATGGGTGAAAAGTTCTAATCCATACCCCATTAGTTTAAATTTGAGAAAAATAAGGAACATATTGAAGAATGATGAATACATGGATGTCGATTGCTTCAATATGGCTGTGCGGATACTAGCATGCCATGACATCCAGCTTGTTAGAGATATCCCAGTTCACTACATGGATCTGAGATTCTGTGTAAGTTACTCTAATTACATATTATTATATTTTTCTTCACAGTACTAACATTTTTTCTTATTATTATTTTAGTCGATGTCCAACTATGCAAGAGACCCAAGTCGTCGGGAAAATGTAGATGTTGCTAGGTTTTCACAGTTGTTTAATAGCTGGCCTGACAGCAACGAGTATCATATATCAGAATGCAATATGGTAAGATTTTAATTCTGCGTTACTAAGAGTGGTGTTCTTTGTCTTAATGATTGCTGAATTTATAAATGTATGCATCTTTGCAGATTTTGTTGCCTTGGGATATTTTTGGTATATTCCTATTGTTTGTTTTGGATCAAAAAAAGAAAGTTGTCTCTATTTTGGACCCGCTTCCAATACCTAATTTGGGGAAGAATATACTTAAAACTACGGCCAACAATCTAAACCTTGCGCTCCAAGTTGCAAACCCTGCATTGAAGCACGCCATCTCTAAATGGGGATGCAAAGTTCCTATTGTTCCGACAAACTCATATGGGTATGAATATTGTCAATGCATTACAGTCTTAATTGATTCATTTGACTCATATATAATGTAACATTTCTTACATGCAGCCCTATATCGGGTTATTTGGTTTTTAATCTCATGCACTCATGGGAGGATGGAGCGCTACATTTTCCAATACCTCAGGTGAGTATTTAGACCATGTTTTCTTGTATATACAATGCATATGCTTTTAAAAATAATGTTGTGTAATGCATATGTAGGACGATATTGAACTGAGGAGGCGATTTTTGGTTCATATTTTAAAGTACCATGGGAATGAGTCTCTGAAGAATATCCCAGACATGGAGCGAAGCATTATAGAACGCATAAATAGATGGACCTTCAAGAAGTAAACATAATGACATAATATCAAAAAATAGTACCTAATGGTGCTTTCTTAGTGTTTTCAATTATTTTTGTAACTAATTGTTATTCACTTATGTGATTGTGGATTTTATGTGAAGACGCATGTATGGATGATGTGTTACACGCGCGATCACATCGTTGGACACGACACATACATTACCGTCCCTCTGTAAAAAGCTAGCCCCTATACATTGCTCTGCTTAATGAAGAGCAATTTGTATCGCATACACCCCTGTCATTGCAAAGGGAATAATGTACTAAGATCGGATAGTAGACAGCTAGGCGCGCCTAGCGGGATAAGTATTCCAAAATTACAGAAAGTAGTTTTAGGCTTTAAAAAACTAGGTATTCCAAAACTAAAGCTTGGTAATTTCGCCTATGGCTTAGAAAAATCTATTTTATGACATGCACACTTGTCTACAATAAAACCAGATTGCAGACGCTAACTTATCTTGAAAAAAACAGCTATGGATAAATAAAATTGCAACAAGTTTAAATGACAAGTCAGTCACTGCATATAACATGATAAGAAGAATTACCCAGTTTCATCTATTGTCGCGTAGTAATTTCCCAATAGTGCTAGAGTTGGCCTCCTGAGCATATGGCACAAGATAATTGGGTATTCTCCATGGGTCTTCACCAAGGTTTCCACTCGGTTGAGCCCCAACAGGATTGAATAATTCCCCAATAGTGACAGAGTTGGCCTCCTGCCAACAGCAACTTGCTGAGCATATGGCACAAGATAATTGGGTATTATCCATGGGTCTTCACCAACATTTCCACTCGGATGAGCCCCACCAGGATTGAAGTTCATCTGTACTGTAGAAAAAGCTGCAATAGTTTGCTACAATTGCAGTCAGTTTAGAGACCTTGTCAGCATATGAGATTCAGACATAGAAATAAAAACGAATGCCCTGCAACCTTGATTTGATATTTTCAGCCTAACATGACAATTTTTGTTGATCGACGCAACTAACTGTACAGGGCCACAGAACACACAACACATCTTATGATTATTGGATTGAGAGTGGTGTGCATGTATGATTGACCAGACTATGGAAAGTATGCAGGCCATATAATTTGCTGCGTAATACTGAAAAAAAATTGCCAGCTTGCCGCTAGAGGGTAGGGGAGCTGAGATGCGTCGAGCTGAAGGTCTGCTAGCTGCTGCTCACCATATGTGTGTTAGCGCTTGAAGACCCAGGTTGAAGCGCCAGTAGAGTGGAGAGCGTGGGCTGGTCAAACTATAAATAGACTCAAATCCTGCTCCACCTTGTACCATATAAAACCTTTGCTAATCTCCATGGAAGAATGATTCCTGCAAAAAATAGGAATTACCACAGATCTGTTTACTGGTTGTTGTAACAAACTTACAAGTAAAATTCAGTGTAATATACACAATTATTTCCTTGACATGAAACCAACAATTTTATTGGAAGCTCAACAAACATGTGCCTACAACTTGAAAAAAACGGTGTACTCAAGTTCAGAAATGATCAGATCATATAAGACTGTCATAGATAATAGATAAGACTATAGTACAGAAGTGGTATATACACAACTTAATTGTATTAAATAAGCCCTAATGTAAAATCTGTGAAGGCAAACAGGTACACAAGGTCAAATCCACAGCCTACAAGTGAAATTCAGGGCCGGACCAAATTCTGCTTTTCATCTGCTGTACAACGGTATCTTATATTTTGGATAGCACAATGCCAAGAAGAGCTGCTCAAAGGGGTGTCAAGAATTTGATTTTATTGGCCTATACAAAGCTGGATTGCTGGAATATGATTTTCTTCTTGTATTGAAAATTAATAAAAGACAAAATAACAATATCGGGCATATGCTCTTGGTTGATTCAACATCACTGAATTATTAAACAGAATTGTGCCCGATACAGATATTACTTCAGAACTCACCTTAGCTTTCCAACAACCTAATTGCTTCTCTGATACTGGTCATCAAAGGTATAAGAGATGATATATTTTGTAAATTCTCCATGTCTGAATCTTCATGCAACAAGTAGAATCTTCACTGTTGGGGATAGCAACAAATACTATTAAATTAAAATCTAATATTCCTATAGGCATTCTGGATTTAAATCGAGTGTTGACAGAGCCAAGCCTGATTTCCAGATCTGACCATAACGTGTGTGGGTCGTTCCCGTAAATATCCTCCCCAAATTAATTACCAAAAATTCCTAGCATACCATATACATCAATCTTGCAGAAGATTTACCTTCAAATCACACTTCAAGGAGGGCAGGGCGTCGACCACCTTGGACTTCAATAGTCCGCCGCAGGGGTCGAGCTCGAGGAGGCCCATCATGTCAGCACCTCAATCCCTCCGCCATGGGTGTCGAGCTCGCGGATGCACAGGGTGGTGCCGACGCGCTGGGACGGCGCCGAATTAGGAGGTACCGGGCTGAAATGACACCCACTCGGTGCTCATCCCCGTCAGCCGGCGATGTGGAGCTCTCCGACATGCGATGGTCGGAGCACCGTTGCGTAGATACGAGTCCCGCCCCTCCGCGTCCGCCTCCGCCTCTGACGGCCCCTAGGGTTGGCTCGCCCGCGAGCTTGACGAGCTTGAGCGCCTTCGCGTCCGCCTCCGCCCCCGACGGCCCCTAAGGTTGTCTCGCCCGCGAGCTTGACGAGCTTGAGCGCCTCCTCGGGCACTTCAGCGACCGTATTCGATGGGAAGGAGCAGGGGTGTGCAGTCCTCACGCCGGAGGTGGGGGCGAAGGGGAGGGACGAGGTCAAGAGCGGGAGCTGGTGAGTATGGATTGGGGAACGGCGGGGAGACACGAGCAGCGACTCGCAGGGGCGGTGTGTAGTTTTAGAGATGGGCGTTTCTGAGAGCGACTGTTCAGAGCTAGGTGACGGGCCTCCATTTTTTTTAGAGCATGACCGATTCAGCTGTGTGACTGTGTCCTGCGATCCTCTTGTAGATAATACTGCATGCCATACGTGTCAAAAATAAATTTTCAGTTGTGATAATTTGATAATTTTAAAAGGTTTTATAAAACCTTTTATAAATTGATAATTATTTTTATTAAATATATGCAAATCTATGCGGATGTTAAATTTTGTGATGATATAAGAAATAGACACGAAGAAAATGACAAAAACAAAGAAAATGACAATAATCCAACTTATTGTATTGACTGAGTTTATGTTTGTGGATCGTGCGTTACACACATGCTCGGATCATTGGGCTTGAGACACATTTCAGTGGCTCGATAAAATAACTCCCTACAAAATATTATATTGTAGTAGATTATAAGACGTGCAACACATATACTAGTAAAGAAAAGGGTACATTATTTGTCCCGGGGTAGGATCATACTTCCTCCATACTGGTTTATTAGGCTATCACGGAGTTTAAGAAATATGTTTGACTACAAATTTGATCAACGAAATTTGAATCTTACGTCAGAAAAACTATATCATTGGAAATGTATTTTAAATATGTATCCAATAGTATAATTTGTGTGACATATAATTCGTGTTTTATTGGCCAATTTTATGGTCAAACATTTTTTGAACTTCATGTTAGCGTAATAAACCGGAATCGGAGGTAGTAGTGAGTTTGGAGTTTGGGTTATATATATATATATATAGAGAGAGAGAGAGAGAGAGAGAGTGGCGCTATTTGACATCCTGGATGTAGAATAGTTATTCTTCATCCACCCCCTATCTTTCAAATCGTATAAGATTTTTACGTCACGTAAATTTTCTCTTACCTCAGAAGTTAAGAAGAACATAAGAAAATTTAGACATGTCGTAAAAAAAATTGTTTACATGCCGTAAAAAAATGCGGCGTAAAATGCGAATTTTCTCTATTTTTTACACTATAATGACTCATAAATCGTATTTTTATGTCAATTTTTTTACGTTTCTGATGAATATGAACATAATTATTAGTATACAAAACATAAATTTATGTATGTAAGAACATAAAAATATGTAGGGTGCAAAATAACTATTCTGCACCCTGGATGCTGAATAGGGTTATATATATATATATAGTGTCAAAGGTGTCTAAGTTTGACTATGTTTATACACAAAAATATAAATATTTATATAATATTAAACTAATAACAATAGATCTACCCTAAAATATATTTTCATAATATACTTGTCATATATTTCAAATGTTGATATTTCTTTTGTATATGTTTAGTCAAACTTAACATATTTTGACTAAATTTATAGGTCTTGTTTTATAAAATGGAGGTAGTACTTCTCTCATTCATTTTTTTTGTTTCTGTTGTTTTTGTTTATTTTTATCTTTGTCTTATCTTCTCTGTCCCCTCCTAATATTTTTCTGTTTCTTTTACATTTTGTCGTGTTTTTTCATTTTCACTTTTATTTTTTGTTTTCTCTTCTTATTTTTCCTTTTTGGGAAATACCTATTTTAAGATATTGTATGAATATAAGTGCATAGACATTTTTGTAAATTGAGATGTATATTTGTCGTAAAAATATGACTATTTTATTAATGTAAATGATTTTTTAAATGTTTGTGTTCTTTTTGTTTTCAAGATATAAAGTTCTAAAAGGATACATAAAAGTAATTTTGACATGTATGAATATTTTTTTCTTGTGTGAACATTGTTTATATGGATATTTTGTCATATATAAAATAACAATTTATAATACATGAACATTTATTTATATACATGTGAACATTTATTTACATACCTGTTAAAGTTTACGCTTGTGCACGTGAACGTTTATTTACTATATGTTTGTGGTTGCACTTCTACTTCTAAGGACCGATATCTCAAAAAAGAAGGACCGATAAACTGAATGTTAAGGTCTACACGGCATAAAAACTATTGGCATGCTTTGTGGTTAGAACTTCTATTCTATGCATACGTTTAGTATCAAGTACAAATGACACACACATGGTAATTGATACATATGGTGTTTTTGGAAATGAAAAAAAATCATCTTCACACAAAAGTAAAAATGATTAAACATGTTTGCCCCCGGTGTGATATTTTATTTGACATAATATTACGATGGCAAGAAGTTCAAAAATAATGATTTTACTGTGGCAAAAGAACATTATTGTTTTCTGGAACTACAAATCTATATCTGGCGAATTTCAAAATAATAATGGTCTTCTACTACTCCTTCCGATCAATATTACTCGTCGCAGAAATGGATGTATCTAACATGTTTTAGTGCTAGATATATCCATCCCGATGACAATTAATATGGATTGGAGGTAGTAACAGTTTTAACACAGAGCTGAACACATCATCCATTTCCAAGAGGAGAATCGAACACACCGACTCTCTCCCTTTTCTTCCTGTAGCTGAGCTCGCCTTGCCGGCCGTCGGGCCTCCCCCGGTGCCTCTCCGCCGGAATAGCCGATTGGAGATGGTCTGGGGGCAGCGCTGTAGATGTTAGGGTAGGCTTCCTTGGCTTTGTGTCGGTTGTGGATATCGTGCTCGGTCGTGGAGATCTGGATCTTGGTGACCGCATCCAAGCTTTAGGGTTTGTCCCCATGGCACTCGAGCTTCTCTGGCCAGAGTTCGGTGCGATGGTGGCGACCACCACCTCCTCAAATAAGAAGGTCACGTTCTGCCTCTTCCTTCTCTTCGTCTCTGGGCTCTCCCATCTCTCTCTGGCCGGCAGTGGTTGCGAGGAGACAGAGATGGTGGGCGCCCAGGCGAGAGAAGTTAGTGGCGGCGGGAGGTTCCACACTCGGTAGTGCGCGGCGCCCGGGGTGGTCATTGGCCAGCTCATTTCTCCGCATCTGTCTGGACGTGGTGGCAAGGGGATGGAGGAGGATGGGCTTCGGCGAGAGGGCGGATCCCTTATCCTTTGCGCTCTTCGTCTTCTCTGTGCAGGTGGCCTTTGTTAGCCCTCCTTCCTCTTGGCCGTCCATGGCGGCGAGGGAGAGGACGGGTGCTTCTCGAGGTCCCTCTCTGCGTGGAGTCGCGTTGGGGAGATCTTGAAGCTTCTTCTCCCCGTGGCGGATCCCAGCGACGACTGGCCATCGCCGCTATCCTTGGTCAGAAGCCTGGCCCCGCCACGCCCAGCAGCGGAGCTGTCTATCGGTGCTTGATCTACCACCTTCGGAGGCCCTTCACCGACCTCAGCGTGGCTTTTCGTGCTGCATCTCAGCCAAGTGGTTTCGTCCCCGACCTGGAATGCGGTGGCCACGGCTGTAGGTCGTTCGTCGCCGGCATGTTTGTACTTGATCGCGTTTCCTTTTAGGGTGTTCTGTGTAAAAGTGTAGGTCCTGGTTGATTGTTGTATCTTTAGTTGGGACCTTTATGTAATTGTACACCTACCGCCGATGAAATGAAGCTTCTGGTCCTTCGGGACCTTTCCGTTAAAAAAAAGACTCTTGTGAAATGGACATTCAAATTCATGAAAATTCCAGTTAGGATCTGCATTCAATAAATTGCAGTTAGGGATTACATATACATCACATCACACGTTTCTTATTCATAGCTAATAAGGACACGAAACAACCCATCATATAATTGAAGGGAAAGCCTAAACGAAGCTAACAGGGCCCACTTATGTTCCCATTACAGTTTACACCAGCCGTTATCCCGGCTATCTACTCGCGCGCGCCACGCCGGCCGACAGGCGTCAACGTCGTCCCGTCCCGCCGCACGACGCGTCATCATGGTCGAAAAGCACGTCGTAGCCGACGCTGGTGACGTTCCTCAAGTAGCAGCCGCCGTTGCTGGCGCCGTAGTTGTACACCTGGTGCATCCGCCACGACGCGCCGGCCACCTGGTCGTCCCGGAGCACCACCTCCGCCTCCGCCACCTGCTCGTTGCGCAGCGTGCTCGTACCCATCCCGGCGCCGCCCGAGCGGGACTCCACGAACCCGATCTCCACGCGCCGCATCAGCCGCTGCGAGGAGGTGCCGCTGCCGTTGCCGCCCAGGAAGATGTAGAGCGGGAAGCTGTGGTGCAGCTGCTGCGCGTAAGCGGCGCCGCCGCCGACTTCGGTGTGCGCGTCGATCGTCTGGTTGATCGCCTGCGCGCTGCCGTTGCTGCTCACCACGTTCGTGTTCGCGAAGCTCAGCCGCTGGGCGAACGTGGTGGTGATGTTGCCGCGTGACGAGCTGACCCACCCTGTCGCGGAGATGTTGCGGCTCGCCGTCGCGCGGTACTCCCCGTCGATGCCGTCCAGGGAGTGCGAGGTGATGCTCCCCGCCAGCTTCGGCGCGTCGTAGGAGACGAGGCCGCCGGCGGTCGTGGACGCCTTGGGGTCGAGCCAGAGGTGGAGGTTGGCGTTCACGTACCAGGAGTTCTGCGCGTTGGTGACCGCGAACCCGACCTCGTGCTCCTTGCTGTCCAGGAGCCTGCCCAAGAACGGCGTGAGCTCGATGTCGTAGGTGGGCAGGTTGAAGGAGCCAATGCTGGTGATGGGGCGCCAGATGAGGGGGTTGATGCCGCCGGTGTAGATGACCGGGAACGGCCAGACGGCGCCCACGACGTCGCCGTCGAGCTGGACGGTGACCTCGCGGAACGGGCCGTTCTGGTCCGGCGTGTTCATGTACCAGAACTCGTCGGCGTAGTGGGACGAGACGTAGACCTCGAGCACCGCGCGGTACGCGTTGGGCGGCACAGCGACGCGCGTGGACTCGACGTCGGTGGCGTTCTGGACGACGAACCACAGCCCATCGTCGAGTGGCAGGCTCCTCGACACGGGCAGGATCAGATCGGCGGGCGCGGGCGCGGACGCTGCCGGCGGCGACTGGGCCGCCTTGCGCCGGAAGTAGAGGTGGAGGGTGAGGTTGGCGTAGTAGACGCCGTTGTAGGTGTCGTCGATGAGGTTGCCGAGGTACACGGCGAGCGTGGCGTTGCCGGCCGCGAGGAGGGACGCGTACTTGGTGACGTCCTTGTGCACCGACCACGTGACGCCGCCGGGGCGCGGCTCGGCGGTGCTGCCGCGGAGGAGCTCGGCGCCGCCGAGCCAGACGCCGAAGATGCGGTCGTACTGGACGCCGTGGCAGTCGGCGCGCCACTCGAGGACGGCGAGGGAGACGTCCCTTCCGCCGCTCAGGCAGGACGGCGGCGAGTAGGCGGCGGTGACGGGCGGCTTGGTGAGCGTGAGCGCGAAGGAGTGGGAGAGGAGGAGCGTGGAGCAAGGCCCCGAGCTCCCGCGCGGCGGGCGGAGCGGGCGGTCGACCTCGAAGAAGGTGGTCTTGGCCTTGGCGTGGTGTCGAGCCGGCAGCGCCGCCTCGACCGTGGCGACGTCCTGGGCCGAGAGGCGGTGGTAGTGCGGCCTGGCGACGGAGGAGTGGAAGCTGGAGAGCAGAGTGAAGCAGAGCAAAAGGAGGCCGGGAACAGAGGAGGAGGTAGGCATGGTGCGCGCACGGTTGTGTCCCGGTGAAGGCTGAGAATTTAAGGGAAACCCGTTCATCAGACAGCAGCGAAATATATAAAAGAAAAAACAACAATATCTATCTAGTCCATATATAAACAAATGTATTCTTTGAATATACTCTTTCGTGAGTGCCGTATAACGGCAAACCAAAGTGCCGAGTAGGTAGGAGGAATTATGGGACTTTTTGGAGGGTTCGAATTGTCCACTAGTACAATACTAATCCAGAAAAAAAAATACAGTGACACGATCGTATAAACCGGAGGGGCCAAAAAACAGCTGGAAACACCCTTCCGGTTCCAGCTCCAAGTTCCACTGAAACGGAACAATGACTCGGTATTGCGTAGGACAACCTCACCACATAGATCGCCATTATCTCAAGAGGAAAAACATTGATAACTTGTGGTCGATGAATAAAGTTGCGTGTTAGTAGTATAATATCTTAAAGCGAAAACGGCCTCAACTCAGTCCCCGCTGCTGGATGGACCCACGGAATTTGTTTTCGTAGTTATCACCACTGTCGGCTGCACCTAATCACAAACAAATGTAGGTGGAGCCCAGACACATATCGGCATCGACCATATACTACTAGCACATAGTACACACGCACACTCATAGTACATACTACACTAGTACTGCCGTGTGTGCTCATAGATGTAAAACAGTCGTGGCACGTATATGTGGATACATTAGTCTATTTTTGCCTGCCCATACTTGAGTCGGTCATTTATTGAATTGTTGTCCTCTCAACGCTGACGAGAGACTTGAGGAGTTCTTTGTGCAAAGTTGCTTGATAAACCGCGTTTATCTGAGATGTTGATTATATATGTAATCTTTGAATTGTCTAATAAAATATTTGGTTACTTTAGAAAAATACTGACGGAAGACCAGGGGATCGTCGAGTTATATTCATCTGTTAATGAAAAAGTTGGATGTTATTGTCATAAACCGAAAACTGTCTCAGCTCCCCACAGGAAGGACCAGGGGATTTGTTATCGTAGTTATCGACATTGTTGAACTCCTGCACCTAATCACAAACACAAATGTAGGTGAATCAAGGCGCATGTCATCATCAACTCCCACATAGTACACACGGTCCATTGAATGTGCTCACACTTTAGTACGATCGTGGCAGGTATGTATTCAAAGTGTCTATTTGTAAATTCTAAATCCACCAAAGACTACATACACTACTACAGGATGGTCTACCGGTGGTGCATAGGATATTCTATCCGTGGCGGTGTCGTGCGCCATGAATATCGGTAACGCATCTAAGGTTATGCACCACGGATAAACACAGGCTCCAGATATAGTTTTACTATTCCACTGATGCGCACTGGAGCTATACATGGTGCACCACTTGTATTGTTCCGATTTTTTAATACGCTGTCCTCGTATTTATACATGTATTTACATGTATACACAATAACATATTGTACTTCATCGCAATAATTAGAATCCGAGACCGATCGAGTAGCGGTACAAGAAACAGATTGTTCCACAAGTTTAGGTCTTGAGTCCGATCGAGTAGCAAGTTGGTCATCACATTACAAATCACGCGTTCACCTAAACTACGAATAAATAGATTAGAACTGCAACAACGGTGAACAAGACGGGACCACGACCAAAGCCTTCATTAGGTTCTTCCACCTAACTTCCTCTCGCAGGTGGTTCCTCCACCTAGCTTTTGCAATCTCTCTAGTCTTATACCCTTTGTAGTTGTTGCCGCTAAACGTGTTCACTTCTTTCCGACAGTCCTCCCACTCACCGTAGACTCTTGGAACCCAACCTTTGTACACCACGTACTACTTTGCCATATGTGTACATAAGGCAGATAGAATATTATGCAATGGAAATAAAATGTTGACATGCATGTTCACGAAAACTACAAAACAATAAAATGAACATTCGTGTAGAGACATTGCAACAAATATGAATTAGGGTCTCATACTTAGAGTGGACACAGAAAATCACAGTGATGGTATGAATGAACCAAGTAGGATGCACACGATATTTATTTGTGCATTTTAATCATCGGCCATTGCAACAAATAAGAACTAAAACTATGAACATCAAGTACTATATAGCCTCATACTTAGAGGGGACACAAAAATCACAGGGACGATGTCAGCTAGGCATGTAGGATGCAAAAGATATGTATTTATGCATATCACAAGGATCGCTGACACCGCCCCAAGATCACATTCAAAATCGAGGCACACCTGTATAATGGCGCCCTACCATTTTAATCATCGGCCGTTGCAATAAGTAAGAACAAAAAATATAAACATCAAGTGTTAGGACCTTATACTTATATTGGACACAAAATTAGAGGGGTGGTGTAAACGAGCCAAGTATGATACACAAGATATGTATTTATGCATATTATTTCTAGGCCGAAGACCCGAACTGTTGACTGGTGTACCGATTTGAATTCACCAGCCATCTCTCTCGTTTCATCCTCTCATGTGACCGGTACATGGAAGGTGACGACGCCCAGCCACCGAGTTAATTAGATAAAACTACCACAATCGGGCTCTCACTATGAGTCAGTACCAATATTGACAATTTTAGCAAGTCAGTATCAACTTTTGGGTCACAGCATTGCGAATCAGACTGATTCACGACTAAGAGCATTTTGATAGCAGTCCTGACGGCTGGGGCCCAGCTGTAAGTGCTGAGTTGGTGGCACGTATCTAGGAGGTGCTGAGGTAGAAGTGGGGCCTACCTGTCAGCCATATCTTATGTTATTTTTTTCTCCTATTTTACTATTTGAGGTGGAAGTGGGGCCCACCCATCTCCAGGAAAGTCACTGTGTTTCCGCCCACGGCCCGCACTAGCGCCTCCAGTTGATACCTGCACAAACGCATTCGTCACACGCACAACGGTGGCAGCTCGTAGGCGTGCGGCAGAACAACACTCACCATCTCACTAGCAGCTGCGGATCCTCCTTCGGTGCTTTTTCGGCCATCACGGTGGTGGTTATGGCATGCGCGGACCAGCAGCATGCGCGACATGGATTGGCGGGCCGACAACATGCACGACGTGCACTGCGAGGGCGCCTGGACTCGGCCGGGGATGGCGGGGCCGTGGAACGAGATCTCGGGGATGCCGGCCCAGAGGGGCACCCAATGGCGGGAGAGCAGGTTGGTCTGGGCAGCGTCAACGGTGGAGGGGAGGCCACGAAGGATGTGGAGGAGGAGGTCGTCGGGAAGCGAGTGAGTCGGTCTTACTCGCAGCCGGTCGTGTCGGGGTGCTTGGTTGGACGCTCGCCGTCGGCTTGGAGATCCATGGGGATGAACGGATGAGTGGGTAGCGGGTAGGGATCCACCGGGGTTTAATGGAGGTAGCTGGACGGACTCCGGGCGTCGCGTAACGAGAAGGATTCTGCCTGTCGTGGACCGTCCCTGGAGGAAGGGGAAGGCCGATGGAGGAAGAAGAAGGTGGGTGGGGAAAAATAGGGAGGATGACGGGTGGGACCCACTAGCGGTAAATAGTAAAATATGAGAGAAAATAAAAAATAACATAAGATATGGCTGATAGGTGGGCCCCACTTTCACCTCAGCTCCTCCTAGACATGTGCCGCCAACTTAGCACTTATGCCTTGGCCCAGCCATCAGGACTGCTGTCAAAATGCTCTTAGCTGTGAATTAGTATGATTCGCAAATGTGACCCTAAAGTTGGTACTGACTCACCAAAATTACCAATGTTGGTAGTCAGAGCCTGAATTGTGGTAGTTTTATCCGATTAACTCCTGGCCACCACGGCGAGACGATTTAGAATGGTCTCGAGCATGAAATAAAGCATCTTGAAAAACAAACCTCATCGAATGTTAAGCTGCTGTCAGTGTTCAATTCGCGCTTCATGGTGGCTACGAAATATTACAGTTACAACATTGCAATTCATATGAATAAATTCATAGTCCATGGTTTCCCTAACTAATTTAATTGGCAGAAATATTGATGGAGCGAAACTTAAATATTTTTGAAACTCGAGAAATATTTTGTAACATTTTTTTGCAAAAAAATCTTTGTAAAAACATGTATCCATGTGGTTGCTATAGTTTCATCATTACTATGTCAGAGTTTCATGAATATTTCACTTGAGTTTATAAGTATTTCAGTTGAGTTTTAGAATTTTAGGAACCATGTAAAGATAGTTGGTTACAAAACATGTCCCACCTGTGACCAAGAAGAATGTGTTGTTCTAGGGATCCTCCCTAGCCCCCGTCATCTACCCCGTCTCCGTTGTCTTTGACTGGGAATCGATGGGTCCCTGCCTCCTATGTTTGCCGCTCTGGCGATAGGAGGGGCTAGGGACCTCAAACCTACACTTGGTGCTATGTATGATCCCTAAAGTTCATAGTTAGGTGAATCGGCATGGGCATTATGGTGGCTATGGCGGCACTAGCAGGACAAGAATAAGACATCCCAACCTCCTCGTCTACCTCGTCTGCGGCGATCTTGCCGCTGACGTTAAGGCGGCATTGGATTGTCTACTCGCCGTCCCCATGGAGTTGTGGGTCTTGCTCAGATCAAGTCAAAGATTTAGTGGTGACGACCTCCGCTATGTAATACTAGTTAAATACAGGAAAGTATTCCACCCCTTTCATTGCAAGTTGTTATCTCTACTCATTCACACACTCTTCAACCGTAAAGATATTATCTTTGCCCTGACAATAGTGTCTGGTGACCCTCAACTCTCAGAAGTATACATCCTTTGATCATTAAAGATTTTGCACCCCGACGCTGTCAACGAGGCCTCTTCTACATCCGGAAGACCACACATGAGGAGGTTTCTGCTCATTGGTGGCTTGTCCGGCGAGCTAATTTTGGCCATGTTTAAATCCTGAATTTATAACTTCTGATATTTTTTTTTGCTGAATGTTATTTAGAATCTATATTATATAATAAATCACAAATTTGCTGGGTTTATTTAAAAATAACGCACCGATTTGTCTAATAGATATAGTAACTGGATATATATTGTTTATTAAAAAAGCAACACGTCCGCCAATTTCACTAAGAAACTGAAGTCTGTCACATGCCATGAGTCACAAACAAGAACCAACACTCCCAGCTAATTCTTAGACTGCAAAAAGGAGAGGCTAAAATAATTTTCCCAAAAAAACTACTACTCAAGAAGGAACTCTTAGATGTTTTGCCCTCCACCACCTTATTACATAGAACAAAGGCTAATACATAAAGTTTTGACAAACTGCATCAGCTTTTTTGAGCTTCTCTGAGTGACAAGATCTCTCCGCAACAAACATAGTTGAGTGCATCAACAGTCCCAAATCCATCTTATCACCGTTTCCCAGACATGGCTTCTCTTGAAGACTCCGATGACAATCCTCCTCAATCACCCAAACACTCGTTGCATCCCTTGACCTCTTCTTTATATAGTATGTTCCAATCAACCAAAAGGTGACACATAGAGAAAATCACACCAGTAGGGTTATTTGGTAGGTTCCTTTGAAAACAAGCTGAATTTCTCCTTTTCAAATATTCCAAAGCAAGGCGGCAGAACCAAACATTATGACCACTCGATCTATACCATTAAATTTAGTGTTCCAGTTTTGAAAAAGATCAAATAAACTTTTAGGCTTAGCATCTAGTATTCCTAGTGCACAACTTGCAACACTCCATTTATATCACGGCCGTGGCGCAGGTCGATAAGAAAGGATGGTAGCAAATAGAAACCCTGCATGGCAAAGATCTTTTTCTTGCAATGCCGGAAGGGTCGGTGCTTTGTCAGACGGATCGGATGGACGGGGAGATTGGGAGTGCATGCCGAGAAGAACAAATATGTCTTTTGGACGCCACATGTAGTGCATAGGAGGAAGTGGTGATGTTGGAGGCAAGAGGAGGCACACATCACGCTTGTGCGGAACATTTTTTTTGTCTATCTAGTATGTGTCGACATGTACCCAAGTTGCACCGGGGGCATGGTACAAAGTTGGAGTTGGCCGGATCCTCGCGGATGACATGACAATTAGGGTTGTGCCTTTCACACAGCTTAAAGGTGGGTGACCGATCCCAGTCAGGCTTCACCATGCATTTCTTGCGAGGTGATGAGCCACGGGTCCATGCCATTGCCATGAGCAGCGTTTGTTAAGCTACCACCTCTAAGCATCGTGGGGTGGTCTGGATACAGATCTGGAGATCCATCCCAGCTCCACAATGCGGAGTCGATAGAGGGATCGGGTGGTGAAGAGAAAGCCCACCAATGTTGCTCACGATGAACTCGATAAGCCCAAAGATGACCGCATGCCCTGGGGCAAAGATGGAGTTTCCACAGTTGATGCTAATATTGTCCATCTGAGCCTCTTGAGGTTGATTGGAACATGCTCCCTTTACCGGGTGCGCAAATGTTGTGGTATTTTACGATCAGTAAATTGAGGCATGTGTTCAGCAGGATCAGATGATATATACAGATTCAGGCCTCGACATACAATGCATGGTAAAGGCCCTTCCTATTTGTGGAGGTGTGCTTGGGGAAAATCGAGGTGGTTTCAAGCTCGTCTATGGTGGTGGATGAATGAGGTGTAATGGCGAACGAGGACGTGTGAGATCTCTTGCTCTGTGGTCTAGGGTTGACCTACAAGAGAGAGGAAACCCTAACAAGATATTGTAGATTCGGTATGGGTCATTCACAAAGCACACCCCATAGAATCCTCGTGATGATCTTAATGTGGCTTTTACTCCAAGATAATGCATCATGCGGACCCTCGCCGAGTGCTCAATTCATTGGGCTAAGGATCCCATGACCGTGTGGTTCATGTTTATGCCTGGTGGGTCTACCCGGGAACCATGAGCTCGTCACATAGATTGTGAGTTAACTTCATTGAAACACAAATTTGTAAATGTGAAGTTTTAGCACTAACTATGAACTATGGTTAAGTTTTAATGAAATTGTGAGGTTAGAAGTGTCATTTTTCTTCAAAACCCTTTAATGCATAGAAAAAGGACTTCAGTGTAGTCCTCATACTCTACAAACCAACCCTTCATTTCTGTTCCCCACCCACCCACCCACAAAACCTTAAGTATCATCTTTGCTCTAGCGGTGGTCTTTGGCCAACCCGGCTTCCAAAAGTTGTCCCTTCAATTTATAAGTCATTGCGCCAGATTGAGCTCTCCAATCCGATCTGGAAAGAGGCATCCGGAGTAGTGTGTGCATTGATGTCTGCCATGCCTGGTAAGATAATTTTGGCTTAGGGTCTGAACTGTTTAAATCCCGAACTCTAATGTTTTGTTGATTTTGTGTTGGATGTAGTTAGACATCTAGGTTAAATCACAAACTTTATGCTTAATTTATTTAAGAACTAAACTCATCTATTCATTTTATTATTTATTTATTCCTTGTGAACTATTCAGGCTCCATAGATCTTTTTTAGGTGCACCCTTCCTTGTTTGATGTACACTTTTTAGGTGAGCTTGGAGTAGTGAACTTTCAATCTATCAGGCACATTAACATTGTGAGTACAATTGAGATCCATTAGATATAGTTTAGAGAATTACATGGGTGCAAATTTACTATTGCAACAACGGTCTTCCTGTTTACTAAGTTTACTCACTATTTATCTAACTTGGTCTTATAAGCATTTCAGCAATCTATCAAATCCATCCTATAAAATACTGTCACTATAAGACATCCATCATATTTATACTTCATTCATATTTATCTTTGTGTGTAAAGTGTGCGAATAGACCCATGTATATATGTAACCGCTTATTACCATAGGACATGATACAAACTCTTATTTAAAATATCTCTTATGCCAACTATACAGATCTTAGTCTAAAGTTTCATCGTATATAAACTTCATGATATAACTAAAATGATAAGACAACGGCTCATAAAGTAAGACAATGGCTCTAACACAAATGGATAAAGTCAGTCTTATGACACCATTAGGCCTTGTTTACTTCTATATAGTGTACTAGAGGGATGGGAGGGGATTATCTTGAATCGCTGAAAATATAAGAAATGGTCGGTTTACTATGGCGAGTTTGGAGGGGATAATCCCAAAAAATCTCCTGCAATCCATTACGAAAACTCTTATTTTTCTCATGATTAAAAACTCTTCACCAAAGTAGTATATTGGATGAAAGAGTATTTGAGTGGATAGGATGTTCACCAAATCCCCTCACATTCCCAAACCCGTCAGATGCAAAAAAAAATATGAGAGAAGTAAACAAGGACTTAGAAAGACATGGAGGAGTCAAACGTGCGAAAAAAGAAGTCACGTAGACGGCAAGCGGGAACGTAAAGAAGCCCGGGCTCCATTAAACCATGTATTTTGGAAAAAGGATGGTACTTAGACTTCTCGAAAAATTATGATTATGGGCATGTCGATATGTATTTACTCCCTCCATCTCAAAATAGACGTCTCAGATTTATCAAAATTTGGATGAATCTAGACGCTATTTAGTATGTAGATTTATCTAAATTTTGACAAGCCTGCGACATCTATTTCGAGACGGATGGAGTATATTATATACAGATCTGCAAAGTTCCACGTCAAAATATTAAGAATTTTGGGCTACACAAAAATAATAAAATTGTGACCCCCAAAATGGGAAAAAATGTTTTTTTGATCCCACATTTGTCTTTTTTTGTGTAGATCACCAATAATAATATATTTGGAAGAAACTAGTGTCGTACATACTATATGTGTAGATGAAGATTTTCTTCAGATTTTTTGAAATTCCAAAATATGGTTTTTAATTATTATTCTTGTGAAAAGAGCTTCCTGGACCTCGGGAGCTAAATGCATATTTTGAGTCGTGTATGTACTGGTCTGTAGTATCTACACCCCAAATTAACTCAAGAAGCCACACCTGATTCAAATAAAAAAAACTCAAGAAGCCACACCTGTTCGCGCACTGAGCTCGACAGATCATTGAAAATCTTGTGAGCAGCAAACCGTTCACAGTTAGCTGTCATCTTCCGTCCGTCGGAAACTAGGCTGGAAACCATCTATCCCTCGTTTTCGTTCGCACTTTTCCGGCCACCGGTCAAAAGCCACCGCCAAAATCTCAAGAACAATCTGGGAAAAAGCCAAGCCAAGCAAGCTGTCGGTCCACCCCCTGCAACCAAAGAAGTCGCGTTGCTCTGCATGATCCCTGATCCGGCCTCGATGGCGGCCTCGCACCAACCGCATCCCCCCTCGCCGGCTGACGAGCCGGCCCGGCCGCCGGCACGCAACTGCTGCGGCGGTGGCTCGGCCGCGTGTGGGCCCTCGTATGCATGCTTTGACATCGACGTCTCTCCTAACGGCTGGGCGTTTTGGCCCCCGTCGCGTGAGTGCTGATGTAGGATGATGGTGCATGCGTGCGTGGCAGGTGCCAGTGGGAACCGCGCACGTACCAGGCTCTAGATCGTGGCCACGATCCAGTGCAGAATGGAATGAGGACCGTGCAGCCACGATATATCGAGAGTGGAGTGGAGATTGGGATTGTTAGAAATCGAGATGTAAGAGAGAGACAAATGGTTCAAGTGTCTGTTTATTCCATTGATAACCGGTGCTTATATACAAGGAGAACAGGCGCGAGCAAAGAGATGCGTCTGTTCGAGGGGGTGCGAGGTATGACGGTTGCCATATGACAAACCGACATAGATAATTACAAGGGAGGATTATCCATCTAATTAACTTATTAATTAAATCCTAACACTCCCCCTAATCATTCCTTGTCCTCGTCCTCGCAATTTGATCATCTTTGAAATTATCTCCTCCAAAAACCCTGTGGAGAAAAACGAGGAGTAGAGTCTATGATATTTTGCTAAAACTCTTTTAAACCCAGTGGAAAAATAAGGAGAAAATGGTGCAACATATAATGGTTAGATATGATGTTAAAACTCCTTCAAACCCAGTGGGAAAATAAGGAGAAAATGATACATCATATAATGATTATTGCCTCCGTGTTAACTCCATATGAGAAAAACCTTGTAAAAGGGAAAAACCCATAGAGTTTAGAGGACAATATATATGTCATGTATACTTTCCTAAAAACCCCGGTGGGAAAAAAGAAAGTATGACATACGATCTTGTGTTGATATTACCTCATTAAAATCCTTGATGAGAACCTGGATAGTAAACTCATAAAGGGAAAAAGAGTGTAATATGATGCTTTGAATAGGAGTAGTCTAGAGTGATACTCCCCCTGATTTTTGCAAATCTTGAAGCCGTCGAATACCAATTCTATGAAAACATTTTTGGAATGTTCAAGTTGGTAGAGACTTCGTGAATAGATCAGCGATGTTATTGTCGCATGATTTGACTCGCAAGACGTTTATTTCCTGAATCTTCTGGAGTTCATGGAGATAAATCAATCTAGAGGCGATATGCTTAGTGATATTGTTCTCGATGTATCCTATTTGCATCTATGCAACACAAGCAACATTATCTGTGTAGATAATGGTCGATGATTCAAGAGAACCAATACCACATGACTCATGTATGTGGTTTATCATTCTGTAAAGCTACATATGTCAATGTGGCTTTGTATTTCAGAATGATTGGTAGGTGTAGTCACCGAAGTCTACATCGAAGACATCAACTGAGTTACACTTCTACCATGTAGGTACACATTATGGGGATCATTCAAGTAGCCAACATCAGTGTATTCTGGTGATATTGGAGTTCAGATTTCTCTAAAATTACAAGAACATGTCAAATAATGTGTGGTGCCTTGGAGATATCGAAAGATATTCTTGATTCCCAACCAATTGTGTTGGTGGGTCCAATGGCGCCGGGATATGGAACTTCAAGTCCCAACATCCCTTCTACATCATCCCGTGGTTTGAGTGAATCGTTCTCTATGTCTAGAGATCGAATAACCGACATGGGAGATGGATATGACTTGTGCATTTTAGGTTTCTCCAATATTTATAATATAGGAAACTTGGTGTACCATAAAACTTGAGTGAGGTAGCTCGACTTGTAGTATCAAGCATTGTTTGGGTTTAACCAAATCCTTCATCTCAAATTTCGTCTTTTATATGATCACGTGCTTCGTCATTGTAGGAGTAATCCTTGAGCATGACAAACACGCATGGGTAATCATCATTATAGGAGTTTTCCTTGTGTATAAGGAACTCACTACGTCGGTTGTACCAAAATATGCCGACAACAATAAGCCATGTAGTGACTCACTGATTTTACACAATCATGTTGCATTTGTAGTTTGATTCAGATTGAGATTCCTTTTGGAACCATACATGTCTGAATCTAGTGATCCACATGGCTATGTAGTCACTGCATCTATCAACTTTACAAATAGATGACTTTATACTGCCAATGATATAGGTATCGGAAAATAAGGATTCCACTCATGTCTGGAGAGTAGGTCCCGGATCTCTGCGGAAACCCGACCTTGTGCTACAAGCCTTGCTTTCTCACCACCTTGTTCTCATTCTATTTCTAGAAGAAAACATATTGAATCCCATGTAGGGAATTTTGTTGGAAGTGCGAGGCTATTTTCTGCTTGGATTGCACCCTTTGATTGTTTCAGTCCAAGTGAGTGGTTTACACTCTGCCATGGCCATGGTCTATGGATCTGAATCATTATGAAGGTTTTGGAAATCATACAAGAGAAATGTTTGTCGACAGTTGTAGGCTTTTGTTATATGATTCTCCAGAATCAATATAGTGAGAGGAAATCGTATCCACCTATGATGACTCTTCGTGATTTCCCAATACGCGTGAGTCCAGGTGTTCCGATGTCCCAGCCAGTGTGTGGTCAAGTCGGGTTGTGGAGGTTTCCCTTCCACTGGGTGTATACTACCCATAAGGTGTTTGTCAATGCTAGGTTGACTTGCATTTACTGATTTAGAGGATTTCTCCCAAGTTTCCTTTGTTGCTTTCAAGAAGCTAGATCCTGGTTAGAGGTCGTACTACTCCCCCTCTTCTCGGGTACGAGAGCTGAGTGGTTTTATTGGTACCTCCACTCTTTCGGGCGTATTTCTAGCCAGACTAAAGGATTTTGTAACACCTTTGAGATCAGTAAATGAATCTGGCAGGTTATTTGCAATATGTTGCAAATATGTGAATTCCGAACGTAGTCCAAATTCTTGAATACGTGGATATAAGGTGGAACGTGGAGTCCCAATTGATTTCCTGGCATTCTGTGTGGTACATGAAGTCTCCCCCTAATGCCTGGAAATAATCCATCATTTAATATAAGCAATCAACATACTGGGCTATGAATGTATCCCTAATGAGGGGTTCAAGGTACATGTTGCTCGACAGAGATCTGTACCCCACATAGATCCCAAGTATGTGGGCCCAATGATGTATGTTGTGGTGGTGAGATCGGTACGCGTGAAGCGCTTCCAAACTTACGCAGATGGGGAATGCTCGAAGGATTTCCACGTATCAATTACAGAGGAGGAGTACTGCGATATACAGTTAGTCATTGAGCAGTGTGTAAAGCTACATGACTCCAACGTCAAGTTGGTAGTGCATTTCATCGACAAAAGTCATGCAATGAGTTTGATCATCTTATTCAGGGATTCAACCAAACCATTATGATTGTGGATGTATAGGATAGAGTGCCGAACTTCAATCCGCATGGCCATACAATATTCATTAAAGGCACGTGAGAAGAATTCTACAACATTTTCTTTGCGAAATTGTCAAATTCGACTTTCTCGATAATGGAAATGTAACTTGATTACTTCCATCATTATCATGGTAAATGCATGGTTTCATGTGCACATAAAACACATGTATGAGCATCATATAGATGCATAATTGAGAATCATGCAGAATATCTTAAAAGATCCACACAATGGTTGGGAAATAACAAATGCTTCCCTGGATGTGTTCAAGGGATTGAAGCGGTCCAACTTATATTTTGAAGTGTGAATGCCTCAAAATTTTCTTCCCTGTGTTGCACAATGTGCACACAAAGTCTGATGACCGAGGAAATTTTAGACTCAAGCAAATTGTGACCAATGGAATTGCACTATGCAACATGTGCTACGGTTGGATGTACTAGTAGTGCAATCCAAACAATAGAGAGGGTACTTTTTCAAATACTTGTTCCTCATCCATCGGATTGAGTCCCGTAGAAATCTATATATCGAGCTAGAGTTCGCTATGGAAATCTTCTCTCAAATATATAGAATACATACAATCTTTTTTTATATCAGAGTGCTGATACAATGTATTGTGATATACAATACTTATGTTCTGTTACAACATCACAAAAGGGCATGATTAAATTGATCACAAAGGAGATAATGGGACTAGTCAAAGTCTCCAAACATGCCATTTGAGGCATACTCAACAATCATGTTCTCCGTGCTCATAGGATCCTCTGACAGCTGGAGAGTAATGGTGTTGCTAGGTCCAGGAGAAACATCTTGCAAACCACTAGCTCCATAGGTGCCATTTGGATGAAGGTTGAAGTTGGCTTCAAACCGTTTCCTATGAGGTGCTTTGCGTTCTTGGGATTGCTGTTAGAGAATTGCCAGATGCTTTGGGTTATTGCACTTGTTAGTAGGATGCGTGTAGCATCCACACTTATCATAAAGCCTAGTTTTGTCATACTTTGGCTTTGTGGTGCCTATCCCACAGTCCGAGTTTCGAGGCTTGTTGTTCTGGTTGTGCTTACGCTTACCCTTGAAGTTTGATTGGTTGCCGTTGAAGGCACCACCAAACTTTATTCCGTTCGCGTCATTCATATGAACTTCCGGCAAAGGTTGGGAACCAACCGGGCGCTGAGAGCCATTCTTAGCAAGAATCTCATCATGCTTTTCAGCCTGAAGTAGGATATGAATAAAGTCTGAATAGACCTGGTAGTCACGAGCGCGGTATTATTGCTGGAGGAGCCTTTTAGATGGGACATAGTGGATAGAGTTTTTTCTATCTTTTCCGCATCTGTAGGTTCCTTCTTGCAAAAACACAATTTAGAACTTATCTTATGAGCTTCATGATTGTAATCCCCAATGGACTTGAAGTCCTGAAATCGAAGATGACTCCAATCATGAAGTGCTTTAGGCAGGAAAACTGCCTTGTGCTTTTCATACCTCATTTTGAGGGCCTGAAACAAAGTAAATGGGGATTTCTCCTCCAAATACTCGGACTTAAGATCCGGATGGATATGGTGCCTTATAATATACAAGGCAGCATATTTCTGCTCTTCTCTCAGCTGTGCGACTCCAGCCGGAAGGGGGTCCTCCGGGTTCTGGATGGCACGCGCTATCCCACGGGACGCAAGAGCGACCTTGATGTCCATGGACCAGGTAGGATAGTTGTGGCCATCGAGAGCAAGTGCATCGAACTCTGGGTAAACCAGAGGTTATTGAATTTACGTTTTGGTAAACCATAAACCATCATGGTTATGTTGTAATGAATTATGCAAAAATTAATGATAAGTTCAAGAAATGGGCTTGAAAATCATTAGTGTGAACTTCAAATTGTTAAGTATGACACATTATAGATAATCTCCAAAAGACTATTCGGAGTCCGTCTCGCAGCACTAGAGAGTATAATCTGATGAAATCAGTAGATACTCATAATTCTAATGCCTTATGTCATAACTTAATAAAATGTTTGGGAGAGCACATTGTTAAGCAATCATAGTGTCAAATATGACAAAATGTAGGCTTTAAACAGCAGTGGTCATAATCTGCAGTGTAGTAGATCTAGTCACTACCTTGTGTTCTCGAAACATCAATTTAAAGAAATCACTTTGAATTTTGCATATCAATTCGTGCTCGTATCGAGTCAAAAAGACTCAATTAAGACTATGAATTGATCTATTTGCAAGAAATTGAAAATCTCAATTGCAAACGGTGAATGTAATAAATCTCAACATGTGCACACACGGAAATATATTACATTACTTTTTTTGTTTAAAATACACATAGTACTTCACAAATAAACAGTACTATACACTGATTTTAACAGAATTTACAACAGACAAAGATTTACTACTAAGATAGCTATTAGCAAACTAGCCAAATACTAGAAGCTACTGTTGCTGCGCTGCGCGTGACTGCATGTGCAAAGCAGATTTTTTTTTATTCACGAGAGGATAAAGGAAAGAGCCCAGGCGGTGTCCTCGGTCGTATCGATCCCCAACCACGCGTGAGTCAAAGCAACGCCATGGCTGCTGTACCACGCGCACCAGGAGCCACCGCCGCACGGGCTGATTTCACCGGCGGCCGGAGCTGCTCCCGCCGCGGACCTCCGCGTCGGAGGAGTAATCGAGGAGGCGGGTGCCAGGCCCGACGCCGTTGGCGAGTCCCAGCGTGGCCGGGTTCCAAGTGCCGGCGCGGCGCCCGCGACCGCTCGACAGCGGGCTGGGGAACGGGAAGCCGAAGGCCACCAGGCGGCGGCGAGCACCCGAGCGCGGTGAAGGATGAGTGGCCGGTGTCGGCGGCGCGATGGCATCGGCAGAGGCGGCGCTCGTGAAGCTGCCCACGCCGGCATAAGCCGTTGGAGGCTGTTGCGCAGCGCCCACGCCGTCGTCTGCCGTGGTTTTTGGTAGAGTCAGATCTTACCGATTTGCCTTTTCTTTCGGTCTCTGGTTTTCTTCTTCCTCTGTTCTTGTCGGAAGAACCAAATCGAATCTGCCCAGTGGCGAGCGTGCTGATAACGTGTTAGAAATCGAGATGTAAGAGAGAGACAAATGGTTCAAGTGTCTGTTTATTCCATTGATAACCGGTGCTTATATACAAGGAGAACAGGCGCGAGCAAAGAGATGCGTCTGTTCGAGGGGGTGCGAGGTATGACGGTTTTGCCATATGACAAACCGACATAGATAATTACAAGGGAAGATTATCCATCTAATTAACTTATTAATTAAATCCTAACAGGGATGAGGACCGTGAGGTGCGTGCTTCTCAATTTTGATTCGATCGTCGTTGGCGTTGCCTCGTTGGACGTCCGGCTCCGAATGATCAAATATTGCGAGGACCTCTTGGTCCCGCCGTCTCGACGGATGCACATGCATAGACGCAAGTTGTCCATCGACTTCCTCCCTCGCTGCACGTGTGCATCTCGGCCATGGGCGTAGCTACGGGTGAGCCGGGTGTGCCCCCGGAAATTCGGTTAATTTCTTTTTTTAAGGAATTCGGTTAATTTCTTAATTCTTATAGGACCATGTTAGATTTGCGGTACTAGCGACTTAGCCGGTCTATGAAAGGGTGTGCATGCAGCTAATAACAAAATAAAAAGCCAACTGAAACTATCCGTGGGAGATAGTAGCTTTTGGTCACTCGTTTTGCATGATGGTGTAGCTATCCTCCGGAGATGCCTAAATTTCCCACGGTTCTCAATCCTCTAAATTGTGAATTTTCTTCTGAAAGTTTGAGCCGGCTACGTGATAAGACGAACGCCCAGGGCCGCCATTATTTATCTCGCCATTTATTTTATTTATCTGTATTGTTATCTTTTGCAACTTTTTAACATATTTAGTGAACTATAATGTTTTGAGATTTGATTGAGCTATTTACATTGTTCCTTTGGTAAACTTATCTACTCCTACTACATGTGTGATGGCGCAAACAAAACAAAGTAGGGCGTGTACACCCACTCCAAAATACCTTGCTCCGCCACATTCTCCGTGTTCTCCTTTACCGCCTTCGTTTAGTGCACACCATATATTGTCCCGCCGCTACATACCCGCTTGTACTCCTGTGAATTTCAAATTTTGTTTCATCTAAGATTTTGCATATGTAAATCCATATCCTTAGTTGTCCAGCGTTTCCATGATAAAATGTGTGGTGTGTGTCCCTCCAGCCAGCCGGGAAGATAGTGCTTCCTGTCCATTGACAAGTTGATGGAGAAGTTGAGAAGGTAAGGAAAGCAAAGGTATAAAGACAAAGTAGTCCCTGTCCAGGACAGTCGCGGATCGTCCATCTGGGTTTGCGTGCGTGCACGATCGCTACATGACTAGCCATGGTCTAAAGTTTACATTCAATTAGATACCGGCCCCGTCGCCTAGTTTAGCCATACGAAAATACCTATCTCTATCGACTTTAGCTACAAATGGACGCCAAGTCTAATTGTACGTCGATATATGTGTGGTACACACATAATTTTCCATTGGTGTCCCATGAGGAGAAGGACGAGATCAAGGGGTGGCCCAAAGGAAGAGAGGAGCGGACCAGGGCGAGCTCTTGCTTGTAGGACACTACGGAGTTGACTACCTCAACTCTCTGCTCTCACCTGTGGTGGTGAGTGGTGACCAGACCAACCGAGAATGGTTTCGGACAAGATGGCCACACAGTTTAGCTCCAATGCTGCCATCAAGTGCTGCTCCCCATATTAAGCCAAGTTTGTCGACCCGGTGCCACGCTCTCCACCGAGGACTTCATCCTTGAGTGCCAACACAACCTCTCTGAAGGGTTCGCAGCATAGAAAACAAAAAAATCCTACGATGAGAACTATACGCCAAGATCTATCTACTAGATACAAGCAACGGGTGGATATACATCCATGAAGAATTTATCCTCAAAGACAACAAAGTTTTGTTAACGAGTAGGAACTCGTGGATGATGTAGTCGTACGCTTGCCGATCTCAAGATCGTGTGGTCCTAGCGCCGCATGCCAAGAAGCGATCCGACTGCACACACGTTCAGCCATCAACAACCTCCGCCTCCTCGCTCCAGTGAAGCGATAACTCCTTCCAGCAAAATGCCACTGGAACATGTATCTCGCTAATCCGAGACCATGGGGGAATAATTCTAGAGGGGGAGAGAGATCCTTCACGAGGAGGTGTGAGGAACAAGGGTGAGAGGGGTGGCCTTTTATAGGAGGAGGGGGGTACCCCTCCCATGGCCGGCGCCCCATGGGGGGTGAACCCTCACCTCCCCCATTCATGTGGTGGTAACCCCATCCACATAAAAGTGTCCCTTAACATTCCTCTTTAAAGTATCTCCATACCTAGTTTGATCTCGTTACCGACATGTACTCTTTTCTCGTTCCCGTGATATAACATTCTAGTGATCTTATCACTTGCTTGCAAGCTAACCAATGTGATATCACCGAGAGGGCCCAGAGTATATCTATCTGTCATCGGGATATACAAATCCCACTCTTGATCCATGATCTTCTACATAACACTTTCATAGCACTGAACCCACCTTTATAATCACCCTTTCACGGTATAACGTTTGATGTTATCACGATACTCTTCCAGTGTTAGTGATTAACATGATCTCATGGTCTAAGGACTAGGATTACTTTGTTAGATGTTATAGCAATATAAACACAATGACTTTGATCGTAATGCTATACTTCGGATGAATGTTCATCACATCATTCCTCTAATGTTATGACCTCGTTATTAACAACATCCAATGTCCATGATCAGGAAACCTTGATCATCTTGTTAATCAACGAGCTAGTTTATAAGAGAGGCATAACTAGGAACTTTTCTTTTGTTTATTAAACACACATGTATTAACGTTTCCAAATTAATACAATTATAGCATGCAAAATAAACATTTATCATATACTTGGAGTGAAACCTCCCACTTGATATTGCCTCTCAGGGCATATTCCCTTCAGCCTCCCACTTGCACTAGAGACAATAATCTAGTTACATGGTGATAAATCTAACACCCATGGAGTTCTGGTGTTGATCATGTTTTGCTCTAGGGAGAGTTTTAGTCAACGGATCTGCTACATTGAGATCCGTATGTACTTGTATATCTCCATCCTTGACATGCTCACGGATGGAGTGAAACCGGCGCTTAATATGTTTGGAATTCTTGTGAGACCTTGGTTCCTTTGCGTTGGTTATGGCTCCATTGTTGTCACAATAGATTACCATTGGATCCAACGCACTAGGAACCACACCCAGTTCGGTAATGAACTCCTTCATCCAAACTGCTTCTTGTGCTGCTTCTGAAGCAGCAATATATTCCGCCTCCATTGTTGACCTTGTTACCACGGGTTGTTTGGATCTCCTCCAACTAACTGCTGCTCCGTTCATGAGAAATACGTATCCGGATTGAGACTTAGAGTCATCCGGATCAGTTTCAAAGCTAGCGTCGACATAACAATTAGCGACCAGCTCTTCTTCACCTCCGTATACAAGAAACATTTCATTAGTTCTTCTCAAGTACTTAAGGATATTTTTGACAGCTATCTAGTGTTCCAAACCTGGATTCGATTGGTACCTACTAGTCAAACTAATATCATGTGCCACATCCGGTCTTGTACATAGCATGGCGTACATTATAGAGCCTATGACTGATGCATAGGGGATCTTATCCATTATCTCTCTTTCTTTCGCCGTAGACGGACTTTGAGTCTTACTCAATGTCTTGCCTTGCAACATAGGTAAGAACCCCTTCTTACTTTCGTCCATTTTAAACTTCTTTAAAATCTTATCAAGGTATGTACTTTGTGATAGCCCTATTAGGCATCTTGATCTATATCTATAGATCTTTATGCCTAATATATATGACGCTTCACCAAGGTCTTTCATAGAAAATTTGCTGTTTAGATAACTTTTAACACTATTTAAAAGATCTATATCATTTCCAATCAATAATATGTCATCCACATATAATATCAGAAATACCACATTGCTCCCACTCACTTTCTTGTAAATACAAGCCTCTCCATAAGTTTGGACAAATCCAAACTCTTTGATCACCTCATCAAAGCGGAGATTCCAACTCCGTGATGCTTGCTTCAGTCCATAGATGGATCACTGAAGCTTGCACACCTTGTTATCATCCTTAGGATTGACAAAACCCTTTGGTTGTATCATATACAACTCTTCTTCAATATTACCATTGAGGAACACAGTTTTGACATCCATCTGCCATATTTCATAATCAAAATATGCAGTAATTGCTAACATAATCCTAACTGATTTTAGCATCGCTACGGGACAGAATGTCTCATCGTAGTCAACTACTTGAATTTGTTGAAACCCTTTTGCGACAAGTCGAGCTTTATAGACGGTTACATTACCATCAAAATCAATTTTTCTTTTGAAAATCCATTTATTCTCACGGCCTTTCGGGCGTGAGGTAAGTCTACCAAGGTCTAAACGTAGTTTTCGTACATGGATTCCATCTTGGATTTCATGGCTTCTAGTCATTTGTTGGAATCCGGGCTCATCATTGCTTCTTCATACGTCGCAGAGTTATCTATTTCATCAACCATGAAATTTACAACAGGATTCCGTCTGATTCGGGAGCACGTGTCCTGCTTGACCTGCGAGGTTCAGTAGTGTCCTCTTTCGGAGTTTCATGATCATTATTATTAGTTCCTTCTTCATTTGGTGAAGTCAACTCCGGAACGACTTCCGGTGCTGCGTCACTCGCCATTTCATGAAGAGAAGGTTCAATAACCTCCTCGAGTTCTACCTTTCGACTAATCACACCTTTTATGAGAAACTCTTTGTCTAGAAAGGATCCATTCTTGGCAACGAAAATCTTGCCCTCGGATCTATGATAGAAGGAATACCCAATTGTTTCTTTAGGGTATCCTATGAAGACACATTTTTCCGCTTTGGGTTCGAGTTTATCCGGTTGAAGTTTCTTCACATAAACATCACATCCCCAAACTTTAAGAAATGATAGCTTAGGTTTGTTTCCAAACTATAACTCATACGGTGTCATTTCAACAGATTTAGACGGTGCCCGATTTAAAGTAAATGCAGCGGTTTCCAGTGCATAACCCCAAAATGACAGTGGCAAGTCAGTCAGAGACATCATAGATCGAACCATATCTAATAGAGTACGATTACGATGTTCTGACACACCATTACGTTGTGGTGTTCCGGCAGGCGTGAGTTGTGAAACTATTCCACACTCTTTCATGTGTGTGCCAAACTCGTAACTTAGATACTCACTGATACATTGCAAATGTATCTATAGTTTTTGATGCTCCATGCTTGGTTTTATCTACTTTCTTGTGTTTTGTCCATACTTCGGAGTACTTTTCATATGATTTCTTGGACTAACCTATTAACAAGATCCACAGTGCCAGCTGCCTGTTTTTGGTTCCAGGAAAGTCAAAAAATGAATATTCTCGGAATTGGACGAGACAAAAGCCAAAGTGCCTATTTTCGGAAGACATCTAGAGCCAGAATACGAGACAAAGAAGGGCTAGGGGCCGGCCACACCACCTAGCTGCCAGGCTGACCTGCGTGGGGTGATCTGCCAACCCCAGACCCCTCGGCCTCCTTCCGCCTATATATTGCCCTCGGGACCAAAACCCTAGGTACCCGATCAAAATCCACGAAGAGTTCAGAGCCTCCGTCATCTCCATCCCTAGATCGGAGGGATCTCAAGCTCTTCCAGACCGCTTCGGAGAGGGAATTCACCCTAGAGGCCTTCTTCATCATCATGCAAGCCTCCGGTGTGATGCGTGAGTAGTTCATCTCTGGACTACGGGTCCATGTAGTAGCTAGATGGCTGGTTCTCCTCCTTTGTGCTTTCATGTTTAGATCTTGTGAGCTCCGTTCATGATCAAGATCATCTATTTGTAATTCTGCATGTTGTGTTTGCAGGGATCCGATGGATATTGAGATTCTATTTCAGATTGATTATTGATTCTATCATGTCTTTGTTATTTCTGATCTTGCATGCTTTCCGTTGTTAGTAGTTATCTTGGCCAAGTAGATGCTAGCAACTCCAAGAGTTATTATTTATGCTCGATAGTGGGTTCATGCCTCCGTAATCCTGGGAAGTGATGAAATCTCTAAGGTACTAGATGTGCTGTTGCTACTAGGGAGAAAACAACAATCCTTTGTTCATAGAACAATCGTATTGTTTACTTTACACGCAATTCGTAAAGCAATAATCTGTTGCTTGCAACTTAATACTGGAGGGGGTTCGGATGATAACCTGAAGGTGAATTATTAGTCATAGATGCAGTTGGATGGCGGTCTATGTATAATGTTGTAATGCCCAATCAAGTCTCAAAGGAGTCAAGATGAGTAGTATATGCATGTATTGCTTTCTCGATGTTTGTCAATTGCCCCGCTGTAATTTGTTCACCCAACATGTTATCTATCTTAAGGAGAGCCACCTCTAGTGAACTATGGACCCCGGTCCTTTCTTTTACATACAATCTACAAACTGTTTACTGTTTTGTGTTTACTTTCTGCAAACTATTACTTCCTTCCATTCGATACGTTTAATCCTTTGTTTTCAGCAAAACCGGTGAGATTGACAACCTCATCGCAAGTTGGGGTCAAAGTTCTGTGGTTGTGTTGTGCAGGTCTCCACGTTGCTACTAGCACCGATAGTGCGCCCTGCCAAGGCTCATCTAGCAACACCTTTGGGGTGTTTCCTTGCTCCTACTGGTTTGATTAAACCTTGGTTTCATAACTGAGGGAAACTCACTTCTGTGCTCATCATACCTTCCTCTTGGGGTTCCCCAACGAGCTCCACATCAACACCGAGCCATCAAGTATTTTTTCTGGCGCCGTTGCCGGGGAGCCAAGCACATCTTCACAAGGGGAGTCCCTCATAACCAATCTCTTTACTTTATTATTTTTGTTTTTCTTAGTTTCTTTTGCTTTGTTTGCTTGCTTCTTTATCAAAAACACAAAAAATTAGTTTTACAAGTTTGCTTTCTTTATTAAAAAATACAAAAAAAATTAGTTCCTATCTTAAGTTATCATTATGTCTAGCCTTTCTCCAATCACTATGTCACCCGAGGAAATGATTTTCACTTTTAAACAAGGAATTGAGGAGAGCTTCAAGGAAGCTTGGTCTAGAATCTCTGATCTACATGAAAAAACTGAGCCTAGAATGACTCAAAGCTTGTTTCTTAGCAGTTTTTACCTTGGAATTGCTCTTTGCTACAGGGCCGGCCCACAGGCCGGGCAAAAGGTGCGCCCGCACTGGGCCCCCGCGAGCCAGGGGCCCTAGCCCAGATAGTAGTATTACCACTAGTAGTTGAAATTTCTGTTTTTTAGACATTAAAAAAAGCACCTAGAACAGTATATACGGGAGCACACCTAGCGAATGGATCCATTGCTCAGAAAAAAGCACCAATCGTGCATGTGTGTGCGCTCTCTCTTCTCATCTAATCTCTCGACCTCTCCAGTAACCAGTACCATACGAGATGAATCGTCTCCTCCAGTCCTCCCCAAATTCCTAAAACGGTCATAATTTTTTATTATACTCTAGATGTTAGCCATTAGGAACAAATGACCTTCCGATGTGTTAAATAACAAAATAAAAATAATACAAGAATGCTTTATGAAATTTTTGAAAGTGGATGACACATCTAGTTTGGGACTTTTTATAATGTACTTATGGATGCTCTCAAGTCATATGGACTAAATATTGATGATGTGAGGGACAGGGTTATGACAATGGTTCAAATATGAAAGGGGATAACCAAGGGTTACAAAGTCGCTTACTTAGTAATCCAAGAGCTCTATGTATGCCATGTATGTGTGTCATAGTTCGAACCTTACTTTATCTGATATGGCCAGTTCATGTGGTAAAGCTATTTTATTTTTTGGGATTGTGTAACGGATATATGTGTTATTTTCAACTTCTACTAAAGGATGGAAAGTGTTGTTAACCATATTCCAAGTTTAACTGTGAAGGATTTATCATTGGGAGAGTCGAATAAAAAGTGTTAAAGCTATTATATTTCAAGCTCCAGAACTAAGGATTGCTTTGTTTGAGTTAGCTAAAATTTGCGAGGACGCCAAGTCAAAGAGTAACACGAAACAAATGTAAGTCGACGTAGTCATATTATACGTACAACAAGAAAGCTTCACACAATCATCAATTTTGACAAGCATCATTCCTTTTGCAGAAGAACTACGATGTTCTCTCTTGTCAAGCCTAGCAAAGCGATCTCTTCTGGAACCATTATGGTTCCTTCCTTCAATGATTAGTCCGCTTGATCGAGATAAATAATGTTAGTTTAGAGTCAAAAGATTAGTATGACAAGAGTCAAAAGATCATGGATCCATGCTAGTACTGAATATTACTTTGTTAATGAAATATGAAGGTTTTTTAGCTTGAAATATATTGTTTTAGTAGTTTTGAGTGAACAAGGGCCCTTGCTGTCATTTTGCACCTGGGCCCTGTATAAGTATGGGTCGGCCCTGCTTTGCTATAGATATGCTTTAGATGCTATTATGGGAGGAGATTTCCTCCAATGTAATGAGGATGATTCTGTTAATGCTATAAAGAAATTGATCCTTACTTATAACTTGCCTAGCCAAACTGATATTTCTTTCGCAAGCATATTTGCTAGATTAAACACTCTTGAGACCAGCACTGTTAGATTGAAAGATTGATATAATACGCTTAGGGAGCATCATAATTATGTTCCAATAAATTCTGAACCATCAAAGTGGCTCCCCACAGTAAAGATTGATATAAATACTGAAACTTTTCAAGCTCGATGTGATATCATGTCTAAATTTTGTCTTATGCCCAAAGATATTTATGAATCCTTGAATCTTTGGGGGCTTACTGAAGGAGGAAAAGAAATATCTCTTGCTAATAATGCTACCATATTACCTATTGGAATAACTGAAGGAGTGTTTACAAAGATCCTTGGGAAAATGATTTCTACTGATTATCTTGTTATTGAATGTGCAGGAAAAGGACAAATTACACTTGGAAGGTCCCTATTAGAACTCCTTGGAGCAATAATAGATGTGGGAAAGGGGACCATGCACCTTTCTTCTCCACCAAACAATCATATTTTCCCCAAGGTTAAGAATAAAAGTAAGAGAGGTAAGGGCAAGAAATTTGGTTTTAATGCTTCTTCATTTGAGAACACTTGATTCTTCTTGCTGCTTATGCCTAACTTAAAGGCGTTAAAGAAAAATACTTATTGGGAGATAACCCAAAAGTTTTAGATGAATCTTGGAAGTTATTACTTCAGTAATAACCGCTCCTTATCCTTTTTATTTGCTTTTTGTGCCAAGAGTAACCTCTAATGAGAGAGAAGTAATGATTGGGAAAGTTGTTGTCCCGAAACAGATTTCTGTGCTTCACCGTAAAAATTCGTGTAAAATCTCTGAACGTCTTTTTGAGGCGTGAATGTTTGTGCTTCTGTCCCAGGTTGTTATCTAACTTTCTTTAGTTCAACACTTTTTGATTTGAGCAACATAAGGTTTTCGATAAAATTTGTCTTTACCTGCTGGTCTGTTTTGACAGATTTCTGCCATTTTCTGCATTTGCTTCTTGTTGGTTCCTTTTTGAGTTCTTTTGGGGAATTGAGCTTTTTGAGGGAAGTGCTACAGTATCTAGTGTTCTAATGGAAGTTTATTGGTGTTAGAACTGAACCAAAAGACCTATTATCTTGAGTGCACTAGTGTTGCTAATATAGATTGTGTGAAGTTTTGTATGAAGGAAAAATTTCAGGTGTATGGAAGGAATGAGTAATGAGATGAAGGATGGACTAAAGCCCAAGCATGGGGATGCCGTGCGTGTCACCCCAAGAAATATCCAAGAAGTACAAGCGTCAAAGCTTGGGAATGCCCAAGGCATCCCCCTCTTCATCAATAAAAATCCCAGGTTTCTTCCAAACGCTTCATTTTTATTGTTTCATGCACAGTTGTGTTGTTCTTAGAGCGTCTTCTTTTTTGTTTTCATTTTGGTTTTTCGTTTGCTTGGTTTTATTAGTTTGCTGAATAAATTGGTTGGACCCCCTCTTTCATACATTGGTTTTCAAATAGTTTGGTTTGGTTTGGAAAAGAGTAGGAAAGTTCATGCTTAAGTGTTAAAGAGAGCTTGTTTTTGACTGTGGCCTATGCTTTGTCATGCCATGCTTGATATTGTTTTGGATTTCTGCTTAGTATTCTTTGCTGTAGCATGACTTGTTATAAACAATTGAGATTGCTTAATGTGCCTTGGATGAATCATGCGTTGTTTTAGCATATTAAAGCATAGTATAGTGGTATTCTCCTTTGATGCTTTATTTGGGTTGACTTGGAACATGCTCACACCATGTTATGACTATCTCAAGTCACAATAGCCTTTATGATCCTTTAGTTTTCAACTTGTAGTATCACTTTATGCTTTGATCAATGATGTTTTGTCGCTCTGTATGATTATGGCCATTATTGCTCTCTTAGTTTGTCGCTCCCAGTCTTTTGCTAGCCTCCACAACCAAGTATGAGTTCTGCTCATGCATTCAACTCCCTAAACCAAGTTATTCCAAAGAGTCCACCATACCTACCTATTAGCATATGCTATTCCAAGTATATTCATGCTTTTGTTTATCTTCAAAATTAAACTTGTTATGAGAAAACTAGTGATTAAAGCTCTCACGAACTTGATGGCACACTTTACTTTTTTTGCATCTAATAAACTTGAACCATTGGGTCCTTCTTTGTTGCGTATATGCTTGTGCTTTATAAGTTGAAGTTAGTAGAACCATGTATCATGGGGAACGCTTTTAACATTGTACTTATACTTTGTACCCCGTTGATATCATGTTCTTTTGCTTATGGATCCCGACGGTGTGAAATAAAAGTGGAACTTGTAAGATCATGGAGTTTGTATGTGTGATACATTGCAAAAGTATCTATAATTTTTGATGTTCCATGCTTGGTTTTATCTACTTTCTTATGTTTTGTCCACACTTTGGAGTACTTTTCATATGATTTCTTGGACTAACCTATTAACAAGAGCCAAGGTTGCTGTTTTCTGCTGTTTTTGGTTCCGAAGTCGAAAATGAAATTTCTCGAATTGACGGACAAAAGCCAAAGTTACTATTTTCCGGAAGACTCACGAGCGAAGGAGTTTGAGAGGGGCCACAGGGTGGCCACACCCCCTTGGCGCGGGCCAGCCCAGGCCGCGCCAGGGCATGGTGTGGGCCCCCTGGCTAGCCACCGACCTTGCCTCCTTCGTCTATATATTCCTCCTGAGGCAGAAACCCTAAGGAGTCAATCAGAAATCCACGAAAAGTTCATGAAGCCCGCCACCAAGGGAAGATTCGAGGACAGAAGTCTCTGCTCCAAAGACCTGCCGACGGGAAGTGCCCAGAGCCATCTCCATCGATCTCCACCGCCATCTCCATCACCATTGTTGATTCCCATAATGAGGAGGGAGTAGTTCTCTCTCGAGGCTAAGGGTTCTACCGGTAGCTATGTGTTCATCTCTCTCTCTATGCATGATCTTATTGAGATCATGAGCTTGTAATCTATAGATCTACCTTGCTACTCAAGTGCTTTAATAGATCTCTGCTCTCCCATGTGTGTGAAAGTGACAGCGTGCACACCATGGTGGCACTTAGGATAGAGATTACAAATACTTGTTATGAGTTATATTTGGAGTTCGATGTCTTTATGAAATTGTGGTGTTTGTTTGAACCATCTAGTGCTCAAGGTGACAGTGTGGGGTTATCTAGATGTGGAAAGCGAACTTTGAGGTGTGATGTTATAGCCCTACCATGGATTAGAGTGTCCAACTGCAGAGTAGTTCATCGTAGTATCATAAAGAAGAATATATTTATATGAGAATGTTCACTAGTGAAAGTATGATCCCTAGGCCTTGTTTCTAAGCACTGAAACACCGTTTGCTATTAGATTTGTTACATGTTTGCTTGATTCCATCTTTATTTCAGTTTGCCTTTAGTCTCTTCCACGCCATCAAAGTATTTTCTATCACCGTTACCACTTATAATTATCCATACTACTTGTATTTCACTATATCTTTGCCGAACTAGTGCACCTATACACCTGACAAGTGTATTAGGTGTGTTGGGGACACAAGAGACTTCTTGTATCTTGATTGCAGGGTTGCTTGAGAGGGGGTACCTTTGACCACTTCCTCCCTGAGTTCGATAAACCTTGGGTGATCCACTGAAGGGAAAACTTGTTGCTGTTCTACAAACCTCTGCACTTGGAGGCCCATCAACTGTCTACAAGAATAGAAGTGCGTAGACATCAAGCTATTTTCTGGCACCGTTGTCGGGGAGGTAAGGTAAAAGGTATTCACACCAGAGAATTAAAGAAGAAGAATCTCCCACGGTAAACGCCTATTTTCTGGCGCCGTTGCCGGGGAGGTAAGGTAAAAGGTACTCACATCCTCCGGCGTGAGTGCTCGAAGTTATTTCCTTTAGATTCTGCAATTTTTTCTTTTTGTTTCTTGTTTTCACTAGTTAGGCTTAATGGAAAACAACAACAAAATTAGAGAGCTTTATAGTATTTATCTTGAGTTAGGACATGAAGTGTTTGAAGAGAAAATTAAAAAACCTATGGAACTTTATTTGCATGCTAATAGCAATGTTGTTAGTATGAATTCTTTGGACACCATTATTGCTAATGCTATGGAAAAGTCTAAGCTTGGGGAAGCTAGTTTTTATGAAAATGATCTTTTTAGTTCCCCAGCTTTGGAAGATAGCTATTCTATTACTTATGATGATACAAAACCTCCAATATATGATGATTACAATGATGAGTATGATATTTTCAGTCCACCTACTATTGAGGAGAAAATTAATGATTACAATATGCCTTCTATATTCGATGATTATGGTGATGAGAATAACAATGATAGCTATTTTGTTGAATTTTCTCCCACTACAATTAATAAGAATGACTATGCTTATGTGGAGAGTAATAATTATTATATGCATGTGGATCATGTTAAGAATGTTTCATGTGATAGTTATATTGTTAATTTTATTCATGATGCTACTGAAAGTTATTATGAGAGAGGGAAACATGGTTTTATGTGTCTCAACAATATTAAGTTTCCCCTCTTTATGTTGAAAATTTTGAAGTTGCACTTATTTTGCTTTACTATGTTTGTTGCGTTGTGCTTTCATGACTTGTTTCTTTACAAGATTCCTATGCATATAAAGTGGGTTAGACTTAAATGTGCTTTGAATTTTCTTCTTGATACTCTCTTTTACTTCAATTCATATTTCTTATGTGAGCATCTTCTCAAACTATCATGCCTAACTTAAAGGCGTTAAAGAAAAGTACTTGTTGGGAGATAACCCAAGAGTTTTAGATGAGTCTTGGAAGTTATTACTTCAGTAATAACCGCTTCTTATCCTTTTTATTTGCTTTTGTGCCAAGAGTAACCTCTAATGAGAGAGAAGTAATGATTGGGAAAGTTGCTGTCCTGAAACAGATTTCTGTGCTTCACTGAAAAAATTCGTGTAAAATCTCTGTACGTCCTTTTCAGGCGTTAATTTTTGTGCTTCTGACCCAGCTTGTTATCTAACTTTCGTTAGTTCAACACTTTTCTATTTGAGCAACAGAAGGTCTTCGAAAAAATTCGTCTTTACCTGCTGGTCTGTTTTGAAAGATTTCTGCCATTTTCTGCATTTGCTTCTTGTTGGTTCCTTTTTGAGTTCTTTTGGGGAATTGAGCTTTTTGAGGGAAGTACTACAGTAGCTGTTGTTCTAATGGAAGTTTTATTAGTGTTGGAACTGAACCTAAAGACTTATTATCTTGAGTGCATTAATGTTGCTAATAAAGATTGTGTGAAGTTTTGTATGAAGGAAAAATTTCAGGTGTATGGAAGAAATGAGTAATGAGATGAAGAATGGACTAAAGCTCAAGCTTGGGGATACCACGCGTGTCACCCCAAGAAATATCCAAGAAGTACAAGCGTCAAAGCTTGGGGATGCCCAAGGCATCCCCCTCTTCATCAATAAAAATCTCAGGTTTCTTCCAAACACTTCATTTTTATTGTTTCATGCACAAGTTGTGTTATTCTTGGAGCGTATTCGTTTTTGTTTTTAGTTTTCATTTGCTTGGTTTTATTAGTTTGCTTGAATAAATTGGTTGGACCTCCTCTTTCATACATTGGTTTTCAAATAGTTTGGTTTGGATTGGGAAAAGAGTAGGAAAGTTCATGCTTAAGTGGTAAAGAGAGCTTGTTTTTTACTATGGCCTATGCTTTGTCATTCCATGCTCGATATTGTTTTGGCTTTATGCTTAGCATTCTTTGCTGTAGAATGACTTGTTATAAACAATTGAGATTGCTTAATGTGCCTTGGATGAATCATGCGTTGTTTTAGCATATTAAAGCATAGTATAGTGGTATTCTCCTTTGATGCTTTATTTGGGTTCACTTGGCGCATGTTCACACCATGTTATGACTATCTCAAGTCACCATAAGCCTTTATGATCCTTTAGTTTTCAACTTGTAGTATCACTTTGTGCTTTGATCAATGATGTTTTGTCGCTCTGCATGATTATAGCCATTATTGCTCTCTTAGTTTGTCGCTCCCAGTCTTTTGCTAGCCTCCGCAACCAAGTATGAGTTCCACTCATGCATCCAACTCCTTAAACCAAGTTATTCCAAAGAGTCCACCATACCTACCTACTAGCTTATGTTATTCCAAGTATATTCATGCTTTTTTTTACCTTCCAAATTAAACTTGTTATGAGAAAACTAGTGATTAAAGCTCTCACGAACTTGATGGCACACTTTACTTTTCTTGCCCTTAATAAACTTGAACCATTGTGTCGTCTATGTTGTATATGCTTGCACTTATTTGTTGGGGATTAGCAGAACCATGTTGTCATGGGGAACACTTACAACATTGCACTTGTACTTTGTACCTAGTTGATATCATGCTCTTTTGTCTATGGATGTCGTCGGTGTGAAATGAAAGGGGAGCTTGTAAGTCCATGGAGTTATGTATATGTGTTAGAGAAACGCCTGGGCCGCTGGTCTAATCCATGCTGACATGGTGGAAACCTACAGCGTAACCATAATGAGTTGTCTATGAAGCATTCTTCTTATAATAAAAAGAGTCCTATATTGAGAAAAAAAAGAGAAAAAAAAGAGATTATGAAAGAGGAAAGAGAATAAAAAGCACCATATTCCCATGGTAAATAAGAAGATTGATAAGATGCTCATTGTCTGCTTGCCTTGTCATTTTGATATGGGGATTCTTCCGTATCATCGGGCAAGGGGTTCCCCATTGGCGGTTCTCTATGATACACATGTACTTACAATGACATGAACTTACTGGTGACTAAACTTGCTTAGCATGAGGAGCGGCCCTCGTATTCAAGGGACATGAGATTTCTAACTTATACTTCGTCAAGCATGTACACCATAGTTTGTTCACTTTAACCTTAATCACTTCAAGATGCTTATGATAGGGGCAATGAGAGCTTAAAGCTATAAGTACCATGATTTTTGGAAGCTCTTTATGAAACTTGAATCTCTGCTTCCTTCTATGAAGGCCTTTCTTCCACCATTATATTGAGTCTCCACCTTCTACCTTTATGCACCTACTTTGAGAGCATAGTGGCCATTCTTAGTTCTATGTGCATTGTCCCAAGACTTGTTGATTGATGCATACCTTGATATTGCTTGTTTTAAACTATTTGTATCTAGTCACTCTTATGAACTTTGAAGGTGTCCTATGCATTTATGTTTGCTACTCTATGAGGGACAAGCTGAATGCTACTATGCTATGTTTTCTTTATGTGAAACAAACAAACGTCTTGCAAAGCATTGTTATTCATGAATCTTTTGTTTGTGCCTTTTCATGTTGCATCATAGTTTCTTTGTCTTATTGCTAGAACTTTGTCTTTCATGTTATGATTGAAGTAATATGATCCCAGCTTTGAATGTTTTACAAATACTTTGATCAAGTCTTTGATGGTGCATATCACCTCAAAAATTATTCTTTCTTTTATCACTTACCTACTCGAGGACGAGCAGGAGTTAAGCTTGGGGATGTTGATACATTGCAAATGTATCTATAATTTTTGATGTTCCATGCTTGGTTTTATCTACTTTCTTATGTTTTGTCCACACTTTGGAGTACTTTTCATATGATTTCTTGGACTAACCTATTAACAAGAGCCACAGTGCCAGTTGCCTGTTTTCTGCTGTTTTTGGTTCCAGGAAGTCAGAAAATGAATATTCTCGGAATTGGACAGGACAAAAGCCAAAGTTACTATTTTCCCGTAAGACTCACGGAGCCAGAAGGAGAGTCCGAGAGGGGCCACAGGGTGGCCACACCCCCCTTGGCGCGGGGCCAGCCCAGGCCACGCCAGGGCATGGTGTGGGCCCCCTGGCTGGCCACCGACCTTGCCTCCTTCACCTATATATTCCTCCCGAGGCAGAAACCCTAAGGAGTCAATCATAAATCCACGAAAAGTTCCACAGTGCCGCCGCCACCAAAGGGGAGATTCGGGGGACAGAAAGTCTCTGTTCCAGCACCCTGCCAGGACAGGGAAGTGCCCCCAGAGCCATCTCCATCGATCTCCACCGCCATCTCCATCACCATTGCTGATTCCCATGATGAGGAGGGAGTAGTTCTCTCTCGAGGCTAAGGGTTCTACTGGTAGCTATGTGTTCATCTCTCTCTCTATGCATGATCTTATTGAGATCATGAGCTTGTAATCTATAGATCTACCTTGCTACTCAAGTGCTTTAATAGATCTCTGCTCTCCCCATGTGTGTGAAAGTGACAGCGAGCACACCATGGTGGCACTTAGGCTAGAGATTACAAATACTTGTTATGAGTTATATTTGGAGTTGGATGTCTTTATGAAATCGTGGTGTTTGTTTGAACCATCTAGTGCTCAAGGTGACAGTGTGGGGTTATCTAGATGTGGAAAGCGAACTTTGAGGTGTGATGTTATAGCCCTACCATGGATTAGAGTGTCCAACTGCAGAGTAGTTCAGCGTAGTATCATAAAGAAGAATATATTTATATGAGAATGTTCACTAGTGAAAGTATGATCCCTAGGCCTTGTTTCTAAGCACTGAAACACCGTTTGCTATTAGATTTGTTACATGTTTGCTTGATTCCATCTTTATTTCAGTTTGCCTTTAGTCTCTTCCACGCCATCAAAGTATTTTCTATCACCGTTACCACTTATAATTATCCATACCACTTGTATTTCACTATATCTTTGCCGAACTAGTGCACCTATACACCTGACAAGTGTATTAGGTGTGTTGGGGACACAAGAGACTTCTTGTATCTTGATTGCAGGGTTGCTTGAGAGGGGGTACCTTTGACCACTTCCTCCCTGAGTTCGATAAACCTTGGGTGATCCACTGAAGGGAAAACTTGTTGCTGTTCTACAAACCTCTGCACTTGGAGGCCCATCAACTGTCTACAAGAATAGAAGTGCGTAGACATCAATGTGTGTTAGAGAAACGCCTGGGCCGCTAGCCTAAGCCATGCCTAATCATGGTGGAAACTTGCAGCATCACCATAATGAGCACTCTATGAAGCATACTCAATAAACACCTATGCAAATAGCAAATAAAAAGATCGCTCAGATGCTCATTGTCTGCTTGCCTTGTCATTTTGATTATGGGATAGCTCCTATATCATGTGAAAGGGGTACCCTGTTGGCGGTTCTTTATGATACATATGTACTTACAATGACAAGAGCTTACTTGTGACTAAAGTTGAGTAGCATGAGGATCGGTCTTCGTAAGTAAGGGGCATGAGATTTCGGTTTATAACTTGTCAAGCATATCCTCTTAGTTGTGTCACTTTAACCTTAATCACCTTCAAGATGCTTATGATAGGGGAAATGAGCGCTGAAAGCTATAAGTACCATAATTTTTGGAAGCTCTTTATGAGACTTGAATCCCTACTTCCTTCTATGAAGGCCTTTCTTCCACCATTATATTGAGTCTCCACCTTCTATCTTTATGCACTTACTTTGAGAGCATAGTGGCTATTCTTAGTTCTATGTGCATTGTCCCAAGACTAGTTGATTGATGCATAACTTGATATTGCTTGTTTTAAACTATTTGTATCTAGTCACACTTATGAACTTTGAAGGTGTCCTATGCAATTATATTTGCTACTCTATGAGGGACAAGCTGAATACTATTATGCTATGTTTTCTTTAGGTGAAACAAACAAACGTCTTGCAAAGCATTGTTATTCATGAATCTTTTCTTTGTGCCTTTTCATGTGCATCATAGTTTCTTTGTCTTATTGCTAGAACTTTGTCTTTCATGTTATGAAAGAATTACTATGATCCCAGCTTTGAATGTTTTACAAGTACTTTGATCAAGTTTAATATGGTGCATGTCACCTCAAAAATTATTCTTTCTTTTTATCACTTACCTACTCGAGGACGAGCAGGAGTTAAGCTTGGGGATGTTGATACATTGCAAATGTATCTATAATTTTTGATGCTCCATGCTTGGTTTTATCTACTTTCTTGTGTTTTGTCCACACTTTGGAGTACTTTCATATGATTTCTTGGACTAACCTATTAACAAGAGCCACAGTGCCAGCTGCCTGCTTTCTGCTGTTTTTGGTTCCAGGAAAGTTAGAAAATGAATATTCTCGGAATTGGACGGGACAAAAGCCAAAGTGCCTATTTTTCTGGAAGACATCTAGAGCCAGAATACGAGACGAAGAAGGGCTGGGGGCCGGCCACACCACCTGGTCGCCAGGCCGGCTGGCCGCAGAGGTGGTCTGCTGACCCAAAGACTCGGCCTCTCCTTCCGCCTATATATTGTCCTCGGGACCAAAACCCTAGGTACCCGATCAAAAATCCACGAAAGAGTCTGTAGCCTCTGTCATCTCCATCCCTAGATCGGGAGGGATCGGAAGCTCTTCCCAGCACCCTGCCGGAGAGGGGAATTCACCCTAGAGGCCTTCTTCATCATCATGCAAGCCTCCGGTGTGATGCGTGAGTAGTTCATCTCTGGACTACGGGTCCATGTAGTAGCTAGATGGCTGGTTCTCCTCCTTTGTGCTTTCATGTTTAGATCTTGTGAGCTCCGTTCATGATCAAGATCATCTATTTGTAATTCTGCATGTTGTGTTTGCGGGGATCCGATGGATATTGAGATTCTATTTCAGATTGATTATTGATTCTATCATGTCTTTGTTATTTGTGATCTTGCATGCTTTCCGTTGTTAGTAGTTATCTTGGCCAAGTAGATGCTAGCAACTCCAAGAGTTAGTATTTATGCTCGATAGTGGGTTCATGCCTCTGGTAATCTGGGGAAGTGACAGAAATCTCTAAGGTACTAGATGTGCTGTTGCTACTAGGGAGAAAACAACAATCCTTTGTTCATAGAACAATCGTATTGTTTACTTTACACGCAATTCGTAAAGCAATAATCTATTGCTTGCAACTTAATACTGGAGGGGGTTTGGATGATAACCTGAAGGTGGATTATTAGTCATAGATGCAGTTGGATGGCGGTCTATGTATAATGTTGTAATGCCCAATCAAGTTCCAAAGGAGTCAAGATGATTTGTATATGCATGTATTTCTTTCTCGATGTTTGTCAATTGCCCCGCTGTAATTTGTTCACCCAGCATGTTATCTATCTTAAGGAGAGCCACCTCTAGTGAACTATGGACCCCGGTCCTTTCTTTTACATACAATCTACAAACTGTTTACTGTTTTGTGTTTAATTTCTGCAAACTATTACTTCCTTCCATTCAATACGTTTAATCGTTTGTTTTCAGCAAAACCGGTGAGATTGACAACCTCATCGCAAGTTGGGGGCAAAGTTCTGTGGTTGTGTTGTGCAGGTCTTCACATTGCTACTAGCACCGGTAGTGCGCCCTGCCAAGGCTCAGCTAGCAACACCTTTGGGGTGTTTCCTTACTCCTACTGGTTCGATTAAACCTTGGTTTCATAACTGAGGGAAACTTACTGCTGTGCTCATCATACCTTCCTCTTGGGGTTCCCCAACGAGATCCACATCAACACCGAGCCATCACTCACCTCCACGGTTGGACCGCAGAAATTTGATCTTTCTATTATGATGATTTTCCACTTCATTCTGAAATTCCTTGAACTTTTCAAAGGTTTCAGATTTGTGTTTCATCAAATAGATATACCCATATCTACTCAAATCATCCGTGAAAGTAACAAAATAACGATATCCACCTCGCGGTGACACACTCATTGGACCGCATACATCAGTATGTATGATTTCCAATAAATCTACCTCCCGTTCCATTGAACCGGAAAACAACGTTCTAGTCATCTTGCCCATAAGGCATGGCTCACATGTATCAAATGATTCAAGATCAAAGATTCCAAAAGTCCATCAGAATGGAGTTTCTTCATGCGCTGAACGCCAATATGACCTAGACGGCAGTGCCACATATATGCAGCTATATCATTATTAAGTTTAATTCTTTTAGTATCAACATTATGGATGTGCGTATGAGTACTATCGAGATTCAACAGAAATAAACCATTCATCACGGGTGCATGACCATAAAAGATATTATCCATATAAATGGAACAACCATTGTTTTCGGATTTAAACGAATAACCACGTCGCATCAAACAAGATCCAGATATAATGTTCATGCTCAGTGCAGGCACCAAATAACAATTATTTAAGTTTATAAGTAATCCCAATGGTAGGTGGAGAGGCAGCGTTCCGACGGCGATCATATCAACTCTTGATCCATTGCCGACACACATCTTGACCTCACCCCTTGCTAGCGGTTGCTTGTTCCGCAGCCCCTATATCGAGTTACATATATTAGCAACTGATCCGGTATCAAATACCCAGGTGCTACTGCGAGTATTAGTCAAGTACACATCAATAACATGTATATCATATATACCTTTGTTTGCCTTGCCGGCTTTCTTGTCCGCCAAAAACTTGGGGCAGTTGCACTTCCAATGGCCAGTCCCCTTACAATAGTAGCACTCGGTATCAGACTCAGGGCCAGCCCGGGATTTCTTTTCAGGCACAGCAACAGATTTGCCGCCCTTCGTTCCCTTTTGTTTACCCTTCTTGTCTTTCTTGAAACTGGTGGTCCTATTGACCATCAACACTTGATGTTCTTTCCTAATCTCCACTTCTGTAGTCTTAAGCATTGACAAAAGCTCGGGGAGAGTCTTCTTCATGCCCTGCATGTTATAGTTCATCACGAAGCTCTTGTAGCTAGGTGGCAGATATTGGAGAACATGATGTATGCCTAAGTCAATGGGAATCGTTATTCCCAAGGACACAAGCTTATCGGCGTATCTAGACATTTTGAGTACGCGCTCACTCACGGAGATGTTCTCTTCCATCATGCAGCTAAAGAATTTTTCTGAAGCATTATAACTCTCTACGACAGCATGGGTATGAAAAATCATTTTCAATTCACCCATAGTATCAAAGGCATTGCCATTTTCGAAACGCTTTCGAATTTCTGGCTCTAGACCATACAATATGCCACAATGAACTAAGTTGTGGCCCTCCTGACGAGTCACATAGACATTATTTTCCTCGCCAGGGGCATCAGGAGATGGTGGGGGGACTAGCGGCGCTTCTAGCACATATTGCTTTTGTGCAGCACAGAGGAGAATCCTCAAATTCATAGCCCAGTTGGTGAAGTTGCTACCATTCGCAGCAAGTTTCTCTTTCTCCATGAACACATTGAAATTAAAAGCAGGTGGTGCCATCTACAACAGAATTTGTAAAGTTTATTTAGACTAAGTTTATGATAGATTGAGTTCAACTAAACTCCCACTCAAAAACAACATCCCTTGTGTCTTTTTGGTGATTACATGAACCAAATCCACTACACCAAGTCCGATCACCACGTGAGTCGGTGTAGCTTCAAAGGCAAGCATCTATATGGGCATCATATCAACTATATGACTCATGCTTAACCTTTCGGTACATGTTCCGAAGCCATGTCTTTACATGCTAGGCTCACCAAGTAAGAACCTTAGTACTTGCGTGTGTAAAACTGTCTTACACCCGAAATATGATCGTGGATTCAAGTACACCCGATCATCACGTGATGTCTTGAAGCGGCGAAACAAAAACGGTGCGTACTTAAGGAAGAACACATTTTTATATTGATATTTAAATGAGGGATCATCTTATAATGCTACTAAAATGCCAAACTAGCAATATAAGATGCGAACATCATATGTGTAAAGTGAAATGATATGGTTCTTGCATTTGATCACTATCATATGTATCGTGGTATGATCTTTATCATTCCTTTGTGTGTAAGGCCAATGTCTATGGAACTTACACGTTAGGTGTGTTGTAAGAGTATCAACTATACATCAACTTACAACATTACCATATCATGATACAAGCCCAACAACAATCTAAACTAGACGCCTCTAATTTATCAATTGCAAGTTTTACGTGGCTTAGGGCTTTCGAAGATAGAACCGTTCTTACCTACGAACATGGAACCACAACGATGACAACCAAATTTTTAGCAACTCGTTGTAAACCAGATATTGACTATGGTAGGAGAGACAGACACCCGCCAGTCGCTTATGCAAAACTAGTTGCATGTCAGTCATGGAACCGGTCTCATGTGCGATGACATGTAAGGTTGGTCCGGGCCGTTTCATCCCACTATGCCACCAATATCCAAAGTACATATAAGAAGCAATAACATGATCATCACCGCCCACATACTCTTATATGTTCTACCCGTGCAAAGCACCTATGCATAGATCAGGCTCTGATACCACTTAAGGGTTCGCAACATAGAAAACAAAAAATTTCCTATGATGAGAACTATACGCCAAGATACAAGCAACGGGTGGATATACATCCATGGAGAACTTACCCTCGAAGACAAATAAATTTTGTTAACAAGTAGGAACTCGTGGATGATGTAATCGTACGCTTGCCGATCTCAAGATCGTGTGGAAGTCCTAGCTCCGCAAACCAGTAGTGCATCCGCACTCGCACACACGTTCAGGCCACCGAACAACCTCCGCCTCCTCGCTCCAGCGATTGCTGACTCGTGTAATAACGAGCTCGTTGGGGAACCCCAAGAGGAAGGTATGATGAGCACAACAGTAAGTTTCCCTCAGTTATGAAACCAAGGTTATCAATCCAGTAGGAGACAGGAAACACATCCAAGGTGTTGCTAGCTGGCCTTTGGCAGGGCGCACTACCAGCGCCAACAGCAACGTGGAAACCTGCACAACACAACCACGGAACTTTGCCCCCAACTTACAGTGAGGTTGTCAATCTCACTAGTTTTGCTGAAAACAAAGGATTAAATGTATTGTGTGGAAGAAAGTAATTGCTTGTAGAAACTAAACAGAAAACAGTAAACAGTTGATTGAAGATTGATGATAAAAGAAAGGACCGGGGTCCATAGTTCACTAGTGGTGGCTCTCCTTAAGATAGATAACATGTTGGGTGAACAAATTACAGTGGGGCAATTGACAAACATCAAGAAAGCAATCAGCATATACTACTCATCTTAACTCCTTTGAGATTTGATTGGGCACTACAACATTATACATAGACCGTAATCCAACTGCATCTATGACTAATAATCCACCTTCAGGTTATCATCCGAACCCCCTCCAGTATTAAGTTGCAAGCAACCGATAATTGCATTACGCATTGCATGCAAAGTAAACAATACGATTGTTCTATGAACAAAGGATTGTTGTTTTCTCCCTAGTAGCAACATCACATCTAGTACCTTAGAGATTTACATCACTTCCCAGTTACTAGAGGCATGAACCCACTATCGAGCATAAATACTAACTCTTGGAGTTGCTAGCATCTACTTGGCCAAGATAGCTACTAACAACGGAAAGCATGCAAGATCACAAATAACAAAGACATGATAGAATCAATAATCAATCTGAAATAGCATCTCAATATCCATCGGATCCCCGCAAACACAACATGTAGGATTACAAATAGATGATCTGGATCATGAACGGAGCTCACAAAATCTAAACATGATAGCACAAAGGAGGAGGACCAGCCATCTAGCTACTACATGGACCTGTAGTCCAGGGATGAACTACTCATGCATCACACCAGAGGCTTGCATGCTGATGAAGAAGGCCTCTAGAGTGAATTCCCCTCTCCGACAGGGTGCCCGGAAGAGCTTCAGATCCCTCCCAATCTAGGGATGGAGATGACGACGGCTACAGACTCTTTCGTGGAATTTTGATCAGGTACTTAGGGTTTTTGTATCGGAGGCATCTTATAGGCGAAAGGGGAGGCCGAGGGGGTGCTGGAGGCGGCCAGACCACCCCCTGGCATGGGCCAGGATGGGCTGCGCGACCAGGTGGTGTGGCGGCCCCCTGGCCCCTCTCCGTCTCGTATTCTGGATCCGTGTGTCCCTCGGTGAAAAACTGACTTTGGCTTTTGTCCCGTCCAATTCTGAGAACCTGGAACCAAAAACAGCAGAAAACAGGCAACTGGCACCGTGGCTCTTTTTAATAGGTTAGTCCAAGAAAGTGTATAGAAAGTACTCCAAAGTGTGGACAAAACATAAGAAAGTAGATAAAACCAAGCATGGAACATCAAAAATTATGGATATGTTAGCAACATATCAACATCCCCAAGCTTAACTCCTACTCGTCCTCGAGTAGGTAAGTGATAAAAAGAAAGAATAATTTTTGAGGTGACATGCACCATCATAAACTTGATCAAAGTATTTGTAAAACATTGATAGCTAGGATCATAGTACTTCAACATAGCATGAAAGACAAAGTTCTAAAAATAAGACAAAGCAAATAAGTTGCAACATGAAAAGGCACAAACAAAAGATTCATGAATAACAATGCTTTACAAGACGTTTGTTTGTTTCACATAAAGAAAACATAGCATAGTAGCATGCAGCTTGTCCCTCATAGAGTAGCAAACATAAATGCATAGGACACCTTCAAAGTTCATAAGAGTGACTAGATACAAATAGTTTAAAACAAGCAATATCAAAGCTATGCATCAATCAACAAGTCTTGGGACAATGCACATAGAACTAAGAATGGCCACTATGCTCTCAAAATAGGTGCATAAATATAGAAGGTGGAGACTCAACATAAAATTAAAAGAAAGTACTTCATAGAAGGAAGTAGGAATTCAAGTTTCATAAAGAGCTTCCAAAAATTATGGTACTTATTAGCTTTCAGCTCTCATTGCCCCTATCATAAGCATCTTGAAGTGATTAAGGTTAAAGCGAACAAACTAGGGTGTATATGCTTGACGAAGTATAAGTTGGAAATCTCATGTCCCTTGAATACGAGGGCCGCTCCTCATGCTACTCAAGTTTAGTTACTAGTAAGTTCTTGTCATAGTAAGTACACGTGTATCATAGAGAACCGCAAACGGGGTACCCCTTGCCCGATGATACGGAAGAATCCCCATATCAAAATGACAAGGCAAGCAGACAATGAGCATCTCAACAATCTTCTTATTTACCATGGGAAGATGGTGCTTTTTTCTCTCTTTCCTCTTTTCTGATATCTCTTTTTCTCTTTTTTTTCTCAATATCTAACTCTTTTTTTATAAGAAGAATGCTTCATAGACAGCTCATTATGGTTACGCTCCAGGTTTCCACCATGACAGCATGGATTAGACCAGCGTCCCAGGCGTTTCTCTAACACACATACATAACTCCTTGGACTCACAAGTTCCCCTTTCATTTCACACCGACGACATCCATAGACAAAAGAGCATGATATCAACTAGGTACAAAGTACAAGTGCAATGTTGAAAGCGTTCCCCATGACAACATGATTCTGCTAATCCCCAACATATAAGTGAAAGCATATACAACAGAGACGACACAATGGTTCAAGTTTATTAAGGGCAAGAAAAGTAAAGTGTGCCATCAAGTTCGTGAGAGCTTTAATCACTAGTTTTCTCATAACACGTGTAATTCGAAAGGTAGATAAAAACATGAATATACTTGGAATAGCATATGCTAATAGGCAGGTATGGTGGACTCTTTGGAATAACTTGGTTTTAGGAGTTGGGTGCATGAGTGGAACTCATACTTGGTTATGGAGGCTAGCAAAAGACTGGGAGCGACCAACTAAGAGAGCAATAATGGCCATAATCATGCAGAACGACAAAACATCATTAATCAAAGCATAAAGTGATACTACAAGTTGAAAACTAAAGGATCATAAAGGCTTATGGTGACTTGGGATAATCATAACATGGTGTGAGCATGTGCCAAGTTAACCCAAATAAAGCATCGAAGGAGAATACCACAGTACTATGCTTTAATATGCTAAAACAACGCATGATTCTTCCAAGGCACATTAAGCAATCTCAATTGTTTATAACAAGTCATGCTACCGCAAAGAATACTAAGCATAAATCCAAAACAATATCAAGCATGGCATGACAAAGCATAGGCCAAAGTCAAAAACAAGCTCACTTTACCACTTAAGCATGAACTTTTCCTACTCTTTTCCAATCCAAACCAAACTATTTGAAAATCAATGTATGAAAGAGGGGGTCCAACCAATTTATTCAGCAAACTAAGAAAACCAAGCAAACGAAAAAACAAAAAATAAAAATGAAAAAGAAGACGCTCCAAGAACAACACAACTGTGCATAAAACAATAAAAATGAAGTGTTTGGAAGAAACCCGGGATTTTTATTGATGAAGAAGGGGATGCCTTGGGCATCCCCAAGCTTTGACGCTTGTACCTCTTGAATATTTCTTGGGGTGACACGGGATGGCATCCCCAAGATTGAGCTTTAGTCCATTCTTCATCTCATTACATCATTTCTTCCATACACCTGAAATTTTTCCTTCATACAAAACTTCACACAATCTTTATTAGCAACATTAGTGCACTCAAGATAATAAGTCTTTAGTTTCAGTTCCAACACCATTAAAACTTCCATTAAAACACAATCTACTGTAGCACTTCCCTCAAAAAGCTCAATTCCCCAAAAGAACTCAAAAAGGAACCAATAAGAAGCAAATGCAAATGATGGCAGAAATCTGTCAAAACAGACCAGCAGGTAAAGACGAATTTGTTCGAAGACCTTCTGTTGCTCCAATTGAAAAGTGTTGAAATAACGGAAGTTAGATAAAAACCTGGGGAAGAAGCACAAAAATTCACGCCTCAAAATGACATACAGAGATTTTACACAAATTTTTACGGTGAAGCACAAAAATCTGTTTCGGGACAACAACTTTCCTAATCATTACTTCTTTCTCATTAGAGGTTACTCTTGGCAGAAAAAGCAAATAAAAAGGATAAGGAGCGGTTATTACTGAAGTAATAACTTCCAAGACTCATCTAAAACTTTTGAGTTATCTCCCAATAAGTACTTTTCTTTAACGCCTTTAAGTTAGGCATAAGAATTTGAGAAGATGCTCACATAAGAAATATGAATTGAAGTAAAAGAGAGCATCAAGAAGCATATTCAAAACACATTTAAGTCTAACCCACTTCCTATGCTTAGGAATCTTGTATGCAAATAAAATCACAAAGAACAAAGTGACAGGCATAGGAAGATAAACAAGAGTAACTTCAAAACTTTCAGCACATAGAGAGGTGTTTCAGTACCATGAAAACTTCTACAACCATATTTTCCTCTCTCATAATAATTTTAAGTAGCCTCATGAATAAACTCAACAATATAACTATCACATAAAGCATGCTTTTCATGATCTACAAACACATAATTTTATCAAGCTAAAAAATAGTGGGATCAAAACCTTGAAACCCACTTTTAACAATTCTATAACAAGATGACTGATCATTCAATATAGGACCATCGTCTAGAGCTTTATCATAAACATTTTCTAAGCAAAACTCTTTAGTACAATGCATTTCGAAGTTAGGCATAAATAAAGGATTATCACAGATAACATGAGCATAACATTCATCCTCCTTTGGTAAGCATGGGGGACAATCAAATAATGTAAGGGATAAAGAGTTACTCTCATTAGAAGGTAGGCATGGGTAGCTAATCCATTCTTCCTTGTTTTGTTCATCACTCTCCCCGTCTTTTTCATCTAATGAACTTCCCGTTTCAGCAATTTCTTCTTCCATAAGCTCCTGCAAGGCATTAGTCTCTTCCGTTTGTGGAAAGCATCTATTAATATATTCAAGAATGTAGCCATTTTCTTCCTTGTAATTATCAAAGCAAAATTTAAGTATATCATAAACCTCATATTTATAAGGTGAATCATCAGTATTTTCAAGCAAACTAGCAAGTTCAAATGCACCCTTCCAAGCAATAAATTCTTCAATTTGTTCCACATCATAAAAGCCATAATTTCCCATAACATAAGAAGATATGGTAACATCATCATTATACTCACATTGAAAAGGGAGGTGTTTATACCTCTTACAGCAACAAGATTTATCAAACAAATAAGTAACATTATAAGTAGAGCACACGTTTCTAGCAATGGTATACAATTTATCAATTTGTTCCCATAAGTGTTTCCCTTTTTGTGACAAGCGGTGTTCCTTATAATAATATTTGTGTTCTTCCGTGAACCCACCTTGCCAATTAGATTCAGTTTCAAAGAAACCAACCATTGATAAAAAGCATGATAAAGCAAGACAATAATAGACCAACGAAAATAATAACTATAGTAGTAATTTTTTTGTATTTTTGATAAAAGAAACAAGCAAACAAAGCAAAAATAAACTAAGCAAAACAAAAACAACAAAGTAAAGAGATTGGTTATGAGGGACTCCCCTTGTGAAGATGTCCTTGACTCCCCGGCAATAGCACCAGAAAAATACTTGCCGACTCGTGTAATAACGAGCTCGTTGGGGAACCCCAAGAGGAAGGTATGATGAGCATAGCAGTAAGTTTATCTTAGTTATGAAACCAAGGTTATCAATCCAGTAGGAGCAAGGAAACACCTCCAAGGTGTTGCTAGCTGGACTTTGGCAGATGCACTACGGCGCCGAAGAACGTGGAAACCTGCACAACACAACCACAGAACTTTGCCCCCAACTTACAGTGAGGTTGTCAATCTCACCGGTTTTGCTGAAAACAAAGGATTAAACGTATTGTGTGGAAGAAAGTAATTGCTTGTAGAAAGTAAATAGAAAACAGTAAATAGTTGATTGAAGATTGATGATAAAAGAAAGGAACGGGGTCCATAGTTCACTAGTGGTGGCTCTCCTTAAGATAGATAACATGTTGGGTGAACAAATTACAGCGGGGCAATTGACAAACATCGGGAAAGCAATACATGCATATACTAATCATCTTGACTCCTTTGAGACTTGATTGGGCATTACAACATTATACATAGACCGTAATCCAACTGCATCTATGACTAATAATCCACCTTCAGGTTATCATCCGAACCCCCTCCAGTATTAAGTTGCAAGCAACAGATAATTGCATTACGCATTTCGTGTAAAGTAAACAATATGATTGTTCTATGAACAAAGGATTGTTGTTTTCTCCCTAGTAGCAACATCACATCTAGTACCTTAGAGATTTACATCACTTCCCAGTTACTAGAGGCATGAACCCACTATCGAGCATAAATACTAACTCTTGGAGTTGCTAGCATCTACTTGGCCAAGATAGCTACTAACAACGGAAAGCATGCAAGATCACAAATAACAAAGACATGATAGAATCAATAATCAATCTGAAATAGCATCTCAATATCCATCGGATCCCTGCAAACACAACATGCAGGATTACAAATAGATGATCTTGATCATGAACGGAGCTCACAAGATCTAAACATGATAGCACAAAGGAGGAGAACCAGCCATCTAGCTACTACATGGACCCATAGTCCAGGGATGAACTACTCACGCATCACACCGGAGGCTTGCATGGTGATGAAGATGACCTCCAGGGTGAATTCCCCTCTCCAGCAGGGTGTCGGGAAGAGCTTCAGATCCCTCCCGATCTAGGGATGGATATGGCAACGACTACAGACTCTTTCGTGGAATTTTGATTGGGTACTTAGGGTTTCTGTATCGGAGGCATCTTATAGGCGAAAGGGGAGGCCGAGGGGGTGTCGAAGGCGGCCATACCACCCCCTGGCGCGGGCCAGGCTGGGCCGCATGGCCAGGTGGTGTGGCGGCCCCCTAGCCCCTCTCCGTCTCGTATTCTGGCTCCGTGTGTCCCTCGGTGAAAAACTGACTTTGGCTTTTGTCCCATCCAATTCCGAGAATATTCATTTTCTGACTATTCTGGAACCAAAAACAACAGAAAACAGGCAGCTGGCACTGTGACTCTTGTTAATAGGTTAGTCCAATAAAGTGTATAGAAAGTACTCCAAAGTGTGGACAAAACATAAGAAAGTAGATAAAACCAAGCATGGAACATCAAAAATTATGGATAAGTTAGCAACGTATTAGCGATGCAACAAAAGCAGCAACTCCTTCTAGATGAAATGCCACCGGGAACATGTATCTCGCTAATCCGAGACCATGGAGGGATAATTCTAGAGGGGGAGAGAGATCCTTCACGAGGAGGTATGAGGAAGAAGGGTGAGAGGGGTGTCCTTTTATAGGAGGAGGGGGGTACCCCTCCCATGGCCGGTGCCCCATGGGGGTGACCCCTCACCTCCCCCATTCATGTGGTGGTAACCCCTCCACATAAAAGTGTCCCTTAATATTCCTCTTTAAAGTCTTTACTTTAAATGCATTAAATTTCTCCAAATTTAATGCTCTCTCATTTAATAAAACTCTTTTATTAAATTTATTCAGAATTTTGTTAATTACTTTAATTAACAAACATTCCCATAAAACCCCGTAAAACATTTCAATATTACATGCAGAACCAATTTTAGCAATTTCACCAAGCATTTGATTGTCTATTGAAATAATTCCAGCAATTCATTCATTAAATAAAACACATTTGCTCCAAATGGTGTTGGTGTCCCTTAAGTGTGTCACCCTACAGTTCGTGAATAATGTAGACATGATCGAGACCCCTCTCAGATCAATAATCAGAAGCGGGACCTGGAGATCCATACTGACTCCTACACATTCTACGGTGACTTCTGTGATCGTGAGAACCTTTAATGCTAGTAACTAAATCCCTTTGTCTCGCGATATATTACATGTCCGATATTCGATCATCGGTAACTCCATACCTAGTTTGATCTTGTTACCAACATGTACTCTTTTCTCGTTCCCGTGATATAACATTCTAGTGATCTTATCACTTTCTTACAAGCTAACCAATGTGATATCACCGAGAGGGCCTAGAGTATATCTATCTATCATCGAGATGGACAAATCCCACTCTTGATCCATGAGCTTCTACATAACACTTTCGTAGCACTGAACCCACCTTTATAATCACCCTTTCACGGTGTGACGTTTGATGTTATCAAGATACTCTTCCAGTGTTAGTGATTAACATGATATCATGGTCTAAGAACTAGGATTACTTTGTTAGATGTAATAGCAATATAAACACAATGACTTTGATCGTAATGCTATACTTCAGATGAATGTTCATCACATCATTCCTCTAATGTTGTGACCTCGTTATTAACAACATCCAATGTCCATGATCAGGAAACCTTGATCATCTTGTTAATCAACGAGCTAGTTTATAAGAGAGGCATAACTAGGAACTTTTCTTTTGTTTATTAAACACACATGTATTAACATTTCCAAATTAATACAATTATAGCATGCAAAATAAACATCTATCATATACTTGGAATATGTATAATAAGAAATTTATTATTGCCTCTCACGACATATTCCCTTCACTCTCTAGCGCCAAGCAAGATAGACAACAATGTGAGCAACACCACTAACTCATTGCTGAACACTCTCTAGAATAAATTGGATTATTAGCCATTTTAAAGATGCAACAAAAAGGATTATTGGTTTATTTAAGGATGTAATCAGTCTTTTGTTTGCCCTAATTAAGGGCTGCTAACTATCTTAATCCTGAATTCCAACATTTTGCTAGTCCTATGTTAGATAATTGACTTAGATTCCTACCTTTTTAGTTCTGAGTTCCAATCTCTTCTAGTTATGTGTTTTTTTGTGAACATATTCAATGAATGAGGAGGTGGCCTCTTGCTCATGGTCTTTGATGCCTTTATTTTGCATCATTATTTCTCAAAGATTTCTCATAGCTTCACCCCATATTTTGTCAAATAGTTACATTTATTGAATTAACTATTATTATTCGAGAAAACTTTTTTTGTTAGAGATTTAAAAAGGAAATGGGATAGTCTAAGAATCAAAAACACTGCTATCTAGAGCAACATTTCTTTCTGAACAGGAGTCAAATGAGCCACTTGAGAAGAATCTGGGCACTGGTATGAGCGGGACCGCTCATACCAACAATCGCACAAATCATCGTCGACTCTATCACTTCAACCAGAACACTTCCATTGAATAGAGAAGAGGCATTCAAGCAACAAACAGAGAGTTTACCGTCTCCAAACCATAGAAAATAAGATATCCGGAGGGGAAGAAACCCCCACTTAGATTCAACACCAGATTTATCCTCCATGACAAAGATCTGCACTACATCATCATTGACCTACACTGCCATATGGAAGAGCTTCATAGTTTCCTTCAGTTTGTAGCCTGCATTTTTAACATCATTTGTGAGATTGTTATTTGGTATAATCATTCATCAATATGATTTCCATTATGATCATCTCCATGTAGTGTGCACCCTTCCCACATGATAAAGTAGCTCACCTTGGCGTGGGGACGTAGGGTTTGGTAAGTGTAAGGTGTTTCTAATACTTATTTGATATATATGTATTATTTGATCACTGGTTGTGTGGTTGTGTTTATTCATGATAAGCATAATGTATGTTGTCCAATTTATGGTCATAGGGCAACATGGCAAGCACATAACTTTTACCAATATGTCTATAGCTACATTTCGTGCAATGTAATGACTCTGCAACTTTTCTTACAACATGCCTGATAGACTAACCAACTAAAAACCGCACGTGTTATATACTTTGTTTTCTACATGCTCTGTAGACATCTAGCTCCATAAGATGTTTTAGAACCATTACAACCTCAAACCTTATTGCATGCTATTGTTGTATTACCTGGACAACAAGTTTACTTGAGAAACAAGATTAGGGTTGTTGCCTTCTACCGAATGTAGTTTGTTCATATGGCTTAAATCAAACTAGTGGTAGTTCCTATGGCTTCTTACTGTTGTATCGCTTCTTATAAAAGCTTCCAGAACAGTCTTCATGTGTTGCCACTTAGGAAGCTGACTTAAGTAAATACAGCAGAATCTTTCTTCCGAGTTAAGCTAACATCCAACAATGAATTTTTCCTTCCATTTTTCAGATTGAAAAGCACTTATTCAACCAAAAGTACATAATACATTACTTGGTTGGGAGAAATCAACAGGGGTAGTACCTTAGGAAGTGGTGGTCCAAGATCTTATCTCACCCTTATGGATACTAGACCTCCATGCTTCCCTGCGGCGTGGCTATAAGAGAGAACGTTGATTACCGAAGTAGCTAATTAGATCTATGGGCAAGGTGGTGTGTCTGCAAGGCGAATACGTCTATATATTATCAAGATACATATTCTCGTCGATTTACATTGAAGTGTTAGCGATTGTTAGACTTAACGAAGTTGCATAAATACTCACTCCATACAGTTTAACTGACTCAACTTCTGTTGCATTCTACATACGTTGGAATGTAGACAAAGCTGAATAACTAATTTGGTATGGACCAAGTATTAATTTTGAGCTCTGGTTAGTAACCTGAGATGTGACCTATGGTTTCGAGTAAAAGGACACCAAGTTGTCGAGGTGGGACTAAACATCTAACAGATAAAACACGTACAGTTCAAGAAAAATGTTGTAGGCGGTACCGGTCAAGTCGTGGATATCAAACATGTGTGTGCATATGTTGTGGGTCTCATACGTTTTTAGGCAAATCATTTGATGACATGGACTATAGTTATGCATCCAAGCCTACTACTAAACAGATCGCATACTACATCGGTCATATTTCATGCTCTAGCATAGTCGTGTGTGCACTGTGGGTCCCAGTATTCCACATGTTTTTAGTAAGATCGTTTGACGACATGGTCATGATCCTATTGCTACATCAGAATATGGAGACAACAAACATCCAAGATTATATTCGTCTCCTTAACAAAAGGAAGACTACTCCCCCAAAAAAGGACGGACCTAACCCCTCTCCCCTCTCACCGACCTAACCCTAGGCGCCGTCTCCGCCTCTTCCCCTTTCTCATCGCCACCAGAGGGGCCAGTGGGAAAATCCCAGGCATCCCAAGGAGGGTCGCGGCGGGGATCCCTCTCCCATGGCTGGTGGTGCGGCACGGGCTGTTGTCGCCGGGGGTGCGGGCTATTGCCGGCGTGGCAGACGTAGGTGGAGGCTGGTGGTGGGCGCCATGGCGGACGACGGCGATGGGATGACCGCTGGAGCATTTGTAGGTGTGGTCGCCTGGCCCTTGGCCCAGATGCGCCCGCCCCGCATCCGATCTTCGGATTTTGGAGGATCTCCGTAGGTCTCTTGGAGCCAAGTTGCGGGCATGGCGGCCCGTGCTTCCTACTCCTCTGCCGGCCTAGCTGGTGGGGCATTGGGCGGCCAGTCCCATGGAGAGCTGGCGGGCGGTGGCGCGGGGGACGACGATCTACCTAATAAAGGTGGCGGTCCTTGATCCCTCTCAAGCCAAGACGAAGATCTGCCTGATGTTCTCTACATTGATCTGGTTACGGTGATGTGTTCCGGAAGACTCCGTCGGCATACTCCATAAGTGCGATCATGTCGAGAGATTGCTGGATCAGATGGAATTCGGTCGTGCGCATCCATGTTTTACTCTAACCGTTTGGTTTCAGAGGGTGTGCTTCGAAGCTTTGTTGGATGTTAAGATTATGGGGCATGTTCTTGTTCCATGATGCTGACGAAGAATGTCATGGAGACCAAGATCTGTGGACTGACAATGGTGATTCGAGTATGTGTGGTGATGAGGAATTGACTTGGTGATTCGTGACTTGGAATAGTGGCATGCAAGTGGGGGCGGCTACACAGGAAAGATTCATGGTTCTATCTTTCAGGGTGAAAACCCAGGGTCTGGCCTTAATTGGTTGTGCCTGGCAATTGCCTTGTTGAAGGCATTGTTTTGAGAGTGGACTTTCTTCAGGGTGAAAACCTAAGATCTTTGATCGGATGATGACGGTTGTTTATGCACTATTCCCTTCTTGGAGGCGACATTTTTGGAGAAGCTAGACTTCTGGTGCTATCTTGGTGGTGGTAGTATTGTTTTTCCAATGAATGGGTCACTGTAGCGGGACTTTTCTTTTTTGTAATTCTTCTTTCTTTTTTGGCTGTGTGCATCCGTATGGCTGTTAGGGAAATACGTTATTGCAGAGACTGGGTGTAATTGGTATCTTTTGATATTAATATATGCTTCTTTCCAAAAAAAAGGAAGACACATATTTCCGTGCATCTTTATTTCGAAAACACGAATTAAAAATAGTTTGCAAAATGAAAGGTGGATACATGTTTATATGGAGTAGTATAGTCCTAAATAAACTAAATTAATCTACACAACGTTAGATGGTGCTAAGATTGTTGACTCTAGAAGTCTACCCTTGATTGTCTTGATGTCCTTAAGGATGGAGAGGAGCATCATCTTATTCTTCTTCACGCCTCTGAGGATAGTGATGGCATTGTACTTAAACATGTGGAACAACCTAATGATGGCTTCTTCGTTCATCACTCGTCCGCTCCATGAACATGTAATGTCACTTGATAGTGGGATCATATCATTAGGAGAATATGTGATAGACATACCCAATAATAAGCATAGCCTTTGATCGTGTCACTTAGTTTGATTGCTATCACACTTTTGTAGGTCAAGTATCATTCCCTTCAAATGCCACATATTTGGATTATCATGCACCGTTATTTTTTCTTGCTCAGTTTACTTTAAGAAGGTTTCTTTTCTCAACAATCAGCCACACCGTCGCTTTTCTAAATTTCCAAGAAGTCGACTCACTTCAGACTAGTGAGAACTCAAGTGTGATTGAAATGTTAATCGACACAACACTTGCTTCCTCCTTGGTATCTATAATAAACTGGGATAATACTTTTCCTGAAAATATGGTTCAACTAAGTGTGTGTACTTGCAGATTTATAAAAAATCAGTCTTCACACATTAACAAAGTGTACTCGAACAAGAAACAATTTTCCGTTATTAAATATCGGCGGTGTTCAGTTTGTGCGGAAGAGAACCCAAAAAAGACCAATATGTTTCTATTGACAACAAGACATCAATATTAAAAGCAGGTACATATCCAAGACTATAACCGCCTAATTGTCTTAATCCCGAATTCTAGTCCTAACAACTATAACACCGTGCATGCAGTAGAACACTACAACAACGTGCACTCGTCAAGATTTTCAATTGACGAAAGTAGCATGACTCTGTTGCATATTTTTATTAACTTTTAAAAATACTTACAAGAGTTAAAACTATATAAATCAAATGAAGCTGTCAACCCAAGTGGAGAAAGTACGGTAGTTTTTCTTTTAACTCTGAATTTCAACCATTTAAGCCCATCCTTGAACTCGAGGTGTTTTGTGGTACCCCTGAATACCAACCATCCATTTTCGTGCATCTAAAAGCCCGTATCAGTTTATACTAGTGTCAAAAACATGACTAGTACTACCTCCGTCCCAAGGCTTAAGGCATATAATTTTTTTTAAAGTCAAACCAACTAAAATTTGACCAAGTTTTTAGAGAAAAATTTAATATTTACACTATGTAATCCATACCCTTTCATACATCATGAAACATATTTTCACATGGTATTTATATAATATAATAGTTCTTAATAGATTTTTCTAAAAGTTTGGTCAAACTTTACATGCTTGACTTTTCTAAATAATTATATGGCTTAAACCCTGGGATGGAGGGAGTACAATTTATACTAGTGTGGAAATTGGAACCGCACAAAAAAATCACTTAACGGGCCCGGCCCAAAATGCCTCCTGGCAGAAGACATGTTCGTCCAACAACAAAAATAATCTTCCGGTCTCTATTCTGCTCTTCCCCATCTACAGAACGGCGCCGTGCACGTCCTCTCCGGGCTGAAGCTCCAGACGGAGGACAACTTCGATGGTACTTCCGTCGTCGTCCATGGCTGAACCCGGAACTGGATCAATGTCCAAGTCCAAATGGACCTTCGACCATGCGGCCGCGCGTGCGGAGATCAGCTAGCACTAAACCACCGGTTGCTAACTGGCTATGAATAAGAGAAGGAGAAAGCATGCGAGGTTGAGCAATTTCTCCTAGCCAGGCAGGACCGCACGGTGCGAGACGATTGTTGCAGAAGCCCTTGCCCTCTGTTACTTTTTCCCGTGATGACGGCGATGAAACTACGACGAAATAAGCATGTATAGAATTAAGCCGGCGAGGCGCGCACGTAATTGAGCAGCTCGATCTAGTTGATTCACAACATCAAGCTAGCTGGATTGCTACTACTAGCAGATTGATTAAGCTCCTAGGTTAGATTGTTGTGCGCATGTGTGCGTGTCGGATGAAAGAGTTGATCGAGACAATTTGAGCTGGCTTTGGTAGTCATCGGGTTGTTCGGTACATTCATATCTCTCGCCGGAAGCTTCTTCGTTGCGGTGGCCCGACGGCAAATGGTCCAACAACATAGGAGCCCAGGAGTTGCGATGGATGAAGCGCTCGGTAGACGCGATCATCGACGGGACGCTGAGCTTCTAGCGGATGCTTGTGGCGGCAGCACCTGACGAGGCGCCGGCCAGCAACGCGTGACACTGGCGAGATCCTGCTGGATGCCTGCGGCAGCGGCTTGCGACTCCGGCCATGGGCTAGCTGGGCCTAATCTCCGCCATTAAATCTGAGTTATTCGTTCATTTTATACTACTCCGTGTCTCTGAAGTGTAGTAAAAGGCACCATAAAAGTTGCCTTGAACTCAGCCTTGCATATGTACAGATCTGGTTGTAAACCTCGGAAAATATTAGAGTTTCTTGTGTTCCAGACTGCCCAGGAAGCAAGAATAATTATTTCCATGAAGTATGGTTTCTGCATATGTTGTTTCAGATTTGAGATGCAATCGAGATGGTTTTGGTCATCAGGTACAGTCAAACCAGGACATAGGTGGTGCCAACTTGCTTGTTCAAAGGGCATTTGAAAACACAAGTGATCTCTAGTCTCTACAGCTCCAGAATTGCAGGGCAGACAAGTATAGTCTTCCAGAAGGAATTACTTTCTCTGTAGTAATGCTCTTATGTTTAACCTATCATGCTGAAGTGGCCAGCACAAAACTCTATGTTTTGCTGGCAACAAGATTTCCATAGCCATTGGAAGGCCTCTGGTGGATTTTCTAGATGCTTAATCTCAGGCTTTAGCCACTGATAAATAAATAATCCCCATGGATAGGTCCAAAGATCCTTGTCCTCAGAAGCCACAAGGTTACTGAAGTGCTAGAATTCTTTATAGGCTTCAGCTGACAGAGGCAGATGGAATAAATCAAGAGGTGAGGCCTGGAGAGCTGTTTAGTTGAAAGATGTGTCTAGAGATATAGCAAAACATGCAAGACGTGGATAGGCTTCCTGCAATCTTTCGAATGCCATACATCTTTCCACAAGAGAATGGAACTACCAATTTTGAGCCAACAAGAAGCTCAAAATCTGATAGAAGTGTGAGGCAATCTTTCCACCAAAAAGAAATGCCTTTGACTTTTGCAGGAGGCAGAGCAGAATTATAGCGAAGTTCCGGGATAAGGTGAACCAGGCAGTCAATCTGAAGTTGCCTAATCCCCCTCTGTCTTTAGCTTTGCATACCATGGAGCATGGACCAAGCTGCTAATAAGTGATCGAAGGCGTCTCTCATATATAGTGTCAACCCATGCTACATTCCTGTGATTATTGTATTAGCGGTTGTATGACGTTTACAACACTTTGTAATAAGGGGTAAATATACACTATGTATGCTGTATGCAGCTTAAACAACCCACCGCTTTGTTTAACACAAGAATAGTGCCCAAATGTTTGTGGATCAGCTTCTCGATCTCACGAGCTCATCCGCGCCAAAGCTGGAAACACCACGGTGGCGCCGACACGAGAAGGACGATATGAACCCTTGACGCAGATCTCGTCGGAGTGGTCGGAGACAATGCGGTAACCGCTGCATGTCACGTCACGGGAGTAGCACCCATCGGTGGCCTTGTACCCGTACTTCTGCCTCGTGCCCCAGGACACCCCGACCGCGTCCCCTTCGTCGTCCACGTCAGTGTTGATTCAGAGTCTTAGATGGGATCCTAGATATCACGAGGGTTTTTGGAATGGTCCAAAGATAAAGAATCATATATAGGAAAGTTATTTTAGTGTTCCGAAAAAACTCCGGGATTTTTCCGATATCGTACCATGAAGCTTCTAGAAGGTTCCGAAGGTCCATCTATGGGGCCCACATGTTAGGTAGGGCCACATGGGCCTGAAAGGGGGTATCCCGGCCTACATGGGCCATAACACCATAGTGCTCTTGGCCCATGCGGCCATGGGTGGGAAAACCCTAACCCTAGGCGCCAAAGAGGGTGGAGAGAAGGGTAAGTTTTCCCCTCCCTCTTGGGTGCCGCCCCTTGACCTACTTGGATGAGGAGCTCGGCTAAACACGGGTGACTAGCCTACCATGTGGTACGCATGAAAAATAATATTACACTGCTACTTTTTCTTCAAATGCCACATATTTGGGTTATCATGCACCGTTATTTTTTCTTGCTTAGTTTACTGAAACAACGTTGCTTTTCTCAACAATCAGCCACACCCCCGCTTTTCTAAATTTCCAAGAAGTCAGACTAGTGACAACTCAAGTGCGATTGAAATGTTAATCAACACAACTCTTGTTTCCTCGTTGGTATCTATAATAAATTGGGATAGTACTTTTCCTGAAAATATGGTTCAACTAAGTGTGCGTACTTCCAGATTTATTGAAAATCAGTCTTCACACATTATAAAAGTGTACTCAAACAAGAAGCAATTTTCCGTTATTTAATATCAGTGGTATTCAGTTTGTGCGGAAGAGAACCCAAAAAAGACCAATGTGTTTCTATTGACAACAAGACATCAATATTAAAAGCAGGTACATATCGAAGACTATAACCGCCTAATTGTCTTAATCCCGAATTCTAGTCCTAACAACTATCACTTTTGCTTCGGTGTGCCCCTCCTTCTTTTCAAACTTTGATAATAAAAATCTCAATATTGATTCGTTTCGAAGACCGTATGAACCCACCCGAAGCCCGTATAGTCCTCTTAGACGTATACTCACCGTACACGTATACTCACGTGTCCGCGGGAGGCGGAAATCTGGAGTTATATAGTATAACAACAAAATTTCAAAACACGGCATGCAAAAACGTAGATCGCGATAACAGAAAGTGGGATCAACCGGTGAGAACGTGGAGTATCCCCAGCTCGACCGAGTACACCTATACGGAGGATATACAGACTGGATATGGGTTTCGACGGGTCACAAGAAAATTAGCCCACACAAACTTAAGTTTAGGGGGGACACCGAAGCACACCTCAACAACTATAATACCGTGCATGCAGCAGAACACTACAACACGGTGCACACGTCAAGATTTTCAATTGACGAAAACAGCATGACTTTGTTGCGTATTTTTATTAACTTTTAAAAATACTTACAAGAGTTTTGTACAAAAAGTAAAGAACGAGTAGCTAAATAAAGCTATACAAATCAAATGAAGCTGTCAACCCAAGTGGAGAAAGTATGGTAGCTTTTCTTTTTAACTCTGAATTTCAACCATTTAAGCTCATCCTTGAACTCAGCCCTACATCTGTACAGATCTGGTTATAAACCTCGGAAAATATTTTCTCTGTAGTAATGCTCTTGTGTTTAACCTATCCTGCTGAAGTAGCCAGAAGAAAACCCTATGTTTTACTGGCAACAAGATTTCTGTGGTGGATTGGCTAGACGCCTAGACGTTTAATTTTCATGAAGATATCACATGCTTTAGCCGCAGAGAAAATATTCCCCATGGATAGGTCCAAAGATCCTTGTCCTTAGAATCAGATGCATTAGCCACAAGGTTACTGAAGTGCTGGAATTCTTCATAGGCTTCAGCTGACAAAGGCAGATGGAAGAAATCCAGAGGTGAGGTCTGGAGAGCTGTTTGGTTGAAAGATGTGTCTAGAGATATAGCAAAACATGCAAGACGTGGATAGGCTTCCTGGAGTCTTTCGAATGCCATACATCTTTCCATGAAGAGAATGGAACTACCAAGTTTGAGCTAACAAGAAGCAAGACTTTTGAAATCTGAAAGAAGTCTGAGGCAAATCCAGAGGTAATAAATCCAGAGGCGAGGCCTGAGAGTTGCTTGGTTGAAAGGCGTGTCTAGAGATATAGAAAAACATGCAATACGTGGATAGGCTTCCTGGAGTCTTTGCGAATGCCATCAATCTTTCCATACGAGAATGAACTAGTAGGAGTACCATTTTTGAGCTGACAAGAAGCCAGACTTTTGAAAGCAGAAAGAAGTCTGAGGCAATCCTGCTTCCACCAAAAAGAAGTGTCTTTGACTTTTGCAGGAGGCAGAGCAGAATCATAGTGAAGTTCCCGCATAAGGTGAACCCAAGGTAGGTCTGCGTTGTTAAAAACTTGTCTAGATATTTCACGAGAACGCAGTCATTCTGAAGTTGCAAGTCAATTATGCCTAATCCCCCTTTGTCTTTAGGTTTGCATTCCTGTGATTATTGTATTAGCGGTTGTATGACGTTTACAACACTTTGTAATAAGGGGGAAATATACACTATGTATGCTGTATGCAGCTTAAACAACCCACCGCTTTGTTTAACACAAGAATAGCCCAAATAATGTTTGTGGATCAGCTTCTCTCAGGAGCTCATCCGCGCCAAAGGTGGAAACACCACGGTGGCGCCGACACGAGAAGGACGATACGAACCCTTGACGCAGACCTCGTCGGAGTGGTCGGAGACAATGCCGTAACCGCTGCTTGTCACGTCCCGGGAGTAGCACCCATCAGTGGCCTCGTACCCGTACATCTGCCTCGTGCCCCAGGACACCCCGACCGCGTCCCCTTGGTCGTCCACGTCAATCTTCACGGCGCACTCCTGCGCGTTGCCCAGCGACCGGGACCAGAAGAGCCCTCGGCCGGCGGCGACCCTCTCCTCGGCGAACCCCAGGCGCACGTCCCTCCCCATCGTGTACGAGCCGTTGGAGGCCTCGCTCAGCACGCCCGTGAACACCTCGAGACGGAAGCTCTGCTGCGCCTCCTGCGAGTACGCCACGCCGGCGCGGTCCGTGACATGCACGCCGGAGTAGGCCTCGGTCGTCTGGTTCACCACCTGCTGGCTATCCCCCTGGATCTCGTTCGTGTTCTGGTAGCCGAGCCTCTGCGTCCACGTCGCGGTGATCCTGCCGTATGACGACGTTTGCACCCACCCCGTGGCCGAGACGCGCCGGAACGCCGTGGTTTTGTAGTACTCGTTGCCGGGGCCGTCGGGCCGGAACGCGATGCTCGTGTCCAGCGGCGGCGCCTCGTAGCTGGTGATGCCCGCCGTGGTCGGCGCCCCCCTAGGATCCAGCCACAGGTGGAGGTTGGCGTCGATGAACCACACGTCCTGGGCGTTGGTCACTGACACGGCGAACTCGTGCGCCTTGCCATCCAGCAACTTGCCCAGGAAAGGTGTGATCTCGATGTCGTAGGACGGGAGACTGAACGACCCGATCCCGGTGATCGGGCGCCAGAGCAGAGGGTTAATGCCTCCAGTGTAGATAACCGGGAACGGCCACACGGCGCCGACGAGGTCCCCGTCGATGCTGACGGTGACTTCCCGGAACGGGCCGTGTCCGTCGGGCGTGTTGGTGTACCAGAACTCGTCATCAGCGTGGTACGAGAGGTAAACCTCCAGAACGGCTCGGTACGCGTTGGTCGGCACGGCGAGGCTCGCTGACCCGACGTCCTCGCCGTTCTGGATCTGGAACCACAGGCCGTCGTTCAACGGGAGGCTCTGCGAGAGAGGGACGATCAAGTCGGCCGCGCCAAGACCGGGCTGTGGAGGCTGCGGCGGGTGGCGGAAGTAGAGGTGCAGCGTGAGGTTGGCGTGGAACACGCCGGTGTACTGCTCGTTGACGACGTTGCCGAGGTAGACGGCGAGGGTGGAGGGACTGCGGGCAGCGAGGAGGGACGCGTACTTGGTGACATCCTTGGAGACGGACCAGACAATGCCGTTCGCCCGCGGCTCGGCGGTGCAGCCGCGGAGGAGCTCGGCGCCGCCGAGCCAAACGCCAAAGATGCGGTCGAACTGGACGCCCTGGCAAGTGGCTCGCCACTCAAGAACGGCAAGGGAGATCAGTGAGGCGTGGCCGCCCGCGGCGGCGAGGCAGGGCGGAGGGGTGTAGGCGGCCGTGACAGGAGGCTTGGTGTAGGTGTAAGCGAAGGAATGGGAGAGAAGCACCGTGGAGCATGGGCCGAAGCTGCCGGGCGGTGGCCGGTGCGGCCGATCCACCTCGAAGAAGGCGGTGGGTTGGTCTGGCGGAGGCGGCGCGAGAGCTTCGATCGTGGAGACTTCGGAAGCCGAAAGACGGAGCTTGTGAGGTGAAGCCAAGGCGATTGAATGGGAAGTAATGGCGAGCAGGAGGAAGAGGACAACGTGCACGAAGTGCTCAGCCATGATCGACCGAGAGTGGATGGCAGTGTGCTTGTGCATGGCGCTCTTCGTGGAGAATTTAAACAGGTTAGCAGTGGAGGGAGAGTGTGCTCTACTGCTCTCATGCAGTGGTATATAAAAAACTGTGAAGAGTAGAAGTGAAGCAGAGTATAATGTTTTGCAGGGACAATGTAATGATCGTATTCCCTCCAGGTTTGGATTGCAAGTTTAAGTACAACGACATCTTAGCCAGATTGATGCAGGGCCGAATGTGGATAATTAAATGGTCTAATTAAGTAAGTTTGGATTGCAAGTTTAACTTGCTAGCTTAGTGAAAGAGTCGAATCACATAAACCCGATGAAATAATGTTGAGGTGTGCTTTGGTAGACCCACTGACACCAAAAGTTATAAAAGTGAAGGGGAATTTTGGTTTTGTGTAATTAATTAGTTCCTAATCATGTCTTAATTAGTTGGGCTGCTGAAATCCAAACCCCAAAGCCCATATTAGCCAGGGTATACCTACGTTACTCTACAGCCATCGGTCGTCTAACTGTCGTCCCAACCCTGCGTGTGCACCTAGCGTCCCTCGTTGCCCCCTATTCATCTCCTCTGACCTTTCTACAACCTAAGCCGATCTCGCCTCCATCACTGTCGTAGTTCGCAACTCAGAGAGACATACTAGAGTAGATCAGCAACGGAAAAGACCACGCCCCTTCTCTTCGATCTATTGTCTGGTTCTAGAAGAAGATCAATCCTAAATTCTCGCATCCTCCGCTGCATCAACTGACCTTAGTTTCATGTTGCACGCCCGCCTGATAAGATTGGGTTCTTGTGTGTATTGCTAATCTTTGGATCAGTTCACTAGCACATACAATACAAAATGATACCAAATATAACCATGCATTATGAATATACGTATATGGACTAGAATTTGCAAATATTACATCTTACATAACTCAAGATATTCAAGTACACAGCGAAAAACGATAACAAGGTAGATCTCCATTCTTTAAATGTGTTAGAGGCAAACAATTGTTGAGTGAATTCTCGCGGCCTATGAAGGATCACTCACGGAATAACCCTGCAACATGAAACGTTATAGCCATGAATGGTCAATTGAATGAATGTATGGCAAGTAGGATAAAGTGGATTCAAACAGACCTAACAACTACATGTTTATTAGACTAGGTGGAGTTTAGGATCATTTGCATAAATAATAGTTTTATCCTAATATTTTTTTAACATAGTTCTCCAGTGCGATAAATATGACACTCTGGTTTACTCCTAGGTGTTTCTATCTAATTAAGTTCACCAAAAAAAATTAAGTAATTAAGAAATTGGGACGTGTGAGAAATATGTTATAGCATCAGTATTCATTTACTCAAATTGTCCATAACTAGAGACATGGCTAAGTACATAGATTAGACACTATCGATAGTTTTGTACACTTTGCCGATGTGATTCCCATTTTACCGCTACACTCATTTTACACCATTGTAGGGAGAAGTCTAAGATAAAACCATTCGGTAAGAGCTTCTCAAACCCATCCACGCACCATATCAAACCTACATTATCTACATCTCTAAATACGTAGAGTTTGAGTCACCACAACCTATTAAGTCAAGTCAACCACCCATAACTCATTGGCACATGGTTGCACACGTAAGCTACCAAACAAAGAAATTAGTCATTCATCATGAATCATGTGTGGCCGTCCACAAGTGTGATACATGGATAAACCATAGATATAGGGCCCGGTAACCACTCAACATGATCCAATCAATCCAATTCCACCTAGAAGGTTCATTAATTAAGTTGTTTTCATTTAGCAAAAATATAAGCTTTCAAAACACATAACTTTTCATGGTGTGATTCCCATCCTCGTCTATATAACATAGCTAAGCAATCTACCAATATGTTGGCTCATAAACAAGAAGAACTAGGGAATAACATGACACATAGCATAGCATAAACACATCAATTCTTACACATGCAATTCTACAAAAACATCTTCCATGTATAGAAAAATAGTACGACATTTATTAACAAGATAGCACCACTTGCCTTACTTGTTGAAGTTGTTCATATACTCATTGCAATCACAGTAGTTGCACTCCTCTCAATCTAACGTTCAAAATAAAGGCACAACAAACACACCATTGAAAACATTGCAATTATGCAACAATACACAATAAAACAATGACGAGAAATGCATGCATGATGCTTTAATAAGTCACAATGTTGTGTTTAGTTCTCAGGACATTAATATATAAATGATGCATATAGAAAAGATTTTATTGCATAAAACAATTTAGATTTAAAACTAAATTGGTTTAAATAGGATTTAACTCATACTTCCTCCGTCCCAAAATATAAGGCGCCTAAGGATTGGTCAAAAGTCAAACCTTACTAACTTTGACCAAATATTTAAAAAAATATCTACATCTACAATATTGAATGGACATATTAAGAAAATATATACTTTATGGTGAATCTATTGATATTAATTTAGTATTATAATTTTTTATATTTTTATGTATAATCATGGTTAAACTTAAAAAAGTTGACTTTTGACTAATCCTTAGGCACCTTATATTTTGGGACGGAGGGAGTATTAATTAAACTTCTATTGTTTTTGACGAATTAAATTGTGATTTATATACCCTGGATGGGTAATTGAATTTAGAACCAGCTCTCAATTTGAGTCAACTAAAATAGATTTATAGATCTTTTCTATGATTAAAGCACTCTTTTAATGGATTTAAGGCTTTCTGCAAAACCTTATAGATGACACTTGGTGTGCATTGATTGGTCAATACCCCTTCGCAGAACTCGATCTAGTCTAGACCGCTAGATGCGGATGTGGTGGCCTGGAAGATTCCTGTGCCTCACTAGCGATGACATCACCAGTGGTGGAGAGGCGCGGATGGCTACACTTGGTGGCGGCGCTCCGATGGTTATCGGCGAAGGCGGGGTGGACAAAGAGGTTCACCGAAGCATGGCAATATTGATGGTTTCCTCAGCGATGTCGCTTTCTTCCTGGGGCGGTGGCACGCTGCGGACGGATCGGTGGGCGATGGTGGATCTCTGACGGGCAATCCGACGTGTTACAACGATCTGTGGATGGGGAAAAACAAGTGAGAAGATTCAGTAGAGCATGGGTAAGATAACAAGGGGAAGAGGAGGGGCGCATGACGATGACAAACCTTGGTTTGGGATCAATTTGTGGTGGCTCCGGTGACGGGATTGGAAACTCGTGCTCGGCTACTAGGGTTCATTGCTTTTTTGAAAGAAAAAAGTAGATAGGAGGGAGCGGGGGTTTAAGATGGGTCGGTGGCATGGTGGAGGGGAAAGTAGTTAGACTGAAATCCATCGAATTTTGCAGAGATTACATTGGGTGGGAGTTCATCTTGCCCACGGCAGGAGGAAAGGGATGACACACGGCCCCCCGGTGGCAGTCGTAGTAGAGAAAAAGCGAGGGGAGGAGGACTCTATCCGGGATGGGCTACGGCGATTGTTTCTAGATGGGTTGCTGGGCTACGGATGCAGATGCACTTGGGGAGGGCTGGCTTGGGTCAGCTTGTCCATTAGGTTAGGTTGCCTCTTCTTTTTTCTCTTTTTTCTGTTTTATTAATTCTTCTATATCTTTTGTTTTATAACTCTAAATGGAGAAAACTCAATTTCCATTTTTTTGTAAATTCAAGCACCACTCAAAAAGGTTTAAATAAAATACTTTTGATCAAAGGAAAATTATCAAGATTGCCACTAAGCATTTAATTGCTATATGGCTAATTTAGTGAGTGCAAAATAGGGTTTTTAGGGTTTTAATATAAATGGGAATTTTCAAAATACTTTTTAGGATACTAGGGAAAATTTATTCATGTCCAACATAAAAAAAAATCTTTATCAAACAAAACTTTAATAGGTGATTTTGAGGATTCCAAATAGAATTTTGACAAAGTTTTTTTTTTTTTGACAAAAGCTTTTGGATCTATGTTTTGCATGAGATGCCATGACGTGATGCAGTTTGAAAAAAAATGGAGTCCCAAATTCTAAATCTTGGGATGTTACATTTAACTCCAGACAGTAGAGCCAATGATACCAGCCGCTGCGAACATCGTTCATGCTACTGCTAGCGATGCACGCGAGAAGAACGAAACGAAGTTGTTGTCGAGAACGTCAGCACTGTCCATGCTGTTGTACCGGATGACGTCTCCCTTCACTGATATCTCTCGTTTGGATGAAGGAGTTGGTTCAGTTCACACACATGTAATTCATCCATAGACTCCATCCAATTCGAGTTCCCCTCATCGTTCTCATACTATATGAAAACGGTATATGAATACGGTTATATCAACTGTATGTACGCGTACAAATCTAAATGGATCATTCTTGTTTTAGTAGGGCTTCAGTTTCAGGATGACCATCATGTCCGCCGAACCGAGAAGGGGTATCAGGCAATGTGAGCTGACCATGCATTTTTTTGTTTTTATCTTTTTGAGGAGGGGGTCTATTGAAGCAGACCGCTTATATGTTTCGATTGGCATTCTAATGAATGGATGAAACGTGGGCTAATTTTTTTAAATAATACGTTTTATTTAATAAATTCCACGAATAATACACGATTTGAGGGATTTCGGAATCTAGCGCGGTGTCGTTAATTCAAAAACCGATAGCCCAATTCGTTATTTGAAAAGCCGACCACCCTGTCTAGCGACGTCAGACGGTGTCAGGCCGACCGTCGGCTATTCAAAGGCCGACGAGACAAGTCGGCTTTTCAAAAGCCGATTCCAGGCAGATTGCTCAGAGCGAGCTCGCACGCGGCCGAGGGAGAGGGAGAAGAAGGCATGCGGGACAGCGTCGCACGAGTATTAGAAGACGGGCCGTCGTTGATTGAAAAACTGACCGCATCGCTCGTTGATTGAAAAGCCGACGACAGCATGCTCCGCTGCTGTCGGTCGGTCGACAGCCCGGCCAGGTGAGCCCCGCAGCTCTTGGTCGTTATTTCAAAAGATGACAACTCCTGGTCGTTATTTCAAAAGCTGACCGTGTCTACTCGTTTTTTCAAATGACGATACCGTTTTAGATTTAAGATTACCCAGATTCGTGTACTATTCCTGAAATTAATTCAAAAAAACGTAAAAAAAATTTAGCTGAAACGTGGGTACCATGTACACTTATCATGCTTGGAGAACATGTCTATTATCGGCTTGGGTCGATACTGCCGTGCACTCAATCAAAAAAAACCGGTTTGCACAATGTGTATAAACCATGACACACAATTTATAATATCCTTTGTCCCGAATAACTTGTTGTGGAGTACAGATATATGTGAATCTAGATAAATCTGTGATATTTAATTCAGGACAAAGGAGTAGATATTTGACACAAAGGGCCAGGTGATCCATTGAACTATTTGTAATTTTTATTATTTTTGAGCTTCTTTGTAATATTGTTGATGATTATTAATAGATCGGTAGAATTTCGTAAAAAAAACTATTCACAAAATGCTACTCCCTTCGATCCATAATAAGTGTTCATCTAGTACAAATTAATTTTGTACTAGATGAGCGATACTTAATATTGATTGAAGGGAGTAGTAATTTTTTGTGTGCAGATCACTTTGAAACCAACCTTTGATGCATATTTTGTTAATTCAACCAAACTTTAAAACTATGACGACTATTCAGTTGTGCTCTTTTAGGTTGCGGACACGGGTAGCACCATACATGCTCTTCGTCCCCATGAATCCGCAATGTTAGGGCATCTCTATCGGGCCGAACTAAACACGCGATCAAAACGGTCCGTTTCTGTCCGTTTGCATTGGCCCGCGATCACTTTGGAGTAGCGGTCCGGTCTGTCCAGATGACCGCGCCCAGCGGCGCGATCCAAATGTCCGCGCCTGAAAAAGGCCCGTCACCAACGTCGGCGCCGGTGTAAATCCAGTTCGTTCCCGCCGCCTACCGGCTTTCTTCCAATCGTTTCCCGCCTCTTTCCCACCGATTCCCGCCTCTTCTAGACGTTTCCTGTCGCGTCCATGAAAAGGAGAGGCCAGAAATCCTACCTCCCCACGCTGCCATGCCTGGCCTTCCTCGTCGCCGACTAGCGGCCGCGACAATTGCCCAGAAATCCCACCCTCCCGTGAGCGCCCGCCGGAGTGGTGGCGTTCGGACCCACCGGAGGAACCGGACGTGTTGCCACCTCCGATTCTGGGGCGCCCGCAGATATAGACGCTGCACCTCCCGCTGTGTCGCCCTTTCTACAACCGACATGTGACCACCGGCGAGCCTTTCACGATGGAGGTAGCGGAACACGTCTTCCTCCCGGAGTACCGGCGATGGGACTAGCTCGCATTGATGTGGACAGACCTCCGGAAAGCGGTGCGGGCCAATCCCGACGACGCTTCCTTGCGTGCCCGCCTCAACCGTGCTGAAGAGGAGCTGCAGATGCAGCGGGCGATCATCCGGTCTCTCAATGACGAATGGTGTATCTGATCCGTTTAGGTGTGTAGTTTAGGTGTACGTGTGGTATGCTTATAAAAAAAGTTCTAGGGCTTGAACAAAGCTTTTCATTGCAAATGTGGCCAATGCCTACATCGATACATAGTACATGGCGCGCGCACAGCCTAAACCTACTCGTCGGTATCGGAGTCGGAGATCGGGCGGTACCGGCTCCGACACATGCTGTCATCGAAGACGTTGATGCCGAGCCTGTCTTCGCCGTCGTACTTGAACACGACGATGTTGCCCGCTTCGATCTGGTGCGCGGGCGAAACTCTTCCAGCCGTCGCCGAGGTACAATTGGTCGAGGTGGTCGAACTACAGATCGACCGGGTACCTGGTGGTCCTGAAACCGTTCGCCCGCGGGATGACGAGCGGGGGCGGTGGGTCACCGACCAGGGTCACGAACCTGCGGACAGGACGATCCTATCACTCGGCATGCCGAAGTGGATGTCCACCGCGAACTGGATTCCTGGGTCAACCTCGTCGGGCGACGATGGTGTTGAGGGAGAGCGTGGTGGTGCGCTGGCTTGGCCGCGTCCTCCGCGCCTCCCTCGACGTCCGCGACCGGCACACCCTCCCCTCGATCCTTCGCCGCCGACCATGGCTAGCTACATGGTAGCGGAGAATGGAAAGGAGGAGGAGGGAGAGAATGGTGTGGTGTGGTATTAATTTTCCACGGGCGTCCAGTTAAAAAAGGCCCGGCGTCGGATGCCCGCGGAGGCCGAAGAGATAGCATTGAAGCGTCCAGTCAGCCAGTGCATCGTCTCGTCGCCATTGATGGCACAGGCTGCCGCTGGTCAGCCTTCTGCCATCGACTCTGAATCGCTGCTGCGGCCTTTGCGTCTGAATCGGTGTCGCGGTTGCGTCTGAATCGGCACCGCTGTTGCGTCTGTCGCTGGCGGGTGGGGCACTAGCGCGCGGAGGACACGTTCGCGACCCACGCATGTCCGGCCAGACCGAGCGGTCACGCAAATTAGATGCACGGATGGGTCGAGCCGGACGCATCGGGACGGATGGGTCGTGCCGCTGCGGCGCCGCACACGACGCGCGTATCCGCACGGACGGGTTCGAACGCGCCAGGACGGGTTGGATCTACCCGGTGAAGATGCCCTTAGGACCTTCGAGCTATGTCATGTAACGTATATTGTCTACTCCCTCCGTTTCAAAATATAAGATGTTTTAGCTTTGTGAATAAAGTTATCTAGCCCTATTTTAGTGTGTAAGTTTATTTAGGTTTATAGTGAACCTACACCATAAAAAGGGTCTAGATACATTCGATTGACAAAGCTAAAACATCTTATATTTTATAACAGAGGGAGTAGTATGTATCCAAAGACTATCGTGTAAATTTTTTAAAAAAGAATAAGAGGCATTTGGCTGTGACATGTAGCCACATCTTGGGCCTTGACACTAGTGGGAGCATGGACCGTACGCACGACAGATTTGCCTTGCATGCTTCGACGTTGGATCACGTCTGATTTTGATGGGACGCCTGAAAGCTGAAGCCGCAAAATCATTGTACCGCTTATATACTACTCTCTCCCTTTAAAAATATAAGACATTTCAGTTTTGTAAAATAATTGTATCTAGACGCTTTTTAGTGTATATGTTTACTTTAAAACTCTACGAATCTATACACTAAAAGACGTTTAGATACATCTAATTCTAAAACGTCTATATTTCTAAACGGAAGGAGTACTACCTTCGTTCCGAAATATAAACCTTTCTATATAACTAGTTTAGCTATCTAAAAGGCTTACATTTTTAGAACGGAGATACTCCCTTCATTTTATAATATAAAATGTTTTAGCGTTGTGAAGATAATATATGTAGACATCTTTTAATGTTTAGGTTGAAGAGATTCACTCCAAATTTATACATAAAAGATGTCTAAATATATTATTTTCATAAAATTAAAACATCTTGTATTTTGAAACGAAGAGAGTAGTAATCAAGATGGTTAAGCCGAAGAGTTGGGAGTTCCTAGATGACGCTTCGGTTTGCGGCTCACGCCTGAAGGGAAAGGCTAGGTGGGCCGGGCCCAGTTTAGAACTGTTTTCCTTTCTAGTTGTGTTTTGTTATTCTGTTTATTTTTTTGTTTTTTTCCTTTTCCAGTTATTCAATCAAATTTTAAAAAGTTTAGATTTTATAAACGTTTAGGTTAAAAAATATTTAGATATTTAAAATATTCAGATTTGAGAAAAATAGATTAAAAAATGTTTAGACTTAAAAATATTCAGATACAAATTGTTTAGATTCTACTTCAATTTTTTTTTGTTTAGATTCGAAAAATGTTTAAATTTTAAAAGTTTAAATTTTAATAAAGGTTTCAAAATTGATACGTTCGAATTTTTAAAAAGAAACAAACATCAAAAAGAAAAAAGAGAAGAAAAGAAAAAGAAAAAGAAAAGGAAAATATGGAAAAAATATATGAAAAAGTGGATGTACCTAGGCCGACCCGTGAAGGAGGCTGCCGTGGGCGTGGGCACTGTAACCGACACCTGAAGCGTCATATAGGAATCTTTGTTAAGTCAACGACGTGCAACAGACCAACTGCCAAGCGAGGAGCATGGTTGGGTCATGCCCACGCTTCGATTTTGGCACTTCCGCCCCCAGTCCGGCCATCTTTTGCCCAGCCATATTTACTTATGGTGGTCGGGCTTAGAGATAATACATAAATCATTCTCAAATCCACACCATAGGACACAAAGCTCTCTGAACTTTAATTTAAAATCATTTTAGCCCTGAAATCAACAACATTGAGTTAATAGCCCTGAGTAGATTTATGTCAGATTGAGTGTGATTTTGTGCCTAGGCCATTGACTAACATAAGTTGTTGGACCAGCTTGTCATTCCATCTCTCTCTGCGCCGAGTAGGCATTAGTTATGGTCCCTACTTGTTATTCCACATCTTTGTCTAATAGATCTTGCTTGTCTTACGTGAAGAAATCTCCAAAGCAACCGATGATAGCCACTCATTCGCTGCCCTCCGTCGTTGTTCTAAACCATAGCCAAGTGTCTTCGTAGACTTCCTTCATTGTCGCCGGAGTTTAGCCACCGGACATTCGTCGCCATGACAAGCGCCATATCCATTAGTAGTGTGCTATGTCACCGGGGTCCTTTCATCCCACTAGTCCCTGACTTGATTGTGGTAGGATGGTTAAGTGTAGCGTGTCAGGGATGTCGGAGCACACCGGATGGACCTTCTACAAGTGCGTGCAACATGGGGGTAGTTCTCCATCTCAAGTCTTGTTCATTAGTTAGAAGAAATTTTGTGTTATTGTACTCAAATGGTACACTCACTAGTAGAAAAATGCTTATCCACAGGGTCCTGATCAGTGGCGCACATATGAAGGGTGCCCCATGGATAGTTATCCGTGGCGCACCGACGAAAGCATGCACCACTGACCTTCACATATCCCTGGCGCACGCCTAAAACGGTGTGCCATTATTACGTGGGCCCCAGCGCTGGTGGCCGACCCCGTCCATGGGCAGCATATCCGTGGCGCACGGATCAGGCATGCGCCACGCATAGAAGCATTGTCAGTGGTGCATGGACTTCTAGTGCGCCACGGGTGTTGGTGGGCCCATGCATCTGAAAAGGTGGCAGCTTACCTGCGACGCACGGTGTAGAGGGCCCGGTTGGTCTGCCTATCAGGAGGCACCTCGGGAGGCTGATACATTGCAAATGTATCTATAATTTTTGATGTTCCATGCTTGGTTTTATCCACTTTCTTGTGTTTTGTCCATACTTTGGAGTACTTTCATATAATTTCTTAGACTAACCTATTAACAAGAGCCACAGTGCCAGCTGCCTGTTTTCTGCTATTTTTGGTTCCAGGAAAGTCAGAAAATGAATATTGTTGGAATTGGACGGGACAAAAGCCAAAGTGCCTATTTTTCCGGAAGTCATCAGATGCCAGAACACGAGACGGAGAGGGGCCAGGGGGCCACCACACCACCTGGCCGCGCGGCGCAGCCTGGCCCGCGCCAAGGGGTGGTCTGGCCGCATCCGGCACCCCCTCGGCCTCCCCTTCCGCCTATAAGATGCCCTCGGACGAAAACCCTAAGTACCGATCAAAATCCACAAAGAGTTCAGAGCCGTCATCTCCATCCCTAGATCGGGAGGGATCTGAAGCTCTACCCGGCACCCTGCTGGAGAGGGGAATTCACCCTGGAGGCCTTATTCATCACCATGCAAGCCTCCGGTGTGACGCGTGAGTAGTTCATCCTTGGACTACGGATCCATGTAGTAGCTAGATGGCTGGTTCTCCTCCTTTGTGCTTTCATGTCTAGATCTTGTGAGCTCCATTCATGATCAAGATCATCTATTTGTAATTCTGCATGTTGTGTTTATGGGATCCGATGGATATTGAGATGCTATTTCAGATTGATTATTGATTCTATCATGTCTTTGTTATTTGTGATCTTGCATGCTTTCCATTGTTAGTAGCTATCTTGGCCAAGTAGATGCTAGCAACTCCAAGAGTTAGTATTTATGCTCGATAGTGGGTTCATGCCTCTGGTAATCTGGGGAAGTGACAGAAATCTCTAAGGTACTAGATGTGTTGTTTCTACTAGGGAGAAAACAACAATCCTTTGTTCATAGAACAATCGTATTGTTTATATTACATGCAATTCGTAAAGCAATAATATGTTGCTTGCAACTTAATACTGGAGGGGGTTCAGATGATAACCTGAAGATGGATTGTTAGTCATAGATGCAGTTGGATGGCGGTCTATGTATAATGTTGTAATGCCCAATCAAGTCTCAAAGGAGTCAAGATGATTAGTATATGCATGTATTGCTTTCTCGATGTTTGTCAATTGCCCCGCTGTAATTTGTTCACCCAGCATGTTATCTATCTTAAGGAGAGCCACCTCTAGTGAACTATGGATCCCGGTCCTTTTCTTTTACATACAATCTATAAACTGTTACTGCTTGTGTTTACTTTCTGCAAACTATTAATTCTTTCCATTTGATACGTTTAATCCTTTGTTTTCAGCAAAACACGGTGAGATTGACAACCTCATCGTAAGTTGGGGACAAAGTTATGTGGTTGTGTTGTGCAGGTCTCCACGTTGCTACTAGCACCGGTAGTGCGCCGTGCCAAGGCTCAACTAGCAACACCTTTGGGGTGTTTCCTTGCTCCTACTGGTTCGATTAAACCTTGGTTTCATACTGAGGGAAACTTGCTGCTGTGCTCATCATACCTTTCTCTTGGGGTTCCCAACGAGCTCTACATCAACACCGAGCCATCAAGCATTTTTCTGGCGCCGTTGCCGGGGAGTCAAGGACATCTTCACAAGGGGAGTCCCTCATAACCAATCTCTTTACTTTGTTATTTTTGTTTTGCTTAGTTTCTTTTTGCTTTGTTTGCTTGCTTTGTTATCAAAAACACAAAAAAATTAGTTTTACTAGTTTGCTTTCTTATTTGAAAACCTCAAAAAAATGACTACTCTTGAAAACACTAAGTTGTGTGACTTCATTAGCACCAACAACAATGATTTTATGAGCACACCTATTGCCCCATCTGTGCCTGAAGATACTTTGTTTGAGATAAAACCTGCTTTAATCAATCTTGTTATGAGAGAACAATTTTCTGGTATTGGTAATGAAGATGCTGCTGCCCATCTAAATATTTTTTTGAACTTTGTGAGATGCAAAAGCATAGGGATATAGATGGTGATATTATTAAGCTGAAATTGTTTCCTTTCTCTTTGAAAGGAAAAGCTAAAGAATGGTTGAATTCCTTAACTAGGAATAGTATTGATTCTTGGACTAAGTGCAAAGATGCTTTTATTGGAAAATACTATCCTCCTGCTAAGATTATATCCATGAGAAGTGAAATAATGAAGTTTAAACAATCTGATAATGAGCATGTTGCTCAAGCTTGGGAAAGAATGAAATCTTTGGTAAAGAATTGTCCCACTCATGGATGTTGCTTGGATGATCATCCAAACTTTTTATGCAGGATTGAACTATTCTTCAAGGAACCTATTGGACTCTGCTGCTGGAGGTACCTTTATGACCATTACTTTGGGTGTTGCAACAAAACTTCTGGACAATATGATGGTTAATTATTCTAAATGGCATACTGAGAGAGCTCCACAAGGTAGGAAGGTAAATTCTGTTGAGGAAACTTCCTCCTTGAGTGATAAGATTGATATTATTATGTCTATGCTTGTGAATGGGAAAGCCCATATTGATCCAAATAATGTTCCTTTAGCCTCTTTGGTTGCTCAAGAAGAGCAAGTTGACGTGAACTTCATAAGAAATAACAATTTTGGCAGTAATGCTTATAGGAATAATTTTGGTAACAACAATTATAAGCCATATCCTCCCAACGACGGTAATACTTATGGAAATTTCCTACAACAATAATAGGAGTGCTCCCTCTGAACTTGAAGTTATGCTTAAAGACTTTATTAGTAAGCAAACTGCTTTCAATAAAACTATTGAGGAAAAACTCTCTAATGCTGAAAGAAATATAGCATCTTTGGCTGAAGCTCAATCTTCTTTGAATAAAATGGCTGGTAAATCTGAAACTAATGATAATCCCTTTGCAGCTACTAATGCTATACAAGTAAGAATTGATGAAAATGTTAGACTATTAGCTGAATTACATGCTAAGTGGGAAAGAGAAGATGAAATTGCTAGAAACATTAGTGTTTCTACTATTACCACCACTAGTGTTGAGGCTAGTAATAGTTCTACTACTCTAAATGATAAATTTGATTTTGATCTTGATGGTTGCAACATCTCTGAAGTTATTAAGTTCCTACAAAAGCTTGCTAAAAGTCCTAATGCTAGTGCTATGAACATGGCCTTTACAAAACACACTGCTGATGCTCTCATAAAGATTAAAGAACAAAAGATGAAACATAAAGCTTCTATTCCTATAAAACAAGAAGATGGTTGGGACCCATCATTAATATGAAAGTGAATGACTTTGATTTCAAAGCTTTATGTGATCTTGATAGTAGTGTTTCTATTATGGCTAGAAGGATTTATGATATGCTTGATTTGCCTCCACTTGAAGATTGTTATTTGAATGTCCCACTTGATGATAATGCTAAAAAGAAACTCATGGGAGTCTTAATGATGTTTTTATTATGGTTAACAATTCCTATGTCCCCGTTGATTTCTATGTTTTGGATGTTGCATGCAATGCTTCTTGTCCTATTACTTTGGGAAGACCTTTTCTTAGAACTGTTGGTGCCATTATTGATATGAAAGAAGGCACCATTAAATATCAACTCCCACTCAAGAAAGGTATAGAACACTTCCCTAAGAAGAGAGAGAAGATTTCTTTTGCCTCTCCTATTAAAACAAAATTTGGTCTTAATGCTTCTTCTTTCTTGCTTCTTATGCCTAACTTAAATGCGTTAAAGAAAAGTACTTATTGGGAGATAACCCAAAAAATTTAGATGAGTCTTGGAAGTTATTACTTCAGTAATAACAGCTCCTTATCCTTTTTATTTGCTTTTGTGCCAAGAGTAACCTCTAATGAGAGAGAAGTAATGATTGGGAAAGTTGCTGTCCCGAAACAGATTTCTGTGCTTCACCATAAAAATTCGTGTAAAATCTCTGAATGTCTTTTTGAGGCGTGAATTTTTGTGCTTCTGCCCTAGGTTGTTATCTAACTTTCGTTACTTCAACACTTTTTTATTTGAGCAATAGAAGGTCTTCGAAAAAATTCGTCTTTACCTACTGGTCAGTTTTGACAGATTTCTGCCATTTTCTGTATTTGCTTCTAGTTGGTTCCGTTTTGAATTCTTTAGGGAATTGAGCTTTTTTAGGGAAGTGATACAGTAGCTAGTGTTCTAATGGAAGTTTATTTGGTGTTAGAACTGAACCTTAAGACCTATTATCTTGAGTACACTAATGTTGCTAATGAAGATTGTGTGAAGGAAAAATTTCAGGTGTATGGAAGGAATGAGTAATGAGATGAAGGATGGACTAAAGCTCAAGCTTGGGGATGCCACGCGTGTCACCCCAAGAAATATCCAAGAAGTACAAGCGTCAAAGCTTGGGGATGCCCAAGGCATCCCCTTCTTCATCAATAAAAATCTCAGGTTTCTTCCAAACACTTCATTTTTATTGTTTCATGCACAGTTGTGTTGTTCTTGGAGCATCTTCTTTTTCATTTTAGTTTTGGTTTTTTGTTTGCTTTGTTTGCTTAGTTTGCTGAATAAATTGGTTGGACCCCCTCTTTCATACATTGGTTTGCAAATAGTTTGGTTTGGTTTGGAAAAGAGTAGGAAAGTTCATGCTTATGTGGTAAAAAGAGCTTGTTTTTGACTGTGGCCTATGCTTTGTCATGCCATGCTTGATATTGTTTTGGCTTTATGCTTAGTATTCTTTGCTGTAGCATGACTTGTTATAAACAACAGAGATTGCTTAATGTGCCTTGTATGAATCATGCGTTGTTTTAGTATATTAAAGCATAGTATAGTGGTATTCTCCTTTGATGCTTTATTTGGGTTGACTTGGCGCATGCTCACACCATGTTATGACTATCTCAAGTCACCATAAGCCTTTATGATCCTTTAGTTTTCAACTTGTAGTATCACTTTATGCTTTGATCAATGATGTTTTGTCGCTCTGCATGATTATGGCCATTATTGCTCTCTTAGTTTGTCGCTCCCAGTCTTTTGCTAGCCTCCGCAACCAAGTATGAGTTCCACTCATGCATCCAACTCCTTAAACCAAGTTATTCCAAAGAGTCCACCATACCTACCTACTAGCTTATGCTATTCCAAGTATATTCATGCTTTTTTTTACCTTCCAAATTAAACTTGTTATGAGAAAACTAGTGATTAAAGCTCTCACGAACTTGATGGCACACTTTACTTTTCTTGACCTTAATAAACTTGAACCATTGTGTCGTCTATGTTGTATATGCTTGCACTTATTTGTTGGGAATTAGCAGAACCATGCTTTCATGGGGAACGCTTTCAACATTGCACTTGGTACTTGTACCTAGTTGATATCATGCTCTTTTGTATATGGATGTCGTCAGTGTGAAATAAAAGGGGAGCTTGTAAGTCCATGGAGTTATGTATATGTGTTAGAGAAACGCCTGGGCCGCTGGTCTAATCCATGCTGACATGGTGGAAACCTGCAGCATAACCATAATGAGCTGTCTATGAAGCATTCTTCTTATAAAAAAAGATTCCTATGTTGAAAAAAAGAGAAAAAGGAAAAAAAGAGATATTATGAAAAGAGGAAAGAGAGAAAAAATCACCATATTCCTATGGTAAATAAGAAGATTGCTGAGATGCTCGTTGTCTGCTTGCCTTGTCATTTTGATATGGGGATTCTTCCGTATCATCGGGCAAGGGGTACCCCGTTGGCGGTTATCTATGATACACATATGCTTTCGATGACAAGAACTTACCGGTGACTAAACTTGAGTAGCATGAGGAGCGACCCTCGTATACAAGGGACATGAGATTCCTAACTTATACTTCGTCAAGCATGTACACCATAGTTTGTTCACTTTAACCTTAATCACTTCAAGATGCTTATGATAGGGGCAATGAGAGCTGAAAGCTATAAGTACCATAATTTTTGGAAGCTCTTTATGAGACTTGAATCCCTACTTCCTTCTATGAAGGCCCTTCTTCCACCATTATATATTGAGTCTCCACCTTCTATCTTTATGCACCTACTTTGGGAGCATAGTGGCCATTCTTAGTTCTATGTGCATTGTCCCAAGACTAGTTGATTGATGCATAACTTGATATTGCTTGTTTTAAACTATTTGTATCTAGTCACTCTTATGAACTTTGAAGGTGTCCTATGCATTTATATTTGCTACTCTATGGGGGACAAGCTGAATGCTACTATGCTATGTTTTCTTTATGTGAAACAAACAAACGTCTTACAAAGCATTGTTATTCATGAATCTTTTGTTTGTGCCTTTTCATGTTGCATCATAGTTTCTTTGTCTTATTGCTAGAACTTTATATTTCATGTTATGATTGAAGTACTATGATCCCAGCTTTGAATGTTTTACAAATACTTTGATCAAGTCTTTGATGGTGCATGTCACCTCAAAAATTATTCTTTCTTTTTTATCACTTACCTACTCGAGGACGAGCAGGCATTAAGCTTGGGGATGTTGATACATTGCAAATGTATCTATAATTTTTGATGTTCCATGCTTGGTTTTATCCACTTTCTTGTGTTTTGTCCACACTTTGGAGTACTTTTCATATGATTTCTTGGAATAACCTATTAACAAGAGCCAGTGCAGTACTGCTTTTACGCTGTTTTTGGTTCCAGGAAAGTCAAAAAATGAATAATCTCGGAATTGGACGGGACAAAAGCCAAAGTGCCTATTTTCCTGGAACTCATCAGATGCCAGAACACGAGATGGAGAAGGGCCAGGGGGCCACCACACCACCACGGCAGCCCGGCCTGGCAGCCGCGCCGAGTGGTCTGGCCGCCTCCGGCACCCCCTTGGCCTCCCCTTCCTCCTATAAGATACCTTCGGGACAAAAACCCTAAGTGCCCGATCAAAAATCCACGAAAGAGTCTGTAGCCGCCGTCATCTCCATCCCTAGATCGGGAGGGATCTGAAGCTCTTCCCGGTACCCTGCCGGAGAGGGGAATTCACCCTGGAGAACTTCTTCATCACCATGCAAGCCTCTAGTGTGATGCGTGAGTAGCTCATCCTTGGACTATGGATCCATGTAGTAGCTAGATGGCTGGTTCTCCTCCTTTGTGCTTTCATGTCTAGATCTTGTGAGCTCCGTTCATGATCAAGATCATCTGTTTATAATTCTGCATGTTGTGTTTGCGGGGATCCGATGGATATTGAGATGCTATTTCAGATTGATTATTGATTCTATCATGTCTTTGTTATTTGTGATCTTGCATGCTTTCCGTTGTTAGTAGCTATCTTGTCCAAGTAGATGCTAGCAACTCCAAGAGTTAGTATTTATGCTCGATAGTGGGTTCATGCCTCTGGTAATCTGGGGAAGTGACAGAAATCTCTAAGGTACTAGATGTTTTGTTGCTACTAGGGAGAAAACAACAATCCTTTGTTCATAGAACAATCGTATTGTTTACATTACACGCAATTCGTAAAGCAATAATCTGTTGCTTGCAACTTAATACTGGAGGGGGTTCGGATGATAACCTGAAGGTGGATTATTAGTCATAGATGTAGTTGGATGGCGGTCTATGTATAATGTTGTAATGCCCAATCAAGTCTCAAAGGAGTCACGATGATTAGTATATGCATGTATTGCTTTCTCGATGTTTGTCAATTGCCCCGCTGTAATTTGTTCACGCAACATGCTATCTATCTTAAGGAGAGCCACCTCTAGTGAACTATGGATCCCAGTCCTTTTCTTTTACATACAATCGATAAACTGTTACTGCTTTGTGTTTACTTTCTGGAAACTATTACTTCTTTCTATTCGGTACGTTTAATCCATTGTTTTTAGCAAAACACGGTGAGATTGACAACCTCATCGCAAGTTGGGGACAAAGTTCTGTGGTTGTGTTGTGCAGGTCTCCACGTTGCTACTATCACGGGTAGTGCACCCTGCCAAGGCTCAGCTAGCAACACCTTTGGGGTGTTTCCTTGCTCCTACTGGTTCGATTAAACCTTGGTTTCATAACTGAGGGAAACTTGCTGCTGTGCTCATCATACCTTCCTCTTGGGGTTCCCAACGAGCTCTACATCAACACCGAGCCATCAGAGGTCCCCGTGGCACACCGATTAGGGATGCGCCACCGAGTTTTTACACTTAGCTGAAATAACACCCCCTTCTCCCCTTGCTCTGTCCGTTCCTTCTTCCTCTTTGTTCCTCTATGTTCGTTCCTTCTTCCTCTCTGTTCGATCCTCACCGCCACCGTCCACCAGAGAGAAGAAGACGCCCCCACCACCGGAGAGAAGGACGCCCCCACCACCAGAAAGAAGGACGCGCCTCTGCTTCCTCTCGTTCCTTGCCAGCGGAGAAGACGTGCGCGCCCCTCTGCTTCCTCTCGTTTCGAGCCAGCCGTCCACATGTGTGCCTCCACGACCTGCCACCGTCCACCACTGCCTGCGTGTCGACATGACCTGCCAGGTATGAGGCTCCCTCTCCCTTCCCCTCCCCTCCCCTCCCCTCCCCTCTCTTGCTAGGGTTAGGGTCGGGTCCAGGCTAGGGTTAGGGTTCCTAGGCTAGGGTTAGTAGACCAGTGGTTGTTTCTTCTTTTTCTGATTGTTCGACCTTTTTGAGCCAAGATAATATTTCTAACAGGAATATGATTGAGATTAATTTAGAGACACTATACTGATTTTGATGGATTGGTAAATGATCTAGGGGAAGCACATCATGTAACTGCAGGGGTTCCTGATTTAGTAACATTCACCTAATGATGTGCTAATTCCATAAAATTAATCCTGACATTGGCCTTCTCCTTCTCCATGTGTTGGGGATACAAAGCACTGTAATGAGTGCAACTGTATCCATGTCAAATCATAACATTACCATCAATTTCTAAAGGATCAATGAAGATTTTTCTTTGTGGAGTTCATGTGTTCTGTTCATAATTCTAGAACAATATTCCCTCCCTTTGCTTGTGCTCATCATATTTCAGTATGTATTACACCAGTAGTAGAGACTAAAACAAACATTGCATTGAGCTTCAAATGACCATTTACAAATTAAGTTATGGGTTGAGGATGTCTATATATGTATGGGTATTTCTCTCAGATGAAGTTCTATTTTGCTAATTTCTGGAGGTTAACGTAATTTCACAAACCCAACGGTTAGCTGTCCTGTTGACATCCTTATCTTAATTTTTCTCTATTGTCATTGGACTGAATTCAGCTCACTCTTTGTACTGCTTATTATATGAAAACTTGGGTTCCTTTAGGAAGCATTGTTTGCTTCTCTGTTCATTTGTGTATTGTAGTGCATAATTATGTTTTTTGAGGTGATATATCTATATTGTTGCCGCTAAATAGCCCATCTTTTCTATATTTTTGTGTTGTTTGAAGTGATATATGTGTACTGATGCTGCTACATCTGTGTTGTTTGAGGTGATACATTTGTATTCTGCATAGCTCATCTTCTGATACATTTGTGTATGTCCAGTTGTGATATTTTGTAACTAAATTAGGACTTGGCAATGGCACCAGTAATAATAGTATGTTGCAGTTTCTACGAGACACACTCCCCATGTCTATATTTCTGACGACTAACACTGTAAAAGCCTCCCTACTCTTCACTGGAGCGGTACTTGTGGTAGCAAACACACTGTATTCAATCGTTGCCATTTTGGCTTCTTTTGATATAAACTGAGCATACATGAACATGTCTTGTAGTTTTGACACTAATGCAAGTATGCACTTAACTGGAGTTGCCTGCAATCGGTTGAGATACCCTTGTATAGTATCTTTATCGTTTACACTTGCTTGAGATAAACTATTGCAATGTTGTAATAGAAGTGACTGCATGAGCACTAGTAAATTAAGGGGCATCCATTCTTATGCCTTTAGCACTCCTACTGCCCACTTTTAGTATTGAATATATAAGTACATTTTCTTATGCCTTTAGCACTCCTACCTACTTTCAGTTTTGAATATATAAATGCATGGTTTAGCTTCTGATTCTCTAGCAGTTTTGCAATGATATGGTCAAGACTAAAAGGATATTCTGCCTACATATTAATGCCTTTTTTGATTCAAAGGATATGTATAAAACTTTCAGATGATTTGAACTCCATTTTAGAGACAAGATTTCCTTTGCTCACCTCTTGCTACATACTTTGTTGTTTCTATGGTGCTCCACACACCATTTTCTGGTACTAATTCATTTTTTTTCTTTTGGATCATCTACGATTCAACAACACATAAACATTTTTGCGATCTCCTGTTTTTATATTCTTGGGCATGTCTTGATCGTGTGAACTAGGGAGACCCTAATACATGTGAACAGTATAAAACCACTAAGCTGCTCTTCATGTTTTCTCTAATTATTCTTTTCGATTTCCATAACCAACTCACTCTCATATTCATCTTCAAATATATCAAAAGCATGGTGAAGGAAATACCCCAGCTAGAAATGCTAGTACTATGTAATACCCGAGCTTGGTATTTAGAAACAATATTAAATGCTTAATATTAACTGCTTAATATTCTGGTGGGTTGATTGATATTGCTGCAAAGCTTTGTGCACATAAACTGTTTAATATTATAGCAGCAGGTTTCGTGAACATTCTGGTGGGATGATTGCTATTGTGTGTCTTTCGACATTTATTCGACCAATGTGGTGGAAAGGCACATGTCTACCTTTCATGTGTATGTTGTCGACACGTTGTCGGCCTTTGATACATCTATTTTGCATCACTATTCTATATCACAATTTACTATTATTCATTGATATATTTCATATTAAGAGATGATACTTATGTTATTTCATCTTTTTTTGTATGGTTGATGACTTTTGGAGCATGGACCGCTGCAGTCAGGATTCTGATAGAAAAGGTGCTGTTTTGAGGCAAAATTCACGAAGATTAGAAAATCCAGAAAAATACATGGAAAATTCTATTTTCCAGAAGACGAAGATTGCCAGAAGGGGAAGTGGAGATGGGCCACGGGGGGCCCACACCACCCCTGGCGTGGGCAGCCCTAGGCCACGCCAGCAGGTGGTGTGGCCGCCCTGGCCCACTCCAGGCTCTCCCCTCTAGCGTATATTATCTTCCCGAAACCCTAAGACTCAGGGAGCGACCACAGAAAGATTCCGCCGCCTCTTCAGGGTGGAAAACACCGAGAGAGAAAGATCTCTCCGGCAGACAGAATTCTGCCAAGGAGAATTCCTTCCCGGAGAGGGGAGATCGTCGCCATCAACAACACCATCATGCTGGACTTCATCGGGATCATCATCATCATCACCACCACCATCATCTCCACCAGCACCATCATCACCACTTCATACTGCTGTAACAATTGGGTTGATTACTCCTTGTAGTTGATGCTATTGAGTGAACCATTGAATTATCATTTATGTTCAGATTGTTACATATCACTATATCATCTCTGATCTTGATCCATATGATGTCTTGTGAGCAGTTCGTTTTGTTCTTGAGGACATGGGAGAAGTCATGTTGTTAGTAGTGGAATTGTGTTGAGAAAGATTCAATGGTTTTATATTTAAGTTGTGGTGTATTTCTTCTAGTGGTGTCATGTGAACGTCGACTACATGATACTTCAGCTATATGGGCCTAGGGGAATGCATTGTGTATTTGGCTACTAATCGTAGGGGTTGCCGGAGTGACAGAAACCTGAACCCCTGTTAGGAAACCTTTGCACAAGGGACGTCAGGGTCTTAGAGTTTAAAGTTGTGGTTAGGTTTGTACCTTAATTACTTTCTTGTACTTGCGGATGCTTGCAAGGGGTATAATCACAAGTATGTATTAGTCCTAGGAAGGTCGGTACATTAGCACAGGTTCACCCACACAACACTTAGAAAACTAAAGAAGATTAATCAACTATATGAAGCGAAAGCACTTGACGATATTCCCATGTGTCCTCGAGAACGTTTGGTCATCTTAAGTAATACAACCGGATTGTCCTTTGCTAAAGAAAGGATTGGGCCACTTGTTGCATTTATTCTTATTTTCTTTTATTTACTCGTACTTTATTACCTGCATTATCAGAAACCCCTAAAAATCCCTTTGCTAAGTATTTACAGAGAATTCCTGCTCCAAGCCATTCGCCAACACCTTCTGCTCCTTGTTGGGTTTGACACTCTTATCGAAAATACTGCGATACACGCCCTATACTTGTGGGTCATCAGCCTTCTATGGTGGAAAGGCACACATGTTTGTGCCTTTTTTGTCAATTGTTGCAGGGATTCCAAACGCAGTGCCCGTTACTCCTGAAATGTTGATTAATTTCTATTTCAGTGAGAAATGGGCACTCCTATGTAGCCTTTTTTAGGGTAGGTGTTGTTGAATTTTCCGATCGATTTCTCTTGTACTAATTAGTTGCATATACTTGTTTAGTGCAAAGATGTCGACTGGACAACTAAACGACGGGGCTGGCCCTTCGAAGCAAATGACTGTTGAACAAGAAGCCCGGGAGGCCAACATGCCATTTTGGCGATTTTCCCAGAGGGCGGAGGGGGAGCAGGAAATAGCTGCCATGGCCGACAACGAAGAAGACATAGAGGGTGAAGATGATGATGGAACTAGTGATGGCCATGAGGATGACACCACCGATGCCGGTGGTGAACACACGGATGGTGCTGAGGATGACACCACCGATGTCGGTGAACGCATCGACACCGGTGGACAGACGGATGGTGGTGCCACTCCGGCAGCTAAGAAGAAGGCCGTGAGGAAGAATCGGGACCTGCCAACGCTCGGCACGGAGCACGACGAGTTCATCAAAGTGACACAGAGTGGTGCACCCGTGGAGCCTGCAGCCCTTGCCGTTGGGTATGGGATACAACTCAGGTGCATTGTACGAGAGACCTTGACGGTCAACACGAGGAACCTCCGAGATCCCAGCAATGCGCATTTCATCCAGCTCCTCATGCAGAAGCTTCATAGACGCTACAAGTTCCCCCATGATTATGACAACCTTGAGGTTAAGAATAATACGGTGAATGAGGCGGCCCTCACGAAGATGAGCACCTTCTTGAGCAACTGGAGAACCAGGGTGAAGAAGCAGATAGACAAAAATGAAAGCTGGGAGAAGATAAAGAAGCACGAGCCACTTCTCGAACACGACAACTATCTCTTCTTCAAGGAGGAGTTGGAGACCGATAACGCAAAAGCTTGGATGGCGTGGGGGAAGAGACTATGTGACTAGAACATAGGTAACCACGGGCTTGGGAGCGGTGGTTACAGATGAATAAAGCATATTTGGGACAAGGAGGATGCCGAGCTTAGGCGTCTTGGTAAACCAAACATGTTTGACAAATTCAAGGACGAGCAGGTGAGGAACTTTGTGCGGGCCCGCTACTTCCTATGCCCCATAACAAAGGAATTCAAAACCATAGATCCGGATGTGCTGAGTTTCGAGAAACACCTAGTAAGAAACTAACCAGGGGATCTCAAGTCGATTAGCGGTCAATAATGAAGCCAAAATAAAAAATGGGTTCACCTTCCTTTTGCAGGCAGATGAAATAGCGGTTGAGGCAGGTTCCCCCACCACGGGGCAGTTGGAGCCATGGGACACTCCTTTTAACAGGGCGGTGAACATTGTCAAGAAGAGGCCCAAGAACGTGAAGATGATGTCTGGTGGACGTGTTCCCGGCTATGGGCTGACCAGGAAAGTAGGCGTCCACTTCAAAGAGGACTCAAAGATTAGAAAGGAGAGAAAGGCTAAGGTGGAGGTTGAGTAGAGACAGGAGATCATAGATCTCAAGGCCCAAGTGGCCCAGTTGCCGGCACAAATGGAGGAAAAGCTGGAAGCAAGGTTGCGCTAGATCATTCCTCCTCAGCTATGGGAGGGTCTGATGGCTCAATGCACGGCGCCCAGAAAAATGCTTGATGGTGGTGTTGATGTAGAGCTCGTTGGGAACCCCAAGAGGAAGGTATGATGGGCACAGTAGCAAGTTTCCCTCAATATGAAACCAAGGTTTAATCGAACCAGTAGGAGCAAGGAAACACCCCAAAGGTGTTACTAGCTGAGCCTTGGCAGGGCGCACTACCGGTGCTAGTAGCAACATGGAGACCTGCACAACACAACCACAGAACTTTGTCCCCAACTTGTGATGAGGTTGTCAATCTCACCATGTTTTGCGGAAAACAAAGGATTAAACGTATCGAATGGAAAGAAGTAATAGTTTCCAGAAAGTAAACACAAAGAAGTACAGTTTATAGATTGAATGTAAAAGACAAGGACCGGGATCCATAGTTCACTAGAGGTGGCTCTCCTTAGATAGATAACATGCTGGGTGAACAAATTATAGCGGGGCAATTGATAAATATCGAGAAAGCAATACATGGATATACTAATCATCTTGACTCCTTTGAGATTCGATTGGGCATTACAACATTATACATAGACCACCATCCAACTGCATATATGACTAATAATCCACGTTCAGGTTATCATCCGAACCCCCTCCAGTATTAAGTTGAAGCAACAGATTATTGCTTTACAAACTGCGTGTAAAGTAAACAATACGATTGTTCTATGAATAAAGGATTGTTGTTTTCTCCCTAGTAGCAACAACACATCTAGTACCTTAGAGATTTGTGTCACTTCCCCAGATTACCAGAGGCATGAACCCACTATCGAGCATAAATACTAACTCTTGGAGTTGCTAGCATCTACTCGGCCAAGATAGCTACTAACAATGGAAAGCATGCAAGATCAAAAATAACAAAGACATGATAGAATCAATAATCAATCTAAAATAGCATCTCAATATCCATCGGATCCCCGCAAACACAACATGTCGAATTACAAATAGATGATCTTGATCATGAACGGAGCTCACAAGATCTAAACATGAAAGCACAAAGGAGGAGAACCAGCCATCTAGCTACTACATGGATCTGTAGTCCAAGGATGAACTACTCACGCCTCACACCGGAGGCTTGCATGGTGATGAAGAAGGCCTCCAGGGTGAATTCCCCTCTCTGGCAGGGTGCCGGGAAGAGCTTCAGATCCCTCCTGATCTAGGGATGGAGATGACGGCAGCTACAGACTCTTTCGTGGATTTTTGATCGGGTACTTAGGGTTTACGTCCCGAGGGCATCTTATAGGCGGAAGGGGAGGCCGAGGGGGGTGCCTGGGCTGGCCACACCACCCCCTGGCGCGGGCCAAGCCTGGCCGCACGGCAGTGGTGTGGCGCCCGCCCTCTCCGTCTCGTATTCTGGCATCTGATGACTTTCAGAAAAATAGGCACTTTGGCTTTTGTCCTGTCCAATTCTGAGAATATTCATTTTCTGACTTTCTTGGAACCAAAAACAGCAGAAAACAGGCAGCTAGCACTGTGGCTCTTGTTAATAGGTTAGTCCAAGAAATCATATGAAAAGTACTCCAAAGTTGGAAGAAAACACAAGAAAGTGGATAAAACCAAGCATGGAACATAAAAAATTATAGATAAATTTGCAATGTATCAGGGTCTAGCCTAGTGGAATGCTGCTGGTGGAGTTGGGCCGATACCGGTGCGCAGCGTGTCCGACAGAAACTCGGCCTAACACGTCCTGCCGAACTTGGTGACCCCGCTCTCCAACACCTTGGCGCAGCGATGGCATTAAGCGATTAGCGTGCCCGCCAACACCAACGCACAAGTACGGGCGCCAACACGACATGCGTTGCTTCGTGATGCACCCGAGAAGGATGTGACATAGCCCCGAGTGTCCACATTAGCCGAGCTCTACGCCCTTACCAAGGTAACTAATTATGCTTCGTCGTAGGCCTGGCTTCATACACCATTGTTGGTCTTTGATCGACTTCCATCTGATCATGATCCCCAACATGTTTCCCGCAGGACACTAATTGCACATTACTTCAGTATGTGGACGCCGTGCTGAAGGATGTAGCCAAGGGTAGTATCGTTCAACCGAAGATGCTCATGTTGCATAACAAGACGATCCATGCTGGCATGTTCACGGTCACCTTGGTAAGGACGCTGAAGGATTGTGATGACATTGACCCCCCAACCAACCTGAAGGAGCTGATGAGCATAAGACTCTTGGAGGTTGTAACGGCTGACCCTTGCTATGGCCCAAGTCGCAGATTCGCCTTGCTATGGCCAAGGAAGGGAGGCACGCCGCCGCCCCAGCTAATAAGACACGGCCACTGGTGTTTGTCCCCACCACCAAGAGGCATCAGTAGTTAATCACACACATGCCATCGCCACAGCCCGAGGACATGCATCAGGATGCACCTCATGTCGCCAACGATGAGGATGACGTCGACGGATACCTCAACACCATGGGCACCGATGGATTCTACATGCCTCCTATTGGAGAGCCAGTATCCCATAGTCAACAACCCGGTCGTCCCATGTCATGGATGCAACATCTACACTTCAGCGGCATTTATGATCAAGAGACGCCTCCCGGTGACGCGGCTGATCCACAACCCAACCCGACGGTGATCATCAGCCCCACTAGACTCCACAAGGTGACCGAGGAGCAGTTAGGATGATCACTAATCCTGTCGAGGCGGCCGAGAAGCTAAAGAAGGGCCAGAAGCATAGCTGGAGCAAGAAGGCTTCGAGCCAGCCACTTCTAAAGAAGATACTCTAGGCTCGGGACGCCGTGAGACAAGAGCCCCGTGATTTCATGGCACACATAGTGGGTAAGCTGATTCTGACTAAGGATATGCTCGATGTCACGGGTGGACCCTTAGTGAATATGCATTACTAAATTATGCATCTCGAGATCACCCTTCTTAAAGAGAAGAAGCCCGGGTACCCGGTCTTCACATGCAAGGTGCCATCGGGCCATGGCTTTGTTGACCAAGCACCCGCAGACATATTCTCCATGCGGCATGAGGACATCTACAATCTCCTGCACTCGAAGCGGCTGGACTATAACTTGGTCTGTCTGTACTCGCTCAATATGGCATTGAAGGCCAAGAGGGAGAAAACCCAGGGCATCATGATAGTGGAACCCTACTACATGCATGAGGTTGTCTTGGCGAATGATGGGGATCGAGCAATGGTGGCAGAGTACCTAGGGAATATCTTCCATGAAAACCGAACCATCGATTCCATTCTTCTGCCTTGCTTTCCCAAGTAAGTAAACACACATTAGGTCGCCGTCGTAACAAATTCTTTCTTAGATTTTCGTTGTCCTCTTCCAACAATAATTAGTTCTATTTCAATTATGTTGCGCAAAGGCATATACTGCACACTCATCTTCATTTGTTCAAGGTTGTCGCAAGCAACGTACTTTGACTCATCGAGTGACACAAAGCCGAAGGACTACGGTAGATTCAAGAGAGTTCTAGATGATGCTCTACAAGTCTATGTTGAAAAGGGAGGCAAATTCTCCAAGGGGGGCAAGAACCAAGGATGGAAAACATGTGTTCATGCACCACACGAAGTTCCCCTGCGCCAAGCAGCCAACCCACGGTGTGAAGGAGGCCTTCTATGTCCTCCATCACATCAACGGGTTCATGCTGGATTCATGGGTCGAGGCGCTGCCAGCTAATCTTTGACACTGGGCCACACAGTTGGCGATGATCGATGATGCGGACCTTATGGAGGACTTCTAGCGCATCCAGACTCAGCTCTACCAAATCATCCATGATGATGTAGAAACCAAAGGGGGGTCATGTACATGCCCATCACATTGAGTAACCGCGAGATCAAAGAATGCCTCGACATGTAGCATGATACCAGGATGTTCATGACGAGAGAGGGCGTGACCACGTTCCTGGAGAGTTCTACATGATGTGTGTGTGCCTAGCTTGTAGTGTTGGTCATGTGTGTGTCGTGTCGTAGACTTGACTATCCCCGTGATGTTTCGGAACTATCGTTTAACGTGTTTTTCATAAACATTATTAACTTCCCCGGGCGAGTAAAACCCTTGACGGTCAATGTTGGACTTGCTTATATGATCGTCATCCATGCTATATTTTATTTTAGGTTTATGAATATGTGCTATATTTTTGTGATCATGCAATCATGTTTGCAGTTTGCCATTCTTTTTGTTGTATAACATATACTACATGTCTTGTCTATGCATTGTCTATAGAGATGGCGAAGTGGTACGTGGTATACAGGGGTCGGGTTCCAGGGGTCTACGACGAGTTGGAGGATTGCCTGACACAAGTGGAACAACTCAGTGGCAATAGCTACAAAGGGTACAAGACAAGAGAGCTGGCGATAGCCAAGTGGAGGAGACACATGTGGAAGAAGAACCGGATGAAGATCTTGGTCATGGTCTCGGTGTTGCTCCCCGTCATCGCCTCTATCTTCTATTAGATCATAGTCTAGGGTGATAGCTCTATGTGTAATGTGATGATCAAATTTGGAATGTGATGACCGAATTTGTACTGCCACTTTGTGTAGTAATCTAAGACTTGAATTCAGATTTGATGTATTTCAGCAGTTTGGATCACTATCATCTTAGATTCGGTGTATTGTTGTATATAACTGCCGTATAAATGAAAAAAATGCACTCGAGTAGTCAGTGGTGCACCATTGTTGACATCAGTGGCGCACCATGTCAAGGGCATACCATGTACACGTGCACTGCTGATAATATCCGTGGCGCACAGTATGGTCGTGCGCTACTGACTACCCTACTATCCGTGGCGTCCGGGAGAATGCACTGCTGGTAATATCCGTGGCGCATGGTATGGGAATACGCCACTGACTACCCTATGATGGCTCGTGTATTAACAAGCTCGTTGGGGAACCCCAAGAGGAAGGTATGATGAGCACAGCAGCAAGTTTCCCTCAATTATGAAACCAAGGTTTAATCGAACCAGTAGGAGCAAGGAAACACCCCAAAGGTGTTGCTAGCTGAGCCTTGGCAGGGCGCACTACCGGTGCTAGTAGCAACGTGGTGACCTGCAGAACACAACCACAGAACTTTGCCCCCAACTTGCGATGAGGTTGTCAATCTCACCGGTTTTTCTGAAAACAAAGGATTAAACGTAGCGAATGGAAGGAAGAAATAGTTTGCGGAAAGTAAACACAAAGCAGTAAACAGTTTATAGATTGTATGTAAAAGAAAAGGACCGGGATCCATAGTTCACTAGAGGTGGCTCTCCTTAAGATAGATAACATGTTGGGTGAACAAATTACAGCGGGGCAATTGACAAACATTGAGAAAACATACAAGCATATACTAATCATATTGACTCCTTTGGAACTTGATTGGGCATTACAACATTATACATAGACCGCCATCCAACTGCATCTATGACTAATAATGCACCTTCAGGTTATCATCCGAACCCCCTCCAGTATTAAGTTGCAAGCAACAGATTATTGCTTTACGAATTGCGTGTAAAGTAAACAATACGATTGTTCTATGAACAAAGGATTGTTGTTTTCTCCCTAGTAGCAACAGCACATCTAGTACCTTAGATATTTCTGTCACTTCCCTAGATTACCATAGGCATGAACCCACTATCGAGCATAAATACTAACTCTTGGAGTTGCTAGCATCTACTTGGCCAAGATAGCTACTAACAACGGAAAGCATGCAAGATCACAAATAACAAAGACATGATAGAATCAATAATCAATATGAAATAACATCTCAATATCCATCGGATCCCCGCAAACACAACATGTATGATTACAAATAGATGATCTTGATCATGAACGGAGCTCACAAGATCTAAACATTGAAGCACAAAGGAGGAGAACCAGCCATCTAGCTACTACATGGATTCGTAGTCCAAGGATGAACTACTCACGCATCACACCAGAGGCTTGCATGGTGATGAAGAAGGCCTCCAGGGTGAATTCCCTCTGGCGGTGCGGGAAGAGCTTCAGATCCCTCCTGATCTAGGGATGGAGATGACGGCGGCTACAGACTCTTTCGTGGATTTTTGATCGGGTACTTAGGGTTTTTGTCCCGAGGGCATCTTATAGGCAGAAGGAGAAGCCGAGGGGGTGCTGGGGTCGGCCAGACCACCCCCTGGCATGGGCCAGGCCTAGCCGCGCGGCCAGGTGGTGTGGCCGGCCCCCAGCCCTTCTCCGTCTCGTATTCTGGCATCTGATGACTTCCGGAAAAATAGGCACTTTGGCTTTTGTCCCGTCCAATTCCGAGAATATTCATTTTTTGACTTTCCTGGAACCAAAAACAGCAGAAAACAGTAGCAGCACTGGGCTCTTGTTAATAGGTTAGTCCAAGAAATCATATGAAAAGTACTCCAAAGTGTGGACAAAACACAAGAAAGTGGATAAAACCAAGCATGGAACATAAAAAATTATAGATACATTTGCAATGGATCAACATCCCCAAGCTTAACTCCTGCTCGTCCTCGAGTAGGTAAGTGATAAAAAATAAAGAATAATTTTTGAGGTGACATGCACCATCAAAGACTTGATCAAAGTATTTGTAAAACATTCAATTCTAGGATCATAGTACTTCAATCATAACATGAAAGACAAAGTTCTAGCAATAAGACAAAGAAACTATGATGCAACAAGAAAAGGCACAAACAAAAGATTCATGAATAACAATGCTTTGCAAGATGTTTGTTTGTTTCACATAAAGAAAACATAGCATAATAGTATTCAGCTTGTCCATCATATAGTAGCAAATATAAATGCATAGGACACCTTCAAAGTTCATAAGAGTGACTAGATACAAATAGTTTAAAACAAGCAATATCAAGCTATGCATCAATCAACTAGTGTTGGGACAATGCACATAGAACTAAGAATGGACACTATGCTCTCAAAGTAAGTGCATAAAGATAGAAGGTGGACACTCAATATAATGGTGGAAGAAAGGCCTTCATAGAAGGAAGCAGGGATTCAAGTCTCATAAAGAGCTTCCAAAAATTATGGTACTTAATAGCTTTCAGCTCTCATTGCCCCTATCATAAGTATCTTGAAGTGATTAAGGTTAAAGTGAACAAACTATGGTGTACATGCTTGATGAAGTATAAGTTAGAAATCTCATGTCCCGTGTATACGAGGGCCGCTCCTCATGCTACTCAAGTTTAGTCACCGGTAAGTTCTTGTCATCGTAAGTACATGTGTATCATAGAGAACCGCCAACAGGGTACCCCTTGCCCGATGATACGGAAGAATCCCCATATCAAAATGACAAGGCAAGCAGACAACGAGCATCTCAGCAATCTTCTTATTTACCATGGGAATATGGTGCTTTTTTCTCTATTTCCTCTTTTCATAATATCTCTTTTTTTTCAACATAGGAATCTTTTTTTATAAGAAGAATGCTTCATAGACAGCTCATTATGGTTATGCTGCAGGTTTCCACCATGTCAGCATGGATTAGACCAGCGGCCCAGGCGTTTCTCTAACACATATACATAAATCCATGGACTGACAAGCTTCCCTTTTATTTCACACCGACAACATCCATATACAAAAGAGCATGATATCAACTAGGTACAAGTACCAAGTGCAATGTTGAAAGCGTTCCCCATAAAAGCATGGTTCTGCTAATTCCCAAAAAATAAGTGCAAGCATATACAACATAGACAACACAATGGTTCAAGTTTATTAAGGGCAAGAAAAGTAAAGTGTGCCATCAAGTTTGTGAGATCTTTAATCACTAGTTTTCTCATAACAAGTTTAATTCGGAAGGTAAACAAAAGCATGAATATACTTGGAATAGCATAAGCTAGTAGGTAGGTATGGTGGACTCTTTGGAATAACTTGGTTTAGGGAGTTGGATGCATGAGTGGAACTCATACTTGGTTATGGAGGCTAGCAAAAAGGCGGGCGACAAACTAAGAGAGCAATAATGGCCATAATCATGCAGAGCGACAAAACATCATTGATCAAAGCATAAAGTGATACTACAAGTTGAAAACTAAAGGATCACAAAGGCTATGGTGACTTGAGATAGTCATAACATGGTGTGAGCATGCCCCAAGTCAACCCAAATAAAGCATCAAAGGAGAATACCACTATACTATGCTTTAATATGCTAAAACAACGCATGATTCTTCCAAGGCACATTAAGCAATCTCAATTGTTTATAACAAGTCATGCTACCGCAAAGAATACTAAGCATAAAGCCAAAACAATATCAAGCATGGCATGACAAAGCATAGGCCACAGTCAAAACAAGCTCTTTTTACCACATAAGCATGAACTTTCCTACTCTTTTCCAAACCAAACCAAACTATTTGAAAACCAATGTATGAAAGAGGGGGTCCAACCAATTTATTCAGAAAACTAAGAAAACCAAGCAAATGAAAAACCAAAATGAAAAAGAAGACGCTCCAAGAACAACACAACAGTGCATGAAACAATAAAAATGAAGCGTTTGGAAGAAACTTGGGATTTTTATTGATGAAGAGGGGGATGCCTTGGGCATCCCCAAGCTTTGACGCTTGTACTTCTTGGATATTTCTTGGGGTGACACGCGTGGCATCACCAAGCTTGATCTTTAGTCCTTCCTTCATCTCATTACTCATTCCTTCCATACACCTGAAATTTTTCCTTCATACAAAACTTCACACAATCTTTATTAGCAACATTAGTGCACTTAAGATAAATAAGTCTTAGGTTCAGTTCTAACACCAAATAAACTTCCATTAGAACACTAGCTACTGTAGCACTTCCCTCAAAAATCTCAATTCCCCAAAAGAACTCAAAAAGGAACCAACAAGAAGCAAATGCAGAAAATGGCAGAAATCTGTCAAAACAGACCAGCAGGTAAAGACGAATTTTTTCGAAGACCTTATGTTGCTCAAATAAAAAAATGTTGAACTAACGAAAGTTATATAACAACCTGGGGCAGAAGCACAAAAATTCACGCCTCAAAACAATGTTTAGAGATTTTAGAAGAATTTGTACGGTGAAGCACAGAAATCTGTTTCGGGACAACAACTTTCCCAATCATTACTTCTATCTCATTAGAGGTTACTCTTGGCACAAAAAACAAATAAAAAGGATAAGGAGTGGTTATTACCAAGGTAATAACTTCCAAGACTCATCTAAAACTTTTGGATTATCTCCCAATAAGTACTTTTGTTTAACGCCTTTAAGTTAGGCATAAGAAGCAAGAAAAAGAATCAAGTGTTCTCAAATGAAGAAGCATTAAGATCAATACCAGAAATTTCTTCAACAAGACAAGGTATCTCATCCAAATAAGTTCTATAGGATCCTATCTTAGTGCTCTTAGGTTTACTACTTTCATCAAACGGGTTTTTAGGAATGATCCAATCAAGATTCTTTTCTATGGTTTCATGCATTGCTACTAGTTTGAAGGGTGTTGGTATCTTAGTTTCTTCCCCATTAGGTTCAGTTTTGTTCATCTTTTCTCTAGTACCAACAACATCTACACATGAGCCTAGCATATTGAAACGTTCAAAGACTTTTCTAGCTTCTTTGGCAACATCATAGAATTCCTTAAACAAAGTTTCTAGAATAAAATCCCTCTTTTCAGAGTCCTCAATTTCTTTAAGCTTAAGAATCATTACTTGCATTAAGGGGTTGAGGTTAACAAACCTAGCTTCTAACATGTGAATTAAAGAAGCTGCAGCAATCTCATAATTTGGAGCAAGTTCTTTAAGGGATCTATCCTCAGTATCCTCATGTTTACTAACATGATTAAATAATTCTTCAATATTAACTTTCCCAATTATAGAACCACTACCAATTGAAAGGTCTTTCAGGGTGAATTTAGGGATCAACATGGTGAGATAAGGAAGAGGTGACAACGAAAGGAGACTTAATTTTTTTTGTGTTTTTCAAATAAGAAAGCAAACTAGTAAAACTATTTTTTTGTGTTTTTGATAAAGAAACAAGTAAACAAAGCAAAAAGAAACTAAGCAAAACAAAAATAACAAAGTAAAGAGATTGGTTAGGAGGGACTCCCCTTGTGAAGATGTCCTTGACTCCCCAGCAATGGCGCCAGAAAAATGCTTGATGGCTCGTGTATTAACAAGCTCGTTGGGGAACCCCAAGAGGAAGGTATGATGAGCACAATAGCAAGTTTCCCTCAGTTATGAAACCAAGGTTTAGTTGAACCAGTAGGAGCAAGGAAACACCCCAAAGGTGTTGCTAGCTGAGCTTTGGCTGGGCGCACTACCGGTGCTAGTAGCAACGTGGAGACCTGCACAACACAACCGCAGAACTTTGCCCGCAACTTGCGATGAGGTTGTCAATTTCACCGGTTTTGCTGAAAACAAAGGATTAAACGTATCGAATGGAAGGAAGAAATAGTTTGTAGAAAGTAAACACAAAGCAGTAAATAGTTTATAGATTGTATGTAAAAGACAAGGACCGGGATCGATAGTTCACTAGAGCTGGCTCTCCTTAAGATAGATAACATGCTGGGTGAACAAATTACAGCGGGGCAATTGACAAACATCGAGAAAACATACAAGCATATACTAATCATCTTGACTCCTTTGGAACTTGATTGGGCATTACAACATTATACATAGACCGCCATCCAACTACATCTATGACTAATAATCCACCTTCAGGTTATCATCCGAACCCCCTCCAGTATTAAGTTGCAAGCAACAGATTATTGCTTACTTAATTGCGTGTAAAGTAAACAATACGATTGTTCTATGAACAAAGGATTGTTGTTTTCTCCTAGTAGCAACAACACATCTAGTACCTTAGAGATTTACATCACTTCCCCAGTTACGGAGGCATGAACCCACTATCGAGCATAAATACTAACTCTTGGAGTTGCTAGCATCTACTTGGCCAAGATAGCTACTAACAACAGAAAGCATGCAAGATCACAAATAACAAAGACATGATAGAATCAATAATCAATCTGAAATAGGATCTCAATATCCATCGGATCCTCACAAACACAACATGCAGAATTACAAATAGATGATCTTGATCATGAACGGAGCTCACAAGATCTAAACATGAAAGCACAAAGGAGGAGAACTAGCCATCTAGCTACTACATGGATCCGTAGTCCAATGATGAACTATTCACACATCACACCGGAGGCTTGCATGGTGATGAAGAAGGCCTCCAGGGTGAATTTCTCTCTCCGGCAGGGTGCCGGGAAGAGCTTCAGATCCCTCCCGACCTAGGGATGGAGATGACGGAGGCTACAGACTCTTTTGTGGATTTTTGATCGGGTACTTAGGGTTTTCGTCTCGAGGGCATCTTATAGGCGGAAGGAGAGGCCGAGGGGGTGCTGGGTCGGCCAGACCATCCCCTAGCGCGGGCCAGGCCTGGCAACGCGGCCAGGTGGTGTGGTCGGCCCCAGCCCTTCTCTGTCTCGTATTCTGGCATCTGATGACTTCTGGAAAAATAGGCACTTTGGCTTTTGTCCCGTACAATTCCGAAAATATTCATTTTCTGACTTTCCTGGAACCAAAAACAGCAAAGCAGGCAAGTAATTGTGGCTCTTATTAATAGGTTAGTCCAAGAAATCATATGAAAAGTACTCCAAAGTGTGGACAAAACACAAGAAAGTGGATAAAGCCAAGCATGGAACATCAAAAATTATATATATACATTTGCAATGTACCACCCTGCTATCCATGGCGCACTAGGACATGTGCCACTGATAAATATTATCATTGGCGCACGCCCCGTGCACCACTGATCTTTTTTTGGGTGCACCATTGATAGCCATTTTCCTACTAGTGACTAAAATTTGCACCTTCTTTTTGGTTTGAATTTGACAACGCGGTTCTGTTTTCTGGCACTGGGAACCAGAGTATGATGTTTACTTGCTTGAGCAAAATTTCCCATGAGGTGATAGTGCTATTGATGCACTTGGCTTGGCAGAGGAAAGGAGGGAGGAGCTAAATCCGTGATAGGCTGAGAGGGAAGCAACAAGAGAAGGATTTGGAGCTAAGAAGGAGGAGTTGATGAAGAACATTATGGAACAATGAAGAAAGTGGTTCTTCTTATGAAGATCGTACTTGGCCTACTTTGTCTTTTGTGTGCTTTAGTGATCCTGAAGAAATGATGTACCTTCTCTGTCAAGTCGATCTAGTTCAGTAGTAGGAGAAGATGGTTTAGTTGCTAGGATGAAATTATCTATGTGATGACCAATGAAAGGGGAATTCATTGTGGTGATCTAGTGCAAGTGTTGCCTGTTGATGTAATGAACAACTGTTTTCTGTCCATTGCAAGTTAATTTTTGAATATTCTAGTTTCTTATCTATGCTTATATGTTCAAGTGTTCCGCAAGTTTCTTATCTATGATTATCTCTGCAATACCTTATCTATGCTTGTCTAAAACAAGACCGTCTTTTCCATAGATAAAATCACATGTTTAACTATTAAATAACATAGCATTGCAAAAGATCTTGTTCCCACACACAAAATTATTGGATTTGGTCAAATTCAGATATAATTCAAAAGATCTTGTTCTCAACAATTAAACCAGAGGTCCTTGTCTCCTCTTTTTAGATGCCTTGTAAGCTTCCAAATTGAACAAACATGTGGTATTGTTGCTGCTTGTTTTGGAGGAATAAATGGAGCAAGCTTTCTGGATTGTGGTTGGCTTTGATGCAGGTTTCTGGACTCTGACTTGGCTTTTTCCTAAAGATTGACATTGAGGTTTATCCTGGAGCTTGACATGTCTTTGTTTTGTGAACTTGGCTCTATAATTTTTATACTTGTAGGTTTCTTGTGCATTTGGCTTGTAGCCTAAGCATCAGACTGCTCTTTTCTATGAACTTCCATTTTCTTTAGGCATCATCATTCATCTATATATGTCATAAATCAGTCACAAATTAATCAAGATAATGTTGGGCCATGCGGGGGTGCAACCATTGCACAACAAAACTTTTTATAATGCAGCCACCAAGATCTATACTAAGATATTAGTCCATGGGATTTACCACTAGACACGCATATGTGGAACTTGATGAAGCGTGTCAGGGCAGTGCAGTCTGATCCCATGAACAACAATAATGAATCCTCGAGGAACTCCTTCATATCCAGCGTCACACATGTAATGCCTCTACTAGTATCCACACGTGTGGGGAGGATCACCAAGCAAGAGACTACTAGATCCCCTTTTATACGACCTCAGAGTGGATAGAGTGGCAAATACGTGTGGGAAAATTTCCCTTGCCACTCCACTTATATACATTCCTAGGTGGACTCAATGCTTGAGGCACATCTAGGTCATACCCCAAAGTCCATATGGATCCAATCAACATGGGGACCCTTTCCCTTAAGTGTGTGACCTTGTACGTGCACGATCACTTGGACATAGTGTGTGTCTCACCCCTAACTGATCAGCCGATAGTGTCTCCTAGAAGAATGTGCCGACTCCCAACCACCGCAAAGTAATAAGACATTTTTAATGTGACTTTCGTCCAAGTCCCTTTGACTCACGATATGCCTTTTCAAGATATAGGCGAGTAGTTGCCATCCCTTTAATACCTTGACTCTCTTCTTGTTCTGTGGTACTGATGTATGCAAGAGCACAGATCGTTTGTAGCTAGTTTCGAAGTTCAGATATCGATCCCATAGGGAGCCCAAAGGTAAGTGTTTATTGATGAAGCCTCTGTCACACCCGAAGTTGTCATAGGTCTTCGAGTGAATTGACTGCAAGTGTTGAAATATGAATGGGATTTTGATTAAATGCGATAGATTTAAATAGAACTAAAATGTAAACTTCAGAAATATAATGCATAAAAGTAAAGAATGACTTTGCTTGTTTGTTGTTTCCTGCAGATGGCGAAAGAAGGCACGGGGAGATTCAGTTCATGGTGATAGTGAATGTGCCAGGTGGACGAGTGGTAAATGTAACAATTATAATCTTATAGATATATGTGTAGGTGAGCAACCCATAATATCCAACACAATTCAAGATGGGAAGAAACAATCTCAAACCCTAGTCTTGCAAGGTGGAGATCCCTCTCTCTCAAGTACAAGTAGTGGCTATGGTGGTGTATTGGCTAGGAGGTCAAAGATCGTGGAGCGAGACGAAGAACGTCTTCTTCTTCTTCTTCTCCGGATCCCTTCTTTCTCCCTTTTGGATGGTGTGGCGGCTGCTGTGTTGTGTTTTCTTCCCCGGTCCCTTCACGGAAGTTGTCCCTTTTGACAAGACAGAGGTGGCAGCAACTATACAGCAGGAACTATACGACCGAAAAAATATTCCTGCCGTATAGTTGCTCGTTAGAGCCTCTGCGAGCTCCCCTCGCGTACTTCCAAAGTGGGACTTGCTTTTTTTCTCCAGAATATTGTATTTCTCTAGTTAAATCTTTCTGTTGATGTTCAGAACCTGAAACACACATTAAAAGCCAAGTTTTCTTTGCTACCAAAGTATTAGCGTCAGGTAAAGCTAGAAAACGATCAAATCCGGGAGAAAACCATCAGTAAAAGTCATAAAAAATGTGTCGAATCTCACAGCTATCAACTCCCCCAAGCTTAGATGTTGCTCGCCCTCGAGTGACAAGGAAATAAGGAAGAATATCAGAGATTCGAGACTGAAAATAAAGGAACTCACAAGTTTGAATTGGTGTCAAATTCTTTTCTTCACACTTCTTGCAATCTTAAATATGATCATACAAGTATTCACAAGATTGCACTGAGTCCACTTACTAACCACGTATATCTTGCTAGCAAATAAATCATATGCCCAAGTAAGTGTTGAAAGTTTAGCTAGGAAGGTGAGACAAATTCTTTTGGTGCCTCTCTTTGTGGAGAGATGAAAACTTTTTGTTCTTGTTCATTTAACCAATTAAGAGTACTCAAGTTGGCATCAAAACATTTAATTTAAGAACAACTCATCTACTCCCATGTCAAAATTTCAAGAATCTCAAAGCACCTTTTTCTTTCTCTTGTCTTTCAAAAACTTCAGCTCTTTCATAGAGAAATCATGCCACTATTTTTTAACATGTTAATTGGGGATGTGTTATGCACTCGTGACCATGCCAATAAATGATTGATGCGTCCAAAACGTATCTACTTTCCCGAATACTTTTTCTATTGTTTCTTCTCTAATTTTTGTGATTTGGATACAACTAATGCGGACTAACGCTATTTTCAGCAAAATTTCTTTGGTGACTCGTTTTTGTGTAGGAAATCAACTTTCAAGAAAAATCCCGGAAAATATCGCAAAACTCCTATTTTACCAGAAGACTCATGGAGCCAGAAGACAAGACGAAGAGGGGCCACGAGGGGCCCACACCACCTAGTGGCGCGGGCTAGGACAGGCCGCGCCAGGGAGTGGTGTGGCCGCCTCGGTCTTCGCCTCGACCTCTCCCTTCGCCTACATAAGTGTCAACACCCAGATTTTTAATCCTAGATGCCTGTTATGCCATACATAGCAATCCTAGGATTACCAATTTTGCGAGACATAACAGATTGGATATCACAGTACATCATCCATTACAAACCATAATAAGGTCTTACATGAATAAATGATCTCATAATCCAGTCTTAATACAAACAAGTAGCAGAATAATAAGCGTAGCAGTGAGCTCCATATTCAGGGTCACAGGTAATGCTGTCGATGGGAGATGATCCTAGTTGTCGTAGACGTCTTGTTGTCCATCCTCCTGATAGTCCTCCTCATAATCTGGCCACGGGAATATCCAGGGAAAAAGCCATGTGTACTCTTTAAGTACTCGCAAACTATCACTAACAAGTAAGGTAGTTCTAGTAGGAATCCTAAGCTCTAGGTTTATTTGCAAAAATCCAGGTTTATCTAAACTGAGTTTAGAAGTAAAGAAAACTAAGTAAATGTTCTAAATCACTTTAAGTGGGAACCTAGTTTTCATATTCACAACCCTGTTGTGGTCAAGTCAAAATCATAGTTCACTTCACAAGTCATTTTGAAAACATCTGACGACAGAACAGTATGGCCACTCCAACTATCCATGACGAGGACGCGGCTATTCGAATAGTTTGACACTCTGCAGAGGTGGTACACTTTCACCACAAAATTCGATACATCCGTCAGGGATAACCCTGAATCATCATACTTAGTATGTGGATAATCAATCATAACCTTTCAATTATACACTCTAGTATAGGCACCTCCCCTATGAGCTTGGCCTCCTAGCCATGGCCATCTGCCATCCTGGGCACTACATAGGTGGACAATTCACACTCACGAGGTAGCCTCAGCGCAAACCTCTTCCGCGAGGGAACCCATACTAAGGCATATAAACTTCCGACTAAGCCCTACCCAATTCAGGTATTGTGGTTGTACGGTAAAATTAGAATGGTATCACATCCGAACCCAACCATCAGTTTTTATAAAGGGCTAAGTCTCATGCATCAACGTTTTCATCAACAAATCCATTTGTGTTTCTCAACACATGTCAAAACATTTCAATAGAATGACTCATCATTCCAAGGTTTTCATAATCATTTTCACCAAGTATTCCCATCTAAAGTGATCAACTTTTATGCTTAGCACTAGCCACTAAGGTTAAGAGTGTTCACTAATGAGGGGTGCTAATCTTCAATCTCATGCCATAGAATGACATCTAGTATAGGCCTAGTTTTATACTCTTTATGCTACCTATACTACTTTCCAAATACTCACAAAGCACTAGTTATAAGTAAAGAACTTTGGTAAAGTAAAACAGTAAAGCTTGCAAGTAAAACTTGGGATGGGTATAACTCAAAGGTATATAACCAAGGCATGCCTAATGCATATTGCTTGGGTTAGAGCTTGCATGGTTAACTTGTAGTGTTAGTCTTGCATAGGTATAAGAATTGCAAGTGTTAGCTTGCCAATAATAGCTTGCATCGATCTAGCTTGCTAGTAATGATGGGTTGCATAGGTATAAGACTTGCAAGTGTTAGCTTGCCAATAATAGCTTGCATAGATCTAGCTTGCCTTGATTGGTGCAGTGATTGAAGTTTTCCTCCTCTTCTTTTGGGTAGAACTCCTCCTCCTCGTAGCTTGGGTCGGTACTATCGTCTATAAATAAATACGGGGTACACAATCACCAAACAATACTTAACTTATTCTATTTAGCACATTAAGGTTCACACTTGATGATCTAGCATCATCACAATCATCACATGAATTAAAGAACTAGTTTTATTTAGTTTATTTGAGAAAAGTAATTTCTACTCATTTGAAATTAATTAAGATTTAATATTCTCCAATTAAAATATGGGATCATGTGGAAACATGTCATCACCACATATTCTAATACATGGGAATGTGATTTAAAGGGTTGGTCACATTTTATAAGGTTTAAGATTATTATTTAATAGATTTAAAGTGACTAGAAATGCCCTAATAGCATTCTTTTGGTACTAGTCCAATGTCACTTCATGCAAATCTAAATATTTTTACATATTCAGATAGATAATCTCAAATGTGATTTTTGAGAGTTGGAATCAACTCAAAAGCTATTTTGGTTGATTTTTGAAAAATGTTTGAAGTTGCAAAAGTCTCTGTCTTGTTATTTTTACTAAATATTATCTCTAACTCCAATTTATTTAATCTAACGGGCTTGGATAGATAATTTAAATATCTTTCTATCAAAATTTGAATCATCCAATTTGGTTCAGTGAATCTCTCTGAATTGATTTTTGAATCTGTGGATAGAAACTAGTCTAAACAGAAATGGAAAAACAATATTTGAATTTCCAGGCCAGCGCGAGAAGTTAAACGGGCCGGCCCAGCTACACTTCACAGTGCAACGGGCTGCTGACAGATGGGGTCCACCAGTCAGCGACTGCATCTAAGCGAAACGGTATCGGTGGATCTAGGCCGTGCGATCTAATTCTAATCCAATGGCGGTGAGTCGTCGTCGACAACGAACTACTCCGGCGAGGAATCAACCCTAACGCGGTGGTGGGGGTCTGGCAGGGCTCATCTGGGTTCTAGCTAGGGTTGGCGACAGAGTGATCGATGTGGTAGACGATGGCGAGTCGAGGCGCGGTCACGGCAGGGCTTGGGGTGGTCGAAATCGACGGCGCCCTTCTCCTCCACCAGCGGCGGGCTCCGGCCAAATTCCGGCGAGAGAGAGCTCGCCTTGCTCCGGGAAGAAGTGGGGGAGGATCAGTGAGAGGTGGTGAGTGGAATGGCGTGGAGAAATGAGGCAGGGGTGGCCTCCTTTTATACTGTAGCGAGGGGACCAAACGGTGCGGGCGCGAGCTCGTCGGTGACGATGCTACAGGCTGCTATCGGCATGGCGGTGTCACATCCTAAGATTTTCCAAATCTTGTAATGTGAAAAATTAAATAAACAAAATAATTTTTTGTTGAAAATCAGGGTGAAAAGAAACTTTTGTTTCTAAAAGGAAACTTAAAATCCCATATTGAACAAACTTTGGTTAAAGTTTAAAATCAACAAATCCAAATCAAGTGAAATGCATTTCCACAATGAATGTATCTGGAAATTTAAACATTTGGAAAATAAATCCAAAAACCCTAAGCCCTAATGAAATAAAAAAAAACCATTTCCAAGTTATCTCCAAATCCATGGATTTGATCCATACAAAAATTGATCAACAAATATTCACAAAGGATCAAGTAAGACCATAGAGATTGGTTTCACTTATTTTGGAACTATAAATAAAAATCTTATGGATTTAATAAAGGAATTTAATTTCCAAAGCCATTAAAGCCCTCATCTAAAATCCATACCAAGTGGTGAACAATTGATCCTAAAAGGATTCAAAAGGTTAAACAAATAATAAATAAGATTTCACAAATTGGAATCACCAAGTTTGGATCTATAAATAAAAAGATATGGATTTTATAAGACAAAGATAAAAATATTAAATAAAGAATATTTAAAGACCAAATCAAATCTTGGCCTAATCCATTAAGTAAATGGAGTGATTATAATCCCAATCCAAATAAAATAAAAGGATAAAGAATATTCCAAATAAAATAAAATGGCAATAACCATTCTATCCCTATCTTAATAAGGACAAATCTCTAAATAAGAATACATGAGAAAATGATATTTGGAATTCACCCAAGTGGAATAAAAGTTGTTTAATCAACTTAAATAAAATAAAACCTCCAAATAAAAATTTGGGAATTAAAACTATATTAAATTCCATTGGAATTAAAACAAATACCCAATCTTAAATGATTAATAAATCATATTAGAATACTTTCCAAATAATTCAAGATGAATTATTTGAACCAACTAAACAAATAAAAACCTACTAAAAGGAATTGGGAAGTTTAAAGAATTTAAATGGAAATTTTATTAATTAAATCAAACCCTATTTTATTAAATAACTAAAGATCCATTTTATTTAATTATTGAATGGATCCTAAAATAAATAAAAATATTATTTTATTTTGAGATTTGGATTATGTTGATAAACAGAACCAAATTCAAAGTACAAAGTTGAGTGATTGTTTGAATTTGTTTGAATGGTTTGAATGTTTGAAATGTTAATTAAAATTTCAAACAGAAATTGTTTTGGAAAATAGAAAAAGATTTAGACAGGAAAAAAATGGAGAAGCCCACCATTTGGCCCAACAGCAGCCCAGTCCAGCCCAGTCTTCTCCCCCTTCCCCGAAGCATTCTTTTCTCACTAAGAAACCTACCCGCACAGAGAGTGACAACTGGACCCCACCCCCACTCCCTTTCTTTCACTGCCAAGCGGACCCACTCACCCCGAACCGTTTTTCTTTACATGAATGAGAACCCACGATCAATGACAGGGACCCACTCCTCTTTCCCCTCTTTCGCTGACAAGATGACCCCACTCTTCCTGTTCTTCTTCTCACCCGCGCGACCCTGTCTTCCCCAGACCTCGCTGCCGTTGCTGCTATTCAAGCCGCGATCAATTCGCAGTAATGCTGTGCCTTAAACCTCGCCGTGACCACGCCCTTTTAAACGCCCGGTGACCCTCTCTCCTTTTCCCCAGACGCCTCACCTAAGCGTGCCCCAGGCCGCCCAATTCTCTCTGCCTTGCCCGCTGTCTCGGCGAGCTCATGGCGATTCCGGCCAGCCGACGTTACCCCGAGCCTCCTCGACCATACTCACAAGTTCGCCAGACTCCGGAGCACCGCTCTGTGGCCTCAGCTCTCCCGCGGGTGACCTACAACCTCGACTACGACCACGTCTGAGCAGCACCACCGTCGGCCTCGACTCCGGCAAACTTCCCCGGTGAGCACAGACTTCCCCTCGCCCCCTTTTTGATGCTCCCTTACTCGCGACCCTCGTGCACACCTAACCGTGCCTCTCCTTTGCCTTAGCGCGGTCCTAAGCGACGCCAACGACGACAACCCGAGAGCACCGCCGCCCGCAGCAACTCCGACGAGCAATCCACCCCGTTCCAGTGCGCCCCTCGACGAACTGATCATGTCTTAAGCTTCACTGCACTTCGGCGAGCACGGTGAGCATCCCCTTTTCCTCTCCCGCTTCCTGCATCGCCGGCAACGCCACCGCCAGACCGCTCCGCCGCCAATAGCCACCGCAGCGCCGCCCGTCCTTGGCCTAGTTGCTTTGAACCGTAGGATGAGAAACATCTGGCTAGGATTAGATCTGATCGAAACGGTACGCGTCCATCTGTGCCGCACGTTTCCACTTAGATCCAACGGTCTGCAGCGTGATCCACCCCGAACCGGTATTGTCCAGTAAGAACTTGACGCGTGGCACTAGATCTGTTTAAAAGAAATTTGAAAACAGATTTATTCGCAAACTTCAAACCCTTGTAACTTTGGATCCACACGTCCAAAAATTACAAATTTTATGTCGTTGGATTCAGGAGAGCAAGACCTAACCAACCCTGCCTTTAGTTTAGCAAATAGTATTTGCTAGATTGGTTGATTATGTAGAAACATTTGATTGCTTGTTTAGATTAGAAAAATTGTTTAAAAATGATTTTAGGGTTAAAACCTTTGCAAAATGGATTGTTGTGACCTTACTGACCCTACTAACCAACCCATGTTTTGGAAAATGAATTTGGAAAAGTTTAGAATGGATTACTTGGTTTAGTCCATTTCTAGCTAAATAAAACTATTGTTTTGTTTATGAAAATGGTTTTTGAATGGAAAACTTTGGGAAAATGGTTTAGACCAAACCTACTGACCCAAACACCAAGTTTTGCAATAGCAACTCATTTGGTGAAACAAAATAATGATTCTTGATTTAAAACCATTTCTAGTCAAATAGAAATGTGGTTATTTTATTAAAAATAGTTTTGGAAGAAAACCTTTGGAAAATGTTTTGTTTTAAACTCACTAACCCTAAACCCCAAGTTTTGTGTTTTGAAAACATTTTTGGTGAACCCTAGGTTAATGCCTTAGTAAAAATATTTCTACACCACATAAAATGATACTTTGTTTTAAAAATGGTTTTGAAGTGAAACCTCTTTGCAAATGACTTTGCCATTTTGGTAAATGACCAATTTGGAACTTCCAAAGTTTAGAAGCCTAGTGGAGACCATCCTTACAATAGAACCAACCTTTGCATGCTTATGCATGACTTAGATCCCATTACTTTGTGTGTGAGAAATTGTTTGTTTGACTTTGGTTTGGAATGTGAATTGAATAGTGTTTGCTTGATTGACTTGTAGTGAAGTGTGAGACTAGCAAGATCAAGGAGTGAACCTATATCCTCTACCAAAAAGGCAAGTGATGCTTCATACTTTCTATCCCATTATTTTCACTATGCATTAGTGTTTTTGCTAAGTAAAACTTGCATGGATTTTATTTAGCTAAGTATAGACCTTGCTATAGGAAAACCTAGTAGATGAATCCTTAGTAGGATTTTCCTAAGTTAAGAATCCTATTACTATCAAGCTTAGCCTAGCTAATAGAAAACATGGGTGGTATATATATTCACACTATGGAAAAATATTCTAGTCTATGGACTTATGTTTTGTTTAATAAAACAACTAAGTGAATGAATCACCTGGGTGGAATGGAAGGAATGGTTTGTGTTGAGTGGTTCACAAGGCCATGACCTGGCTTGTGTATATCACTTGTGGTTGGCCACCCAGGAACAAAGAGATTTGAGATGTCAAATGTTGAGAAGCTTTAAGTGCAACCACTTGGCAATATGGGCTCTACCATGATCATATAGGTTGCAAGAACTTAGCCATATGGACAGTTGGTGGTAGTGTTTGATAGGTTGGAACGCGTCCATGATGGTCTAAGGGAAAGCTTCTGAAGGATCTTGTCTTGGGAAACCAAGTCTTGTGGGGAAAGTGCACCACCTCTGCAGAGTGTAAAACCTAAGTACTTAGCCATGTCCCTGGTAAAGGACAATTTGAGCATCAAGACATGGAAGCAATCAAGAATCTCATCATCCCAATTTCTAAGTAAAACTTGTGGGTGAACAAGGGTTGTTTGAAATCTTCAATCTTTGATGGAGAGATGGCTTGGTACAAGGATCTTGAAATCTTTGATTGAGGAAAAATGATTTTGCCAAGCACTTCAGTCTTTGATTGGTAGATGCCTTGGAAAGGATCTTCAGTCTTTGATTGGTAGATGCCTTGGGAAAGATTTTTTTTTGCCAAACAAAAACTTAGTATTTTCAAAATGATAGGGAAAAATCTATTTTGAGCAATGCAAGCCTCAACTCCACTTAGCCAAATGCATATAGATGATAGACTCCACTGTACTACCATAGTATCACTTGCCAATACAATTCAAATGTATTGACCCTTGTGGCTGTAACTTGTAATGTTGCAGGTTTGATTGATTTTAGTGAAGATTGATTGATGAGGATTACAAAGTCTACAACCAACATCTGCATGTGGCACTTTGAAGATGAAGGACCCCATGCTTATAGTTAATCCGCTGCAATGTAATGTAATAGCCAAATGAGCTATGATTGATGTAATAAAATTATGTTATTCCTGGTTATAAAGTTGTATTATGACCTTTGTTTCTTGATATTACATCTTAACTGTGGATGCTAGCTAATGATCCAGGGACTAGCATTGTAAACACAGGGGGCTCAATCTTATTAAAGGTTGGGGACCCTACAGGCGGTGGCTAGGGGGCGGTGCTGTGTTCCCTGGCGGTTCTTATGGGCATAATGTAAAGGCGTGGGGCGGTGTGGTTCAGTCGGGAGCGTGTGGTGCTCCACGTGGATGCAGAGGTGTTTCCGACGGTGTGCGGCAACAACGGGTCACGCGACGGCGAACGGGTTGTCTGTGGGGTTGGGGTGTTCATGGCAAGCTAGTGCACGCGAGGTGGGGGTGAGGCACTGTCAACACCCGGATTCTTAATCCCAGATGCCCGTTATGCCATACCTCGCAATCCCAGGATTACCATTTTTGCGAGACATAACGGATTGGATATCACAGTACATCATCCATTACAAACCATACATAAGGTCTTTACACAAATAAGGACCTCATGATCCATTCTTTAATACAACAAGCAGCGGAAATAAAAAATAAGCATAGAGGTGGGGTCCATCTTCAGGGGCACAGGCAATGGTGACGAAGGCAGATAGTCCTAGTTATCATAGCCGTCCTGATGACCATCCTCTTGATAGTCTCCTTCATAGTCTGGCCATGAGAATAGCCAGGGACAAAAGCCATGAGTACTCTTTAAGTACTCACAAACTACCACTAACAACTAGTATAATTCTAAGTTAAAGTGCTAGATCTAAGTTTGACTATAAAGTTAAGTTTGAAACCTAAGCTGAGTTTAGAAGCAAAGAAAGATAAAGTAAAGTTCTAGAATCACTTAAAGTTGGGAAGCTATTGTCATAAACACAACCCTGTTGTGGTCAAGTCAAGATTCATAATTCATCTCAAGTTATTTAGAAAACATCTGACAACAAAACAGTATGGCCATTCCAACTGTCCATAACCGCGGACGCGGCTATTCGAATAGTTTGACACTCTGCAGAGGTGGTACACTTTCACCACAAGATTCGATACATCTGTCAGGGATAACCCTGAATCATCATACTTAGTATGCAGCTAATCAAACATTACCTTCCCTTTACACACTCTAGTATAAGCACCTCTCCAATGAGCATGGCCTCCCAACCATGACCATCAGTCATCTTGGGCACTGCATAGGTGGACATCATGAGAGGTAGCCTCAGCTCAAACCTCTCCCGTGAGGGAACTAATACTAATGCATATAAATTTCCAGCTAAGCCTTACCCAATTCAGGTAATGTGGTTGTACGGTAAATTTGGAATGGTATCGCATCCGAATCCAACCATCAGTTTTATAAAAGGGTTAAGGCTCATGCCTCATCATTTTCATCATCATAAACTAGTTGTGTTTCTCAACACATGTCAAAACATATCAATAGAATGACTCATCATTCCAAGGTTTTCACAATTCATGTTCACCACTTGTTCCCATCTAAAGTGACTCAAGTTTTTGATCTACTCTAAAATACTAAGTTAAGAGTGTTCACTAAGATGGAAAAGAGGGGTTCAATCTCATGCCATAGAATGACATCTAAAGGGTTCTAAATAGGTCAAGTTTTATACTTTTTATGCTACCTTCAAAACAAGTAAAGAACTTTGTGTAAACTAAGGGAGGTAAAACTTATCAATAAGACTTGAGGTACTAATAGTGAAAGAGGTGTGATCAAAGCATGCTTAAGGCATCTTTGCTAAACCATCTAGTTTGTTTCTAGTTTGCTAAGCACTAAACTTGCAAGGGTTAATCTTAGGTATTGCTAGCTTGCTAAGGGTAGCTTGCACTGTTAATGGTGGCTTGCCTTGGTTGGTGCAGTGGTTGAAGTTTTCTTCGTCTTCGTCTTGATAGCACTCCTCCTCCTCGTAAGCTTGGTCGATACTATCTTCTATAAATACATACACAGTAGACAATCACCAAACAATACTTAACTAGCTAGATAGCATTCTAAGACACACAATTTATGATCTATTATCATCACAAGCATCACAAGTTTAATTCAATAGTTTCACCCTTTTTATTTTAGAAAAGTAATTTCTACTCATTGAAAAATTAACTAAGATTCACCACTTACAACATGGGATCATATGGACACATGTCCTCACCACATATTCTAACATGTGGGAATGAGATTTAAGGGTTGGATCAATATTACTTTGGTTTAGGTTCATTATTTAATGATTTAAAGTGACTAGAAATGCCTATATAGCATTATTTTGGTACTAGTCAAAAGTCACTGCATGTAAACCTTAATATTATTACATATTTGGATAGGTGATGAAATGTGATTTTTGAGAGTTGGAATGAACTCAAAAGCTCACTTGGTTGATTTTATAAAAATGTTGCAAGTTGCAAATGCTTCTGTTTTGTTATTTTTATTAGGAGAGATCTATAACTCTAATTGAATTAAATCCAACGGGCTTGGATAGATCATTTCAAAACCTTTCAGACAAAATTAGTTTCATGCAATTTGGATTTGTAAAACTATTTGAATTGAATTTTAAACTAGTGGACATAAACTAGATTTAACTAAAAAGGAAAATCCAGATTTGAATGGGTGGGATAGCGCGGGAAAGAAGTTGGGCCGGCCCAGTGGCGCTCCGCAGCGCAGGCCTCAGCTGACAGGGGGGTCCCGCTTGTCAGCGGTACTTAACACCCGAAACGGTACGCGCGCTATGGGCCATAGGATTAGAAGAGGAATCTACAATGAGTGTAAATGATGCGACGACACAGTCTCAAATGTTGCCGACCACTCGAACCCTAGCAGCTCGGTGGGTCTCTGGGACGATTGTGGCTCCAGCGGGGTCGGCGAGGCGGGCAAACAAACTGGAAGACGACATCGAGCGAGGCGCGGCTGCGACGGAGCTTGGGGTGGTCGCAATCAGCGGCGTCCTTCTCCTCCTGCTGCGACGGCTCCGGCTCCAATTCCGGCGAGGCAGAGCTCGCCTTGCTCTGGCTAGGGGTGTGTGAGGTTCAGAGAGGTGAGGGGAGTGGAATGGTGTGGAGAGAAGAGGCTGGGGAGGGCTCCTTTTATAGGCCCGATGGTGAGACCGAGCGGGATGGGTAGGCAATGGTGGCGACATGGCTCCGGTAGGGTAGAGGCATGGCTGAGGGTGGCGATCGATGGGCGATCCCCTAGCGGTGCTCTAGGAATTGAATGCGGCCGTAGGGGCGGTGGCACGCGGTCTGGGCGAGGTGGCGCTCTGAGAGGCAGATGTGGCGGTGTCCACGGCAAGCGGTGGCTGTGAGGCGTTGGGCAGCCAGTGGGGGTGTCTGGGGGGTTCTTCAGGTCGTGGCGGAGCAGCGGGCGCGGGCTGCGGCCAAGAGGCGTTCTGTGCGAGCGGGGACAGAGCACGCTCTGGGGGCAGTGATGGCATGCTCGACCAGCTTCGGGCGCGGTGGTTCCTGGCCGCTCTGCCCTCTGTCTCTGGCCTGGAGCTGGTTGGGCGATGGAGGTCGACCACTGGCAGTGTGTTAGACATGGCGAGAGAGGTTGGCGGCTGCTGTGGCGCGATGTTGCCGGTGGGGGTGCTCAAGGTGCTCGGCCTTAATGGCCATGACCATTTGGTCGTGTGCACAGGGTGTGGCCGGGCTAGAAAAAGGTAGGGCTGGTACTGAGGGAACAAGGGGACAAGGTTAGGCACAAATGGTGACCAAGATCACTGCTCAAAACAGTGTTTTGAATTTGGCCGGATTTGTGCACACAAGCTGTTTGATGAAATGGCCGAAAGAGAAAAAGTTTTGAATTTTGGTTTCAAATTTTTTGAGTGATCTCCACTAGTGCTAGGTAGTCTCTGGTTGCAAGGGTTTTGAAAGTGGAGCTCAAATGGATGGGTTTTGAAATATGGGTGATCTATACATATGCATTAGATTCAATTTTTAAATGCCAATTAAAATAAGTAAAAGAATGTTTTTAGCAGATCAAAAGGTGGGCCTTGGTACCTCATTATGTGTACTAGCAAGGGGTACAAATATCAAGAATTGTTTCTGTTAAGAATTGAGTACTAGGAATAGCCAAAGTAGTGTAGTGGATTAAAATGGCCAAAATGACCATTTCTCCCTTTTTAATTCTTTTTGATTTGATTTTCTTTAGGAAAAGTTTAGGAATGATGTAGATGATGTTTAAATCACCTAAGAAACATTTTACAAGCATTGGATCATACAATCATGGCAATTCAAACAACTCCTATTTTAAATGCACACACATATGAATGCTTTCATATTAAATTTGGAAAAGTTTTTGTTAACCCCATTTTTGGTTGATTTGATATTGATAAGCTTGGATTTAAGTTTTGGGATGTTACAAACCTTCCCCCCTTAAACAATATCTCGTCCCGAGATTTAAAAGAAAACTAGGAACTAAAGAGATCTGGGAACTCTGTCCTAATGTAATCTTCACGCTCCCAAGTGGCTTCCTCTTCGGTATGGTTGCTCCACTGAATCTTGAGAAACTTGATGCTTCTGGTCCTGGTGGTTCTGTAAGCTTCTTCTAATATACGGATGGGTACTTCCCTGTAGGTCAAGTCATTGTTGATTTCCACAGCTCTGTGATCGATATTCTTGAAAACTTCAGTCTTCTCAGGCACTTCCAAGCATTTGCGAAGTAACGAGATATGGAAGACATTATGGATGGCTGACATCTCTTCAGGCAGTTCCAGTTGATACGATACTTCTCCTCGGCGGTTCATAATCTTGAAAGGTCTGATATATCTGGGGGCTAACTTTCCCTTCAGACTAAAGCGTTGAGTTCCCTTCAATGGTGAAACCTTGAGATATACAAAATCTCCGACATTGAAAGTCAGGTCTCTCCTTGTCTTGTCAGCATAGCTCTTCTGTCTAGATTGGGCGATCTTGAGGTGCTCACGGACTTTGTGAACTTTCTCTTCTGCTTCTCGGAGAATGTCGGGTCCGAAGATCTGACTCTCTCCTACTTGCGACCAATTCAAAGGGGTACGACACTTTCTTCCGTATAGGAATTCAAATGGTGCCATCTGCAAACTAGCTTGATAACTGTTGTTATATGAGAATTCTGCGAAAGGCAGGCAGTCTTCCCATTTTGATCCGTATTCCAACACACAAGCTCTAAGCATATCCTCCAAGATCTGGTTGACTCTCTCAGTTTGTCCATCTGTTTGTGGGTGATATGTGGTGCTGAAGTTCAACTTGGTTCCTAAACCTTCCTGAACTTTCTACCAAAATCTTGAGGTAAACTGGGTTCCTCGATCTGATACGATGGTCTTGGGGGTTCCATGCAGACTAACAATCCTAGCAATATACAGCTCTGCTAGTTTTGCACTCTGGTAGGTAGTCTTGACAGGTATGAAGTGGGCTACCTTGGACAGTCTATCAACGATGACCCAGATTGAGTAATTTCCCCTACTAGAAGTAGGCAAACCGGTGATAAAGTCCATTCCGACGGAATCCCATTTCCATTCCGGAATCTGCAATGGTTGCAATAGTCCTGCAGGTTTCTGATGCTCTGCTTTGACTCTTTGACAGATGTCACATTTGGCGATGTAGCTTCTGATCTCTCTCTTCATCTCGTGCCACCAAAATTGCTCCTTCAAATCCTGATACATCTTTGTTCCTCCGGGGTGGATAGAATAAAGAGTATCATGAGCTTCCTTCATGAGAATTTCCTTCAGCTCTGAATCTGCTAGCATACAGACACGTCCTTTGTACCACAGTACTCCTTCTTCGTCTTCGGTGAATCCAGGTACTTTGCCTATACCAATACGATGTTTGATTCCGTTGATACTTTCATTTCCCTTCTGGGCTTCCTTTATTTGGCTAATCAAAGTGGGTTGAAGTTCAATGCTAGCTAGGAATCCTTTGCTAACTAACTCGGTTCTAAACTGCTCCAATTCCTCATACAAACTTGGTTGCTTCTCCTTGATCATGATGTTAAGCCTACACGGCAATCTGCTAAGGGCATCCGCTACCACATTGGCTTTGCCGGGGTGATAGTGAATGTCCAGGTCATAATCCTTAATTAACTCTATCCATCTTCTTTGCCTCATATTCAGCTCCGTCTGAGTGAAGATATACTTCAAGCTCTTGTGATCTGAGTAAATCTCACAGCGATTTCCCATCAAATAATGACGCCATGTCTTTAGTGCTAGAACCACAGCTGCTAGCTCAAAATCATGGGTCGGATAGTTCTGCTCATGCTGCTTCAGTTGTCGAGACAGATACGCGATGACTTTGCCTTCTTGCATCAACACACATCCTAGGCTAATCTTGGATGCATCACAATATACATCAAACGGCTTCTTGATGTCTGGCATGATCAAAATTGGGGCTGATATCAATCTCTTCTTCAGCTCCTGAAAACTGGCTTCACACTTGTCTGTCCATTCAAACTTCTTGTCCTTCTTCAATAATTGGGTCATGGGTCAGGCGATGCTCGAGAATCCTTCTACGAACTTGCGGTAATATCCGGCTAATCCGAGAAATGAACGGACTTGGGTTTGATTGGTTGGGGCTTCCCATTCTTCGACATCTTTGATCTTGGCGGGATCAACAGAGACTCCTCCGGCAGACACAATATGTCCTAGGAATCCTACTTCTTTTAGCCAGAACTCACACTTGCTGAACTTGGCATATAACTGATGCTCTCTCAGGGTTTCTAGGATGATTCTCAGATGTTGCTCATGCTCTTCTTCTGACTTGGAGTAGATAAGGACGTCGTCGATGAACACAACTACAAACTTATCTAGGAAATTCATAAAGATCGTATTCATGAGATTCATGAAATAAGCAGGGGCATTGGTTAATCCAAAAGACATAACCGTATACTCGTATAAACCATAGCGAGTAGTAAAGGCGGTCTTTGGAATATCCGTTGCACGAATCTTAAGTTGGTGATAACTAGTCCTAAGATCAATCTTTGAGAGTACCTGGGCTCCAGTCAACTGATCAAATAGATCCTCTATGTTTGGCAAAGGGTACTTGTTCTTGATGGTGACGTCATTCAACTTTCTATAATCTGTACACAGACAATTGCCTCCATCCTTCTTGTCGACGAATAACACTGGTGATCTCCATGGCGATGCACTTGGCTGAATCAAGCCTGTTGCTAACATGGCATCCAACTGCTTCTTCAGTTCCACTAACTCTGAGGGGTTCATGGTATATGGTCTCTGGGCTATAGGTCCGGTTCCGGGGATTAGTTCGATAATGAACTCAATATCCCTATCCGGGGGCATTCCTGGCAATTCATCTGGGAATACGTCGGGGTATTCACGAACTACTCTGACTTGGTCTAAGGTGGGCAGGGCTACACTCTTGTTGCACTTGAATTGACGGGGTAAGGTTTCAGAGATATGCTCTACTGTTACTCTAGAACTACTGGTCATGGTGATGGCTTTCTTAGCACAGTCTATCAATCCTTTATGACTTGACATCCAGTCTATACCTAGTACTACTTCCAATATTTTGGTTCCAAGTACAATTAGGTTGGCATAAAAATCTATCCCATGTATTCTGATAGGTACAACTTTGCAAATTTTTCTAGCTTTTGTAATCGAACCGGGGATTTGAACTATCATGACATGCTTCAGGTTGGTTGGGTGAATCTTACTAGTGCATACAAATTCTTCGGTGACAAATGAATGCGATGCTCTAGAATCAAACAATACTCTTGCTAGAACTGAGTTGACAGAAAACATACCCAACACTACATCTGGCGCTTCCTGGGCTTCTTCTGCGTTCATGTGGAAGAGACGACCGTTGCGGTTGTTAGGGTTCCCTGGGGCAAATCTCCTTCCTAGTTGAACACGACACTGCTGCTGAGCTGGGGCATTCACATTGGCATTGGCTGCTGTCTTCTTGGGACACTCATTGGAGTAGTGACCCTTCACTCCACACTCAAAACAGGTGATCTGGGACTTGTCCTTGACTGCGACAGGCACAACATTGCTGCCAGTTCTAGGTGCAGTGTTGTTGTTGTTGTTTCTCTTGGGAGGGGCACGGTTGAAATTGTTGGCATTGCTAGAGTTGTGATTGTTTCCTCCGGACTTCACATTGCCTCCGCTACGGTTGGGGTAGCTTGGGCGAGGATTTGGGGGTCGGTTGTTCCTTGGTGCATATCCTGGTGAGGGGTTGGGATGGTACTTCTGGTGACTATCGATCTGCATCGCTGCATCATACGACGCTATGGTTGTCATTTGCCTAGTTAATCTTCCTTCCATCTGAATGGCGAGTCGACTAGCTCTTCGAGATCCTGAAAACGGATGTTGTGAGGACGATCGCATCTCATCATGCAGTCCGTTCAAGAATCTCTCCTTCTTCCTGGCCTCCGTGTTGATCTCATCAGGTGCATATATGGCAAGTGACAGGAATCTGTCACGGTACTTCACCACAGTCATTCTTCCTTGCTTCAATTCGTGGAATTCATCTCTCATCTTGTTGACGAGATCTTGCGGCACGTGGGTGCGGCTGAACTTGACTTTGAATGCTTCCCAGGTCATCACCTGGCCATGGTTCATATTGCGGATGCTATTCCACCAAGCTCTTGCATCTCCCGCCAGATAGTGGGTGGCGAAGAGAACTTTCTCATTTTCATCAACTCCTGCAACTTCGAGGTTGTTTTCCATGGTCTGTAACCAGTCATCAGCATCTAATGGGTTCTCAGATTGGTTGAAGATTGGGGGATTGGTGTTCTGAAATTTTTTGAGTTTGGATCCATGGTGATCCTGATTTCCATGTCCTTGGTTGTTGAGAGCCATTTGGGCGATTTGTTGCAATGTTGCTAAGTTGGCTTGGCGCTCGGCCCTGCTTGCTTCACGATCCGCGATGAGATTCTGCAAGATCTGCAGCATTGGGTCCTGCGACGAGCTGCTCCCTCCTTGGTTTCCACGAGTCATCTGAAGATTGAGATAGATATAGGGGTAAGAGGGAAATTCTAAGGTTCATGGTTTTGGGTTTTCAAAGCTAAAACTTTGAGTTAAACTCAGGTTTTTCAACTAACTTCATTTTCGTTCATGCAAGCAAGCACCCGATAACAATCAAAGGGGAAAACAGATGGTTTGAAGAACCATTCTGCAAGCTACGATACAAGGAGATGATACATCTCAGGCTACGATAGTGCTCTAGTGCATCTACTCATCATCGATGAAGTCGGAGTCTTCATCGTCAGTGTAGAAGTCCACAGCATCCTCCTCCAGAAAGTCATCATCGTTGCTGAGGTAAGAATCCATGTCTCCCTGGATGTCTTCACCCTCATCTTCTTCTTCCTTGGCGGCAAGCTGAGCTTCCTGCTCCTTGACGGTTTTCTCCAGGTCGGCCACCTTCTTGCGAATACGGGCGATGGTGCGATCCTTCTTTGCACGCTGGCGGCGAAGAGACTAGCGATCTTGGACGAGCAGTACGAAAGTCTGGGCCTTCTGGTCGGCAATGGCACTATTCTGGTTGACTAACTCCCTGGCATTGTCCAGTTCCTGCTGTCTGTCATCAAGCAAGAAGTCAAGGTTCTCCACTTGACGCCTCAATTCTGGGTGACTTGGCATCTCCATTGGCATTCCCATGAAGTCACGTCTTGCATAGTGAGCAAAACGAGTTCCTTGGATATTGTTGACGCTGAGGGCACATAGGCATGCGAGCGCTTCATGCATTGCCCTGGCTAATCCATCTAGCCAGTTGTTCTCTCTCACGGAGAACTGAATTCTTCCATAAGTTGGTGCTTCGATGCTTCCTCGAAGATCTACGGTGACTAGCCACTGTAGGTCTCCTCCTGGGGGTCCTGGAAGTTGAGCTCCAAGAAACTCCGGATGCAGGTCCCAAGAATCTCGACAGTGAATCCAGATCCCTCTCGAAGATAAGCTGACCTCCATTTACCAACTGGTAAAACTTGCTGAACTGAGTCTCCATCTACAAGAATTAAGGATGAGGAAGTTAGTGAAGTGATCAAGTGTGTCAAACTTTAAGTAGTAGTGTAAGAATTTTGAGGAACATGAATTTTTGAGAAAGAATCCACAAGGGTAAGAGACGAGATAGTTTTTCAGAAATACTCACTTTGGTTTTGGAAACTAAGTTTTTGTTTGAACGTCCATTCTAACTAGGGTCTCCTATGGTCAGGATGGCTCTGATACCAACTTGTCAACACCCGGATTTTTAATCCTAGATGCCCGTTATGCCATACCCTGCAATCCCAGGATTACCATTTTTGCGAGACATAACGAATTGGATATCACAGTACATCATCCATTACAAACCATACATAAGGTCTTTACACAAATAAGGACCTCATGATCCAGTCTTTAATACAAAAAGTAGCGGAAATAAAAAATAAGCATAGCGGTGGGGTCCATCTTCAAGGCCACAGGCAATGCTGACGAAGGCAGATAGTCCTAGTTATCATAGCCGTCCTGATGACCATCCTCTTGATAGTCTCCTTCATAGTCTGGCCATCAGAATAGCCAGGGACAAAAGCCATGAGTACTCTTTAAGTACTCGCAAACTACCACTAACAACTAGTATAATTCTAAGTTAAAGTGCTAGATCTAAGTTTGACAATAAAGTTAAGTTTGAAACCTAAGCTGAGTTCAGAAGCAAAGAAAGATAAAGTAAAGTTCTAGAATCACTTAAGTTGGGAAGCTATTGTCATAAACACAAACCTGTTGTGGTTAAGTCAAGATTCATAATTCATATCAAGTTATTTAGAAAACATCTGACAACGAAACAGTATGGCCATTCCAACTGTCCATAACCGCGGACGCGGCTATTCGAATAGTTTGACACTCTGCAGAGGTGGTACACTTTCACCACAATATTCGATACATCTGTCAGGGATAACCCTGAATCATTATACTTAGTATGCAGCTAATCAAACATTACCTTCCCTTTACACACTCTAGTATAAGCACCTCTCCAATGAGCATGGCCTCCCAACCATGACCATCAGTCATCTTGGGCACTGCATAGGTGGACATCATGAGAGGTAGCCTCATCTCAAACCTCTCCCGTGAGGGAACTAATACTAATGCATATAAATTTCCAGCTAAGCCTTACCCAATTCAGGTAATGTGGTTGTACGGTAAATTTGGAATGGTATCGCATCCGAATCCAACCATCAGTTTTATAAAAGGGTTAAGGCTCATGCCTCATCATTTTCATCATCATAAACCAGTTGTGTTTCTCAACACATGTCAAAACATATCAATAGAATGACTCATCATTCCAAGGTTTTCACAATTCATGTTCACCACTTGTTCCCATCTAAAGTGACTCAAGTTTTTGATCTACTCTAAAATACTAAGTTAAGAGTGTTCACTAAGATGGAAAAGAGGGGTTCAATCTCATGCCATAGAATGACATCTAAAGGGTTCTAAATAGGTCAAGTTTTATACTTTTTATGCTACCTTCAAAACAAGTAAAGAACTTTGTGTAAACTAAGGGAGGTAAAACTTATCAATAAGACTTGTGGTACTAATAGTGAAAGAGGTGTGATCAAAGCATGCTTAAGGCATCTTTGCTAAACCATCTAGTTTGTTTCTAGTTTGCTAAGCACTAAACTTGCAAGGGTTAATCTTGGGTATTGCTAGCTTGCTAAGGGTAGCTTGCACTGTTAATGGTGGCTTGCCTTGGTTGGTGCAGTGGTTGAAGTTTTCTTCGTCTTCGTCTTGATAGCACTCCTCCTCCTCGTAAGCTTGGTCGATACTATCTTCTATAAATACATACACAGTAGACAATCACCAAACAATACTTAACTAGCTAGATAGCATTCTAAGACACACAATTTATGATCTATTATCATCACAAGCATCACAAGTTTAATTCAATAGTTTCACCCTTTTTATTTTAGAAAAGTAATTTCTACTCATTGAAAAATTAACTAAGATTCACCACTTACAACATGGGATCATATGGACACATGTCCTCACCACATATTCTAACATGTGGGAATGAGATTTAAGGGTTGGATCAATATTACTTTGGTTTAGGTTCATTATTTAATGATTTAAAGTGACTAGAAATGCCTATATAGCATTATTTTGGTACTAGTCAAAAGTCACTGCATGTAAACCTTAATATTATTACATATTTGGATAGGTGATGAAATGTGATTTTTGAGAGTTGGAATCAACTCAAAATCTCACTTGGTTGATTTTATAAAAATGTTGCAAGGTGCAAATGCTTCTGTTTTGTTATTTTTATTAGGAGAGATCTAAAACTCTAATTGAATTAAATCCAACGGGCTTGGATAGATCATTTCAAAAACTTTTCGAAAAAATTAGTTTCATGCAATTTGGATTTGTAAAACTATCTGAATTGAATTTTAAACTAGTGGACAGAAACTAGATTTAACTAAAAAGGAAAATCTAGATTTGAACGGGTGGGCTAGCGCGGGAAAATACTTGGGCCGGCCCAGTGGCGCTCCGCGGCGCGGGGCTCAGCTGACAGGGGGTCCCGCTTGTCAGCAACACTTAACACGCGAAACGGTACACGCGCTATGGGCCGTAGGATTAGAATAGGGATCTACGGCTGAGGGTCGTCGTCGACGATGAACAGGTCGCCGCCGAGCTCGAACCCTAGCGGCTCGGTGGGGGTCTGCTGGGGACGTACCAGGGCTCCAGCAGGGTCGGCGAGGCAGGCAAACAAACTGGAAGACGACGACGAGGCGAGGCGCGGCTGCGGCGGAGCTTGGTGTGGTCGCAATCAGCAGCGTCCTTCTCCTCCTGCTGCGACGGCTCCGGCTCCAATTCTGGCGAGGCAGAGCTCTCCTTGCTCCGGCTAGGGGTGTGTGAGGTTCAAAGAGGTGAGGAGAGTGGAATGGTGGGAGAGAAGAGGCTAGGGAGGGCTCCTTTTATAGGCCCGACGGTGAGACCGAGCGGGATAGGCAGGCGACGATGGCGACATGGCTATGGTGGGGTAGAGGCATGGCTGAGGGTGGCGATCGATGGGCGGTCCCCTGGCGGTCCTCTAGGAATTGAATGCAATCGTAGGGGCGGTGGCACGCGGTCTGGGCGAGGTGGCGCTCTGAGAGGCAGAGGCGGCGAAGGGATAGAGCACGCTCTGGGGGCGGCGATGGCATGCTCGACCAGCTCCAGGCGTGGCGGTTCCTGGCCGCTCTGCCCTCTGTCTCTGGCCTGGGGCTGATTGGGCGGTGGAGGTGGACCACTGGCGGTGTGTTAGACATGGCGAGAGAGGTTGACGGCTGCTATGGCGCGATGTCGCCGGTGGGGGTGCTCAAGGTGCTTAGCCTTAATGACCATGACCAATTGGTCGTGTGCACAGGGTGTGGCCGGGCTAGCAAAAGGTAGGGCTGGTACTGAGGGAACAAGGGGACAAGGTTAGGCATAAATGGTGACCAAGATCACTGCTCAAAACAGTGTTTTGAATTTGGCCAGATTTGTGCACACAAGCTGTTTGATGAAATGGCCGATAGAGAAAAAGTTTTGAATTTTGGTTTCAAAATTTTTTGAGTGATCTCCACTAGTGCTAGGTAGTCTCTGGTTGCAAGGGTTTTGAAATTGGAGCTCAAATGGATGGGTTTTGAAATAGGGGTGATCTATGCATATGCATTAGATTCAATCTTTAAATGCCAATTAAAATAAGTAAAAGAATGTTTTTAGCAGATCAAAAGGTTGGCCTTGGTACCTCATTATGTGTACTAGCAAGGGGTACAAAGATCAAGAATTGTTTCTGTTAAGAATTGAGTAGTAGGAATATCCAAAGTAGTGTAGTGGATTAAAATGGCCAAAATGACCATTTCTCCCTTTTTAATTCTTTTTTATTTGATTTTCTTTAGGGAAAGTTTGGGAATGATGTAGATGATGTTTAAATCACCTAAGAAACATTTTACAAGCATCGGATCATACAATCATGGAATTTCAAACAACTCCTATTTTAAATGCACACACATATGAATGCTTTCATATTAAATTTGGAAAAGTTTTTGTTAACCCCATTTTTGGTTGATTTGATCTTGATAATCTTGGATTTAAGTTTTGGGATGTTACAAACCTCCCTCCCTTAAACAATATCTCTTCCCGAGATTTACAAGAAAACTAGGAACTAAAGAGATCTGGGAACTCTGTCCTAATGTAATCTTCACGCTCCCAAGTGGCTTGGAGAGCTCAAGTGGAATTGGTTTGATAGGTTTTTGAAAAAGTGGGATCTTAACATATGAAATAGATTCAATTTTCAACTGTCCATTAAATTGATTTGAAAGATGTTTTTGTAAGTTTGTAAAGTGGGCCTTGATACACTTTTACTTGGTCTAGCAAGGGGTGAAAATAAGTGGAAATGTTTCTATTAAAATTTCTCTTCTAGGAACACACAAAGTGACCTAGTGGTTAAATTTGGTCAAAATGACCATTTGCTTTATTTATTCATATTTGATTTCTTTTTCTTTTGATTTTGTTTGTATTTGGCCTAGATGATGTAGCATTCATCTTTAAACCATTTCACATCATTTTTAGCAATCAAGCATGGCATTTTCAATCAATCACACATTAATGCAAACTAACAGGCATTCATATTCATATTATTAACAAAAGTTTTTGTTAACCCTAAATTGGGTGATTGGAATTTGATAAACTTGATTAGAAATTTTGGGGTGTTACAAACCTTCCATCCTTAAACAAAAATCTCGTCCCGAGATTTAAGAAAAACTAGGAACTAAAGAGATCTGGAAACTCAGTCCTAATGTAATCTTCTCGCTCCCAGGTAGCTTCTTCTTCAGTATGGTTGCTCCATTGGATCTTGAGAAACTTGATACTCCGGGTCCTAGTGGTTCTGAAAGCTTCTTCCAAAATACGAATGGGTACTTCGCGATACGTCAGATCCTTGTTGATATCAATGGCTCGATGATCGATGTTCTTGAAAACTTCTGTCTTCTCCGGAACTTCTAGGCATTTGCGAAGTAACGAGATATGGAACACATCATGGATGGCTGACATCTCCTCTGGCAGTTCCAGTTGATAAGATACTTCTCCTCGATGTTTCAAAATCTTGAAGGGTCCAATATATCTGGGGGCTAACTTCCCTTTGAGTTGAAAACATTGCATTCCCTTCAAAGGTGACACTTTGAGATATACAAAATCTCTGACATTGAAGGTCAGGTTTCTACGTCTCTTGTCGGCATAAATCTTCTGTCTGGATTGGGCGGTCTTGAGGTGCTCACGGACTTTGTGAACCTTCTCTTCGGCTTCTTTTAGGATGTTGGGTCCGAAAATCTGACTCTCTCCTACTTGTGACCAATTCAGGGGGTACGGCACTTCCTTCCATACAGAAATTCAAATGGGGCCATTTGCAAACTGGCTTGATAACTGTTGTTGTATGATAATTCTGCGAAAGGCAAACAATCTTCCCATTTTGATCCATATTCTAACACACAAGCTCTCAACATATCTTCTAAGATTTTGTTGACTCTTTTAGTCTGTCAATTGGTTTGCGGGTGATAAGCTATGCTGAAATTCAACTTGGTTCCTAATACTTCTTGGACTTTCTACCAAAATCTTGATGTAAATTGGGTTCCTCGATCCAACACTATGGTCTTAGGGGTTCCATGCAAACTGACAATTCTAGCAATGTACAGCTTTGCTAGCTTCGAACTCTGGTAGGTTGTCTTGACAGGTATAAAATGGGATACCTTGGAAAGTCTATCAACTATGACCCAGATAGAGTCATTTCCCCTACTAGAAGTAGGCAAACCGGTGATAAAGTCCATTCCGACGGAATCCCATTTCCATTCCGGAATCTGCAATGGTTGCAACAGTCCTGCGGGTCGATGATGTTCCGCCTTGACTCTCTAACAGATATCACACTTGGCTATGTAGCTTCAAATTTCTCTCTTCATCTTGTGCCATCAAAATTGCTCCTTCAAATCCTGATACATCTTTGTTCCTTCGGGGTGGATAGAATAAAGAGTATCATGAGCGTCCTACATGATAACTTGCTTCAGCTCCGAATCTGCTGGCACACTGATACATCCTTTGTACCACAAAACTCCTTCTTCATCTTTGGTAAATCCAGGTACCTTTCTGATGACCCACAAGTATAGGGGGTGTATCGCAGTATTTTCGAGGGAAGTGAAACCAAATTTATTGATTCGACACAAGGGGAGCCAAAGAATATTTATCAGCCTTAACAACTGAGTTGTCAATTCAGCTGCACCTAGAAAAAATCTTGCTCACAACAGTTTATCAGTAGCAATAGTTTTGTAGTAGGAATAGCAAAGTAACAGGAGTAGTAAAGCAAAGACAGTAGTAACAAAAGCAGTAAACAGTGGGATTCGAGTGCGGTAGGCATAGGGATGGATGGAAGGGCGTTGCATGGACAAGACAATTCACATAGCAATCAGAACATAGGGCAATTGCAGATAAATAAGATAAAGCATCCAAGTACAAGACAATCCTAGGCATGTGTTCCATATATAGTCATACGTGCTCGCAATGAGAACTTGCACAACATCTTTTGTCCTGCCAGCCCATTTGCAGCGGGGCCTCTAGGGAACTACTGGCAATTAAGGTGATCCTTTTAATAGAGCACCGGAGCAAAGCATTAACACTCCGTGAACACATGTGATCCTCACATCAAAGCCTTTCCCTTCCGGTTATCCCAATTTACATCGCCGGTGCCATAGGTTCCAGACAACAACGTGTGTATACAACTTGCAGATAAGACCAAGAACAATACTATCATAATGAATCAATAACATGTTCAGATCTGAAATCATGGCACTCGGGCCCTAGTGACAAGCATTAAGCACAACAAGTCACAACAAAGTCATAAAGAACTAATAAAAGATACTAGGCACCATGCCCTAACAATCTGATGCCATTACATGAACGATCTCATCCAATCCCTACCATCCCCATAGCCTACAGCGGGGGATTACTCACTCATAGATGGGGAAACATGGATGGTCGATGGAGAAGCGATGGTGATGACGATGGCGATGATCTCCTCCAATTCCCGTCCGTGCCGAACGGAGTTTCTAGTCTTGTTCATGGAATCGGTGGTGGCGGCGCGGAACTCCTTTTGGAAAACGTCGAACCCCAAGTTTTTATGTCAAGGCTTCTTATAGGCGAAGAGGGACCGAAGGGGTGCTGGGGCCACCACCATGCCTGGCGTGGCCAGGCCTAGCCCTTTGGGGGGTGTGTGGCCACAGCCCTCCTCCGCCTCGTGATTCGGCTCTGAGTCTTACGGAAAAATAGGCACTTTGGCTTTTGTCCCATCCAATTCGAGAATATTCATTTTCTGACTTTCCTGGAACCAAAAACAGCATAAAAACAGGCGGTGGCAATCGTGGCTCTTGTTAATAGGTTATTCCAAGAAATCATATGAAAAGTACTCCAAAGTGTGGACAAAACACAAGAAAGTGGATAAAACCAAGCATGGAGCATCAAAAATTATAGATACATTTGCAATGTATCAACATCCCTAAGCTTAACTCCTGCTCGTCCTCGAGTAGGTAAGTGATAAAAAGAAAGAATAATTTTTGAGGTGACATGCACCATCATAAAATTGATCAAAGTATTTGTAAAACATTCAAAGCCAGGATCATAGTACTTCAATCATAACATGAAAGACAAAGTTCTAGCAATAAGACAAAGAAGTTATGATGCAACATGAAAAGGCATAAACAAAAGATTCATGAATAACAATGCCTTGCAAGACGTTTGTTTGTTTCACATAAAGAAAACATAGCATAGTGGCATTCAGCTTGTCCCTCATAGAGTAGCAAACATAAATGCAAAGGACACCTTCAAAGTTTACAAGAGTGACTAGATACAAATAGTTTAAAACAAGCAATATCAAGGTATGCATCAATCAACAAGTCTTGGGACAATGCACATAGAACTAAGAATGGCCACTATGCTCTCAAGAAAGTGCTCATAGAATGTGTGGAGACTCAACAAGGAAATGAACAGGTTTTGAAAAGTTTGAAAGGCTTCCAAATGCTAAAAGTATGGTACTCATTAGCTTTGAGCTCTCATTGCCCCTATCATAAGCATCTTTAATGTGGTTAAGGTGAAAGTGAGGTCCAATCTGAGTTATATGCTTGACAAACTATAAACTGAAAATCCCAAGTCCCTTGAGTACGAGGGCCGCTCCTCATGCTACTCAACTTTAGTTACCGGTAAGTTCTTGTCATCGTAAGTATGTGTGTATCATTGAGAACCGCCAACGGGGTACCCCTTGCCCGATGATACGGAAGAATCCCCATATCAAAATGACAAGGCAAGTAGACATGAGTATCTCAGCAATCTTCTTATTTACCATGGGAAAATGGTGCTTTTTTCTCTCTTTCCTCTTTTCATAAATCTCTTTTTTTCTTTTTCTCAATAGCTATCTCTCTCTTTTTTTATAAGAAGAATGCTTCATAGATATCATTATGGTTACACTGCAGGTTTCCACCATGTCAGCATGGATTAGACCAACGCCCCAGGCGTTTCTCTAACACACATACATAACTCCATGGACTTACAAGCTCCCCTTTTATTTCACACCGACGACATCCGCAAACAAAAGAGCAAGGTATCAACTGGGTATATATTTACAAGTGTTGAAAGCGTTCCCCGTGATAGCATGGTTCTGCTAATCCCCAGCCTATAATTTGCAAGCATATAACTTTCATGGAGAGTTCACAATGGTTCAGGTTTATTAAGTGCAGGAAATAAAGTGTGCCATCAAGTTCGTGAGAGCTTTACTAACTAGTTTTCGCATAACAAGCAAACATTTTATTCGGAAGAAAACAAGGCATAATGAATATGCACGGGAGTAGCAAATGATGCTAATAGGTAGGTATGGTGGACACTTTGGAAATATTTGGTTTAGGGAGTTGTAAACATGAGTAAAACACTCAGTGTAAGTGAAAGCTAGCAATAGTAAGGTAGCGACAAACGAGAGAGCTATAGTGGCCATAATCATGCAGAGCGACAAAACATCATTGATCAAAGCATAAAGTGATACTACAAGTTGAAAACTAAAGGATCATAAAGGCTATGGTGACTTGAGACAGTCATAACAAGGTGTGAGCATGTGCCAAGTCAACCCAAATAAAGCATCAAAGGAGAATACCACTATACTATGCTTTAATATGCTAAAACAATGCATGATTCATCCAAGGCACATTAAGAAATCTCAATTGTTTATAACAAGTCATGCTAAAGCAAAGAATACTAAGCATAAAGCCAAAACAATATCAAGCATGGCATGACAGAGCATAGGCCACAGTCAAAAAAAAAGCTCTCTTTACCACTTAAGCATGAGCTTTCCTACTCTTTTCCAATCCAAACCAGAATATTTGAACACCAATGTATGAAAGAGGAGGTCCAACCAATTTATTAAGAAAACTAAGAAAACCAAGCAAACGAAAACCAAAACGAAAGACTAAAAAGAAGACGCTCCAAGAACAACACAACTGTGCATGAAACAATAAAAATGAAGCGTTTGGAAGAAACCTGAGATTTTTATTGATGAAGAAGGGGATCCCTTGGGCATCCCCAAGCTTTGACGCTTGTACTTCTTGGATATTTCTTGGGGTGACACGCGTGGCATCCCCAAGCTTGAGCTTTAGTCCATCCTTCATCTCATTACTCGTTCCTTCCATACACCTGAAATTTTTCCTTCATACAAAACTTCACACAATCTTTATTAGCAACATTAGTGCACTCAAGATAATAGGTCTTAAGGTTCAGTTATAATACCAAATAAACTTCCATTAGAACACTAGCTACTGTAGCACTTCCCTCAAAAAGCTCAATTCCCCAAAAGAACTCAAAAAGGAACCAACAAGAAGCAAATGCAAAAAATGGCAGAAATCTGTCAAAACAGACCAGCAGGTAAAGACGAATTTTGTCGAAGACCTTATGTTGCTCAAATCAAAAAGTGTTGAACTAACGAAAGTTAGATAACAACCTGGGGCAGAAGCACAAAAAACTACAGCTCAATCCAACATATAGAGCGCTCTCAAGAATGTTTACGGTGAAGCACAAAAATCTGTTTCGGGACAACAACTTTCCCAATCATTACTTCTCTCTCATTAGAGGTTACTCTCGGCACAAAAAGCAAATAAAAAGGATAAGGAGCGGTTATTACTGAAGTAATAACTTCCAAGACTCACCTAAAACTTTTGGGTTATCTTCCAATAAGTACTTTTCTTTAACGCCTTTAAGTTAGGCATAAGCAAAAACTAAAATGGATAGAATAGAAGTAAGCGGAGATAATCATTGTGAAAACATTGTTTCGTTCAATGAAATCCTTTTGTTAACAAGGTTGATCAGGTCTTGTTACCAAAACAATTTCATATGAGACAAAACTTTGTATTCCACTAATGATTATGTTACCTCAAGCTTGATAGCAATAGTCCCAATCATAATAGTTTCAAATTTTTCTCTTGGTATGGGACAATATATTTCTCCAACTTGAATGCCCTCATCATGTTCAATTGAATTCAAGCCATAAGTCCTTTCAATCTTCTTGGGTAAATAGACAATATGTTCCTTGTCATTAACATTGAAGGTCACCTTTCCTTGATTACAATTAATAACAACTCCTGCAGTATTTAAGAAAAGGTCTCCCAAGAATAATAGACATAATATCATCTTCAGGCATAATAGTTTGAGAGGATGCTCTCATAAGAAATATGAGTTGAAGTAAAAGAGAGCATCAAGAAGCAAATTCAAAACACATTTAAGTCTAACCCACTTCCTATGCATAGGAATCGTGTACGCAAATAAATTCGCAAAGAACAAAGTGACAGGCATAGGAAGATAAAACAAGAGTAACTTCAAAACTTTCAGCACATAGAGAGGTGTTTCAATACCATGAAAACTTCTACAACCATATTTTCCTCTCTCATAATAATTTTCAGTAGCCTCATGAATAAACTCAACAATATAACTATCACATAAAGCATGCTCTTCATGATCTACAAGCACTAGAGCTTTATTATAAACATTTTCAAAAGAAACCTCGGGAACATAACATTCATCCTCCTTTAGTAAGCATGGAGGACAATCAAATAATGTAAGGGATAAAGAGTTACTCTCATTAGAAGGTAGGCATGGGTAGCTAATCCATTCTTCCTCCTTTTGTTCATCACTGTCCTCCTCTTTTTCATCTAATGAGATTTCAGGTTCATCAATTTATTCTTCCATAGGAGGCTGCAAGGCATTAGTCTCTTCCATTTGTGGAAAGCATCTATTAAAATATTCAAGGATATAGCTATTCTCATCCTTGTAATTATCAAAGCAAAATTTAAGTATACCATAAACCTCATGCTTATAAGGTGAATCATCAATATTTTCAAGCAAACTAGCAAGTTCAAAAGCACCCTTCCAAGCAATAAATTCTTCAATTTGTTCCGCATCATAAAATTCATAAATTCCTTTAGCATAGGAAGATATGGTATCATTATCACTATACTCACATTGAAAAGGGAGGTGTTTATACCTCTTTCTGCAACAAGACTCATCACAACAATAAGTAACATTATAAGTAGAGCACACATTTCTAGCAATGGTATACAATCTATCAATTTGTTCCCATAATTGTTTCCCTTTTTGTGACAAGCGGTGTTCCTTATAATAATATTTTTGATATTCCGTGAACCCACCTTGCCAATAAACTTCAGTTTCAAAGAAACCAACCATTGACAACAAGCATGACAAAGCAAGACAATAACAGACCAACGAAAATAACAACTAGAGTAGGAACTAATTTTTTTGTATTTTTGATAAAGAAACAAGCAAACAAGGAGAAAATAAACTTAGCTTGAACAATAATGAATCCAAGTGGACTTGATAAATAAAGCTATGCTCCCCGGCAACGGCGCCAGAAAATAGTCTTGATGACCCACAAGTATAGGGGGTGTATCGCAAGATATTTTAGGAAGTGAAACCCAATTTATTGATTCGACACAAGGGGAGCCAAAGAATATTTATCAGCCTTAACAACTGAGTTGTCAATTCAGCTGCACCTGGAAACAATCTTGCTCACAGCAGTTTATCAGTAGCAATAGTTTTGTAGTAGGAATAGCAAAGTAACATCAGTAGTAAAGCAAAGACAGTAGTAACAAAAGCGATGCATTGGGATTCGAGTCACGGTAGGCATAGGGATGGATGGACGGGCATTGCATGGACAAGACAATTCACATAGCAATCAGAACATAGGGCAATTGCAGATAAATAAGATAAAGCATCCAAGTACTAGACAATCCTAGGCATGTGTTCCATATATAGTCATACGTGCTCGCAATGAGAACTTGCACAACATCTTTTGTCCTGCCAAATGCCCGTGCAGCGGGGCCTCTAGGGAACTACTGGCAATTAAGGTGCTCCTTTTAATAGAGCACGAGCAAAGCATTAACACTCCGTGAACACATGTGATCCTCACATCAAAGCCTTTCCTTCTGTTATCCCGATTTACATCGCCGGGGCCATAGGTTCCGGACAACAACGTGTGTATACAACTTGTAGATAAGACCAAGAACAATACTATCATAATGAATCAATAACATGTTCAGATCTAAAATCATGGCACTCGGGCCCTAGTGACAAGCATTAAGCACAACAAGTCGCAACAAAGTCATAAAGCACTAATAAAAGATACTAGGCACCATGTCCTAACAATCTGATGCCATTATATGAACGATCTCATCCAATCCCTACCATCCCCATAGCCTACAGTGGGGGATTACTCACTCATAAATGGGGGAAACATGGATGGTCGATGGAGAAGCGATGGTGATGATGATGGCGATGATCTCCTCCAATTCCCCGTCCCGGCAGGGTGCCAAAACGGAGTTTCTGGTCCTGTTTCGTGGAATCTGGTGGTGGCGGCGGAGCGGAACTCCTTCTAGAAAAACGTCAAACCCCCCGAAGTTTTTAGATCAGAAGGCTTCTTATAGGCGAACAGGGAGACCGAGGGGGTTCCTGGGGCCACCACACCATGCCCTGGCGCGGCCAGGCCTAGCCCACGCCTGGGGGGTGTGGCCAGCCCCTGGCCCTCCCCCGTCTTGTATTCTGTCTCCTGGAGTCTTCTGGAAAAATAGGCACTTTGGCTTTTGTCCCGTCCAATTCCGAGAATATTCATTTTCTGACTTTCCTGGAACCAAAAACAGCAGAAAACAGGCAGCTAGCACTGTGGCTCTTGTTAATAGGTTAGTCCAAGAAATTATATGAAAAGTACTCCAAAGTGTGGACAAAACACAAGAAAGTGGATAAAACCAAGCATGGAGCATCAAAAATTATAGATACATTTGTAATGTATCACTTTTCTGTGCTAATACGACGTTTGATTCCATTGATACTCTCATTTCCTTTCTACGCCTCCTTGATCTGACTGATCAAAGTGGGTTGAAGTTCAATGCTAGCTAGAAATCCTTTGCTAACTAGATCTGTTCTAAACTGCTCCAACTCTTCATCCAACTTGGTTGGGCTTCCTTAATCATGTTGTTTAATCTAGACGGCAATCTGCTAAGAGCATCCACTACCACATTGGTTTTGCCAGGGTGATAGTGAATGTCAAGGTCATAATCCTTGATTAACTCTATCCATCTCCTTTGCCTCATATTCAGCTCCTTTTGAGTGAAAATATACTTCAAACTCTTGTGATCTGAATAAATCTCATAGTGGTTACCCATCAGGTAATAACGCTGTGTCTTCAAGGCTAAAACTACAGCTGCTAGTTCAAGGCCATGGGTAGGGTAGTTTTGCTCATGCTGCTTCAGTTGTCGGGACAGATATGCTATGACTTTGCCTTCTTAAATCAACACACATCCGAGACCAATCTTGGATGCATCACAATACACATCAAAAGGCTTCTTGATATCTGGCATAATCAAGATTGGGGCTGAAATCAATTTCTTCTTGAGCTCTTGAAAACTTGATTCGCATTTGTCGGTCCATTCAAACTTCTTATCTTTCTTCAATAGTTGAGTCATCGGTCTTGTGATGCTCGAAATCCTTCAACAAACTCGCGGTAGTATCCCGCTAATCCGAGAAATGCACGGACTTGGGTTTGAGTGGTTGGGGCTTTCCATTCTTCAACATTTTTGATCTTGGTGGGATCAACAGTGACTCCTCCTGCCGACACAATATGTCCGAGGAATCCTACTTCCTTCAAACAGAACTCACATTTGCTAAACTTAGCATACAACTTATGCTCTCTAAGGGTTTCAAGGATAGTTATCAGGTGTAGCTCATGGTCTTCTTATGACTTGGAATAGATTAGAATATCGTCGATAAAAACAACGACAAACTTATCCAGAAAGTTCATAAAAATCTTATTCATGAGATTCATGAAATAAGAAGGGGCATTGGTTAATCCAAAATACATGACCGTATACTCATACAATCCATATCTGGTGGTAAAGGCTGTCTTTGGAATATCCGTTGCACGAATCTTGAGTTTATGATAACCAGTTCTAAGATCAATCTTAGAGAACACTCTGGCACCAGTCAACTGATCAAACAGATCCTCTATCTTGGGCAGTGGGTACTTGTTCTTGATGGTGACATCATTCAATTTCCAGTAATCCATGCACAAATGGTTACCTCCATCTTTCTAATCCACAAACAATACAGGCGATCTCCATGGCGATGCGCTTGGTTGAATCAGACCTTTCTCCAGCATAGCATCAAGTTGCTTCTTCAGCTCCACTAACTCAGTTGGGTTCATACTATAAGGTATCTGAGCTATGGGTCCAGTTCCACGAATTAGTTCAATAATGAACTCGATATCCTGATCTGGGGGCATACCGGGCAATTCATCTAGAAATACGTCGGGGTATTCACAGACTACTCTGACTTGGTCTATGGTTGGTTGGGATAGACTCTTGTTGCATTTGAACTGACGGGGCAAGGTCTCAGATACATGCTCTACTGATACTCCAGAGCTATTGGTCATGGTTATGGCTTTCTTGGCACAGTCGATTAATCCTTTATGTTTCAACATCCAATCCATTCCTAGTACTACTTCCAAACCTTTGGTTCCAAGTACTATTAGATTGGCATAAAAATCTATCCCATGGATCCTGATAGGTATAGCCTTGCAATATTTTCTAGCTTTGGTGGTTGAACCAGGTATTTGAACTATCATAACATGCTTCAATTTTGTTGGTTGAAACTTACTAGTGCATGCAAATTCTTCTGTAACAAACGAGTGCGATGCTCCAGAATCAAACAACACTCTTGCAAGTAATGAGTTAACAGAAAACATACCTAGCACGACATCGGGCACTTCCTGAGCTTCTTCAGCATTCATGTGGAACAGACGGCCGTTGCGATTAAGTGAATTCCCTTGGGAAAATCTCCTTCCAGGCTGAACAGGGCGTTGCTGCTGAGCTGGGGCATTCACATTGGTGGTGGTTGCAAGCTTCTTGGGACACTCATTGGAGTAGTGACCCTTGACTCCACATTCAAAACAAGTAATCTGGGACTTGTCCTTGGCTACAATAGGCACAACATTGCTTCCAGTCCTTTGGGTAGTATTGTTGTTGTTGTTGTTGGACTTGGGCGGTGCACGGTTGAAGTTGTTGGAGTTGTCGGGGTTGTTTTTATGGTTTCCTCCAGACTTCAAGTTTCCTCCGCTACGATTGGGGTAGCTTGGACGAGACATCGAGGGTCTGTTGTTTCTTGGGGCATATCCTAGAGACGGGTTGGGGCGATACTTCTGGGTATTGTGGGACCTAGTCGGTGCATCATCCTGCGCTTGTGATTATCATTGGCTTGGTTGATCTTCCCTTCCATATGAATGGTAGAATCTACAAGCTCTTCTAGATCTCCAAAGCGGATGTTGACTAAGACAGTCTGCATCTCAGCATGGAATCCGTTCAGAAACCTTTCCTTCTTCTTGGCTTCAGTGTTGATTTCATAAGGGGCATACCTAGCTAGGGACATAAATTTGTCACGGTATTCAACTACCATCATCCTTCCTTGCTTCGGTTCCCTAAATTCATTTCTCATTCTGGTGACTAAACCTTGTGGCATATGGGTACGGCTAAACTTGATCTTGAATGCTTCCCAAGTCATCATCTGACCGTCATTCATAGTACGGGTGCTATTCCACCAGGCTCTTGCATCTCCTGCTAGATACTGGGTGGCAAACAGTACCTTCTCATTGGCTTCAACTCCTGCGACCTCCAGATTGTTCTCCATGGTTTGCAGCCAGTCATCAGCTTCTAAGGGATCCTCAAATTTGTTGAAGATACGGGGATTGGTATTCTAAAAGTTCTTAATATTGGATCCATGGTGATCTTGATTTCCATGGCCTTGATTATTGTGGGCCATCTGAGCTATCTGTTGAAGAGTGGCTAGGTTGGCCTGGCGTTCGGCTCTACTAGCTTCACGGTCGGAAACTAGCATTTGCAAAATTTGCAACATCGGGTCCTGCAATGAGCTGCTTCCTTCGGGGTTTCCATGAGTCATCTGAAGATTGAGATAGATAGTGAGATAAGGGGGAAATTTCTAAGGTTCATGGTTTGGTTTTCAAAAGCTTTAAACTTTGAGTTTGACTCAGGTTTTACAAACTAACTTCTTCTTCTCATTCATTCATTCAAAGCACACAATACAACACACACCACAACACAAAAGGGAAAACAGATGGTTTTAAGAACCATTCTATGAAACTACGATACAATGGGACCGATACAACGCACTCCTACGATAGTGATCAAGCGCATCTAATCATCATCAATGAAGTCGGAATCATCATCATCGGTGTAGAAATCCATGGCATCATCCTCCAGGTAGTCATTGTCATCACTGAGGTGAGAGTGAAGATCTCCCTAGATATCTTCACCTTCCTCCTCCCCCTCATTTGCTTCAAGCTAGACTTCCTATTCATGGATGGTCTTCTCGAGAGCGGCCACCTTTTTGCGAAGACGATCGATGGTGCGATCCTTCTTCTCGCGATGATGACGAAGTGATTGGCGATCTTTGACTAGCATGGTGATATTCTATTCCTTCTTGATGGCAATGGCAAGGTTGTGGTTGGCATAAGCTTGGGCGTTGTCCAATTCCTTCTGCCTATCATACAACATGAAGTCAAGATTTTCCTCCTGGTGCTTCAACTCTAGGTGACTTAGCATCTCCAATGGCATTCCCATAGAATCACACCTTGCAAAGTGAGCAAAGCGAGTTCCCTGGATCAAGTTGATGTTTTGCCCACACAGACAGGCAAGAGCTTCATGCATAGCCCTGGCTAATCCATCTAGCCAGTTGTTCTCTCGCAAGGTGAATTGGATCTTCTCAGAAAGGGGTGCTTCCATTTTTGCCTCTGAGATCTGCAACTATCATCCATTGTAGATCTCCTCCGGGGTGATCGTTGAGTTGTGCCCCGAAGAATTCCAGATGCGGGCGCTCAAGGTACTCAGACAATGCATCTAGATCCCTCTCGAAGATCAGTTGGCCTCCATTGCCCAACTGGTAGAACTTGCAATACTGAACTTCCATCTATAAGAATTTAAGATGAGTAAGTTAGTGAGGTGATCAAGTGTGTAAAATTTTATGTAGGAATGTAAGAATTTTTGAGGAACATGATTTTTTTTGAAAGAATCAAGGATAAAGTTGAAATAGGTTTTCATAAATACTCACTTATTTTGTTTTGAAACTAAGTTTTTGTTCGGACGTCCATTCTAACTAGGGTCTCCTATGGTTAGGATGGCTCTGATACCAACTTGTCAACACCCGGATTTTTAATCCCAGATGCCTGTTATGCCATACGTCGCAATCCCAGGATTGCCATTTTTGCGAGACATAACAGATTGGATATCACAGTACATCATCTATTACAAACCATAATAAGGTATTACACGAATAAAGGATCTCATGATCCAGTCTTAATACAAACAAGCAACGGAATAATAAGCGTAGAAGTGGGCTCCATCTTTAGGGTCACCTGCAATGCTGAAGATGGGAGATGATCCTAGTTGTCGTAGACGTCTTGCTGTCCATCATCCTAATAGTCCTCCTCATAGTCTAGCCACAGGAATAGCCAGGGACAAAGCCATGAGTACTCTTTAAGTACTCACAAACTATCACTAGCAAGTAAGGTAGTTCTAGTAGGAATCCTAAGCTCTAGGTTTATTTGCAAAAGGCCAGGTGTAACACCCTCGAATCAGCCCTATGCAGATTTTAGCGCTTCCTGCCAAACCCGCATAGACACGATTCAAGGACGCCCACCAAGCACTTGCGTGCAGGTGGAAAACAAAGTAATACCATTACACATTAGTCCGCGATGGAACCCATAGAACATATATATACAACAACGAATCAATGAGTCAAGAATACAGATATACAATACAAAGATCCAAATCACCTTGAAAATGATACAACATCCGAGTACGGATAAGATGCAAATGGGGCTAAGAGCCCTGAAGAATAACCAATGGCGTCCATAACCCTGCCCAGGCCAAGCCGGAAGGGTAACCCTGCTAACAAAGTCGATCTCAAACCTACTAAAACAAAAGGGGTGCCAACAAAGGGCAAAGGAAAAAGAGGAGCGTCATACCGAGGCCGGTACACGGCGAGGCTAGAATTCGGCGGCTCTTGCCTACATAGGTATGGTGGACTGAAGCGGCAGCGCATCATGCACTAAACAACCTATAGAGACTCGATACTACTATCGGATATTAGAGAGGGATAAGAAAGACCTATCCGGATCCAACCTGATAGTAACACCAATCATACCCATCCTGGTATTCCCCCTCGAGACCAAACGAGGAAGTCAAACCGAGGAACTCACACGGTTGGCAGTTTTATTCATTCCATTATAGTTGCAGCACTTACTAGTCAGATATATATAGCATGAGTCATCCTGATAGCATAAGTAGTGGGTAGTTTTAGTAACCATTCAGTTGTAGTTGCGGTACTTACTAGTCAGATACAATTAGCATGTGGCATCCCAAACCCAGCAGTTGTTGGCACTTTTATTTCATTCCATTGGAGTTGCGATACTTACTAGGCAGGTATAACATGACACGATACACCCCAGTTCCACCAGTTATTGGCACTTTTATTATCCATTCCATTGTAGTGGAGCTGATTACTAGTCACATATTAAGTCAAATTTATAGCACTACTTTAGTTATGCTTGTCTATGATCGAGATACTGTGCTCCAAGTCGTCCATAACCACGGACACGGCTTTCAGAAAGATTTACCCTGCAGGGGTGCACAAATAGCAACACACACATGATCAACCTCGGAAAAACCAAATCAAAACCCAACAAGGCTTTCACGACAAAGCAATCACAGGATTCATAAATCATTTCAGGGGGCCACCCCACTAAGCTACCCGCAACGAAGTTGGCCGGCTCCGAGACGGACCCAGGGTTTGTGTCAATGGCTGTAAACGACTGGGAACCCGAAAGTGTGACTGGGCTTGTCGATACCGCGAAAACATTCCACGTTCCAAAATAGTACAGGTGCTCCACGCACAATCATAAATAAAGCAGTAAAGCATGGCATAAGTAGAGGATAGTAATAAAACCCCAAACTAGTTTATGGCCCAAGAAATAAGAAATGAATCAAGCTCTGGCTAAGGGGGATTCATAGAGTCTCCCGTATGTGGATAGTGCAAATAGTCAAGGAACAGGTATCAAGTACTCGGGGCCTACGGGACACAAGTGGACATGAAAAACCAAATAACATATATTGCCCACCAGTGCCTATTTCATTAGTTATCCAGCAATTTAATAGTTGTATTTAAAGTCATGATCCTCTCCACCGTAAAGCATATGACAACATTCCAACAACTGTGTGGTACTTCACGACACGGGATCACACCTGAGCAAGCGACTACGACTCGCAAGACCATCTATCTACCAAACAACAGGTAATAGGAGGTGTCCAAGGCAATATAAAGGTTGCACGGAATATATCTGGTATAGACTCTAAAGCATCGCGATATGGATAGCAATAGATCAACATGAGGAAATAAAGACTATAAATGCAAAATAGGTAGAAAGGGAGAGAATGCTCGCCTAGGAAACACTATCGAAGATTCACCGGAGATCGGGTCGACACTCGCATCAACCCATCGGCCTAATTTGTGAAGAAGCGAAATACTAGAAGAAACACCGGATGCACTATTTAACACTACGTCAGAAGATCGGGCATGATGCAGGTATGGTGCATGACATGGCAGAGATGCGATGCAATTAGGCAATATTAAGCAGAACTGGGGTCCCGACAATTAATTAGATGGTTTATGTTGTATAGATACTCCACAATTTAAATGTTGTCTTAACAAGGCAAAACATGGCATCGGTTCGCTACACAAATTTAAATGGAGGCGCTAATAGACAGGAATAGCCTGCATATGCGCTCCATATTTAATTATGAGGTGAATCGGCAAAATAACTCGGACCCACGATATATGTATGCAAGCATGACGATTTAATTATGCAACAATATATATCATATTCATCAAAATAGGGGTCTCAGATAAAGAGGTCACACATTAGGGGTCGAAGAGCTTGGTTGCCGAGGGTTCGACGGGGGTTCGGTTTGGTCTCGACGGGATCGGTCTTCAGATCCGTGACGGAGCACTTGGTGGTTCCGAGAAGGAGACCTTGGGTAACATGGTTCCGTTGTCACTGTTGGTCTTGGCAGCACGATCATGGATCTTGTTGTGCCAGGATCCTTCGGTTCAGCTCGAGCTTGCGGATCCGCAATCCTGAGAGTATCACAGCCGTGTCGGGAAGATCTCGACGCCACTTGTTGCCTTACGAGTACAACCTCCATGCCATGACCTTTAAGGAGATCTTGGTGATTGCACAACGGATACAACCGAGTGGTCTTGGCGTTCCACCGTTCACTGACGAACTTGACAGCTACTGCAGATCTTGTCGTTGGACGCATGATTGTGCTATGAGGTGCTCGAGATGTCGCGGCAGGGAGCCTACACGGACATACTCGAACATCTCAATCAGCAGCCTTGGTGATTTTGCAGAGGACGGAGAGGCGGAGGACGAGGAAGCCTCACACGGCCTAGGGATGAAGCAGAGGAGGGCCGGCTGCGCTGCTCGCAGGGAGGCAGGCTTACGCGGTGCGAGCTCGGTGTAGAAGGCCAGGCAGCGGCGTAGGGACCGAGGCGAGCAGGGGTCGCTGCCAGTGGCGTCTGCTGCAGCGGCGGTGCAGCTGCGAAGCAGAGGCACCGGGGAGATCTCAGGCGAGGCGAGGATGAGGTCAACGACGATGGCCCCTGGGGCGAAGAGGCGAGGTCGGTGCAGGACCTGCTCGGGTGGCACGCGCCAGGCGGCTCTGCGACAAGGCCGCGGGTCGACAGTGGCGGTGCAGGGACACTGGCGGCAGCGTGAGAGGAAGCAAGGCGAGCGAGGAGCGGTTCTCGGGGTCGGGGCAGGGGAACGCGGGCAGTGACGGAGGCGGGGTCGCTACGGGCGTGGGGCTCATTCTCCGGCGGAGGCGGGCGAGCTCCTATCAGTGGTGAGAAGGACGACTGGGGGCGGGCCTCGCGCAGGTGGTGGATTGGAACCGAGGTGAGCCGAGGGGCAGCCCCAGGTTGAGGGAGGGGTCATGGGCGGTGGCGCCTGGAGCAGAGAGGAGGGAAACGATGCCAGTGGCGGTGGGAAGAGGCCTTGCTCGCGAGCAGGGGGAATCACGGAGCGTCGTGAGGGAGAGGGGATCGTGTCGGGCTGGGGTAGGTGGAACCGAGGAAGACAGAACGAGGACGTGGGCCCAGGATCGTGTCGTGAGTGCGGCCAGGGTGCGTGTCAATCGCGGTAGCTAGGTGCGCTGCAGGGGTTGGGTTCGGGTGGTGTAGCGTGTACCGCCCGGGGCAGCGTGATAGGCAGGGTCGGGTGGCTCGCTGTGGTGCAGCGCGCACGGCTAGGACTGGGGAGTAGGTGGGGTGGCTCAGTCGGGTTAGGGCAAGGTCAGGGTTTGGGCAGTCTAGGGTTAGGTTTAGGTGTAGATCTTTTAGGGTTTGATCTACTGGGTAGTAGGTGGCATGGCCTGGCCTACGGCCTAGGCTGCCTCCCCGGTACAAAACAGTTTTAATTTATTTATTTATTTGTTTTAGTTTAGTAAGACTTTTCTAAATAGTTTTTAGACAAATAAAAGATCTGGATAAGACCGAGGTTTTGATTTGAAATAAAGACAAGAGATATTTAGAAAACAAAGATGGACTTTTCAAAAATAGTTTTAGGCAAAACATATGCATGATGACATGACGATGCTCAAATGCAATGTGGCATGATGACATGAGCATGTGATTATGATGATGCACAAAACAGAAATAACAAGCGACTTTCTAGTAGTGGTTTTATTGGGGTGCTACACCAGGTTTATCTAAATTGATCTTAGAAGTAAAGAAAACTAAGTAAATGTTCTAAATCACTTTAAGTGGGAACCTAGTTTTCATATTCACAACCCTGTTGTGGTCAAGTCAAAATCATAGTTCACTTCACAAGTCATTTTGAAAACATCTGATGACGGAATAGTATGGGCACTCCAACTGTCCATGACCGCCGACACGGCTATTCGAATAGTTTGACACTCTGCAGAGGTGGTACACTTTCACCACAAAATTCGATACATCCATCAGGGATAACCCTGAATCATCATACTTAGTATGCGAATAATCAATCATAACCTTTCAATTATACACTCTAGTATAGGCACCTCCCCTATGAGCTTGGCCTCCCAGCCATGGCCATCTGCCATCCTGGGCACTACATAGGTGGACAATTCACACTCAAGAGGTAGCCTCGGCTCAAACCTCTTCCGCGAGGGAACCCATACTAAGGCATATAAACTTCCGGCTAAGCCCTACCCAATTCAGGTATTGTGGTTGTACGGTAAATTAGAATGGTATCGCATCCGAACCCAACCATCAGTTGTTATAAAGGGCTAAGGCTCATGCCTCAATGTTTTCATCATCAAATCCATTTGTGTTTCTCAACACATGTCAAAACATTTCAATAGAATGACTCATCATTCCAAGGTTTTCATAATCATTTTCACCAAGTATTCCCATCTAAAGTGATCAACTTTTATGCTTAGCACTAGCCACTAAGGTTAAGAGTGTTCACTAATGAGGGGTGCTAATCTTCAATCTCATGCCATAGAATGACGTCTAGTATAGGCCTAGTTTTATACTCTTTATGCTACCTATACTACTTTCCAAATACTCACAAAGCACTAGTTATAAGTAAAGAACTTTGGTAAAGTTAAACAGTAAAGCTTGCAAGTAAAACTTGGAATGGGTATAACTCAAAGGTATATAACCAAGACATGCCTAATGCATCTTGCTTGGGTTAGAGCTTGCATGGTTAACTTGTAGTGTTAGGCTTGCATAGGTATAAGACTTGCAAGTGTTAGCTTGCCAATAATAGCTTGCATCGATCTAGCTTGCTAGTAATGATGGGTTGCATAGGTATAAGACTTGCAAGTGTTAGCTTGCCAATAATAGCTTGCATAGATCTAGCTTGCCTTGATTGGTGCAGTGATTGAAGTTTTCCTCCTCTTCTTTGGGGTAGAACTCCTCCTCCTCGTAGCTTGGGTCGGTACTATCATCTATAAATAAATACGGGGTACACAATCACCAAACAATACTTAACTAATTCTATTTAGCACACTAAGGTTCACACTTGATGATCTAGCATCATCACAATCATCACATGAATTAAAGAACTAGTTTTATTTAGTTTATTTGAGAAAAGTAATTTCTACTCATTTGAAATTAATTAAGATTTAATATTCTCCAATTAAAATATGGGATCATGTGGACACATGTCATCACCACATATTATAATACATGGGAATGTGATTTAAAGGGTTGGTCACATTTTATAAGGTTTAAGATTATTATTTAATAGATTTAAAGTGACTAGAATGCCCTAATAGCATTCTTTTGGTACTAGTCCAATGTCACTTCATGCAAACCTAAATATTTTTACATATTCAGATAGATATTCTCAAATGTGATTTTTGAGAGTTGCAATCAACTCAAAAGCTGTTATGGTCGATTTTTGAAAAATGTTTGAAGTTGCAAAAGTATCTGTCTTGTTATTTTTACTAAAGACTATCTCTAACTCCAATTGATTTAAATCCAACGGGCTTGGATAGATAATTTAAATATCTTTCTACCAAAATTTGAATCATCCAATTTAGTTCAGTGAAACTCTCTGAATTGATTTTTGAATCTGTGGACAGAAACTAGGCTAAATAGAAATGCAAAAACAATATTTGAATTTCCAGGCCAGCGCGGGAAGTTAAACGGGCTGGCCCAGCTACACTACACAGCGCAGCCGGCTGCTGACAGATGGGGTCCACCAGTCAGCGACTGCATCTAAGCGAAACGGTATCGGTGGATCTAGGCCGTGCGATCTAATTCCAATCCAACGGCGGCGAGTCGTCATCGACGACGAACTACTCCGACAAGGAATCAACCCTAACGCGGTGGTGGGGGTCTAGCGGGGCTCACCTGGGCTCCATCTAGGGTCGGCGATAGGGGCGATCGATGTGGTAGACCACGGCGAGTCGAGGCACGGTCACGGTAGGGCTTGGGATGGTCGAAATCGACGGTGCCCTTCTCCTCCAGCAGCGGCGGGCTCCAACAAATTCTGGCGAGAGAGAGCTCGCCTTGCTCCGAGAAGAAATTGGGGAGGATCAGTGAGAGGTGGTGAGTGGAATGGTGTGGAGAAATGGGGCAGAGGTGGCCTCCTTTTATATTGCAGCGAGGGGACCGAAGATTACGGGCGCGAGCTCGTCGGTGACGATGCTATAGGCTACTATCGGTGTGGCGGTGGCTAGGGGGCGGTGCTGTGTTCCCTAGCGATTATTATGGGCGTAATGGCAAAGCGTGGGGCGGTGTGGTTCGGTCAGGAGCATGCGGTGCTCCGCGTGGACGTAGAGGTGTTTGCGATGGCGTGAGGCAGCTGCGGGTCGCACGGCGGCGAACGGGTTGTCTGCGGGGTTGGGGTGATCATGGCGAGCTAGTGCACGTGAGGCGGGGTGGCGCGGCCTGAGGCGCGGGCGGTCGGTAGCGAGCTGGCCTTCTGGACATGGTGCAGAGGCATAGGGCGTGACGTAGCTAGGGTGCCCCAGGGTTCTTCTGCGGTCGAGTCTTGGACAGGGGGTGGTGGTGGAGCGAGGCATGTCTGGTGCGCGTCGTGGGAGAGGGCAGAGTGGCTCCTGGCGCACTGTCCGCTATCGGCCGGCGACGACCAAGAATGGGCGGCGCTCCACTGTGCATAACGGCCAAAGGGGGTTGGTCTGGTGCTTGGTTAGGCTCAGGGGAGATAGGGGGTTAAGTGGGGACACTGAGGTGGGAGATTACTGCTCCAAAGCTGTGATGTTAGGCAGTAATGGTTCTGTGTCTGCAAGGTGTTTGTGGTAATGGCCGCAAGAAATGTACTTTGGAATTTTTGAATGAAAGTTTTTGAATGATCTTAACTTAAGCTTGAGAGTCTATGTTTTCTTAGAGAGGTCAAGTGGAATTGGTTTGATAGGTTTTTGAAAAAGTGGGATCTTAACATATGAACTAGATTCAATTTTTAACTGTCCATTAAATTGATTTGAAAGATGTTTTTGTAAGTTTGTAAAGTGGGCCTTGATACACTTTTACTTGGTCTAGCAAGGGGTGAAAAGAAGTGCAAATGTTTCTGTTAAAATTGGGTGACCTAGTGGTTAACTTTGGTTAAAATGACCATTTGCTTTATTTATTCATATTTGATTTCTTTTTCTTTTGATTTTGTTTGTATTTGGCCTAGTTGATGTAGCATTCATCTTTAAACCATTTCACATCATTTATAGCAATCAAGCATGGATTTTTCAATCAATCACACATTAATGCAAACTAATAGGCATTCATATTCATATTATTAATAGAAGTTTTTGTTAACCCTAAATTGGGTGATTAGAATTTGATAAACTTGATTAGAAGTTTTGGGGTGTTACAATAAGCCCTCTGACCTAAAAATAATGGGGGGGTCGATGTTTTTCCAGATAGAGTTCTGTTGCGCCGCCACCACTAGAAACCACGATTCGGAACCAGAAACTCCGCTCGGCACCTCACGGACGGGAACCTGAGGAGATCATCGCCATCATCATCACCAATGCTTCTCCATCAACCATCCATGATTCCCCCATCCATGAGTGAGTAATCCCCCGTAGTAGGCTATGGGGATGGTAGGGATTGGATGAGATCGTTCATGTAATTGCATCAGATTGCTAGGGCATGGTGCCTAGTATCTATTGTTAGTGCTTTTTGACATTGTTGCAACTTGTTATGCTTAATGCTTGTCACTAGGGCCCGAGTGCCATGATTTAAGATCTGAACATGTTATTGATTCATGAAGATATTATTGTTTATGATCTTACCTGCAAGTTGTATACACATATTATTGTCCAAAACCTGAGGCCCCGAAGTGACAGAAATTGGGATAACCAGAGTGGGTGGCTATAATGTGAGGATCACGTGTGTTCATGGAGTGTTAATGCTTTGCTCCGGTGCTCTATTAAAAGGATCACCTTAATTGCTAGTAGATTCCCTTGAGGCCCCACTGCAACGGGCTGGGAGGACAAAAGATGTTGTGCATGTTCTCATTATGAGCACGTATGACTATATATGGAACACATGCCTATGAGTATTTAGTACTTGGATACTTTATCTTATTTATCTATAAATGCCCTATGTCCTGATTATTACATGAATTGTCTTGTCCATGCAACGCCCGTCCATCCATCCCTATGCCTACCGTAACTTAATCCTACTGTTTACTACAATTGTTACTACTGTCTTTATTTTACTGCTGCTATTGCTACTACAAAACTGTTGCTACTGATAAACTACTGCAAGCAAGATTGTTTCCAGGTACAGCTGAATTGACAACTCAGTTGTTAAGGCTTATAAATATTCTTTGGCTCCCCTTGTGTCGAATCAATAATTGGGTTTTACTTCCCTCGAAGACTGTTGCGATCCCCTATACTTGTGGATCATCAAGACTATTTTCTAGCGCCGTTGCCGGGGAGCATAGCTATATTTATAAAGTCCACTTGGAATCATTATTGTTCGCTGCTATCCATTCATCATGGGTAAAACTCGTGATGGAAAAGTTCCTATATTACCATCCACTAGAAGGAGAGGTACAGTTCTGAACACCTCTGTTGCTCTTGATTCACCATCTGTGATGAGTAAGCTCCTTACACCACCACCACATACACATGCTACACATACTACTACTTCTGCTGAATCTGAAATTGCTTCTGATACTTATGATGCTACTTCTATTGTGCTTGATGAGAGTGGTTCATTAGGTCCTTTCCTAGATGCTACAATTGCTAGAACTATAGTTGGAAACACTGAAACTCCTAATGAATATACTGCTACACCTATTAGTTCACCTAAGTCTAGAGAGAGCTATGATCTTGATGATAGTTATATTGAAATGACTGATGGATTTATTGAAGAATGTCAAAACACTCATGATGCAAGTGCTATTAAGATTCTTCTTGAGAGATGTACTGTTAGACCTAAATTATCTCCTAATGCTAAGTTTGCTACATCTCCCATAAACATTAAAGATAAGGATTATGATTTCTCTCTTGATTTATGTTACATAACCATTGTTGAGAAAGAACCTTTTTGTCGGACTGAAAATGGAAGTGTTGTAGCACATATGACTAAGCTTTCTACCATGAGTGGCTTATTTTCTGATGATATTAATACGCGCACCTACTTTGTTGCTAAATTTTTCCCCTTTTCACTAAAAGTAGAAGCTAAAGCTTGGTTTAATAATTTACCTCCTGGATCTATTGATAGCCCTGATTGCTTGATTGATATTTTCTTTCAGAAATATTTCCCTCCTAGTGCTCGACATGTCATTTTCCAGGAACTTTTTGATTTTAAACAGGGAGTGACGAGGGTTTAACTCATCAATGCCCATTGTTATGGACTTGGGTTTTGGAGAAGGAGGGAGCGCTGGAAGCATCAATTGGCTAGCAAACAAGCACACAGGGACGCAAAGTTTACCTAGGTTCAGGCCTCGTAGAGGTCCCTACTCCTGCTTATCTACTCTTGGAATTAACGAAGGAATCGAAGATTACAGGGGTGCGCAGATGCAATCTGGCGAGAGTTGTGGAAACTAGGTTTGCGTGTGTCCTCCTTGCTGCCCCCTCCTAGCCTTTATATAGATAGGCTAGGTCTCGGGTAGCAGGTCGAGTCGGTTATAGTTTAGGGTTTGCCCTTCAAACTTTCTATCTTTAGACTTCTTGTCTCGCAAGTTATCGAGAGTCCGTAGGCCGCAAGCTTCCACCATATCTGGACCGTATATACCAGACTCGAGTACCTACAGGGTATACCCATGTCAGTAGCCCCCGAGTGTCCAGTGGAATCGCAGATTCGACCTGGGCCTTTACGAAGCCTTTCGAGTGCATGACTGAGTACTTTTTCGAGTGTTCTGTTTATGTCATAGGGATTGTTGATATGCGTGCTTGATTTAACCGATGTATCGGTATCAGTTAACTACCTTAGGGCAAAACAACGCAATCTACTCGAACTCGAGTCCCCGGACTCAAATTCGGAAAAGTGCTGGTGTAATTCGACTCAAGTCGTGGAGGTCTTACAGGAGTCGAATTCCAGTATAGGGTGTGAGCACTCGACGCGTCCGTCGAGGCATGTTCATCGTACCTGTAGGCACGGATATATTTCTGGTAGTGCATAGCAAATGCGTTGCCAGGCCTTATTCAGGTCTTATCTTCACGCTGCAAGCGCGGCATCCGAAATTTGTCATCGCGGAGATGATTCGGGTGACCCAGGAGACGCAGTCTCTTTATAGGGAAAATATGAGGCGGTGTCGCCATAGACTTCGAGTGTGGACGTTATCAACACACAGTACAATGTACAAATAATCATAGGGTGCGCGACCAGCGCTCCCTATGGGAGTAGCCCCCGAGTACCTGGTTGAGTCAAAGACTCAGGCAGGCACTAAAGAACTTATGCGACTGCTGTTGTCTTTTGTTTGCTTTTTTCAGTCGAATTTATTTCCAGTGCTCCCTATGGGAGTAACCCATGATCCATAGTCGAATCATAGATTTGAGTGGTTGGGTATGCTTTGAATGTCCATATTCCTGTAGAAAAGAAAATCGTGGGGCGCGCGACCAGCGCTCCCTATGGGAGTAGCCCCCGAGTGCTTGGTGGAGTCGAAGACTCGAGCAAGGACTAAAGTAGTCGAAGTCTTCTAGTGCTCAATCTTTGATGACATCAGTGCTGATGATGGGATGACCTCAGTTGCCTGCGTGAGCGGCTTTGACGGGACGTGACGAGCAGTGGGTCCCATTTTCTGACCCTCAGTTGACCGGGCATGCGTAATCTTTTGTTTTAACTGCGCCTCCTCAATTTCCACGCATAATGGAGGTAGTGGGGGACGGTTCTTTGCTTCAGGTCCTCCACGTGTCGGTCACGATGTGCACCACACGTCTGATAGGGTTTCTGCTAGCCGTTGGATTACATCTGCCAGGGGGTTAAGTAGCAGCGCAGCTGCGGTAATTTCTCATCTGCTCTTTCTCTGCTTTGTGCCTCCATTGCCATTGCTGCTGCTCTCTGCCTCCGATAGTTCGTTCTGTTCGCGGCAAGATGGAGTTCCGTTCCATCATCAAGTCATCCGAGCTCCGTATTCTACGCCAAGATGGAGTTTTGTCCTCCGCGGTTGGTGACTTGCGAGTCCTAGGTGGTGAGGTAACCCCTTGTCCTCCTACTGGTTTCCGGGTGATGTTCCTAGCATTCATCATCCGCGGTCTGTCTCTGCCCCTGCATCTCTTCAGGGGCCTCCTTTGTTTCTATGGGCTCCAGCTGCACCAGTTGTCCCCCAACTCTATTCTCCACATCGCCTGCTATATTACACTTTGCGAGTGCTGGCTCGGAGTCGAGCCACACTTTGGTCTCTTCAAACGGCTCTTCAAGCTGAAGCGACAGTCGGCATCTGGCTCCGTAGTCTATGATGTAGGAGGCTGCGGTATCCATGTCGACTCCTCCGTCTCATATTTCGACATCAAGCTCATGGTGTCCATCCAAGGGTGGAGGGACAAGTGGTTCTATATCCGCGACCAGAAGGCCGACGGAGACCACTTCGGACTCGCGCCTTTTTATCCCGCGGTGCCGTGGAGGAGGAGGCGTTCTTGGAAGAACGTGGTGATGCCCGGTGAGTCTAAGGAGACAGATGTGTTGTACGAGCGTGTCTGCAACCTCGAGAGTCGCATGGGTAAAGAAGAGGGAGGTTGCGCCCTCATTCGCACATGGCTATGCCATCGCATCCAGCCCCTGCAGGCCAGAGTCCACCCTATGTTCCAGTGGGCTGGTGTGGACGATGTCACTCGCGTATCTTCTGATGGCATTTCCGCGAGTGAGGTAGATAAGAGGGTGCGACTGCTGACCAAGTACACTGCCAAGGATGTACTCCCCAGTGAACCAGTTGTACCTCCATTCTATTCTTCTAATCCTCCTCATGAGGTATGGTTGTGCTACGAAGTAGCTTTATTTGTCGAGTGCTTCATTTCCTTGACGTGTGCTGACTTGTTTTCTGTATGTGGGATTGGGAGGTGTCTCCCAGTTTGCCCCCTCTTCTTGAGGGGGTTATTCCTCGCGAAGTAGATGAGGAGGACGAGTCGGAGTCGACCGTCCCATTTGAAGAGGAGGAGGAAGCCCCCGAGTCTAGTAGTCTGGACACTCGCAAGCATTCGTGCAGCAAAGATTCGGATGTGTCGTCTCCTTCGACTCCAGAAGGCCCAGCTATTGGTGCGGAGTCGCCAATTCCTGCTATTCCTGTGAGTTCCAAGGCGCCATCTGCCCGCAAGAAGATGAGGCTGCCAAAGGAGTCGTCAGAGTCGGAGGACCAGACCTTTGATTTTGATAAGTTTGACTGGTAAGTATACAATTCTCATCTTGGTTCTTTTTGGAGTTGTGTTTCCTGATGTTGATTTTGTTCCGTAGTCAACCGGCGTCGTCATCTTCTAGCGACGTCCAATTTTTGAAAGAATATGGAGTCGCGGACTCCAAGGACAAGGAAGTGGCTGAGCGGACTCCTTCCCCTCCATTGGCGGCCCACTCCGGGCACAATTCATCAAGCTCCACACGCCATGGAGCATTAGATGGTTGTCCGGACGACTGCGCGACAATCAACTTCAGAGTCTCTGGAGGATCACGTATGTGTTATGTTGCTGTTACTTGCAGTCGAATTAATCATTCATGCTATCTACTGATCTTTTGCTTTTTCTCCTGTTGCAACTTATTGTGAAGGAAGCTGCTCGCCTGGCGGAGCAACTACTTGCAATGGGTCGACAACACGCGTTGCTCGACAATCACCACCGCGTGGTTGAAAGTTAGTATCTTGTGCTTCTTCTTCTTCTTCTTCTTCATCCTTGTGATATTTTTATATACTCGACTCATGGTCTATCTTGTGTGTTTTGCAGTTGAGCATAACGTGCTTCTTCGTGAAGCTGCCTCCCTTGAAAAGACGCTCGCCGCGGCGGTGAAGAGTCGCGATGAGGTAGTCGCTGCGCTTGATGAATCACGGAAACGCGAAGAGGATTTGTGCGCCTCCATCGCTGCTAGGGAGAAGTTGTTCAAAGAACAACTCTTCTCGATTGCCAAGGATCTTTCAGGTATTCTTTCGTCTGGATTTCTGTTGTGTCCTTTCTTTCGACTTTGTTATTGTGCTGACTTTTCCTAACACTTTGCTCTGTGTAGATGCTGGTGGTCTAAGCTTCGATGCCCAGGCGCTTCGTCGCGGTGATGCCTTGGCAGGTGCCGTCGCGGCAGTCGAAGACCGCAGTGCCTCCATTCAGGGAACGCTGACTAAAGCTAAGGGTGTAGTCTGTCGGCTCCGCGAGGAGCTGGCGCCCAAAGCTAAGCTGATCGAGAACATAGATGACCTAGTGGAGTCCCTTGCTGGAGGTATTCCTACAGGCTTCAAGAACTCGCTTCGTTCGGCTGGCGCTTCCATGTCACTCATGATGGTTCAAGCCCATGGTGTGGAGATGGATCCTGCTGCGGTCTCCAAGGCGATGCCTATCGGCGCAGATGGTCAACAGGTAGTTTTTGCTCCTTTTGCAACTGCCTGTGGCAAGTACGGGCCACAACTCATCAACACAGTCGCGAAGTACTCTGAGGAGCTGCAGTAAGCCAAGAAGGCGGCGAAGGCTGCGGCATCAGGGGCCGGCGGGAAGTCTATGGCGTCTGATACTGCCACAGACTCGATGAGGCCCTCGAAACCGAAGTCCAAGTCGAAGAAGCCAGCTGCTCCACAGTAGTGATATCTGTAATAGTTGATAGTGTGACTCCTTTTGTTGAAAACATGCCGCTTGCTAAGTGTCCTTGTTGATACTTTTAATATATTTGGATGTACTTTGAGTTTTTGTCCATGTGTTTCTTGGTCCCTTATTGTCTCTTGCTTGGCTTGTGGTAGGGTACATCGAGTGGTCCTTTGAGTGAACCTCGGGATCCGCCATCCACTGGTGATACCCCAGCATAGTCGCACTCAAGGGTGGATGAGTTGTCCCTGCTTTCGCGAATGCGCGATCGCGTTAAGCAGCTGGAACATGAACTTCCCATCCTCCGTGGTAACGCGGATGTATGGAAGTCGAGGGCAGAGAAGGCTGCTGCCCGAGAGCAATATCTACTAGGGGAGGTGGCGCAGCTGGGTGACCAGTTCAAGTGTTAGTTTTCTGCCTCCTTATCTTTTCTTGTAGCCAGTCGCGGTAGTTTGTTGTCTTCATACTTTTGCCCCTTGCTTGGTGTAGTTGTCAGCGCGCGTCGTCCACAGGAAGAAAAAGACAGGATCGCCATTCGCATGAATGACCTGACCCAAGAACAGCTTCAAGCAAGTGGGTACTTCTGGGTAGATCATGATCGTGCGATTGCACTAGCGACTCTGCAGGATCGTGCCTCACGAGTGCTTCATTTTCTAAAGAAGTCGCAATCATGCTTAAGGAATATTTATCAGACGATATTTCCGCTGGACGTCGTTCCCTCGGGCCTGCTGGCTCTCCTTGCTAAATTTCAAGACTTGAGTGGAGTCCGCGAGTGTGTGCGGCAACAGTTAGTGGCTGGTGCCAAGGCTGCGTTGTCGCTGGTGCGACTGCATAGGCCCGATGTTGATGTTGCAGCTGTTACTGCTGGTCCGCCGACTCCGCCGGTAGGTTTGACCTGGAATATGGTTCCTCATTACCAGGCGGTAGATCGCCTAGCGGAGGAAATTGTCGACTTCTTCGAGGAGCAGACAAACGTTCTTCTGTTGCAACAGTAGAGTTAACTTTGTATCCCGCACATAAATGTACCAGTGTTGTAAAGTTCATATATATATATGTTGTGTATAATTGGTTGATATTGATGTGAAAATATCTTGTTAGCTCGTATGTTTTGCGAGTGCGTTGCACTATGCGATTCCCTTTCGTTAGCCTGACTTGTGTTTTATCTCAGCACCTTGCCAACCTGTCAGGTGCATTGCAGCTGGGTTGGTGTTTGTCAAGGGTCTGATAAATGCGTCATCTACTCAGGATATCGCCATTGGTTCGTAGAACAGATGTGTAAAGGCTGGCGCAGCCCCCAAGTAGATAAATGGCGAAAAATAATGGAAAAACATAGAGTTTGGGGCACTTAGCTTTATTTATCAGTACGAGGTACAATGCGTGGTTAAGTAGCTTTGGCTGAATAGCCTTATTTGTAATGAAAGAAATAAAAAATGACTAAGGGTAGAAGCACCGCAGCTGCGCGACGTTCCAGGGGTTCGAGTATGCGACTCCTGTCTTGAAATCTTTGAGGCGATAGGCGCCACCTGGGATTACTTCTGTAATCACGTATGGTCCTTCCCAAGGGGACTCGAGCTTGAGATGCCCTTGCTGTTTCAGTCGCGGGACCAGGTCTCCTTCGACGAAGGACCTGGGGCGTAGCCTTCTGATGTGGTAGTTACGCAAGTTCTGCTGGTAGATCGTCGATCTTTCTGCTGCGATTTCTCGTGCCTCATCAAGGAGGTCGACGGAGTCTTCGAGTGCAAGAGTTGACTCCTGCTCGCTGTAAGCAATCACTCGCGGTGCTTTGTATCGTACCTCTGCGGGTAGCACCACTTCAGCACCATGCGCCATGAAGAACGGGATGTGTTGCCCACAAGAGATTATCCATATTCAACCATTACACATGACTATACTTATTATTATATTTTATCCCATATGATGTGCAGCTATAGGTGTATCTTCAACCCTGGCCTATATCCATTTATTTAACCCATTATTAAAGTAAACTAGATTGGTCCGATAAACTAAGGTAAAACAAAGAAACAAAGTCTTGTATACGTGTCCTTTTTAATTTTCCTTTTACCATTGCTTTCCAAGGTTCGATTAAACCTAGGTATTCTAGGAAAAAAGCTATTATACTACATCCATGATTCTGAATCGAAGGTATCAACCCTTTTTTTGGCGTTGTTGCCGGGGAAGCAATTTTGCTATCCTGGTGAGGTCACTAGAGACCTCATTTTTAGTTTTATTATTAGTTGTAGTTTATTTCTTGTTATTAGTTTACTTTCTTTTTATCTATTTGAAAACCCAAAAAAAATTGTTACTTGTTATTTGTTTTCTTTACTTAAAAAATACCAAAAATATAAGAGCCTTGGTTCAAAAGAGATTTGGGGAGTATGCTACTTCCGCTGATGATTTTATTCGTGCACTTATCACTCTGCCTGCTATTTTACCGTGGAAGTTTATGAAATAAAGCCTAACCTTTTAAGTTTGGTTCAACAAAACCAATTTGGGGCCTCATCTTCTGAGGATTTGGGTTTGCACTTAAACACTTTTACTGAAATTTGCGACATGGTGCATATTAAGGATGTAGATCCAAATGCTGTTAAATTAAGATTCTTTCCTTTCTCTCCTAGAGGAAAGGCTAAGGATTGGTTGCTAGACCTACCAAAGGGCACTATTAAATATTGGGAGGAATGTACTAATTTGTTTATGAAACCCCCAATTAAAACAATGCAGCTAAGATCCAACATTACAAGCTTTACACAAGAAGACCGTGAGCCACTAGCGCTTGCATGAGAAAGGCTGAAAGAAGTCGTAATGAATTTTCCTAGTCATGGGATGGAAGAATGGCTTATATTACATTTTTATAATGGTCTTAACCCAATGTCTAAGTCTATGCTAGATACTGCAGCAGGAGGAACAATCATGGGAAAGAAAGTGAGTGTTGCAAAGAGATTACTTGATGATATGCAAAATAATCATGCCCAATGGCATGCGGAGAGAACCTCAAAGAGAGTAAGTTCAATTAACGAGGTAAATAATGAAGAGCTTACATCTAAGGTAGATGAGCTACTTAACATAGTAAAGGGAAAAGAAGATGCCCAAGTTAATGCTATCTCTACCGATATTAATAATGTCAATTTTATAGCTCACACTCCTTGTAATCCTGCATGGAAAAATCACAATTATGCTTCTAATGTTCAAAAACATTATTCTAATCCTACAAGAGCTCCTTACAACAATTTTGATAATGGAGAAAATAATGGCAATCTCTCATTTGAGAAAACTATTAGAACTTTTATACAAGCTCAAACCGAGCAAAATAATATTCTTATTAAAATCACGGAGAACCATGAAAGTAGTATAGGAAAATTATCTAACCAAGCCGTTTCAATTAGAAATGATGTGCAAGCTCTACAGGAAAGGACAAAGACCATGGAGGCTTAGTTGGGCAAGGTAGCTGAGACCAAGCTCTCATACTAGCAAAGCTTGCTGGAAAGCCCGAGCCAAATCCGGTAGAAGACCTCAAGATGATGAGGGTGGTAACAAATGAAGAAAAGCCTGAAGAGCTGGATTATAGCAACGCACCAACATCGGAATATACCGTGGAAGATCTACTGAATATGATCATCGTGAAAAATCCCAATATAGAACAAGGTAATGATGTTATTTACAAACAATTTATACAAAAAGTAGCATCTAAAGTTTGAGATTTAGAGATGGAGTATAAGAGACTAGCTGATAAGCTTCCTGCTAAGCTAGATGATATATTTGAGCCCACTATTAAAGTTAAGGTAGGACTTAATGAGATATACGCACTTTGTGATCTTGGTGCAAGCGTCTCAACAATTTCCAAAAGCCTATTTGACAAATTAAACTTGGGATCATTTGTAACTACTGAATTGAGACTCCATCTAGCGGCTTCAACTTATAAACAAGTTGTTGGGATAAAAAAATATAATTGTTGAAATTAAAGGTAGTCCCACTCTTATTGATCTTGTTATTGTGGACATGCCTAAAGACCCCATAGCACTTATAATTTTAGGTAGGCCATTCCTAAGAACTATCAAAGCTTTAATTAATTTACATGAGGGGAATGTGAGAATAGGGCTACCATCTAGAGATCCTTTTATAGTCCACTTCCCTAGGAAGAAGAAGGCCAAGCCTAATGATGACGATGGTATAATTACTTTGAAAGCCAATTATTTCGGAGTGGGCATTCCACTCATTATACCTTAATGATCACCATCGGGGTCAAGCTAATTGACCTTAACTAGAAGCGCTTCATGTGAGGCAACCCATGTCAAATAAAGTTTTTACTTTTGTGTTAGTCTTGTTAGTTTTGTTTTTGTTTTGTTTTGTTTGTTTCTAATAAAGAGTGTTCAAGAAGACCTTTGGAGAGAGGATAAGAAATAAGGTAATCCTCGATCTCTTATTTTACTAACACATGGCCAAAGAAGTATTGTTGATTTTTATGTAGTATATTTGATGTTATTTTGTCCTTTGATAAGATGTGCAAAGACGCACGGAGCTACCAATCAAATTCTTTGAGTTTTGCAGCTCATTGGCCGTTTAACGACCTGTGGTACAGTTGGAACAAACTGTACCGTGCGCCCGTACCACATCAAAGCTTGGAAAGATAGAAATTTTGATTTTTGCCACTGAAAACAATGCTCGTAATGACCACTAGTATGGCCGAACGTGCTCGTACCGCGCGCCCGTGCCGTACCCTCGAGCAAAACATCAGATTTCAAGCAAAGGTACCGAATGAATAACGACCAGTAGTACCGGCGCGCGTGCCCATACCGAGTGCATCACCAGAATGGAGTCGTCACCCCCAAGGTATGTCACCCGGTATGGGCAGGCTTTGGCTATACCGCCCGCCCGTACCATGTAGGCGGCCGCCATAAACAGCACGAGGAGGTAACCTAAAAATCCCCAAAACAAATCTTTCTCTTTCTTATTCATCTAACTCCAAACCACCTCCATTGGATCTTCAAATTTACTCAATCTTTCTTCGATTCCTCGCACTCAATCGATCTAAGGTATGATTCTCCTCCAATCTTCAACTTATTTGTCCCAAAGCTTCACTCAATCTTTCATCATTGTAAATCTAGACTTAGGTCTTGTTCTTGATCTAATCTTGATATTGAGTCGGCTTAGTATTGTTTTAGAGTAGTTCCTTTTGTAACTAGTGTAGAGGGTCATTTATGCTATGTTTCTATTGGATTAATTTTTTATTAGCAATCTTTATCTATTCTATTTTATTTTTATTTAGATGAACATAAGGATCCGTACACATGTGATGGACGCGGAACCTTCCGCACCACCTGTTGATACGTTGACCCCCGAGTCACTTGGTATCAAGTTCACCGAAGAGTTTCAGTTGAATAGTTTCAACCGTCTCAAGCCCCGAGAAATCAAGTCCACCAAGTGGGTATGTCCCTAACCCTGAACCAACTTGGCATTCATGCTGATTTCGATTTCCTTTGCAACAATGTTGGTTTGTATGACTTTTTCTTCCAGGATGTCGCCATGTACCGCCGCTTGACACTTGAGTTCCTCAGTAGCTTGACGCATACAGTGGGCACTCATTATTGTCCCGAGGATCAAAGTCCTAGAGTTGATCGCATCAACTTTCGTCTTATGAACTGTGAGTACTCCTTGACACTCAACCAATGGGCTCAATGTTTTGGGTTTGCCAATAACACCACCGACATGCGCTCCACTACTTCTATTTTAAATCCTGCACCTTGGGAGTACATTAATTTGATGATAATTCGTAGAAACTCACCCAAGGGGAACCAAATTGATCATCCTACTATTCGCTATTTTTTTATGTTATTGCTAACACCTTGCAGGCACATGGTGAGTTTACTAGAGTTAATGAGGAGGACATGATGATCCTCGCAAAGGCTGCTATTATTAATTGTAACTTAACGCCTAATTTGGGTGCTCTTCTTGTGTTTTACCTTAAGCATCAGGCTCTTCAAGCATGAGGACCCATATGCGGAGGAGGAGTTGTAACCATTCTTGCACGCACGCTTCACATCAACCTAGGTAACATCCAACCGTTGACAGGAAGTCACTATCTCGGTCTTTCTACTCTAAGAGCATGTGGTATGATTTCTAGAACTGATGGTAGATACTTCCTTGATATACCTAGAGCGGATCACTTGATCCCAGCTCCTTTACCTAACGATCTATTCTCTATCGAGGATGTACATTTGTGTTTTGAAGCGCAGGTTGAGGCAAATCTACCCCCTCAAGAAATACCCGTGGGAGGAGGAGGAGAAGATGAAGAAGTAGAACAAGAGGGACCCAAACAAGATGTGCAGCCACCAAACTACTACACCACCTATGAAGATATCTATACGCTCGAAGGAAATATTCAAAACATGAACAACCTCTCCATCAACCTTCGAGATGCTTCTGCAACCTCGCCACCTAGTTCCATGATTGGAGCAACCAATGGAACATGGGAGACTATCCACCGCCACCACAATGAGCAACAAAAGGGCTTGCAAAAGCCTGAGCTTGGGGATGTGTTCCCCCGGCAAATTTATTTGTGTAATAATGATGTTGTACTCCAGCTCCTTTGGAGCTTTGAAACACTCATGTTGGCTTATTCCAATAGTTTGCTTTTTAATTCGCTTTTTTTTAGTTTGCTTTCGTTTTTCGTTTATTTTATTTTCTGAGTTCCTTACTTGGTCGCAAGTTCTTTTCTATTCTTTAATCCCTATCCTAAAAAATACAAAAAAAATCCGTTTTTACTTTTTTTGTAATTGTGGATTTGCATTTTGCCTCTTTGCTTTAATATTATTATGAGAGTAATAGTGTTTGAGTTTTGAAGGAACACATCCCTATAAGGAAGAGGATCATGAAGTCACTTATGAGAGGTATGTCCTATGTATCCCACTTTTGAAGTTCGAGTTGTTTATCCTAGTTGGTCGATTTGCTAAGATGTCATGCTAGTGGGAGTAATTTAACATGGTTAGAGTAGAGCTTTTTATTAGTATGATGATTAGTTATTGAAGCTTTTGCTCTAGTTATTTTAGCTAACCGAGTCTTGGCTTGGAAATAATATTACCAAACAAGTACAATAAGAAAAAGTCTAAAATTTATGACTTGTTTGATGAATGATTGTCTTGAGAGTATACCCTTGAAGATACTTAACCAGATAGATGTTTTGATAGTCTTGATGGCACTCATGAAAGGAGTTGTTTGATCGAAATGAAGTCTAGTGGTAATTGTGATGCATGCCAAAGCTAACCTTGTGGATCAAACCGCGGTACTATCACATAAAAAAGAAGAGAAAGAAAAGGTTATATGTTTCTAATGCACACCTTTGGGATGCCAACAGCTCCGCTAGCTTTCCAATGATCTATGGTATAACCCCGGATTTCGGCTATGAGTTGATGACATGAGTGGCATACGTGTCAATATATGGGAAAAAGTATTGGTACTCTCAAAGGTTGTGCAAGCACTTGTAAAAGAAATAGCCAATGATCCTTGAACAAGGAAGAAGAAGAAAAAAAGAGAAAAAAGATATGTATGAAGATCCACATATCAAGTCCTTGGCATGGTCTCGTTACTACTTTATGAATTTTCTTGAAAGACAATGATTGGATTAGAAGTGTTTTTGATAGACTTGATTTATTGATGTGGGTGTAAATAAGACACTTTGTTGTTATGCTACTTAGGACATGAAACTCTCTTACTCAATTATGTTATTAAAACATCCTAGTGTTCCTTAGCAAGCTTAGAGTTAACTAGAAGAATTGGATTGATTCCTACACTTCTAGTTATTTATACTTATATTAAACTTTATTTTGATTGTCTTGACTTACCGAAGTTTGTATAGTACTCTTGTCATCTCTCTAGCTTTGATAAACCTCGCAAATGGATGAAGTGCTAGGCGCATATGACTACCAATTGTAAGTGAATTCTTATTTTCGTTGTTTCAAGTTTAAATGTTGAATTCCTTATAGTTCTTTTGTTTGTTCTTGCTCGAGGGTGATCAAGGTTTGAGCTTTGGGGAGGTTGATGGCTCCAAAAATAGCCATCTTCCACCGCGTTTAAACATTGTTTTTGGTCAAGCAATTGACACGAAACTCTTAATCCTTGCCACTAATGACTAATAATTGCAAAGATATGCAAAACCTTTCTTTGAATTGTGTTGTGCAGAAAATCATGCTTTTTAATGCGAAATCAGGAGTCATAATGAAGGTTTTTGAGGAAGTCCACACAGCCAACTAATTGGGGAGTCATTCCCTAGCGTCAGCAAGCTTAACAACCACTGGTACGGGCAGGGACCGCCCGTATCGTCCGCCCGTACCATGTGGAGATGGCTTCATCTCGTCAAATCCTACAACTTTCGTTAAGACGCCTATATATTTTGAGGCTCCAGCCACCGGCTAGAGAGCCACCATTCTCAGATTACATCACAACACCACAAAAGGAGATCCATGCCCACTAGTAGGAAAACTACTATTAGTGGCGCACGGAAAAGGTGGTCAGTGGTGCACTGGGCGTGCACCACGGATATTATGCCATTGATAAATTTTATTAGTGGCGCATGCGCTAGTGCGCCACAAATAGCTTCAGTGGCGCATCGTCTTGTCGTGCGCCATGAATAGCTTCAGTGGCGCATCGTCTTGCCATGCGCCACTGAACACAAAAATGGTGTTCCACTGATTGTTCGAGTGTTTTTTCATTTATACAGTAGTTATACAATGATTATACAACAATTATACAGCAATACACCATACAACAAGTTATACAGCAATACACCACCGAAACGGAGATGATAATGATCCAAAGTGTTGAAATACATCAATATGAATTAAAGTGTTGAATTATTACACAAAGTGGTAGTACAAATTCCATCATCACATTACAAATAGAGCTATCACCCTAAACTATGATCGAATAGAGGATAACGACGATGATGATGAGCAACACCAAGACCATGACCAAGATCTTCATCCGGTTCTTCTTCAAACATGGAACCTGGCCCCTATGTATACCACGTACCACTTCGCCATCTCTGTAGACAAGGCATACATAGACAAGGCATGTAGTATATATTATACAAAGAAAAGAATGGCAAACTACAAACATGTTTGCATGGTAGCAATCCCTATATTCCTAACATGCAGAATATATTCTTAAAGCAGCACCAGCAGTCCCTATATTCCTAAAGCAGCAGCAGAAGTCCCTATATTCCAAAAGCAGCAGCAGTATATTTTGTCACCCTATATTCCTAAAGCAGTAGTAGCAGCAGTGCAAAAGCACATGCATGGTGAAGTGATGTATGACTGATATATGCCTCAAATGGAATAAAGGCACAATTGCCATTTTTGGCTGCATTTACTTGTCACTGTGAAGTGATATATGCCAGAACTGTGAACTATTCTACTTGTGTGTGCATGCTCTTGTCCATAGGTGCTCTTGTATGTCAATAAAATCTAGCACACTCTCTGCATCGACATTTCATTCCAGGTATGGAGACCAATTTTTACACAAGGAGAAGCAATGCAGAGAGGGAGGAGAGGAAGGCTGCTAGGGCACTTGAGAAGTTGGGTGAGGTAGCAGTGCCAAATGATCCTTCATTCTTAGAGCATGAAGCCATTTTCCAAGGTTTGTTCAAAAGAATGCTCCTTTGCCTGAAAAGGTTCCATCAAGGTTGCTTCCTGAGCTCAAAGCAGCTACTGCATTGTTATTGATTAACAAAGGCATTGAGTATTGCAAAGATAGGATCAAGATATTGAAGAATAAGAAGGTGAAGTTTGGTGAAGGCAGCAGCAAATAGAAGAAGGGCAGTTTGTGCTATGAATAAAATACAGCTACTAGAGTTATTTTACTACTTGTATGTGCTTGTAGTAGGATGGTGTGTATGTGTTTGTAGTAGTATGTGTTTGTAGCACTATATGTATGTGGAATGTGTTATCCTCCTCCCCTCTCTAATCTTTTTCTTAGCATTTTACTTTGACTTGGCATTTTATTTGACTTGGCATTTTATTCATGTCACCCATTTTCGGCCAGCCCTAAGCAAACCACTTCAGAGCATCCAACTAAACTAGGGACAGCTGGGAGGTGGTGTGGTGGCCTTCTTGCTTAGCAAGAAATAGGGTAGCTTATCTTGGAGGTGAGTTTGGTTAGAGAGAGGTGAAAGCACATGGCACAAGGTCACATGGCCAAGGTGGCCTCGTGTAGGCATTGTTAGGGAGGGGTGGTGGTTTAGGTTAACAAGAGACGGGTGGGGGTTGGTGGTGGTGTGGCTTTGGCTTGGCCAAACCGAAACGGAAAAGGGTAGGGCTAGGGTTGTGCTAGGTAGATAATTAGATAGATTTAGTTAGTTAGGCTTTGGTTTGAATTCACAAGTTTAGTTTGGGCAAGACCAAGTAAAGAAGAAGGGAAAAGTTGCTAATAGGCATGGTAAAATGTACTATTTTGACATATCTAAGACAGTAAGATTAGTATTCGGTACCGCACCATCTTTACATCTCAAGCTCACATAAGCATGGAACCTCTCCAAAATAAAGGTTCTTCTAAACCATGTCAATGTCAAAGGATTAAGCTAAGATCTAGATTGAATAGCAATGCATCATCTAGAGTAACCTTGCTGGAATCTATTTAGTGCATGCAATTCTTGATAGACATCCTATGAGCCAAAGAAATGAAGTAGCAACTGCATCAGGTGTAGTACTACCAGAAATGAGGCAATGTGTGCTATCTAGAGTGTTCTCATATAGTGATGGCCATAAATCTGGAACAACATTAAGTTATTTGCCCCATACAAATCCATAGGTCCCTAACTATTAGTTCAAGCATACTATAGTGTAGTACATTTGGGTTTAAGCAAGTTCATGGTACAAATCCATAGGCAACGAATATACTACAAATATGTGAAGGAGATTTAACAGAAGAGAGGAGAAGGGCATTGGAAATTTTTCATGACAGACCTTCTCTGTTGATTAATTAGATGTTGTGGTCGGTTGTTGCTGAAGTTGAAGCCCCGGGCCTCAGTCACCTTCTCTGCTCAACCTCCAACATTTCATAGTAGGCATTGGCTCCTAGCAGGAACCCTAACCTGTCAGGATCCCGATGGATCTGACATGAAGAGGATCACAAGAACATGGGTTTGAGGAGGAATCGATAGAAAAACATGTAAATTGCAGGAGTTAAATCAAAAGATAAATGCAGAGAACAAAGATAAAATTTAGGGTTTCATTACTTGATTGGATCATAGGATACCAAGTAGGCTTATATAGACCTCGTCAACTACTAGAAACCCACACTACAACATAATACTACTTCATACCACTACTAGTCCCTGACATTACTCCCCCTTGAGACCATTGCTCAGCAATGGACAAGTTTCTACAGACACTTTTCATCAATCATCATAGTCTGCATTCACCATGTCAAGGAGGTAGTAACGTAACGAAGATAATGTCGATTTCCCAGATCTTAAGATAGTTCTTTGAAGATAGCCGATTCTTTATATCATAAACCTTATGAACATCTTGCTGATAGACAAAAGCAATTCCCGGGTCCCACTATAATTTTATTCTGTTTTCAAATGAAGATAACCAGTGAGACAAATCAGTGAACATATGCTTTAGGAATTCAGAAGAATTGATTTTTGGACACTTAGGCATGTATGCTAGTTGTCCAACGCTGAAATCACTTATGTTCTGGAACATCTCAGTCATTAAAAGGAACTCCTGATGATGTTTCTGTTTTGTCACTTGTACCATTGTGGTTGTACACAGGGAGTGCATCAACAACTTGGGAAAATAATGGTTGGTCCTGTTATTGTCGCCGTGTGATAGCAACATAGATTGCTTAGCTATAAATGTGCATGTAGAACATGAAACAACTAGGGCAATTAGAGTAGGTCCATTCACTTGTGTCCATACCAGGCCAAGAGCATAGAAACCCTAACCCTAGCTAGGAAACCTAACCCTAGCGAGGAACCCTAACCCTAGCAAGAGAGGGAGAGGGGAGGGAGAGCGAGCCTCAAACCTCGAAGGTGGTGGACGGAGGCAGGTGGTGGTGGACGGCGGCAAGTCGTGGCGGCGCGTGGCAGGTGGTGGCGGTGGTGGGCTTTGTCTTCTCCGATCCGCTGGCGAGGAACGAGAGGAGGTGGCGGTGGTGGGCTTCGTCTTCTCCGCGGCGGGTGGTCTTCTCGACGGTGTCACCGGCGGGGAGGAATGAGAGAATGGTGGCGCTGGTGTCGTCTGCTGACTCGTGTATTAACGAGATCGTTGGGGAACCCCAAGAGGAAGATATGATGAGCACAGCAGTAAGTTTTCCCTTAGTTATGAAACCAAGGTTATCAATCCAGTAGGAGCAAGGAAACACCCCCAAAGGTGTAGCTAGCTGAACGTTGGCAGGGCGCACTACCGGTGCCAGCAGCAACATGGAGACTTGCACAACACAACCACATAACTCTGTCCCCAACTTGCGATGAGGTTGTCAATCTCACCGGTTTTGCTGAAAACAAAGGATTAAACGTATCGAGTGGAAGAAAGTAATAGTTTGCAGAAAGTAAACAAAGCGAAAGCATTGATTGTAGATTGAAAGTAAAAGAAAGGACCGGGGTCCATAGTTCACTAGAGGTGGCTCTCCTTAAGATAGATAACATGTTGGGTGAACAAATTACAGCAGGGCAATTGATAAACATCGAGAAAGCATACAAGCATATACTAATCATCTTGACTCCTTTGAGATTCGATTGGGCATTACAACATTATACATAGACCGCCATCCAATTACATCTATGACTAATAATCCACCTTTAGGTTATCATCCGAACCCCCTCCAGTATTAAGTTGCAAGCAACAGACAATTGCATTACAAATTGCGTGTAAAGTAAACAATACGATTGTTCCATGAACAAAGGATTGTTGTTTTCTCCCTAGTAGCAACAACACATCTAGTACCTTAGAGATTTCTGTCACTTCCCCAGATTACTAGAGGCATGAACCCACTATCGAGCATAAATACTAACTCTTGGAGTTGCTAGCATATACTTGGCCAAGATAGCTACTAACAACGGAAAGCATGCAAGATCACAAATAACAAAGACATGATAGAATCAATAATCAATCTGAAATAGCATCTCAATATCCATCGGATCCCCACGAACACAACATGCAGAATTACAAATAGATGATCTTGATCATGAACGGAGCTCACAAGATCTAAACATGAAAGCACAAAGGAGGAGAACCAACCATCTAGCTACTACATGGACCCGTAGTCCAGAGATGAACTACTCACGCATCACACCGGAGGCTTGCATGGTGATGAAGAAGGCCTCCAGTGTGAATTCCCCTCTCCGGCAGGGTGCTGGGAAGAGCTTCAGATCCCTCCTGATCTAGGGATGGAGATGACGGTGGCTACAGAATATTTCATGGATTTTTGATCGGATACTTAGGGTTTCCGTATCATAGGCAATATATAGGCGGAAGGAGAGGCCGAGGGGGTGCCTGGGGCAGCCAGACCACCCCTGGCACGGGCCAGGCCTGGCCGTGTGGCCAGGTGGTGTGGCTGGGCCCCAGCCCATCTCCGTCTCATATTCTAGCTCCAGGTGTCCCCCGGTAAAATAATGACTTTGGCTTTTGTCCCGTCCAATTCCAAGAATATTCATTTTCTGACTTTCCTAGAACCAAAAACAGCAGAAAACAGGCAGCTGGCACTGTGGCTCTTGTTAATAGGTTAGTCCAAGAAATCATATGAAATGTACTCCAAAGTGTGGACAAAACACAAGAAAGTAGATAAAACCAAGCATGGAACATCAAAAATTATAGATACATTTGCAATGTATCATCGTCTTCAGGAGAGAGGAAGGAGAACAAGACAGAGGAAGCAGGGGAACGAGAGGAAGGGGATCGGGCCAGGGTGCACGTGTTATTTCGGCTAAGTGCCCAAACTCAGTGGCGCACACTTGTTCTGTGCGCCACAGATGTGCATGCATTGAACTTATTCGGATGGTGTCGACCACCAGCGGTGGGGCCCATGTATGCGTGGCGCACCGTTTTTGCCATATGTCACGGTTATAAGCAGATTAGTGGCGCACCTATATCCTAGTGCACCACGGATAACTATCTGTGGGGCACCCTTTTGTTGTGCACCACTGATATGACCCCTGTGGATAAGCCTTTTCCTACTAGTGGCCATTATTCTTCCATTGTTCATCACTTCCATCATCCATCCCCTCTAGTAGCCATAGCCATTGCTTTATACTTTACATCTCCTTGTGATTCGGCAACCATTGTAAGAATATTTGATTTCAATCTAAGTATTTTGCACAATGTTTTCTATTCTCGATCTATTTGTTATGAGTGAGTAGTCCTCACAGGCTGCGGGTTGGGGAGAAACCTCGCAGCAATTATGTGGATATAATTCATGGGAGTATTGTGTTTTGTTTGCAATAGAGATTTGTATATTTTGTTTCTCTATCTCTTGCCTCGATCTATGGACTTGTAGGTACCCAAGGTTAAAGGAAATATGCCGCAGAGGCAATCATAGAGATGATTGTATTTCATATGTATCCATGACTTATTATAATGTTCCTTGAATATCCATATATCAGGCAACTTGTATTGATTGGCAATTATGTGAATTGTTTGTGAAACTCTTTACTTGTATGGTTATCTAATAGTTGTCCCTAGTGAGAGTTCATGTGAGGAAACACAGGAATATTAGACTAGCACATCGATTGGTCGATGACTATGTTTCACAAGTCATAGACATGGAGATGTCAAACCAATGATATGGACACATGTTATGAACATGGGGTTGGACTGACCCAACTTGAGAATAACAATAATACTTGCAGCTCTTGATACGTCCATTTTGCATCACTATTCTATATCATAATTTACTGTTATTCATTGATATATTTCATATTAAGAGATGATACTTATGTTATTTCATCTGTTTTTGCATGGTTGATGACTTTTGGAGCATGGACCGCTGTAGTCAGGATTCTAATGGAAAAGGTGCTGTTTAGAGGCAAAATTCACGAAGATCAGAAAATCTGGGACAATACATGGGAAATTCTATTTTTTCAGAAGACGAAGATTGCCAGAAAGGGAAGTGGAGATGGGCCATAGGGGGCCCACACCACCCCCTGGTGCGGGCCACCCCTGGCCGCGCCACCAGGTGGTGTGGCCACCCTGGCCCACTCCAGGCTCTCCCCTCTTGCGTATATTATCCTCCCGAAACCCTAAGACTCGGGGAGCAACCACAGAAAGATTCCATCGCCTCTGCGAGGCACAAAACACTGAGAGAGAAAGATCTCTCCGGCAGACAGAATTCTGCCGGGGGAATTCCTTCCTAGAGAGGGGAGATCGTCGCCATCAACACCACCATCAAGCTAGACTTCATCGGGATCATCATCATCACCACCATCATCTCCACCAGCACCATCATCACCACTTCATACCGCTGTAAAAATTGGGTTGAATCTTCCATAGTTCTTAGGAGAAACTTTCCCGGTGTTGATTAATCCTTGTAGTTGATGCTATTGAGTGAACCATTGAATTATCGTTTATGTTCAGATTGTTACACATCATTATTTCATCTCTGATCATGATCCATATGATGTCTTGTGAGTAGTTCGTTTTGTTCTTAAGGACATGGGAGAAGTCATGTTGTTAGTAGTGGAATTGTGTTGAGAAAGATTCAATGGTTTGATATTTAAGTTGTGGTGTATTTCTTCTAGTGGTGTCATGTGAACATCGACTACATGACACTTCACCTATATTGGCCTAGGGGAATGCATTGTGTATTTGGATACTAATCGTAGGGGTTGCCGAAGTGACAGAAACCTGAACCCCCGTTAGGAAACCTTTGCACAAGGGACATCAGGGCCTTAGAGTTTAAAGTTGTGGTTAGGTTTCTACCTAAATTACTTTCTTGTACTTGCGGATGCTTGCAAGGGGTATAATCACAAGTATGTATTAGTCCTAGGAAGGTCGGTACATTAGCACAGGTTCACCCACACAACACTTAGCAAACTAAAGAAGATTAATCAACTATATGAAGCGAAAGCACTTGACGATATTCCCATGTGTCCTCGAGAACGTTTGGTCAGCTTAAGTAATACAACCGGATTGTCCTTTGCTAAAGAAAGGATTGGGCCACTTGCTGCATTTATTCTTATTATCTTTTATTTACTCGTACTTTATTTACCTGTATTATCAAAAAACCCTAAAAATCCGTTTGCTAGGTATTTACAGAGAATTCCTGCTCCATGCCATTCGCGAACACTTTCTGCTCCTCGTTGGGTTCGACACTCTTACGTATCGAAAATAGTGCGATACACCCCCTATACTTGTGGGTCATCAAGACTATTTTCTAGCGCCGTTGCCGGGGATTGAAGCGCTATTGGAGAGTGGAACTGGTAAAGGAAACTTCTATTATGAGTATTGTTTACTTCTGTTAGTTGCTTTATTTTCAATATGGATAATTCATTGAGTTTCTTATTTCGTAATGCTACTACCACTACTAAGGTAGTAGATGAACCACCACCTGTTGAGAATGATACTTTTAAAATACCTACAAGAATTATTGATCGTGTTATGGATAACTATTATGTTGGAGATGGAACTGTCCATCCTGGTGATCATTTGCTCTTTATACACGAATTATGCGGGTTGTTCAAGTGTGCAGTTATTACAACAGATCAAGTCAAGAAGAAGTTATTCTCATTATCACTAAAAGGAAGAGCTGAAGAATGGTATAAGCTACTGAAGAATGGTCAAGCTCTTGAATGGGAGGAAATAGTACCTATCTTTTATTCAAAATTTTATCCTCCTAGTGAGATCCATAAAGATCCGAATCAAATATACAACTTTTGGCCTCTTGATGGAGAGAGTACATCTCAAGCTTGGGGGAGATTGAAGTTACTAATGCTCAAATGTCCTATTCATGAGCTCCCCAACAATATTATTATCAATAACTTTTATGCAAGGCTTCCTCTTCATGATAAGGATCTATTGGATGCTTCTTGTGCTGGATCATTTACATGCATGGAACAAGGAGCTAAATGGGATCTTCTAGACCGTATTCAAGACAATGCTGAAGCATGGGAGAATGACAAAGGAAGAAAGTCAGGTATAAATTATGATTATGAAAGCATTGAATCTTTTATGGGAACTGATGACTTTCAAAATATTTAAAATGCTTATGGTCTAGACTCTCAAGCTATTGCAACCTATTTTAAGGCTTTTGCTTCCTATATTGAAGTTCCTAAAAATAAGTGGAATAAGTATCATGAACCATATAAATACGTTGCTAAGTTTGTTCCTGCAAGAAATACTGAAGTTTATGCTGCTCATCATGTTTTACCTGAACCTTACATTGAGAAAATACCTTTCCTAGTTAAGATAAAGGAACATTCTATGATAGCTAGTATGGTTAATGAAAGTACGAATAAAGCTATTGAACCTGATAAACAAATGGATGATGAACCTATAATAGCAAATGTGAAAGATTTTGTCACTAAATATGAAGAAGATGGACACACTATCCTCTATAAGGATATCCTTAATATTGTTTCACAAAGTAGTGTTATGAGAGCTAGTGTCCCTATGTTTTTTGTTAGAATAAGTGATCAATTCTATAATGGTTCTTGTGATAGTTATATCATTAAATTTATGCATGATACTGAAAGTTATTATGAGAGAGGGAAGACGGTTCTTATGCATCTAAATAATATGAAGTTTCCTCGCTTTATGCTGAAAGTCTTTATGTTGGACTTGTTTTGCCTTCCTATGCTTGCAGCTTCTGGTTTCAACAATTTATTTGCTTACAAAATTCCCTTGCATAGGAAGTGGGTTAGACTTAAACATGTGTATTTTTGCTTCTTAATGCTCTCTTTCACTTCAATTCATATTCTTATGTGAGCATCATTGAAATTATCATGCCCATCTTAATGGCTATAAAGAAAGAGCTTTTTGGGAGACAACCCAATATATTCTTGCTTTCAGTTTATTTTTGTTTCTTTGAGTCTTGGAAGTTATTACTTCGGTAATAACCTCTCCCTATCCTTTTAGTTTGGTTTTTGTGTCAAGATCAACCTCTAATGAGAAAGAAGTAAGATTTGGGGAAGTTGCTGTCTCGAAACAGATTTTTGAGCTTCACCGTGAAAATTTGTGAGAGATCTCTGTATGTCGGATTGAAATGTAATTTTTTGTGCTTCTGCCCTAGGTTGTTATTTAACTTTCGTTAGTTTTGCAGTTTTTCATTTGAGCAACAGAAGATTTTCGAAAAAATTGATCTTTACCTGCTGGTCTGTTTTGACAGATTTTGTCACTCTGGCATTTGCTTCTTTAAATCGATTTCCGTTTTGAATTCTTTTTTGGGGTTTTCGGAAGGAGTTGCTACAGTAGCTTATGTTTTGATGGATTTCAGTTGAAATTGGACCTAAAAGGTTTATTACCTCGCTTACACTAATGTCGCTAATGAGAATTGTGTGAAGTTTTGTGTGAAATAAATTTTCAGGTTAGTGGAGAAAATGGTGTAATAAGATAGTGAAAGGTTTCATGACTCGAGCAATATGTGTATGAAGATGAAGATATTGATGTTATTCAAGCGGTGACTCCGGAAGAATCTGCTAAATGCCAAATTCAGAGACCTGCAGAGTCTGTTTTGGAATAGGTAACAGTTCTGGTAAGAAAAGTTCCGCGAAAATTCTATCTAGTTATATTTTTGTAGTTTTTATCCAACAAGGAAAGCTACAAAGCAAAAGAGGGATGGAAACGGAGCAAGGGTGGCTCACACGACCCCCTAGCACGGGCCCCCCCTAGCCGCGCCAGCAGGTGGTGTGGCCGCCTCGGACTCCGTCTCCGACCCGTTTTCTCCCAGTACCTTCCTTTTGTTGTAAAACTTCATAATATATAATCCCCCGAATCCCCAGAGGTTCGTCTATCGTGTTCTCGTCGTGTGTTCATTTCGAACTGTTTCTGCCAGGAACTATTCTTAAAGTTTAGAAGCACAATGGTCTCCGCCAAGGATAAGGGAAAGGAGCCTATGGAGGAGGATCCTCAAGACCCTGGCCAGGAGAAGGAGATCAAGAGTGAAGAGGAAGAGGAGGCAAAGGAAAGCCAGCATCGCACACCAGCACTACCATTGCAAGCATTGGAGTGTTGGCAAACCCTGCCAAGATCAAAAGGACTGCACGGATGTCAACTGGAGGGAAGCCTCCGCGTCACTGTTTGGCTCCACGGTCACTTCCTCCACGCACCAAGAATCCCTTCCATACCCTTATCCATGAGCATCAGTTCCAGAATATGCCCAAGGAGAAACTACCCTCCAATTGGGATATGCCTCGTTCTAACCATGCAGGAAAAGAAGACTTCAAGGAGGAAGAGTGGGGAAAGAATCGCAAGAGCTAGAATTCGCAACCCGACATGATCATGAGCCGCATTGAGCAAAACTCGGAGTTGATTCATACTCTCACCTTCGAGATTGAGGACTTGGGGAAACTAATCAAAAAGCTCATCGAGAGAATACCACTACCACCGAAGGAGTCATTCGTCATCAGGTTTTGGCATCCCCTTGGTTTCTTCCAAGCTTGGGGGAGTGCCGCGGTATCATATCACTATCTTCTATCTTTTTACCTTTTTAGTAGAGTCATATCATGAATAGAGAAGTTATCATGTGGGATGGTTTGCATTATGGAAGTGTCCCCCTCTCGTTAGATATCTATGTATCCCTTGGTGTGAGTTGCCGTTATGGAATATTAATGAGAAGTTCTATCATTTACTCTTTTGCATATCTTATTTTAGTTTTCAATTCATGGTTATATGATTGATCTTGTCATTAGTATTGGTATCAATTTGGGATCATTGAGTTAATTTAGTTGGTTCTGGCAAACCTGGCTTGGTCAGTAGCAACACTATTTTTGAGAATTGAATAAAAAGATAAAAGTACTCTAAAGAAATATAATTTCATCATCTTTGTTTCTTGATTTGCTCATAAGTCTAGTATTCTCTAGTTAAGATCTTTTGTGCTTCCAAGAAAGATTGCATGTTTGTTTTTATCACTTGTATGTTTGTTTGTTTCCTTCAATTCGTATGCTTGTTACCCAGCCTTGCTAGCCAAAAATCTGTACTGACAGGGAATGCCTCTCGTGCATCCAATCCTTAAACCAAAACCTATGCCATTTGTGTCCACCATACCTACCTATTAGCACTATTGCTATTCCAAATAAATTCATGTTTTTATCTACCTTCCAAATTAAACTTGTTATGTGAAAATTAGTGATTAAAGCTCTCACGAACTTGATGGCACACTTTACTTTCTTGCCTTTAATAAACTTGAACCATTGTGCCCATCTATGTTGCGTATATGCTTGCGCTTTGTAAGTTGTAAATTAGCAGAACCATGCTGTCATGGGGAATGCTTTCAACATTGCACTGGTACTTTGTACCTAGTTGATATCATGATATTTTGTCTATGGATGTCGTCGGTGTGAAATAGAAGGGGAGCTTGTAAGTCCATGGAGTTATGTATATGTGTTAGAGAAACACATGGGTCGTTGGTCTAATCCATGCCTAATCATGGTGGAAACCTGCAGCGTAACCATAATGAGCATCTATGAAGCATTCTTCTTATAAAAAAGAGATAGAGATTGAGAAAAAGAGAAAAGGGAAAAAATATGAGAAAAGAGGAAAGAGAGAAAAAGCACCATATTCCCATGGTAAATAAGAAGATTGCTGAGATGCTTGTTGTCTGCTTGCCTTGTCATTTTGATATGGGGATTCTTCCATATCATCGGGCAAGGGGTACCCCGTTGGCGGTTCTCTATGATACACATGTACTTACTATGACAATAACTTATCGGTGACTAAACTTGAGTAGCATGAGGAGCGGCCCTCATATTCAAGGGACATGAGATTTTCAACTTACAACTTGTCAAGCATATCCTCATATTTGATCACGTTAACTTAATCACCTAAATATGCCTATGATAGGGGCAATGAGAGCTGGAAGCTAATAAGTACCATACTTTTTGGAAGCTCTTTATGAAACTTGAAATCCCTGCTTCCCTCTGTGAAGGGCCTATCTTTTACTTTTTAGTTGAGTCAGTAAACCTATTCCCTTCTACCTCAGAAAGTATTTTGAGTTATTGTGTTTCATTCATTCATATGATGATTTATTCAATCATGTTTCTTATGTTCCTTGTTTTGCACATTGCTCTTATCTCAGTGTCTATTACTTTGAAAGCTATTATTGAAAACCAGTTATTTGTGAACTCCTACAAATTGTAAATTATTCTTCGACCAAGAGCTAAGTTTGCCATTACCAATTATTATTTACTTTATGCATCTTTATTGTGCTTCCTTTACTTATTGCAAGTTAAGTTATATAATAGTGAGTTGTCTTCTATTATGATTTATGTATTAATGAATGTGATGCTTCTTGTCTGTATTCTTTTATCGACTCTTCACTCCATAAACCTGAGGTCATGTTTATTGAGCTTAGTTTTCGCTTGGGGACAAGCGAAGTCTAAGCTAGGGGGAGTTGATACGTGCATTTTTCATCACTATTCTATATCATAATGTACTGTTATTCATTGATATATTTCATATTAAGAGATGATACTTATGTTATTTCATCTATTTTTGCATGGTTGATGACTTTTGGAGCATGGACCGCTGTAGTCAGGATTTTGATGGAAAAGGTGCTGCTTGGAGGCAAAATTCGCGAAGATCAGAAAATCCGGGAAAATACATGGGAAATTCTACTTTTTCAGAAGACGAAGATTGCTAGAAGGAGAAGTAGAGATGGGCCACAGGGGGCCCACACCACCCCCTAGCACGGGCCACCCCTGGCCGCGCCACTAGGTGGTGTGGCCACCCTAGCCCTCTCCAGGCTCTCCCCTCTGGCGTATATTATCCTCCCGAAACCCTAAGACTCGGGGAGCAACCACAGAAAGATTCCACCGCCTCTGCGAGGCGCAAAACACTGAGAGAGAAAGATCTCTCCGGCAGACAGAATTCTGTCGGGGGAATTCCTTCCTGGAGAGGGGATATCGTCACCATCAAGCTGGACTTCCTCGGGATCATCATCATCACCACCATCATCTCCACCAGCACCATCATCACCACTTCATACCGCTGTAACAATTGGGTTGAATCTTGCATAGTTCTTAGGGGAAACTTTCCCGGTGTTGATTACTCCTTGTAGTTGATGCTATTGAGTGAACCATTGAATTATCGTTTATGTTCAGATTGTTACACATCATTATTTCATCTCTGATCATGATCCATATGATGTCTTGTGAGTAGTTCGTTTTGTTCTTAAGGACATGGGAGAAGTCATGTTGTTAGTAGTGGAATTGTGTTGAGAAAGATTCAATGGTTTGATATTTAAGTTGTGGTGTATTTCTTCTAGTGGTGTCATGTGAACGTCGACTACATGACACTTCACCTATATGGGCCTAGGGGGATGCATTGTGTATTTGGCTACTAATCGTAGGGGTTGCCGGAGTGACAGAAACATGAACCCCCGTTAGGAAACCTTTGCACAAGGGACGTCAGGGTCTTAGAGTATAAAGCTGTGGTTAGGTTTCTACCTTAATTACTTTCTTGTACTTGCGGATGCTTGCAAGGGGTATAATCACAAGTATGTATTATTCCTAGGAAGGTCGGTACATTAGCATAGGTTCACCCACACAACACTTAGCAAACTAAATAAGATTAATCAACTATATGAAGCGAAAGCACTTGACGATATTCCCATGTGTCCTCGAGAACGTTTGGTCATCTTAAGTAATACAACCGGCTTGTACTTTGCTAAAGAAAGGATTGGGCCACTTGCTGCATTTATTCTTATTGTCTTTTATTTACTGTACTTTATTTACCTGCATTATCAAAAAACCCTAAAAATCCGTTTGGTAAGTATTTACAGAGAATTCCTGCTCCAAGCCATTCGCCAACACCTTCTGCTCCTTGTTGGGTTCGACACTCTTACTTATCAAAAATACTGCGATACACCCCCTATACTTGTGGGTTATCAGCTCTCTCTACACATCGTGTACATTTTGTCCTTAGACCTAAGATTGTCGTATGTACTTGAGATGTGGATCGACCTACTTTGGGGCTATCAAACACTGCTCCGTAACTGGGTAGTTATAAAGGTAGTTTTTAGGTTTGTGCTGATACATGCTAAGGTTCGGGAAGTTTGCATATGGTGATATGCAAATTGATATGAATGATGTGAACGTTTGTATGGTGGTGGTTCTAGATTGATCTATGATCTTACTTTCCGTGATCGTGATTCTAAGGTCGTCGAACGACTTACCACTACCGTTCGGTTTCCGCCATCAGGATAGACCCATAAATCTAGTTGAATCACGCGAAGATCAATATGATTAATTGAATCGGGAACTAGATCTGAATTGATGTACCATGATCAAAGGAGTTTGGTCGAATCGGAACAATAGTAGGTTTATGGTAAATTTGATTTGCTGATCAAAATCCTTAAAGAAAATTGTATAGATTCGATCTCTCATTTTTCACAGTTTTCCGAATGCCCGGAGATACCGCGAGGGGCACTGCACCTTTGAACCCCGCAAGGGGAGACCCCTAGACCCCCCTTAGTCGTAACCCCTTTTTGTATCTCGTTAAGGTTCCTAGGCGCTGCGATTTCACATGATCTGGTAGAATGCGATTCTATGCACAACTTGTTTTTGCAGGATGTATGTGACTAGTATGGCCCAAATATGTATGTGATGCATGTATGTATTTTTTCATGACCTGCGTGTCATGAGTGGGGAAACATGGCTGGAGCCAAATGTGTTGTCAATTATTGTAATGGCCTGCGTGCCAACTTGTGATGATCCCAATACCATGTAATTTTGATTACTAGCTGTCAGGAGTAATAGCTTGTATTAGATCTTGGAGAACTCATCACTTGGAGGATGGCTCGCATAGAGCATGAAGATGGAGATCATCATGGTGGACAAGTTCTATGGCAATGGAGATCACCATAAGAAAATGGGCCATACTGTATCACATCTATGTGAATTCTATTCTTATGCGTTTTACTACTATGCATGCTTAGTTCATAGAAGTAGAACAATCCCTCACAAAGTTTAAGTTAAACCATGCCCTCCCAACCAAACCTTGCACCATCCTATGCCCTATACAATCGTTGGTGGGTCTATGAAATTAGGGTGCCTTGGTTTTCCTTGGCTAGATGGGTTTGTATCGGATACATACACGCATAAGGGTTGGTGAGCTTAACAGGGTCATCTTAATAGTTAAGGACCTTGGGGCATAAAGGTTGGGCGCCTAGTTTTGACATAGAGATGTCACCCAACAACAAGAGTCATATGTGATATGATTAGCAAAAGTTGCTTGCCGATTTACCTTGTCTTCTAGCAGTGATGCTAAAGCTCACTAGTCAACTTGTTAATTGTGGATCTTGAATCACTTAGTATTAATAGAGGGATGTTGATTTAAGTGGGAGTATATGCTATTAAATTGTTTAGTATGTTTTACTCTTTCATGTTAACATGGCTTAGTATTTTGCATGTTTTTATGTTGTAGATCAATGGCACCGGACACTTCATCACCTTTTGCTTTGCGTTCGATTCTTGAAAAAGATAAACTAAATGGAACAAACTTTTCGGACTGGGTCCGTAACGTGAGAATTGTTCTCAGGTCTGATAAAAAGGAAATTGTTCTAGATACCCCAATCCTGGATGAACCTGCTGATAATGCAACTGCTGCCCTTAATAATGCCTACAAGAAAGCATGTGATGAATCTCTTGAGGTTAGCTGTCTTATGCTTGCATGCATGGAACCTGATCTTCAAAAGCAGTTTGAGGATCAGGAAGCATACGATATGATCATAATGCTTAAGGACATGTTCCAAACTCAGGCTAGGACTGAGAGGTACAATGTTGCTAAGTCCTTTGTGGAATGCAAGCTAGTATAGGGAGCAGCTGTAGGCCCCCATGTGATCAAAATGGTTGGTTACAGTCAGACTTTGGATAAGCTTGGTTTTCCATTAGGCCAAGAGTTGGCTACTGATTTCGTTTTGGCATCTCTTCCATCTAGCTATGGGCATTTCATTTCAAACTACCATATGCATGGGGTGGAGAAGGGCCTTAATGAGTTATGTGGGATGCTGAAAATAGCAGAATGTGACATTAAGAAGAGTGCAGGGGATAGCCATGTGATGGCTGTGTAGAACAAGCCTAGCTTCAAGAAAAAGGGCACTTCTTGGCAGAAGAAGAAGGGAAGGCTAAGGATACGATCCCTAAGCCAAACCCTGCACCCAAGCAAAAGGCTGGACCTGCACGAGACACTGAGTGTTTCTTTTGTCATGAATATGGCCACTGGAAGAGAAACTACAGCAAGTACCAAGCTTCTTTGAAGAAAAGTGGAAGTAAGAGTACTTCCCACTCAGGTACGCTTGCTGTAAATGTTGTGGACATTTTTATCGCATATTCTTATGTTAGCTCTTGGGTATTTGGTACCGGATCGGTTGCTCATATTGGCAATTCGATGCAGGGGCTAAAAAGGACTAGAGAAGTGCAGAAAGGAGAAGTGGACTTTCGCGTCGGAAATAAAGCAAGGGTTGCTGCATTATTCGTCGACGTCATGGAGCTCCACCTTCTGTCAGGATTTATTATGGAGTTAAATAATTGTTATTACATTCCTAGTATGGGTCGAAACATTTTATCACCTTCATGTTTGATGAGGGATGGTTATTCATTTGCGAGTACAAACAATGGTTGTGTAATCTCTAAGAATGCTATGTTTGTGGCTCATGCTCCCATTGTGAATGGGTTATTTATTTGAAATCTTGATGATGCATCTGTTTACAATGTTAGTGCTAAAAGGCTTCGGACAAATGATTTGAGTCCTACCTATTTATGGCATTGTCGTTTGGGGCCTATAAGTGAAAAGTGCATGAAGAAGCTCCGTGGTGATGGTCTTCTAACTTCGTTTGATTTTGAATCATACGAGACATGTCAAGCTTGTTTACTTGGAAAGATGACCAAGACGCCTTTTACGGGTTTCCCGAGAGAGCGACAGACTTGTTGCAACTCATACATACTGATGTATATGGACCAATGAGCACGACAACCAAAGGAGGATATCACTACTTCATTACTTTCACTGATGATTTCAGTAGATATGGCTATGTCTACTTGATGAAGCATAAATCTGAAACTTTTGAAAAGTTCAAAGAGTTTTAGAGTGAGGTAGAGAATCAACGTGGCAAGAAAATAAAGGCCTTGCGATCTGATCATGGAGGTGAATATTTGAGTCACGAATTTAGCAATCATCTTAAGAGTTGCAGAATTGTTCCATAGCTCACGCCGCTTGGAACGCCTCAACGAAACAGGGTTTCCGAATGGCGCAATCAAACTTTGTTGGACATGGTTCGTTTGATGATGAGCCATTCGGATTTACCATTATCATTTTGGGGTTATGCTCTAGAAACAGCAACTTTCACACTAAACAGGGTACCGTCTAAATCTGTAGTTAAGACACCATATGCGATGTGGACTAAAAAGAATCGTAGTTTGTCTTTTCTAAAGATTTGGGGTTGTGATGCATTTTTCAAGCGACTTCAGTCAAACAAGCTAACACCCAAATCGGATAAATGCATTTTTGTGGGATACCCAAGGGAAACCTTAGGGTATTACTTCTACAACCGAGAAGAGGGCAAAGTGTTTGTCGCTCGTAGCGGTGTTTTCCTAGAGAAAGAGTTTCTCACAAAGGAAAGGGGTGGACGGTCGGTGCGACTTGAAGAAGTTCAAGATGAGCCAGTCGAGGATGCTTCTACGAGTGATGCTATTGTAGTAGAACAAGTTGAGGAACTCGTGGCAATAGAAGCACCACAACCACGAAGGTCGGTGAAGCTCTATGAAGCGCGGGAATTATTATTGTTAGACAATGATGAGCCTGCGACCTATGCAGAAGCAATGGTGGACCTAGACTCTGAGAAATGGCTGATTGCCATGAGATCCAAGATAGAGTCCCTGGGAGACAATCAAGTTTGGAACTTGGTTAACCTGCCTGATGGTTTTAAAGCCATCGAGTGCAAATGGATCTATAAGAAGAAGATTGATATGGATGGAAATGTTCACATCCATAAAGCTTGACTTGTTGCAAAAGGTTTTCGACAAGTTCAAGTAGTTGACTATGATGAGACTTTCTTGCCCGTAGCGATGCTTAAATCTATACGGATCATTCTAGCCATTGCTGCATATTTCGACTATGAGATATGGCAGATGGACATCAAGACGGCTTTCTTAAATGGAATCCTTACTGAGGACGTGTATATGATGTAGCCCGAAGGTTTTGTCAATCCAAACAATGCTAGAAAGGTATGCAAACTTCAAAAGTCTATTTATGGGCTAAAGCAAGCATCTCGGAGTTGGAACATTCGATTTGATGCGGTTGTAAAGGAGTTTGACTTCATCAAAAATGAACAAGAACCTTGTGTGTATAAGAAAGAAAGTGGGAAATCGCTTGTATTTCTAATCTTGTATGTAGATGACATATTACTGATTGGAAACAACATTCCTATGCTCAAGTCTGTTAAGACCTCATTGAAAAGTAGTTTTTCTATGAAGGACTTTGGAGAAGCGGCATATGTTTTGGGTATCAAGATATATAGAGATAGATCAAGGAGGCTAATTGGATTAAGCCAGAGTATGTACATTGACAAAGTGTTGAAATGATTCAGCATGGAAGAGGCTAAGAAGGGGTTCTTGCCCATGTCTCACGACATTAAACTCAGCAAGACTCAGTGTCCTTCAACCACTGATGAGCGAGAGCGCATGAGTAGGGTTCCATATGCTTCGGTTATTGGATCCATCATGTATGCATTAACATGTACTCGCCCGGATGTTTCCTATGCTCTAAGTGTTATGAGCAGATACCAGGCTGATCCAGGTGAAAGCCACTGGACAACAGTAAAGAATATCCTTAAGTACTTGAGAAGGACTAAGGATATGTTCCTAGTTTATGGAGGTGAGGATGAACTCAGTGTAAAGGTTACACAGATGCGAGTTACCTTAACGACTCAGATGACTCCAAATCGCAATCAAGTTATGTGTTTGTCATGAATGGTGGTGCTGTGAGCTAGAAAAGTTCCAAGCAAGATATAGTGGCCTCCTCTTCAATAGAAGCTGAATATATTGCCGCCTCGGAGGCTGCAAAGGAAGCTGTTTGGATTAGGAATTTCCTGATCGCTCTTGGTGTGGTTCAGGGCGCGTCCCATCCCTTGGACATTTATTGTGACAACAATGGTGCTATTGCACAAGCCAAGGAACCTAGATAACACCAGAAGAACAAACATATTCACATGTGTTACCATCTGATTCATGAGTTCATTAATGATGGTAGTGTCATGTTATGCAAAATACATACAGACTCAAATGTTGTTGATCCCTTGACAAAGCCACTTCCACAGCCTGCGCATGAAGCGCACACAAGAGCAATAGGTATTAGATACTAGCTAGATTGACTCTAGTGCAAGTGGGAGACTGAAGGAAATATGCCCTAGAGGCAATCATAGTGATGATCGTATTTCATATGTATCCATGAGTTATTATAATGTTCCTTGAATATCCATATATCTGGCAACTTTTATTGATTGGCAATTATGTGAATTGTTTGTGAAACTCTTTACTTGTATGGTTATCTAATAGTTGTCCCTAGTCGAGTTCATCTGAGGACACACGTGAATATTAGACTAGCACATCGATTGGTTGATGAATATGTTTCACAAGTCATAGACATGGAGATGTCAAACCAATGATATGGACACATGTTATGAACATGGGGTTGGACTGACCCAACTTGAGACTGGCAATAATACTTGCAGCTCTTTCTACACATCGTGTAAGTTTTGTCTTTAGACCTGAGATTGTCGCATGTACTTGAGATGTGGATCGACCTACTTTAGGGTTATCAAACACTGCTCCGTAACTGGGTAGTTATAAAGGTAGTTTTCGGGTTTGTCCTGATACATGCTACAAGGCATTGGTCAATCAAGATGGGATTTGCCCCTCTCTACTTGAGAGAGATATCTCTGGGCCCCTCGAGTGATCGGATCCAGAAATGCATGGCCATGCTACATATGGTTAAGAGTTAACCTAGTAAAGGGATTCTGAATCACAGTATCGAGAAAGACATGTCAGCTTGGAGCTGGGCCAAATATCGTGAGGCAAAGGGAAAGACATGTACTCAACCTTGTGATGGTTCATCCGAATGATCTTTATATGCGTTTAGGAGTTGGCATGTATTGCTAGAGGCCACTACCAACTATTGACAGATTAAGTGTACTCGTGTCATTTCTATACGTGTATGAACCTATAGGGTCACACACTTTAGGGGCTGGAAGCCTAATGAGGATTGGATCCGAATTAGACCAGGCTTAGTCTACTAATGGGCTACTAATGTAGAGGCCCACTAAGGATGCCTATATAAGAGAGAGTGAGGTGAGCTGAATAGGTTTGAGAATTCCACCCAGCCGCCACTCCTCTTCCGCATGTGTTGCACAAGCAGACCTAGCAGTATGGCGTGTGATAGCTTCCACCCCGGACGTGTGGATACCTTAGAGGTGCTGTAGCTGTAGCACTTGGACGAGCAACGCAAAGGGGAGCTGCTCGTGGGACGAGGACAAGGAGGAGTGATACGTCCATTTTGCATCACTATTCTATGTCATAATTCACTGTTATTCCTTGATATATTTCGTACTGAGAGGTGATACTTATGTTATTTCATCTGTTTTTGCATGGTTGATGACTTTTGGAGCATGGACCGCTGCAGTCAGGATTCTGATGGAAAAGGTGTTGTTTGGAGGCAAAATTCGTGAAGTTCAGAAAATCCGGGAAAATATATGGAAAATCCTATTTTTCCAGAAGACGAAGGAAAAGGAAGCTGGAGATGGGCCCACACCACCCCCTGGCGCGGGCAGCCCTAGGCCGCGCCAGCAGGTGGTGTGGCCACCCTGGCCCACTCCAGGCACTCCCCTCTGGCGTATATTATCCTCCCGAAACCCTAAGACTCGGGGAGCAACCACAGAAAGATTCCGCCACCTCTGCGGGGCGGAAAACACCGAGAGAAAAAGATCTCTCGTGACAGATTCTGGGGAATTCCTTCCCGGAGAGGGGAGATCATCGCCATCAACACCACCATCAAGCTGGACTTCATCGGGATCATCATCATCACCACCATCATCACCATCAGCACCCTCATCACCATCTCCATATTGTTGTAACAATTGGGTTGAATCTTGCATAATTCTTAGGGGAAACTTTCCCGGTGTTGATTACTCTTTGTAGTTGATGCTATTGAGTGAACCATTGAATTATTGTTTATGTTCAGATTGTTATACATCATTATTCCATATCTGATCATGATCCATATGATGTCTTGTGAGTAATTCGTTTTGTTCTTGAGGACATGGGAGAAGTCATGTTGTTAGTAGTGGAGTTGTGTTGAGAAAGATTCAATAGTTTGATATTTAAGTTGTGGTGTACTTCTTCTAGTGGTGTCATGTGAACATCGACTACATGACACTTCACCTATATGGGCCTAGGGGAATGCATTGTGTATTTGGCTACTAATCGTAAGGGTTGCCGGAGTGACAGAAACCTGAACCCCCGTTAGGAAACCATTGCATATGGGATGTAAGGGTCTTAGAGTTTAAAGCTGTGGTTAGGTTTCTACCTTAATTACTTTCTTGTACTTACGGATGTTTGCAAGGGGTATAATCACAAGTATGTATTAGTCCTAGGAAGGTCGGTACATTAGCACAGGTTCACCCACACAACACTTAGCAAACTAGAGAAGATTAATCAACTATATGAAGCGAAAGCACTTGACAGTCTTCCCATGTGTCCTCGAGAACGTTTGGTCATCTTAAGTAATACAACCGGCTTGTCCTTTGCTGCATAAAGGATTGGGCCACTTGCTGCATTTATTCCTACTATCTTTTGTTTACTCGTACTTTGTTTACTTGCTTTATCAAAAACCCCTAAAAATCTGTTTGCTAAGTATTTGCAGAGAATTCCTGATCCATACCACTAGCCAGCACCTTCTGCTCCTCGTTGGGTTCGACACTCTTACTTATCACTGAAAGGAAGAGCTGAGGAATTGTATAAGCTGCTGAAGAATGGTCAAGCTCTGGAATGGGAGGAAATAGTGCCTCTCTTTTATTCAAAGTTTTATCCTCCTAGTGAGATTCATAAAGATCAGAATCAAATATACAACTTTAGGCCTCTTGATGGAGAGAGTACAACTCAAGCTTGGGGGAGATTGAAGTTACTAATGCTCAAATGTCCCATTCATGAGCTCCCCAACAATATTATTATCAATAAATTTTATGCAAGACTCCCTCTACATGACAAGGATTTATTGGATGCTTCTTGTGCTGGATCATTCACTCGCATGGAATAAGAAGCTAAATGGGATCTTCTGGACAATATTCAAGATAATGCTAAAGCTTGGGAGAACGACAAAGGTAGAAAGTCAGGTATAAATTATGGTTATGAATGCATTGAATCTTTTATGGGAACTGACGACTTTCAAAATATTAAAAATGCTTATGGTCTAGACTCTCAAGCTATTGCTTATTATTTTAAGGCCTTTGCTTCCTATATAGAAGTGCCTAAAAAGAAGTGGAATAAGTATCATGAACCTTATAAAGATATTACTAAGAGTGTTCCTGCAAGAAATACTGAAGTTTATACTGCTAATCATGTTTTACCTAAACCTTACATTGAGAAAATGCCTTTCCCAGTTAAGATAAAGGAACATTCTATGATAGCTAGTATGGTTGATGAAAGTATGAATGAAGTTGTTGAAACTGATAAACAAAAGGTTGATGAACCTATAATAGCAAATGGAAAGACTTTGTTACTAAATATGAAAAAGAGGGACACACTATCCTTTGTAAGGATACCTCTAATATTGTTTCACATGGTAGTGTTATGAGAGCTAGTATTCCTGTGTTTTCTGTTAGAATAGGTGATCATTGCTACGATGGTCTTTGTGATAGCTATATTGTTAAGTTTATGTATGGTACTGAAAGTTACTATGAGAGAGGGAAAAGTGTTCTTATGCATCTCAATAACATCAAGTTTCCTCGTTTTATGCTGAAAGTTTTTGTGTTGCACTTCTTTTGCCTTCCTATGCAAGTAGCCTTTGGTTTCAACAACTTGTTTGTTTACAAAATTCCCTTGCATAGGAAGTGGGTTAGACTTAAATGTGTGTATTTTTGCTTTTTATTGCTCTCTTCCACTTCAATTCATATTTCTATGAGAGCATCTCCAAAATGATCATGCCCATCTTAATGGCTATAAAGAAAGAGCTTTATGGGAGACAACCCAATTTGTTTTTGCTTTCAGTTTGTTTTTGTTTCTTTGAGTCTTGGAAGTTATTACTTCGGTAATAACCGCTCCTTATCCGTTTTGTTTGGTTTTTGTGTCAAGATCAACCTCTAATGAGAGAGAAGTAATATTTGGGGAAGTTGCTGTCCTGAAACAGATTTTTGTGCTTCATCGTAAAAATTCGTGAGAGATCTTTGTATGTCAGATTGAGCTGTAATTGTTTGTGCTTCTGCCCCATGGTGTTATTTAACTTTCGTTAGTTTTCAACTTTTTGATTTGAGCAACAGAAGATTTTCGAAAAAATTGATCTTTACCTACTGGTCTGTTTTGACAAATTTTTGCCACTCTTGCATCTGCTTCTTTATTCGATTTTCTTTTTGAATTTTTTTTGGGTTTTCGGAACGAGTTGCTACAGTAGCTTATGTTTTGATGGTTTTCAGTTGAAGTTGGACTCAAAAGGTTTTATCACTTCACTTATACTAATGTTGCTAGTGAGAACTGTGTGAAGTTTTGTGTGAAAGAAATTTTCAGGTAGTGGAGATAATGGTGTAATAAGGAAGAGAAGGGTTTTATGACTCAAGTAATCAGTGTATAAAGATGAAGATATCGATGATATTCAAGTGGTGACTCCGGAAGAATCTACTAGATACCAAATTCAGAGACATGCAGAGTCTATTTTCAAATAGGTAACAGTTCTGGTAAGAAAAGTTCCACGAAAATACAATCCAGCTATATTTTTGCAGTTTTTAGCCAATAAGGAAAGTTACGAAGCGAAAGAGGGGCGGAAACGGAGCCAGGGTGGCTCACACCACCCTGTGGCGCGATCCCACCCCTGGCCACGCCACCAGGTGGTGAGTCCACCCCGGACTCCGCCTCCGACTCGTTTTCGTCCAGTACCTTCCTTTTGTTATGAAACTTCGTAATATATAATCCCTCGGATCTCCCGAGGTTCGTATATCGTGTTTTCGTCGTGTTTTTGTTTCGATCTGTTTCTGCCAGGAGCTATCTTTGAAAGCTTAGAAGCACAATGGTGTCTCCAAGGACAAGGGAAAGGAGCCTATGGAGGAGGATCTCCAAGACCCCGGGAACGAGAAGGAGATGAAGAGTGAAGATGAAGAGGAGGCAAAGCACACCGGCACTACCGTTGCAAGCATTGGAGTGGTGGCAAACCCTGCTAGGACTATGTCAATTGGAGGGAAGCCTCCTCATCACCGTTCAGATCCCTGGTCACTTCCCCCACGCGCCAAGAATCCTTTCCATACCCTTATCCATGAGCATCAATACCAGAATATGCCCAAGGAGAAATTACCCTCCAATTGGGATTTGCCTCGTTCTAGCCATGCAGGAAAAGAAGACTTCAAGGAAGGAGAGCGGAAAACAAGAGCTGGGATCCATAATCTAACATGATCATGCACCGCATCAAGCACAACTCGGAGTTGATTCGTACCCTCACCTTCGAGATTGAGGACTTGGGGAAATTGGTCAAGAAGCTCATCGAGAGGATACCACCACCACCAAAGGAGTAATTCGTCATCAGGTTTGGCATCCCCTTGGCTTGTTCCAAGCTTGGGGGAGTGCCACGGTATCACATCACTATCTTCTATCTTTTTACCTTATTAGTAGAGTCATATCATGAATAGAGAAGTTATTATGTAGTATGGTTTGCATTATGGAAGTGTCCCCTCTCTCATTAGATGTGTATCCCTTGGTGTGAGTTGCCGTTATGGAATATTAATGAGAAGTTCTATCATTCGCTCTTTTTCATAGCTTATATTAATTTTCAATTCATGGTTATATGATTGATCTTGTTGTTAGTATTGGTATCACTTTGGGATCATTGAGTTAATTTAGTTGGTTTTGGCAAACCTGGCTCGGTCAGTAGCAACACTTTTTGAGAGTTGAAAGAAAAGATAAAAGTACTCTAAAGAAATATAATTTCATCATCTTTCTTTCTTGATTTGCTCATAAGTCTAGTATTCTCTAGTTAAGATCTTTTGTGCTTCCAAGGAAGATTGCATGTTTGTCTTTATCACTTGTATGTTTGTTTGTTTCCTTCAACTCTTGTACTTGCTACCCAGCCTTGCTAGCCAAAAACCTGTACTGAGAGGGAATTCTTCTCGTCCATCCACTCCTTTAAACCAAAACCTTTGCCATTTGTGTCCACCATACCTACCTAGTAGCATTATTGCTATTCCAAGTAAATTCTTGTTTTGTTTACCTCCCAAATTAAACTTGTTATGTGAAAATTAGTGATTAAAGCTCTCACGAACTTGATGGCACACTTTAATTTCTTGCACTTAATAAACTTGAACCATTGTGCTCACCTATGTTGCGTATATACTTGCGCTTTGTAAGTTGTGAATTAGCAGAACCATGTTGTCATGGGGAACTGATGGCTCTGTGTATGGCGCCCAGAAAAATGCTAGAGCAATGATGATGTAGAGCTCGTTGGGAACCCCAAGAGGAAGGTATGATGAGCACAACAACAAGTTTCCCTCAGTTATGAAACCAAGGTTTAATCGAACTAGTAGGAGCAAGGAAACACCCCAAAGGTGTTACTAGCTGAGCTTTGGCAGGGCGCACTACCGGTGCTAGTAGCAACGTGGAGACATGCACAACACAACCACAGAAATTTGTCCTCAACTTGCGATGAGGTTGTCAATCTCACCGTGTTTTGCGGAAAACAAAGGATTAAACGTATCGAATGGAAAGAAGTAAAAGTTTGCAGAAAGTAAACACAAAACAGTAAACAGTTTGTAGATTGAATGTAAAAGAAAAGGACCGGGATCCATAGTTCACTAGAGGTGGTTCTCCTTAGATAGATAACATGCTAGGTGAACAAATTACAGCGGGGCAATTGACAAACATCGAGAAAGCAATACATGCATATACTAATCATCTTGACTCCTTTGAGACTTGATTGGGCATTACAACATTATACATAGACCGCCATCCAACTACATCTATGACTAATAATCCACCTTCAGGTTATCATCCGAACCCTCCGATTAAGTTGCAAGCAACAGATTATTGCTTTACGAACTGCATGTAAAGTAAACAATACGGTTGTTCTATGAACAAAGGATTGTTGTTTTCTCCCTAGTAGCAACAGCACATCTAGTACCTTAGAGATTTCTATCACTTCCCCAGATTACCAGAGGCATGAACCCACTATTGAGCATAAATACTAACTCTTGGAGTTGCTAGCATATACTTGGCCAAGATAGCTACTAACAACGGAAAGCATGCAAGATCAAAATAACAAAGACATGATAGAATCAATAATCAATCTGAAATAGCATCTCAATATCCATCAGTTCCATAAACACAACATGCAGAATTACAAATAGATGATCTTGATCATGAACGGAGCTCACAAGATCTAAACATGAAAGCACAAAGGAGGAGAACCAGCCATCTAGCTACTACATGGATCCGTAGTCCAAGGATGAACTAATCACGCATCACACCGAAGGCTTGCATGGTGATGAAGAAGGCCTCCAGGGTGAATTCCCCTCTCCGGTAGGGTGCCGGGAAGAGCTTTAGATCCCTCCCGATCTAGGGATGGAGATGACGGCGGCTATAAACTCTTTCGTGGATTTTTGATCGGGTACTTAGGGTTTACGTCCTGAGGGCATCTTATAGTCGGAAGGGGAGGCCGAGGGGGTGCCAGGACTAGCCTCACCACCCCCTGGCGCGGGCTAGGCTGGGCCGCGCGGCCAGGTGGTGTGGTGGCCCCCTGGCCCCTCTCCGTCTCGTACTCTGGCATCTGATGACTTTCGGAAAAATAGGCACTTTGGCTTTTGTCCCGTCCAATTTCGAGAATATTCATTTTCTGACTTTCCTGGAACCAAAAACAGCAGAAAACAGGCAGTTGGCACTGTGGCTCTTGTTAATAGGTTAGTCCAAGAAATCATATGAAAAATACTCCAAAGTGTGGACAAAACACAAGAAAGTGGATAAAACCAAGCATGGAACATCAAAAATTATAGATACATTTGCAATGTATCAATATCCCCAAGCTTAACTCTTGCTCGTCCTCGAGTAGGTAAGTGATAAAAAGAAAGAATAATTTTTGAGGTGACATGCACCATCAAAGACTTGATCAAAGTATTTGTAAAACATTCAAGGCTAGGATCATAGTACTTCAATCATAACATGAAAGACAAAGTTCTAGCAATAAGCAAAGAAACTATGATGCAACATGAAAAGGCACAACAAAAGATTCATGAATAACAATGCTTTGCAAGACGTTTGTTTGTTTCATAAAGAAAACATAGCATAAAAGTATTCAGCTTGTCCCTCATAGAGTAGCAAATATAAATGCATAGGACACCTTCAAAGTTCATAAGAGTGACTAGATACAATAGTTTAAAACAAGCAATATCAAGTTATGCATCAATCAACTAGTCTTGGGACAATGCACATAGAACTAAGAATGGCCACTATGCTCTCAAAGTAGGTGCATAAAGGTAGAAGGTGGAGACTCAATATAATGGTGGAAGAAAGGCCTTTTTATAAAAGGAAGTAGGGATTCAAGTCTCATAAAGAGATTCCAAAAATTATGGTACTTATAGCTTTCAGCTCTCATTGCCCCTATCATAAGCATCTTGAAGTGATTAGGGTTAAAGTGAACAAACTATGGTGTACATGCTTGACGAAGTATAAGTCAGAAATCTCATGTCCCTTGTATACGAGGGCCGCTCCTCATGCTACTCAAGTTTAGTCACCGGTAAGTTCTTGTCATTGTAAGTACATGTGTATCATAGAGAACCGCCAACGGGGTACCCCTTGCCCGATGATACGGAAGAATCCCCATATCAAAATGACAAGGCAAGCAGACAACGAGCATCTCAGCAATCTTCTTATTTACCATGGGAATATGGTGCTTTTTTCTCTCTCTCCTCTTTTCATAATATCTCTTTTTTTCTCTTTTCTCTTTTTTCTCAATATAGGACTCTTTTTTATAAGAAGAATGCTTCATGGACAGCTCATTATGGTTACGCTGCAGGTTTCCACCATGTCAGCATGGATTAGACCAGTGGCCCAGGCGTTTCTCTAACACATATACATAACTCCATGGACTTACAAGCTCCCCTTTCATTTCACACCGACGACATCCATATACAAAAGAGCATGATATCAACTAGGTACAAGTACCAAGTGGAATGTTGAAAGCGTTCCCCATGAAAGCATGGTTCTGCTAATTCCCAACAAATAAGTGCAAGCATATACAACATAGAAGACACAATGGTTCAAGTTTATTAAGGGCAAGTAAAGTAAAGTGTGCATCAAGTTCGTGAGAGCTTTAATCACTAGTTTTCTCATAACAAGTTTAATTTGGAAGGTAAACAAAAGCATGAATATACTTGGAATAGCATAAGCTAATAGGTAGGTATGGTGGACTCTTTGGAATAACTTGATTTAGGGAGTTGGATGCATGAGTGGAACTCATACTTGGTTGTGGAGGCTGGCAAAAGACTGGGAGCGACAAATTAAGAGAGCAATAATGGCCATAATCATGCAGAGTGACAAAACATCATTGATCAAAGCATAAAGTGATACTAAAAGTTGAAAACTAAAGGATCATAAAGGCTATGGTGACTTGAGATAGTCATAACATGGTGTGAGCATGTGCCAAGGCAACCCAAATAAAGCATCAAAAGAGAATACCACTATACTATGCTTTAATATGCTAAAACAACGCATGATTCATCCAAGGCACATTAAGCAATCTCAATTGTTTATAACAAGTCATGCTACAGCAAAGAATACTAAGCATAAAGCCAAAACAATATCAAGCATGACATGACAGAGCATAGGCCACAGTCAAAAACAAGCTCTTTTTACCACATAAGCATGAACTTCCTACTCTTTTCCAAACCAAACCAAACTGTTTGCAAACCAATGTATGAAAGAGGGGGTCCAACCAATTTATTCAGAAAACTAAGCAAACCAAGCAAACAAAAAACCAAAACGAAAACAAAAAAGAAGACGCTCCAAGAAAAACACAACTGTGCATGAAACAATAAAAATGAAGCGTTTGGAAGAAACCTGGGATTTTTATTGATGAAGAAGGGGATGCCTTGGGCATCCCCAAGCTTTGATGCTTGTACTTCTTGAAGATTTCTTGGGGTGACACGCGTGGCATCCCCAAGCTTGAGCTTTAGTCCATCCTTCATCTCATTACTCATTCCTTCCATACACCTGAAATTTTTCCTTCATACAAAACTTCACACAATCTTTATTAGCAACATTAGTGCACTCAAGATAAATAAGTCTTAAGGTTCAGTTCTAACACCAAATAAACTTCCGTTAGAACACTAGCTACTGTAGCACTTCCCTCAAAAAGCTCAATTCCCCAAAAGAACTCAAAAAGGAACCAACAAGAAGCAAATGCAGAAAATGGCAGAAATCTGTCAAAACAGACCAGCAGGTAAAGTCGAATTTTTTCGAAGACCTTCTGTTGCTCAAATCAAAAAGTGTCGAACTAATGAAAGTTATATAACAACCTGGGGCAGAAGCAAAAAAACTCACGCCTCAAAAAGACGTTCAGAGATTTTACACGAATTTTTACGGTGAAGCACAGAAATCTGTTTCGGGACAGCAACTTTCCCAATCATTACTTCTCTCCCATTAGAGGTTATTCTTGGCACAAAAAGAAAATAAAATGGATAAGGAGCGGTTATTACTGAATTAATAACTTCCAAGACTCATCTAAAACTTTTGGGTTATCTCCCAATAAGTACTTTTCTTTAACGCCTTTAAGTTAGGCATGATAGTTTGAGAAGATGCTCACATAAGAAATATCAATTGAAGTAAAAGAGAGCATCAAGAAGCAAATTCAAAACACATTTAAGTCTAACCCACTTCCTATGCATAGGAATCTTGTATGCAAATAAATGCACAAATAACAAAGTGACAGTCATAGGAAGATAAAACAAAGGTAACTTCAAAACTTTCAGCACATAGACAGGTGTTTTAGTACCATGAAAACTTCTACAACCATATTTTCCTCTCTCATGATAATTTTCAGTAGCCTCATGAATAAACTCAACAATATAACTATCACATAAAGCATGATTTTCATGATCTACAAACACTAGAGCTTTATTATAAACATTTTCAAAAGAATCCTCAGGAACATGACATTCGTCCTCCTTTGGTAAGCATGGGGGACAATCAAAAAAATGTAAGGGGTAAAGAGTTACTCTCATTAGAAGGTAGGGATGGGTAGATCCATTCTTCCTCCTCTTGATCATCACTCTCCTCCTCTTTTTCATCCAATGAGCTTCCAGTTTCAGCAATTTCTTCTTCCAAAGGGTCCTGCAAGGCATTAGTCGCTTCCATTGGTGGAGAGCATCTATTAAGATATTCAAGAATATAGCCATTTTCTACCTTGTAATTATCAAAGCAAAATTTAAATATATCATAAACCTCATATTTATAAGGTAAATCATTAGTATTTTCAAGCAAACTATCAAGTTCAAATGCACCCTTCCAAGCAATAAATTCTTCAATTTGTTCCACATCATAAAAGTCATAATTCCCTTTAACATAAGAAGATATGGTAACATTATCATTGTACTCACATTGAAAAGGGAGGTGTTTATACCTCCTATAGCAACAAGATTTATCAAAGCAATAAGTAACATTATAAGTAGAGCACATAATTATAGCAATGGTATACAATTTATCAATTTGTTCCCATAAGTGTTTCCCTTTTTGTGACAAGCGGTGTTCCTTATAATAATATTTTTGTTCTTCCATGAACCCACCTTGCCAATAAGATTCAGTTTTAAAGAAACCAACCATTGATAGAAAGCATGACAAAGCAAGGCAATAATAGACCAACAACTATAGTAGGAACTAATTTTTTTGTGTTTTTAAATAAGAAAGCAAACTTGTAAAACTAATTTTTTTGTGTTTTTGATAAAGAAACAAGCAAACAAAGCAAAAGAAACTAAGCAAAACAAAAATAACAAAGTAAAGAGATTGGTTATGAGGGACTCCCCTTGTGAAGATGTCCTTGACTCCCCGGCAACGGCGCCAGAAAATGCTTGATGGCTCTGTGTATGGCGCCCAAAAAAATGCTGGAGCAATGATGATGTAGAGCTCGTTGGGAACCCCAAGAGGAAGGTATGATGAGAACAGCAGCAAGTTTCCCTCAGTTATGAAACCAAGGTTTAATCGAACCAGTAGGAGCAAGGAAACACCCCAAAGGTGTTACTAGCTGAGCTTTGGCAGGGCGCACTACCGGTACTAGTAGCAACGTGGAGACCTGCACAACACAACCGCAGAACTTTGTCCCCAACTTGCGATGAGGTTGTCAATCTCACCGTGTTTTGCGGAAAACAAAGGATTAAACGTATCGAATGGAAAGAAGTAAAAGTTTGCAGAAAGTAAACACAAAGCAGAAACAGTTTATAGATTGTATGTAAAATAAAGGACCGGGATCCATAGTTCACTAGAGGTTTCTCTCCTTAGATAGATAACATGCTGGGTGAACAAATTACAGCGGGGCAATTGACAAACACCGAGAAAGCAATACATGCATATACTAATCATCTTGACTCCTCTGAGACTTGATTGGGCATTACAACATAATACATAGACCGCCATCCAACTGCATCTATGACTAATAATCCACCTTGACTTATCATCCAACCCCTCCAGATTAAGTTACAAGCAAGCAGATTATTGCTTTACGAACTGCGTGTAAAGTAAACAATACAATTGTTCTATGAACAAAGGATCATTGTTTTCTCCTAGTAGCAACAACACATCTAGTACCTTAGAGATTTACATCACTTCCCAGTTACGGAGGCATGAACCCACTATCGAGCATAAATACTAACTCTTGGAGTTGCTAGCATCTACTTGGCCAAGATAGCTACTAACAACGGAAAGCATGCAAGATCTCAAATAACAAAGAACTGATAGAATCAATAATCAATCTGAAATAGCATCTCAATATCCATCGGATCCCCGCAAACACAACATGTATGGATTACAAATAGATGATCTTGATCATGAACGGAGCTCACAAGATCTAAACATGAAAGCACAAAGGAGGAGAAACCAGCCATCTAGCTACTACATGGATCCATAGTCCAAGGATGAACTACTCACGCATCACACCGGAGGCTTGCATGGTGATGACGAAGGCCTCGGTGAATTCCCTCTCCGTGAGGTGCGAGAATAGCTTGATCCTCCCGATCTAGGGATGGAGATGACAGCTCTGAACTCTTTCATGGATTTTGATCGGTGCCAGGGTTTTCGTCCCGATGGTAATATATAAGCGGAAGGAGGGCCGAGGGTGCAGGAGCCACCACACCATCCTGGCGCAGGCAGGCCCACCTGCACGGCCAGGTGGTGTGGCCGGCCCCTGGCCCCTCTCCGTCTCGTATTCTGGCACTTGATCCCTTCCGGAAAAATAGGCACTTTGGCTTTTGTCCCGTCCAAATCCGAGAATATTCATTTTCTGACTTTCTTGGAACCAAAAACAGCAAAAAAACAGGCCGCTGGCACTGTGGCTCTTGTTAATAGGTTAGTCCAAGAAATCATATGAAAAGTACTCCAAAGTTGGAACAAAACACAAGAAAGTGGATAAAACCAAGCATGGAACATCAAAAATTATAGATACATTTGCAATGTATCAACATCCCCAAGCTTAACTCCTGCTCGTCCTCGAGTAGGTAAGTGATAAAAAGAAATAATTTTTGAGGTGACATGCACCATCAAAGACTTGATCAAGGTATTTGCAAAACATTCAAAGCTAGGATCATAGTACTTCAATAATAACATGAAAGATAAAGTTCTAGCAATAAGCAAAGAAACTATGATGCAACATGAAAAGGCACAAACAAAAGATTCATGAATAACAATGCTTTGCAAGACGTTTGTTTGTTTCACACAAAGAAAACATAGCATAATAGTATTCAGCTTGTCCCTCAATAGAGTAGCAAATATAAATGCATAGGACACCTTCAAAGTTCATAAGAGTGACTAGATATAATAGTTTTAAACAAGCAATAACAAGTTATGCATCAATCAACTAGTCTTGGGACAATGCACATAGAACTAAGAATGGCCACTATGCTCTCAAAGTAGGTGCATAAAGATAGAAGGTGGAGACTCAATATAATGGTGGAAGAAAGGCCTTTTGTAAAAAAGGAAGTAGATTCAAGTCTCATAAAACTTCCAAAAATTATGATACTTAAAGCTTTCAGCTCTCATTGCCCCTATCATAAGCATCTTGAAGTGATTAAGGTTAAAGTGAACAAACTATGGTGTACATGCTTGTGAAGTATAAGTCCAATCTCATGTCCCTTGTATCTGAGGCTCCTCATGCTACTCAAGTTTAGTCCAGTTCTTGTCATTGTAAGTACATGTTCTTGTCATTGAGAACCTGTGTATCATTGCCACCGATGATACGGAAGAATCCCCATATCAAAATGACAAGGCAAGCAGACAACGAGCATCTCAGCATTCTTCTTATTTACCATGGGAATATGGTGATTTTTTCTCTATTTCCTCTTTTCATAGTATCTCTTTTTTTTTCTTTTTCTCTTTTCTCAATATAGGACTCTTTTTTTTATAAGAAGAATGCTTCATAGACAGCTCATTATAGTTTCTGGCGGGTTTCCACCATGTCGGCATGGATTGAACCCAATGACGAGTTTCTCTAACACATATACATAACTCCATGGACTTACAAGATCCCCTTTCATTTCACACCGAGTCAGCATGGATTAGACCAGCGGCCCAGGGGAGCTTGTAAGTCCATGGAATGTGTTGAAAAAAAAAAAAAGAAAGAAAGAAAAAAAAAAGAAAAAGAGAAAAAAAAAAAGATATGAAAGGAAAGAGAAAGAAAAAAAAAACTCTATGAACTACTTCCATGAGAAGGCCTTTCTTTTACTTTGTAGTTGAGTTAGTAAACCTATTCCTTTCTATCTCAGCAAGTTATTTGAGTTGTTGTGTTTCATTCATTCATATGATGATTTATTCAATCATGTTTTTATGTTCCTTGTTTTGCACATTGCTCTTATCTTGATGTTTACTACTTTGAAAGCTATCATTGAAAATCAGTCATTTGTGAACTCCAGCAAATTATCAACTATTCTTCGACCAAGAGCTAAGTTTGCCATTACCAATTATGATTTACTTCATGTATCTTTATAGTGTTTCCTTACTCATTACAAGTTGAGTTATATAATAGTGAGTTGTCTTCTATTATGATCTATGTACTTGATGAATGTGATGCTTCTTGTCCATCTTCTTTTATCTACTCTTCACTCCATAAACCTGAGGCCATGTTTCTTGAGCTCAGTTTCGCTTGGGGACAAGCGAAGTCTAAGCTTGGGGGAGTTGATACATCCATTTTGCATCACTATTCTATGTCATAATTCACTGTTATTCATTGATATATTTCGTATTGAGAGGTGATACTTATGTTATTTCATCTGTTTTTGCATGGTTGATGACTTTTGGAGCATGGACCGCTGCGAGGATTACGATGGAAAAGGTCTGTTTGGAGGCAAAATTCGAAGTTCAGAAAATCCGGGAAAATATACGGAAAATCCTATTTTCCGAGAAGGCGAAGGAAGCGGAAGGGGGCTGGAGATGGCCACAGGGGCCCACACCACCTGGCGCTGGCACCCTAGCCACGCCCGGGTGGTGTGGCCTCCACCCACTCGTGCACTCCCTGGCGTATATTATCCTCCCGAAACCCTAAGACTCGGGGAGCGACCACAGAAAGATTCCGCCACCTCTACGGGGCGGTAAACACCGAGAGAGAAAGATCTCTCCGGTAGACAAATTTCTGCCGGGGGGAATTCCTTCCCGGACAGGGGAGATCGTCGCCAACAACACCACCATCAAGCTAGACTTCATCGGGATCATCATCATCATCACCACCATCAGCACCCTCATCACCATCTCCATATTGCTCTAACAATTGGGTTGAATCTTGCATAATTCTTAGGGGAAACTTTCCGGGTGTTGATTACTCTTTGTAGTTGATGCTATTGAGTGAACCATTGAATTATTGTTTATGTTCAGATTGTTATACATCATTATTCCATCTCTGATCATAATCCATATGATGTCTTGTGAGTAGTTCGTTTTGTTCTTGAGGACATGGGAGAAGTCATGTTGTTAGTAGTGGAGTTGTGTTGAGAAACATTCAATAGTTTGATATTTAAGTTGTGGTGTACTTCTTCTAGTGGTGTCATGTGAATGTCGACTACATGACACTTCACCTATATGGGCCTAGGGGAATGCATTGTGTATTTGGCTACTAATCGTAGGGGTTGCCAGAGTGACAGAAACCTGAACCCCCGTTAGGAAACCATTCCACAAGGGACGTAAGGGTCTTAGAGTTTAAAGTTGTGGTTAGGTTTCTACCTTAATTACTTTATTGTACTTACGGATGTTTGCAAGGGGTATAATAACAAGTATGTATTAGTCCTAGGAAGGTCGGTACATTAGCACAGGTTCACCCACACAACACTTAGCAAGCTAGAGAAGATTAATCAACTATATGAACCGAAAGCACTTGACAGTCTTCCGATGTATCCTCGAGAACGTTTGGTCATCTTAAGTAATACAACCGGCTTGGGCCACTTGCTGCATTTATTTCTACTGTCTTTTGTTTACTCGTACTTTGTTTACTTTCTTTATCAAAAACCCCTAAAAATCCGTTTGCTAAGTATTTGCAGAGAATTCCTGATCCATACCACTAGCCAGCACCTTCTGCTCCTCATTGGGTTCGACACTTACTTATCGAAAATACTGCGATACACCCCTGTACTTGTGGGTCATCAAGGAGACGTATAACATCTACACTTCCTCGACGTGCTTCATCGAGTTCCGCAACTGCATGTCTAGTGGTAATCCCGTGATCTATTACCACAGTATTCATGGTCAACGCGGTAGATTTTTTTTGATTTACGCTAGTGTAGCCTACCTATTTCCCTACAAAGATCCCATAGATTGATAAAGGCTTGAGGTGTGATACTTGGCTAGCAGCAATCTCATAGGAACCCCAATGATAGAAAGGGTAGTACGGTCTTCATTTAGCGACCCATTCTGGATCACAACAACATCACCACTTAATGTTTTGATCTGTGTTTTACACTTAATAATAGTTTGTAGCTCGTTGCTTCGTGGTGCATGATAACTGCATATTTGCATCATGTTTTATATTATTATTTTGCATTGTAGATGTAGGATCTTGGTATTTTACGGCACTCGAGTGCATGTTCTATGTCTATTTTCACCAGGATCAGGACAGATGATGGATCCAATGGACAAAATTCTTGGAGCAGTTGTATTGGGGAGAAAATGAGTCAAAAACAATGTAAAACTCTTATTTGGGAAATATCAATAATACCAGAAGAAAACCCAAAGCAATCAAGGCATACAGACGGTTCAACGACCAACTATACGACCGGAATACTTTTTTCGGCCGTATAGTTCTGGTCGTATAGTTGGCGTCGCCACTGCCTCCTCAAATAGTTTCACCCCGTGCAACTAGATCAGGGAGACGACATACAGAACACCCAGAAATCGCCGAAACCTCACCTCCGGAAGGCATCTGGAGTGGGAACTTGCCCAAGGGATCCATCTTCGCCCTACGCAGATCTGGGAGGCCATGGCATCGATCTCCATCTTTATCAACCGCTGCACCACCACCATCTCCATCCATCCCATCTTCACCTCATCTAGATCTTGTTGTAATTTTCATACTCGTTGTGGATTTATACAAGAACTATTCATTTACAATTGTTTCTATTACCATTGCCATGATATTGATTGCCTCCATGTTTGAGTAGATCTCTAGTTCTTGGGGAGTTGGAGAAACCCTAGCATATGATTGAGATGAGATAGAGATTATCATGTTATAATCATTATGTGTATGTATTAATTGTCTTCATCCTGATGTTGGGAGTTGTGCACCTCCTCAATATTTGCCTCTTATGGGGACTCGATGAAGGGGGTTACTTGTTGGTAGACGGAGGGATGATAACACTTACTGTGACTATAAAGCTATTGTCATTCTTTATGTACTAACTTGGGGAATCAAGAAGAACTCATAAAGGCATGTCCATGCCACGGGAGAAATCCCTTAACAGCGGGCTAATATGATTGATGTCGCTTATCTATCAGCTGTGGTTATGAAGGATGATGCGAGCAGTGGTTGCTGCCTATTTGTCCATATATGGAGCTCCTCCCACATACATACATATCATGAGAATATTGGTTATAATAATCTTGATTGCTTAGTCTAAATTTCTAGCGGTGTATCCACCACTCCTTCAGAACGCATTTTTCCCTATTGGAGTTCCAAGTTCTTTTACACACGCGATTCTTACTTTCTGCATTAAGTTTTACTTTACTTTAAATTGCCTCGTTCAACCAAAAACCCAAAAACAACTCTACTTTTATTGCATCTTAAAGTTATTCCTTAAAATACTACGTTTAGTTTTAGTTAAAAGCATTTTAGTCTTTCGCTTACTGCTCCCTGTGGGATCGATATCTATATTTCGAAACTAGCTACAAACGATCTATGCACTTGCAGTCATCAAGCTATTTTCTGGCGCCGTTGCCAGGAAGCTTAGTGCTATAAGTTACTTTACTTTTAGTTACTTACTTTAATTGTACTAATTTTTACTTAAGTTGCAGGACCACAACAATGGACAACACTCAGCATTTAATCCAGCTTGAGGCAGTAAGGAAAATGGGTTCGCCCATGGACGCTTTTATAACTGTCAATAAAAGCATAAATCCAGATAGAATTGAGATCCACCCTTTATTATTTAAACTACTGCACTCTAAGAAATTTGCAGGAGCCAATGAAGAGGGTCCATATGGACACTTGCAATTCTTTGAAGACATTCTTAGTTCCTTTATATTCGACGACTGTAATCTTGATAAGGTTAAAACCCAGTTGTTTAGACAAACTCTCTCTAATAATGTTTGTGACTGGTATAGATCTTTTTGTGCAGATGCACCAAGGACTTGGACACAATTTACAACCAATTTCCTATCAAAATATTACCCACAAAGCAAAGCTCATAGGATGAGAGGTATTATTATCAGTTTCAAAAATAATCCTGGTGAGGGTTTGTATGAAGGATATCTAAGGTACAAAATCTACCTAGATAATTGCCCCCATCATCTCTTGCCTGATTGGTTAATCACTCACACTTTTTATGGAGGGCTTAATATTGAAAATAGAATGAATCTAGACACTGCTTCTAATGGCTTCTATCTTATACCTATGATGAATCTTGGAATCTAATAATAAAAATGAGGGAGGCAACGGAAAATCTTAAAAATGAGGAGAACATTACAAATAGTTTTTCTAAATATGCTTGTGTTAACGATTTCCTTGTAGATGAAAGGACGTGTGCAATGATTAAAACCCTCGGTATTGATTCTTACTCATTAAAGAAAATTATTAAGAATTATGCAGGGCATTTACAGGTACCTACAGAATGGGAACCCCATAAACCCCTCGAAGAAAAGAAGCGCGCAAGAGCGCTAATGGAAAAAATTCTCATCAGCACCTCTTCAAGAGAATATCAAGAAAAGGCGAAAGTGGAAGAACAAATGAAGAAGAGATTAAAGAAACCAGAAAAGAACCCCGAAGCAACCAATATAAATAATGTCATATTAAAGGATCTTATGGAAGCACGAATAGTGGACAATGAAGTGGTTATGCTAGACCTTAAAATTCCATTCATCAAAGGTAACGAAACTTCTAAACCTATGACTCCTATATATTGTGGAGAAACTTTCTTATACGGAATTTGTGAGCTGATTTCCACTATAAATATTATGCCTTCATCACTTTATGACGAACTTTGCTACAATTTAAATAATCCAGATGTGGAACTAGTAGACACTACTATTAAATTGTCTAATAGGACCAATATAAAACCGGAGGTGTAATCAGAAATATCTATGTCTTTAATGGGTCACTCATGTACCCCCTTGATTTTCATATTGTTGATATGCCTCGAGATTCTTTTTGTCCTATTCTTTTAGGCAGGCCTTTTGTTTCCATAACCAAAGCTCGAGTTGATAATAAGAAGGAGACTATTTCACTAATATTTGGAGAAGAGGAAATGACATTCCACTTTGCCAAACTAAAGAAGGGGCCATATGAAGTGGAAGATATCAAGGAAGAGAAAACAATTGTCGAGTTGGCCGCAATTTATTTCAGTACTCCACAAGATGAATTAGAGAGGAGTCTAATTAATTCGGAGGAAGCACTAGATGATGAGGAGAGAGAAGACATGGATGATTACCTTGATTCAGTTCCGGAAGCACAAAATCCACATGTAACACCCCAAAAATACTAATCAAGATTATCAAGTTCTAATCACCCAAGTTTAGGGTTAACAAAAACTTTTATTACTAAATTGAATATGAATGCATGTGTGATTTGCATTAGTGTATGATTGAGTGAAATTGCCATGTGTGTTTGCTACAAATGATAAGAAATGGTTTAAAGGTGAAATCAAATATAAAGCAAATGATCAAATGGTCATTTTGACCAAAATTAACCACTAGGCCACTTTGTGAGTTCCTAGCAAAGAATTTCTAACAGAAACAATTCCACTTGTTTTCACCCCTTGCTAGACAAGGTAAAAGGGAATCCAAACCCACTTTACAAACTCACATAAACTATTTTCAAATCTATTTAAAAGACAGTTCAAAATTGAACCAAGTTCATATGGTAAGATCACCATTTTGCAAAAACCACCCAAATCAATTCACCTTGCCTTTTCCAAGTAACCATAGACACTCAAGCATAAGATCAACACACTCACCAAATTTCATTCAAAATTTTCAAATTTAATTTCTTGCGGCCATTTAATCAAACACCTTGCAGACACAGATCAATTACTGCCTAACTTCACTGTTTGGAGCATTGATCACTCGACCAAATGCCCTCATTGCACCCACCTATCTCCCCCAGTCTCTAGAAGCACCAGACACGCACCCCCCCTTTGTCGTTGCGCCAATGCAGCGCCGCCTGAAGCCACCGTCGCCGGCCGACCATGGATAGAGCACCACGGACCACGCCACCCTCTCCCACGATGACCAGGAGACAGACGACCGTCCACCACCACCCCCTGTCTAGCCCTTGACCGTAGCCAGGCCATGGACCACCCCAGCAATGCTGCACCCACTTTCTCTGCGTCGTGCGGAGAGCGCACCAGAGCACCGCAGCCGACCAGCTCACACGCACCGCGCCTCGCCCTCACCTCGCGTGCACACCCTCGCCTTAACCCCAGCTAGCTCGCAGACATCCCCGTTCACTGTCGCGTGACCCGTAGCCCCCGTGCGCTGTCTCAAACACCGCCGGTTCCGTGCAGAGCATCGCCCACGCCCCACCATCCTCGACCTCCCCGTGCCGCGCCAGTAAGCCCGTGATGACCTCCAGGGAGCACTGCGTTGCCCCTACCCTTAGCCACGTCGATATCTCGATGTACCGCTGTCACCAGAGAAGCTAGCCCATCCCGCTCGGTCCCCTCGCCGGTGTATAAATAGAGGCCCTCTCCGCCTCATTTCTCCACACCACCTCACTCCCCACTCCTCACAACACCTCCCACACATCTTCTCGAAGCAAGGAGTCGTCGATTGGAGCCGCCCCAGGAGCTGCCGTGACCACCGTTCAAACCGACGTCGTCTACAACGTCGTTGGCCCCCATCGCCGACCCTAGCTGGAGCCCAGGTGAGCCTCACACGACCCCCACCACCGCGTTAGGGTTCAGACCTCGCCGGAGCTATTCGTGATCGACGATGAACCTCAGTTGTTAGATCAGGTTCTAATCGTAGGGCCTAGATTGAAAGATACCGTTTCGGTTACATAGAGTCGCTGACTAGTGGGACCCCCCGTCAGTAGCCCGCTGCGCCGCGCTGTGCAGATTGGGCCGGCCCAGTTAGTTTCCCACGCAGGCCTGTGAATTCAAATAGTTATTTTCCAATTTAGTTAAAACCAGATTCTGTCAGTAGATTCAAAAATCATTTCAAAGAGATTCACTAAACCAAAGTGCATGATTCCAATTTTGTTAGAAAGATATTTAAATTATCTATCCAAGACCGTTGTGTTCAAATCATTTGGAGTTAGAGATCACCTATAGTAAAAATAACAAGACAGAGACTTTTCCAACTTCAAACATTTTTCAAAATTCAACCCTAAATGCTTTTGAGTTGATTCCAACTCTTAAAAATCACAGTTGACAAGCTCTATCTGAATATGTAAAATATTTAGGTTTACATGCAGTGACATTGGACTAGTACCAAAATAATGCTATTTAGGCATTTCTACTCACTTTAATTCTATTAAATGATAATCTTAAACTTTATAAAATATGACCACCACTTTCAATCACATTCCCATGTATTAGAATATGTGGTGATGACATGTGTCAACATGATCCCATATTTTAATTGGAGAATATTAAATCTTAAGTATTTTTCAATGAGTAGAAATTAATTTTCTAAAATAAGACAAACAAGATTAAGTCTTTACTTCATGTGATGATTGTGATGATGCTAGATCATCTAGTGTGAGCCTTTGTGTACTAAATAGAAGTAGTTAAGTATTTTTTGGTGACTGTGTACCTTGTATTCATTTATAGACGATAGTACCGACCCAGGATACGAGGAGGAGGAGTATTACCAAGAAGAAGAAGAAAACTTCAACCACTGCACTACTCAAGGCAAGCTAACACTTGCAAGTATTATACCTATGCAAGCCTAGCACTACAAGTTAACTATGCAAGTTAACACTTGCCCACTTGATAACCTAAGCAAGATGCATTAGGCATGCTTGGTTATGCAACTTTTATTATACCAATCCCAAGTTTTACTTGCAAGCTTTATTCTTTTACTTTACCAAAGTTTGTTACTTTTAGTTAGTACTTTGTGAGTATTGGAAAAATAGTATAGTACCATAAAGAGTATAAAACTAGGCCTAACTAGTTATACTTAGATGTCATTCCAAGGCATGAGATTAGAGTTGGGTAGCTACCCTTTATTAGCACCCCTCATTAGTGAATATCCTCAACTTTAGTGGCTAGTGCTAAGCATAAAAGTTGATCACTTTAGATGGGAATACGTGGTGAAAATGATTATGAAAACCTTGGAATGAGGATTCATTCTATTGAGATGTTTTGACATGTGTTGAGAAAACAAAAGGATTTGATGATGAAAATGTTGAGGCATGAGCAAAATCCCTTTATAAAAACTGATGGTTGGGTTCGGATGCGATACCTTTCCAATTTTATCGTACAACCACAATACACGAATTGGGTAGGGATTAACTGGAAGTTTATATACCTTAGTATGGGTTCCCTTGCGGAAGAGGTTGAGCTGAGGCTACCTCGTGATGAATGTCCACCTATGCAGTGCCCAGGATGGCAGATGGCCATGGCTGGGAGGCCAAGATCATAGGGGAGGTGCCTATACTAGAGTGTGTAATTGAAAGGTTATGATTGATTATCCACATGCTGATACATTGCAAATGTATCTATAATTTTTGATATCCATGCTTGGTTTTATCCACTTTCTTATGTTTTGTCCACACTTTGGAGTACTTTTCATATGATTTCTTGGACTAACCTATTAACAAGAGCCACAATGCCAGCTGTCTGTTTTCTGTTGTTTTTGGTTCTAGGAAAGTCAGAAAATGAATATTCTCGGAATTGGACGGGACAAAAGCCAAAGTGCCTATTTTTCCGGACATCATCAGATGCCAGAATACGAGACGGAGAAGGGCTGGGGGCCGGCGACACCACCTGGCAGCATGGCCAGGCAGCCCAAGCCGGGGTGGTCCGCCGACCCCAGCACCCCCTCGGCCTCTCCTTTCGCCTATATATTACCCTCGGTACCAAAACCCTAAGTACCCGATCAAAAATCCATGAAAGAGTCTGTAGCCACCATCATCTCCATCCCTAGATCGGGAGGGATCTGAAGCTCTTCGGCAAGACCTGCCGAGAGGGAATTCACCACAGGCCTTCTTCATCATTATGCAAGCCTCCGGTGTGATGTGTGAGTAGTTCATCTCTGGACTACGGGTCCATGTAGTAGCTAGATGGCTGGTTCTCCTCCTTTGTGCTTTCATGTTTAGATCTTGTGAGCTCCATTCATGATCAAGATCATCTATTTGTAATTCTGCATGTTGTGTTTGCGGGGATCCAATGGATATTGAGATGCTATTTCAGATTGATTATTGATTCTATCATGTCTTTGTTATTTGTGATCTTGCATGCTTTTTGTTGTTAGTAGCTATCTTATCCAAGTAGATGCTAGCAACTCCAAGAGTTAGTATTTATGCTCGATAGTGGGTTCATGCCTCTGGTAATCTAGGGAAGTGACAGAAATCTCTAAGGTACTAGATGTGTTGTTGCTACTATAGAGAAAACAACAATCCTTTGTTCATAGAACAATCATATTGTTTACTTTACACGCAATTCGTAAAGCAATAATCTGTTGCTTGCAACTTAATACTGGACGGGGTTCGGATGATAACCTGAAGGTGGATTATTAGTCATAGATGCAGTTGGATGGCGGTCTATGTATTATGTTGTAATGCCCAATCAAGTTCCAAAGGAGTCAAGATGATTAGTATATGCATGTATTGCTTTCTCGATGTTTGTCAATTGCCCCGTTGTAATTTGTTCACCCAGCATGTTATCTATCTTAAGGAGAGCCACCTCTAGTGAACTATGGATCTCGGTCCTTTCTTTTACATACAATCTACAAACTGTTTACTGCTTTGTGTTTACTTTCTGCAAACTATTACTTCCTTCCATTCGATACGTTTAATCCTTTGTTTTCAGTAAAACCGGTGAGATTTACAACCTCATCGCAAGTTGGGGACAAAGTTCTGTGGTTGTGTTGTGCAGGTTCTCCATGTTGCCACTAGCACCGATAGTGCGCCCTACCAAGGCTCGGCTAGCAACACCTTTGGGGTGTTTCCTTGCTCCTACTGGTTTGATTAAACCTTGGTTTCATAACTAAGGGAAACTTTCTACTGTGCTCATCATACCTTCCGATTGGGGTTCCCCAACGAGCTCATCAATCACGTGCCATCAAGCATTTTTCTGGCACCGTTGCCGGGGAGTCAAGGACATCTTCACAAGGGGAGTCCCTCATAACCAATCTCTTTACTTTGTTATTTTTGTTTTGCTTAGTTTCTTTTTGCTTTGTTTGCTTGTTTCTTTATCAAAAACACACAAAAAATTAGTTTTACTAGTTTGCTTTCTTATTTGAAACCCCAAAAAAATGACTACTCTTGAAAACACTAAGTTGTGCGACTTCACTAGCACCAACAACAATGATTTTATGAGCACACCTATTGCTCCACATGTGCCTGAAGCTACTTTATTTGAGATAAAACCTGCTTTACTCAATCTTGTTATGAGAGAACAATTTTCTGGTATTGGTAATGAAGATGCTGCTGCCCATCTAAATAACTTTGTTGAACTTTGTGAGATGCAAAAGCATAGGGATGTAGATGGTGATATTATTAAGATGAAATTATTTCCTTTCTCTTTGAGAGGAAAAGCTAAAGAATGGTTGAATTCCTTAACTAGGAATAGTATTGATTCTTGGACTAAGTGCAAAGATGCTTTCATTGGAAAATACTATCCTCCTGCTAAGATTATATCTATGAGAAGTGAAATAATGAAGTTTAAACAATCTGATAATGAACATGTTGCTCAAGCTTGGGAAAGAATGAAATCTTTGGTAAAGAATTGTCCCACTCATGGACTGACTGCTTGGATGATCATCCAAACTTTTTATGCAGGATTGAACTACTCTTCAAGGAACCTATTGGACTCTACTGCTGGAGGTACCTATATGACCATTACTTTTGAGTGCTGCAACAAAACTTCTGGATAATATGATGGTTAACTATTCTAAATGGCATACTGAGAGAGCTCCACAACGTAAGAAGGTAAATTATGTTGAGGAAACCTCCTCCTTGAGTGATAAGATTGATATTATTATGTCTATGCTTGTTAATGGGAAAGCCCATATTGATCCAAATAATGTCCCTTTAGCTTCTTTGGTCGCTTAAGAAGAGCAAGTTGATGTGAACTTCATAAGAAATAATAATTTTGGCAGTAATGCTTATAGGAGTAATTTTGGTAACAACAATTATAAGCCATATCCTCCCAACAATGGTAATGCTTATGGAAATTCCTACAACAATAATAGGAGTGCTCCCTCTGAACTTGAAGTTATGCTTAAGGACTTTATTAGTAAACAAACTGCTTTCAACAAAACTATTGAGGAAAAACTCTCTAATGCTGAAAGAAATATAGCATCTTTGGCTGAAGCTCAATCTTCTTTGAATAAAATAGCTGTTAAACCTGAAACTAATGAGAATCCCTTTGCAGCTACTAATGCTATACAAGTAAGAATTGATGAAAATGTTAGACTATTAGCTGAATTACATGCTAAGTGGGAAAGAGAAGATGAAATTGCTAGAAACATTAGTGTTTCTACTATTACCACCACTAGTGTTGAGGCTAGTAATAGTTCTACTACTCTAGATGATAAATTTTATTTTGATCTTGATGGTTGCAATATCTCTGAAGTTATTAAGTTCCTACAAAAGCTTGCTAAAAGTCCTAATGCTAGTGCTATGAACATGGCCTTTACAAAACACATTATTGATGCTCTCATAAAGATTAAAGAAGAAAAGATGAAACATAAAGCTTCTATTCCTATAAAACAAGAAGATGGTTGGAACCCATCATTAATATGAAAGTGAATGACTTTGATTTCAAAGCTTTATGTGATCTTGATAGTAGTGTTTCTATTATGCCTAGGAGGATTTATGATATGCTTGATTTGCCTCCACTTGAAGTTTGTTATTTGAATGTCCCACTTGATGATAATGCTAAAAAGAAACTCATGGGGAGTCTTAATGATGTTCTTATTATGGTTAACAATGCCTATGTCCCCGTTGATTTCTATGTTTTGGATGTTGAATGCAATACTTCTTGTCCTATTACTTTGGAAAGACCTTTTCTTAGAACTGTTGGTGCCATTATTGATATGAAAGAAGGCACCATTAAATATCAACTCCCACTCAAGAAAGGTATAGAACACTTCCCTAAGAAGAGAGAGAAGATTTCTTTTGCCTCTCCTATGAAAACAAAATTTGGTCTTAATGCTTCTTCATTTGAGAACACTTGATTCTCTCTTGCTTCTTATGCCTAACTTAAAGGCGTTAAAGAAAAGTACTTATTGGAAGATAACCCAAAAGTTTTAGATGAGTCTTGAAAGTTATTACTTTAGTAATAACCGCTCCTTATCCTTTTTATTTGCTTTTTGTGCCAAGAGTAACCTCTAATGAGAGAGAAGTAATGATTGGGAAAGTTGCTCTCCCGAAACAGATTTCTGTGCTTCACCGTAAAAATTCGTGTAAAATATCTGAACGTCTTTTTGAGGCGTGAATTTTTGTGCTTCTACCCCAGGTTGTTATCTAACTTTCGCTAGTTCAACACTTTTTGATTTCAGCAACAGAAGGTCTTTGAAAATTTCATCTCTACATGCTGGTCTGTTTAGACAAATTTCTGCCATTTTCTTCATTTGCTTCTTGTTGATTCCTTTTTGAGTTCTTTTGGGGAATTGAGCTTTTTGAGGGAAGTGCTTCAGTAGCTAGTGTTCTAATGGAAGTTTATTGGTGTTAGAACTGAACCTTAAGACCTATTATCTTGAGTGCACTAATGTTGCTAATAAAGATTGTGTGAAGTTTTGTATGAAGGAAAAATTTAGGTGTATGGAAGGAATGAGTAATGAGATGAAGGATGGACTAAAGCTCAAGCTTGGAGATGCCACGCGTGTCACCCCAAGAAATATCCAAGAAGTACAAGCATCAAAGCTTGGGTATGCCCAAGGCATCCCCTTCTTCATCAATAAAAATCCCAGGTTTCTTCCAAACGCTTCATTTTTATTGTTTCATGCACACTTGTGTTGTTCTTGGAGCGTCTTCTTTTTCGTTTTCGTTTTGGTTTTCGTTTGCTTTTGTTTGCTTAGTTTTCTGAATAAATTGGTTGGACCCCCTCTTTCATACATTGGTTTGCAAATAGTTTGGTTTGTTTTGGAAAAGAGTAGGAAAGTTCATGCTTTTGTGGTAAAAAGAGCTCGTTTTTGACTGTGGCCTATGCTCTGTCATGCCATGCTTGATATTGTTTTGGATTTATTCTTAGTATTCTTTGTTGTAGCATGACTTGTCACAAACAATTGAGATTGCTTAATGAGCCTTGGATGAATCATGCGTTGTTTTAGCATATTAAAGCATAGTATAGTGGTATTCTCCTTTGATGCTTTATTTGGGTTGACTTGGCACATGCTCACACCATGTTATGACTATCTCAAGTCACCATAAGCCTTTCTGATCCTTTAGTTTTCAAATTGTAGTATCACTTTATGCTTTGATCAATGATGTTTTGTCGCTCTGCATGATTATGGCCATTATTGCTCTCTTAGTTTGTCGCTCCCAGTCTTTTGCTAGCCTCCACAACCAAGTATGAGTTCCACTCATGCATCCAAATCCCTAAACCAAGTTATTCCAAAGAGTCCACCATACCTACCTACTAGCTTATGTTATTCCGAGTATATTCATGCTCTTGTTTACCTTCCAAATTAAACTTGTTATGAGAAAACTAGTGATTAAAGCTCTCACGAACTTGATGGCACACTTTACTTTTTTGCATCTAATAAACTTGAACCATCGGGTCCTTCTTTGTTGTATATGCTTGCACTTATTTGCTGGGAATTAGCAGAACCATGTTGTCATGGGGAACGCTTTCAACATTGCACTTGGTACTTGTACCTAGTTGATATCATGCTATTTTGTATATGGATGTCGTCGGTGTGAAATGAAAGGGGAGCTTGTAAGTCCATGGAGTTATGTGTATGTGTTATAGAAACGCCTGGGCCGCTGGTCTAATCCAAGCCATCAGGGTGGAAACCTGCAGCGTAACCATAATGAGCTGTCTATGAAGCATTCTTCTTATAAAAAAGAGTCCTATATTGAGAAAAAGGAGAAAAAGGAAAAAAGATTATGAAAAGAGGAAAGAGAGAAAAAAGCACCATATTCCCATGGTACATAAGAAGATTGCTGAGATGCTCGTTGTCTGCTTGCCTTGTCATTTTGATATGGGGATTCTTCCGTATCATCGGGCAAGGGGTACCCCGTTGGCGGTTCTCTATGATACACATGTACTTACAATGACAAGAACTTACCGGTGACTAAACTTGAGTAGCATGAGGATCGGCCCTCGTATTCAAGGGACATGAGATTTCTAACTTATACTTCGCCAAGCATGTACACCATAGTTTATTCACTTTAACCTTAATCGCTTCAAGATGATTATGATAGGGGCAATGAGAGCTGAAAGCTATAAGTACCATAATTTTTCGAAGCTCTTTATGAGACTTGAATCCCTACTTCCTTCTATGAAGGCCTTTCTTCCACCATTATATTGAGTCTCCACCTTCTACCTTTATGCAACTACTTTGAGAGCATAGTGGCCATTCTTAGTTCTATGTGCATTGTCCCAAGACTAGTTGATTGATGCATAACTTGATATTGCTTGTTTTTAATTATTTGTATCTAGTCACTCTTATGAACTTTGAAGGTTTCTTATGCATTTATATTTGCTACTCTATGAGGGACAAGCTGAATACTATTATGCTATGTTTTCTTTATGTGAAACAAACAAACATCTTGCAAAGCATTGTTATACATGAATCTTTTGTTTGTGCCTTTTCATGTTGCATCATAGTTTCTTTGTCTTATTACTAGAACTTTGTCTTTCATGTTATGATTGAAGTACTATGATTCCAGCTTCGAATGTCTTACAAATACTTTGATCAAGTCTTTGATGGTGCATGTCACCTCAAAAATTATTCTTTCTTTTTATCACTTACCTACTCGAGGACGAGCAGGAGTTAAGCTTGGGGATGTTGATACATTGCAAATGTATCTATAATTTTTGATGTTCTATGCTTGGTTTTATCCACTTTCTTGTGTTTTGTCCACACTTTGGAGTACTTTTCATATGATTTATTGGACTAACCTATTAACAAGAGCCACAGTGCCAGCTGCATGTTTTCTGCTGTTTTTGGTTCCAGGAAAGTCAGAAAATGAATATTCTCGTAATTGGACGGGACGAAAGCCAAAGTGCCTATTTTTCCGGAAGTCATCAGATGCCAGAATACGAGACGGAGAAGGGCTAGGGGCCGGCCACACCACCTAGCCGCGCAGCCAGGCCTGGCCCACGCCAGGGGGTGGTCTGGCTGACCCCAGCACCCCCTCGGCCTCTCCTTCCGCCTATATATTGCCCTCGGGACCAAAACCCTAAGTACCCGATCAAAAATCCACAAAGAGTATGTAGCCACTGTCATCTCCATCCCTAGATCGGGAGGGATCTAAAGCTCTTCCCGGCACCCTGCCAGGGAATGGAATTCACCCTAGAGGCCTTCTTCATCATCATGCAAGCCTTCGGTGTGATGCGTGAGTAGTTCATCTCTGGACTACGGGTCCATGTAGTAGCTAGATGGCTGGTTCTCCTCCTTTGTGCTTTCATGTTTAGATCTTGTGAGCTCCGTTCATGATCAAGATCATCTATTTGTAATTCTGCATGTTGTGTTTGCGAGGATCCGATGGATATTGAGATGCTATTTCATATTGATTATTGATTCTATCATGTCTTGGTTATTTGTGATCTTGCATGCTTTCCATTGTTAGTAGCTATCTTGGCCAAGTAGATGTTAGCAACTCCAAGAGTTAGTATTTATGCTTGATAGTGGGTTCATGCCTCTGGTAATCTGGGGAAGTGACAGAAATCTCTAAGGTACTAGATGTGTTGTTGCTACTAGAGAGAAAACAACAACCCTTTGTTCATAGAACATTCGTATTGTTTACTTTACACGCAATTCATAAAGCAATAATATGTTGCTTGCAACTTAATACTGGAGGGGGGTCGGATGATAACCTGAAGGTGGATTCTTAGTCATAGATGCAGTTGGATGGTGGTCTATGTATAATGTTGTAATGCCCAATCAAGTTCCAAAGGAGTCAAGATGATTAGTATATGCATGTATTGCTTTCTCGATGTTTGTCAATTGCCCCGCTGTAATTTGTTCACCCAGCATGTTATCTATCTTAAGGAGAGCCACCTCTAGTGAACTATGGATCCCGGTCCTTTCTTTTACATACAATCTACAAACTGTTTACTGCTTTGTGTTTACTTTCTACAAACTATTACTTCCTTCCATTCGATACGTTTAATCCTTTGTTTTCAGCAAAACCGGTGAGATTGACAACCTCATTGCAAGTTGGGGACAAAGTTTTGTGGTTGTGTTGTGCAGGTCTCCACGTTTCTACTAGCACCGGTAGTGCGCCCTGCCAAGGCTCAGCTAGCAACACCTTTGGGGTGTTTCCTTGCTCCTACTGGTTCGATTAAACCTTGGTTTCATAACTGAGGGAAACTTGCTGCTGTGCTCATCATACCTTCCTCTTGGGGTTCCCCAACGAGCTCATCAATCAGGGTTACCCCTGACAGATGTATCAAATTTTGTGGTGAAAGTGTACCACCTCTGTAGAGTGTCAAACTATTCGAATAGCCGTGTCCGTGGTCATGGACAGTTGGAGTGGCCATACTATTCCGTCGTTAGATGTTTTCAAAATGACTTGTAAATTGAACCATGACTTTGACTTGACCACAACAGGGTTGTGAACATGAAAACTAAGTTCCCACTTAAGTGATTTAGAACATTAACTTAGTTTCCTTTACTTCTAAACTCAGTTTTAGATAAACCTGGCTTTTTGCAAATAAACCTAGAGCTTAAGATTCCTACTAGAACTACTTTACTTGTTAGTGATAGTTTGTGAGTACTTAAAGAGTACTCATGGCTTTGTCCTGCTCATTCCGTGGCGGACTATGAGGAGGACTACCAGGATGATGGACAGCAGGAGGTCTACGACAACTAGGATCATCTCCCATCGTCAGCATTGCCTGTGACTCTGAAGATGGAGCCCCTACTACGTTTATTTTCTGCTGCTTGATTTGTATTAAGACTAGATCATGAGATCCTTTATTTGTAAGATCTTATTATGGTTTGTAATGGATGATGTACTGTGATACCAATATGTTATGTCTCACAAAAATGGTAATCCTGGGATTGCAAGGTATGGCATAACAGGCATCTAGGATTAAAAATCTGGGTGTTGACACCACATGACTATGAAGAACTGGTAAGAAAAGGAGATGAAGAGCCTCCACCAATTGAATTGAAACAATTTCCAGACGATATGAGGTATGAGTTTTTAGATAATGAAAATAAATGTCCTGTTATTATTAGCAAACATTTAACAGAAAATGAAACAAATAAGCTCATTTCGGTCTTGGTTAAGCATCATGAAGCCTTTGGATATACTCTAAGTGATATTAAAGGAATAGATCCATCTATTGTAACACATAATATTACCATGCTTGATGATGCTGAACCTGTAGTGTATACACAAAGAAGGCTTAATCCGAAAATGAAGCAAGTAGTAAGAAAACAGGTTATACGCTTATTAGATGCTGGCATAATATATCCTATTTCTGATAGTAAGTGGGTTAGCCCAGCTCATTGCATACCAAGATAAGGTGGTCTTGATGCTGCTATGAATGAGGATGATGAGCTAGTTCCTATAAGGCTTATTGTTGAATATCGTATGTGCATTGATTTTAGGAAGCTAAACCACGAGACACAGAAAAATCATAAACCTATACCATTCATGGATAAAATTTTAGAAAGACTTAGTAATAATTCTTATTTATGTTTTCTTGATGGTTATTCTAGATATTCTCAAATTTCCATACAACCGGAAGATCAAGAGAAAACAACTTTCACTTGCCCTTATGGCACATATGTTTATAGATTAATTCCGTTTGGCTTATGTAACGCAGCAGCAACTTTTCAAGAATGTGTTTTAAAAATCTTTGATGATTTTGTTGAGAAGACTATGGGAGTTCTAACAAATGATTTTGTTGTTTGTGGAACAACCTTTGATAATTGCCTCTACAATCTAACCAAAGTCTTGCAGAGATGTAGGCAATCAAATTTGGTTTTGAATTGGGAACAATGCCGTTTCATGGAAAGAGAAGGTAAAGTTTTCGGGCATAAGGTTTTGGAGAAGGGAATAGAAATAGATAAAACTAATATAAATGCTATAGAAAATCTTCCAATACCTCAGGACATTAAAAACTTAAAATGTTTTTGGGCCATGCAGGTTTTTATAAGTGTTTTATAAAAGATTTTGCTAAAATAGCTATGCGCCTCTCACCAACCTTCTTGGTAGAGAAACTCCATTCTACTTAGATCATGACTGCATTGCAGCTTTTGAGAACCTTGACAACAAATTAGTTTCAGCACCTATCATGCAATCTCCAAAATGGGATGAACCTTTCGAAATTATGTGTGATGCTAGTGACTATGCTTTAGGGGATGTGTTAGGACAGCGAGACGGAAAGAATATAAATGTTATTTATTATGCTAGTAGACCTCTTAATAAGATTCAGAAAAATTACGCTACTACAGAAAAAGAGTTCCTAGCTATAATTTTTGCTTGCGACAAATTTAGATCTTACATCATTAATTCTAAGATAATAGTTCATATGGACCACCAAGCTTTGTGTCACCTCCTTGTGAAAAAGGATGCGAATCCTAGGTTGATTAGGTGGGTTTTATTACTACAAGAATACAATTTACAAATAGTAGATAGGAGGGGTAAGGATAATCCGGTAGCATATCATCTCTCTAGGATGGAGGGAATAATTACTAACCCCGTACCTATAAATGAATCATTTCCAAGAGAATATTTAGCAAATGTTGAAATTGTTGATCCGTGGTATGCAGATTATGCTAACTATCTCGTAGTAAAATTTATACCTCCTGGTATGACAAGAAATCAAAGGGTGAAATTCTTTAATGATCTTAAATATTAATTTTGGGATGATCCGTATCTATATCATCATGGACCTGACAGAATGATCCGGAAGTGTGTTCCTAACCATGAAATGAATACAATATTGCAAGCTTGTCATGACAGCCCGTATGGAGGACATCATGTAGGTAAGCGAACTGTAGCGAAGGTACTTCAATCTGGATTCTATTGGCCCACCTTGCTCAAGGACGCACACAGGTATGTAGAACATTGTGATGCTTGCCAAAGAAGAGGTAATATAGGTAGGAGACAAGAGATGGCAATGAATTATACTCTTATAATCGAACCCTTTGATGTATGGAGAATGGATGGGACCTTTTATAGAATCAAATGGTTATACTCATATTCTTGTTGTTGTTGATTATGTTACTAAATGGGTTGAAGCTATTCCGACAAGTCATGCAGATGCAACCGCCTCAGTGAAGATGATCAAGGATGTCATATTCCCCAGGTTTAGAGTTCCTAGATTTTTAATCACTAATGGTCATTCTCATTTTATGAAAGGAACTTTCAGGAAAATCCTTAGCAAATATGAGTAACTCACCATGTTGCTTCACCATATCATCCTCAAACAAGTGGTCAAGTGGAACTCTCTAATAGAGAATTAAAGACCATACTCGAGAATACGGTGGACAAATCAAGAGAAGATTGGTCATACAACTTAAATGACACTCTATGGGTATATTGTACTGCATTTAAAAATCCAATGGGTATGACACCTTATAAGATGGTGTACCGTAAGGCATGCCATTTACCTTTAGAATTGGAACACAAAGCTTTTTGGGCAATCAAGAACCTAAATTATGATCTTAAAGCAGTAGGAGAAAAACGTTTATTAGATATTCATGCTTTAGATGAGTTTAGAACTGAGGCCTATGAGAATGCTAGGTTGTTTAAGGAAAAAGTGAAAAGATGGCATGATAGAAAAATAGAGAATAAGACCTTTAAAAGGGGAGACAAAGTTTTGCTCTATAATTCTCGTCTTAAGTTGTTTCCAGGGAAGCTCAGATAGAAGTGGGAAGGCCCATATATAGTTGAAGAAGCTTATTCATCGGGAGCAGTGAAGCTCTAGGGAAAAACACCCTCTCTTTCATGTGTGGTAAATGGACAACGCTTAAAGCATTATCGAGTAAAAGAAGATATAAGTGCAGTCACCATACAAGTGATCACCCTAGAAGAAGTGATTAAGCAAACATATACAAGGAATGGCAACTTCAAGAAGAATGGACTCGAGACGGAATGAGCAACACTACGGTCAAGCTATTGACCATAAAAGAGCTCTTCATGGGAGGCAACCCATGCAAAGTAAAGGTTTGAGTGAATTTTTAATTGAAGTTTTAACTGAGCATTGTGTTAAATAAGGAACATTTGATGCTCTAGCAAAGAAGAAGGAAGGTTGATAATGGCAAAATTGGTCGAAAATTTAAGCTATCATTTTTCTGTCAAAACTTAATATTTCATTAAGTTTCAGATTAATAAAGAATCCTTGGAGAAGCACGAAAATTTTGGTGGATCCAGAGGGTTTAACGACCAGCTATACAGCGGGAGTAAAAAGTTCCGGCCGTATAGCTACGGTCGTATAGTTGTTTCGACATCACCCCTTTTGTCCATGAAGGGTACTGATAGTTTAATGACCAACTATACGACGGGAATTAAAATTCCACCCGTATAGTTGTCGTCATATAGATATCGATGCCTTTGACAAAACTATTTTTAGGTACTGATAGTTTAACGACCAACTATACAGCGGGAATAAAAATTCTGCCCGTATAGCTATGGTCGTATAGATATCGACCCATCTCCAAAAAAAATATTCAGAGTATAGAGGGTTTAACGACCAACTATATGGCGGGAATAAAAATTCCCACCCGTATAGTTCCGGCCGTATAATTGGTTCCACCGTAGATGTAATCTATAGTCGGTTCATAACTATACGGCGGGATCTATATGGGTCGTGCCTGTATAGTTGCTCGTTACGAAAGGCGGCTAGGGTGTTTGACCTTTCCTTTTAAAGTTGATCGCATCTAACCTTTTTCATTAAGTTTTCACAGAGCTACAGCCTCGATAAATCCTCGCCATCCCTATACAATCCCCTTCTAACAACATCCGTGCAGCAAAGCCATGCAGCCCTTCCACGTCAACAAGATCTGGAAGAAGAAAGAAGAGAAGCCCATGAAGAGGATCGAAGAAGTAGAACCTAAAGGATCATCATCATCATCCAGCCCAGAGATCAAGCCTCTCCAAATTGGGAGGCCATGTTCCCGCAAAGGATGGAGATGATGAGACAAGGAGAGCAGGGAAAGTGCAAGGATGAGTATCTGTCTAATCCCTATCGTCACAACATAGGATCCTATTATAAACCTCCTCTCGGTCCGTTGCCTCTTAAACCTAAGAAGGTGCGGCAAGATAAGATTCATGATAAGATCTACGAGTTGGAAAAAGCTTCAAAGGCATGTGTCGAAACAATTGGAGAAGAGATTGACTCTTACTGGATGATGAGCAAAGACCTTGAGAAAAAGGTCGATGACATCGATGGTAGAGTTGGTTTCTTGATTAAAACTGTTTTTGAGTTGACATATGAGAAGAAATTCCTCCAGAAGAAAATTTTGAAGCTTCAATATGACATGGCCAAGCTCAGCATTCGCCTCGCAAGCATGGCTAAGGTTTACAACACAGAGGAAGAAGTCAATACTCTTCCTACCCAGAAGGAGGAATAGGTACCAACAAGGAGTTATTTGATCCCGCCTGGCTTGATTTCAAGCTTGGGGAGATCTTTAAGACCTCGTAACCTATCTTATAAGGTTATATCGCTATTTTAGTTTTGCAGTTAAGTTGAAAAAGAAACCTTGAACAAAGTAAAATGAAAATGCTATCAAAATAGAGTGATAACAAGTCAAGGTAGAATCTTCAAGTCATAAGAATGCTTCATGTACAATTGAAATTTGATAATTGAGATCGTTAAACTTCGAAATACTATATGAAGTGTAATGTATGGCTAGCTCCTTTGCACAACACTTAAACAAAAGTGTGAGCATATATATAAAAAAAGAAAAAGAAGAAAAAGAGCGAGTGTGCAAAGAGAAAATAGGCATATACCACTATACTGTAGTATGACAAAGAGACACTTTTGAGATTTTGAATCCCAAGTGAATACGTTGATCGTAAAACACTTGGGACTACCTCGCTAACTCATTCGGTTGAACGGGATACTTTTACATTATGTTGAGATTCATCTTTTATGAACTGTTGATCACTAAGGTGTGGAAGCCTGCTAATACTATTCAGATGGTTTGAGTAAGATACTATTCATGAACTTATTCCTACATATCGTATATGATAAGCACATGCTGCAACTGCCTCATTTATTTTATCGACTCAGCTTCATGAATATGAGGATCACATCCATTAAGCTAAACTTGCTCGGGACGAGCAATAGTCTAAGCTTGGGGAAGTTGATGAGTGCATATTTGCATCATGTTTTATATTATTATTTTGCATTGTACATGTAGGATCTTGGTATTTTACGGCGCTCACGCGCATGTTTTATGTCTATTTTCGCCAGGATCAGGACAGATGATGGATCCAATGGGCACAATTCTTGGAGCAGTTGTATTGGGGAGAAAAGGAGTAAAAAACAACGTAAAACTCTTATTTGGGAAATATCAATAACACCAGAAGAAAATCCGAAGCAATCAAGACATACAGACGGTTCAACGACTAACTATACGTTCGGAATACTTTTTCAAGTCATATAGTTCCGGTTGTATAGTTGGCGTCGCCACCGCCTCCTCAAATAGTTTCACCCCGTGCAACTAGATCAAGTAGACGACATACAGAACACCCAGAAATCACTGAAATCTCACCTCCGGAAGGCATCTAGAGGGGGAACTTGCCCAAGGGATCCATCTTTGCCCTACGCAGATCTAGGAGGCCAAGGCATCGATCTCCATCTTCATCAACCACTACACCACCACCATCTCCATCCATCCAATTTCACCTCATCTAGATCTTGTTGTAATTTCCGTACTCATTGTGTGGATTTATACAAGAACTATTCATTTACAATTGTTTCCATTACCATTGCCATGATGTTGATTGCCTCCATGTCTAAGTAGATCTCTAGTTCTTGGAGAGATGGAGAAACCCTAGCATATAATTGAGATTAAATAGAGATTATTATGTTATAAATCATTATGTGTATGTGTTAATTGTCTTCATCCTGATGTTGGGAGTTGTGCACCTCCTTAATATTTGCCTCTTATAGGGACTCGATGAAGGGGATTACTTGTTGGTAGACGGAGGGATGATAGCACTTACTGTGACTATAAAGTTGTTGTCATTATTTACATACTAACTTGGGGAATCAAGGAGAACTCATAAAGTCATGTCCATTCCACGGGAGAAATCCCTTAATAGCGGGATAATACGATTGATGTCGTTTATCTGTAAGCTATGGTTATGAAGGATGATGTGAGGAGTGGTTACTGCCTATTTGTCCATATATGAAGCTCCTCCCGCATACACACATATTATGAGAATATTGGTTATAATAATCTTGATTGCTTAGTCTAAATGTCTACGATGTATCCACCACTCCCTAAGAACGCATTTTTTCCTATTGCAGTTCCAAGTTCTTTTACATACGCGATTCTTATTTTCTGCATTAAGTTTTACTTTACTTTAAATTGCCTCGTCCAATAAAAAACCCAAAAACAACTCTACTTTTCTTGCATCTTAAAATTATTCCTTAAAGCACTACGTTTAGTTTTTGTTAAAAGTATTTTAGTCTTTCGCCTACTGCTCCCTGTGGGATCGATATCTTTATTTCGAAACTAGCTACAAACAATATGTGCACTTACCGTCATATCTGTTGGATTAAAAGACTATTGCTATGCCCACTGTATCACGGGGCTCTAGTATATTAGGATGTGTTGCCCACAAGCCTATTCAACCATTACATATGACTATGCTTATTATTATCTTTTATCTCATACGATGTGCAGCTGCAGGTGGATCTTCAACCTTGGCCTATCTCCATCCATTGATTCAACCCATTATAAAAGTAAACTAGATTGGTCTCGTAAACTAAGGTAAAACAAAGAAACAAAGTCTTGTAGACGTGTCCTTTTTATTTCCATTTAACATTGCTTTCCAAGGTTCGATTAAACCTAGATCTTCTAGGGAAAAAGCTATTATACTACATCCGTGAATCCGGATCGAAGGTATCAATCACATAATATATAGTTCCACAACCAAATCAAGTATTTGATGATACATATTAATGATAGTTGTTCAAGGACAACTTAAATATTACGAATACATGAATTTATTAATCATTGTTTCCCTCTATGGCATATTCGGAACAGTAGAAAGCTAATAAAAAGGATGAAATTGCCTTTGATTTTGTAGAGTTTTCTAGCTCCAATTTTTTGCTTTCTACAACTTCCTTTTACTATTTATCTCCCTCACAACATGTGCATTACCATGATGTTTAGTAGCTTGTGTATTATTTATGTAGCTTGACATATCGTGGCATGTTCTTCCACATGAACTGTAGTTTATTTTGACATCTATCTTTCTCATCTTTGTTCCTTTTGGAGCTTCTCCTTCTTATCTTCTCCTTTCTGTTTTGCGCCTACCTGACAGCTTGACGTAAGAAGGTGCTACTAGCCTTACATGATCAACAATTGGCCAATTTGATTGTCCTTCCAATGGCTCCAAGTAGTGACAATATATTTTGTTGTAAACCTCAAATGAGTAACATGGAGCAATGAAATCATCCAAAACCTTGGAGATTGTAGATTGCACATATTCAATGGAAGCAAGGAAGGCTAAAAAGCTGCCAGTATCTATAGGAATGAGTTCTATTGCAAATTTTAGTGCACTTGTATTTACCATCTCAAACCCATCTTTACCATTCCAAGGTACTTGAAAATTCCATGATAATCTTCAGTTTATCTTGAGCTTCCTGGAAATGTTTTGACATATGGTTCCATTCAACCTCTCACTTTTGGCTTTATTTTCTTGAATTCTTACTATTATCTTATTTTTGATTCACTCTACTATTAACACAGGTAGGTATCTAGGTGGCATTATGTAGTTGTTAAATGGCACGCACATGTTGTCATCCACGGAATCACGTATGCTTCCAAATTTCATAAATACCCAACTTCAGTGCCTTGGATTTATATTCATCATGTGTGTTGCTCCATCAACTGTGATTAGAGACAACTTTGCTTTGTTATAGTAGAATATACTACAACACGAAGCTCGAGCGCTGACGCTTATAAACGCCGAGACACAGCCTTAGTCACCGCGCTCGCGTAGCAAAAAAATTCGTCATGAGTAACTGTGTCGGGCATTTTGCAATAGTGATGAATTTTTTTGCTTGGCACAACATGATCTATTGACCTAGTGCTTCCGCAGCAGAAAGCGTTTACGCCGCACCCCATGTAGGCCAGCACTACGTACATGCCATGCCAACTGTGAGACGACGACACAAAGATACTACATGGTCTGATATATATCGGCGCACGCCTTTTCGGATAACAATTTTAGATTCACCGCACCATATTATATATGTGATTCAGAATATCAATAACAAAAGAAAGAATGATCAAATATAGTATATCACACGAGAACACGATACATTATTTAATGCCATATACACGTGCCAAAACCATTACATATATATTTATATAGCGTAAATTCTACTATATATCCTATATATGGCTACACGCCTTCATGTCTTGGTCATCTTGTACACTTTGGAATATGTTTGTTATTGTAAAACAATAAAAGAAATGATCAACATAAAAATGATAGATGTAAAAATGAGCATACATATATATGTATATATATGATAGCGTATGCTAATTACTTGGTATCATAGTATAAGGATATATAGTGGATGTTTTGAGATAACCATAGATTTGGTCCACTCATAGTTGTTCACATCTAATAAGTATACACCTTTTTTCATTTGTATAACCAAGATATATCTATCTTCAAATGCGTATAATATCTTTTATTTACATTTACCATCATGTGGAAAATATGTATCAAGGACTAGAAGATTAGACAAATCAACTTCTCTATCAAGTGACCATACGTGATCACCTGCTACTAACCTAGCACTGATTCAGGTCAGTAGGATGGAACCTCTTAGAATGCAAGGCCAACACCTTCATGCTGCCCTTTAAAGATATGAAGTCTGCACTGGAACAAATCATCATGTATATGTCGAGTGTCTAGAAGAGACATTCGACATACATCATGTGCACCTCTTAGAGCCTTTGTAGTGTTGTAAAATTCAAGGATATATCTGGATGTCGTTACCCAGTACAGAACACAATCTATGAGAGTATTCGGACTTGATTCATGAACCCATGACATTGCTATCGATGGAATGGATGCAACTGTATCCCATATGCGTGTCTCCGATGAGTACCTTTGTACATCTACTTGTTTAGTGTTTGTTGTTATTCAAACAATCAGAAAATTGCTTGTGTGACAATCGTGGATCAATGGTCCATCATAGTTGTTGGAACAGAGAATTGTTCCGTTGAACTTAGTCTGGAACCCACGCCATAATGGTTCACACACACAAACAAATCCTTGTTCCTGATTGGATCCCGGACTAACAGGGCTGGTTAAGCAAAATAATGTAGTAGCACACTCCCATGCCAGCATGCAAGGATACGTAGGGTTTCGTATACCCCACCATCACTATCACTACCAATCTCACCGATAATGTCTTCATCTCTAAGGGGAAACTTCAGCAAGATGGTTGGGTCAAGATGATGCTCAGTGATCAAACAACGAGCATTATCACTGCTTCGGTAGAAAAATCCTAGCAAAGGGGTTCCACCGTTGTGTGACAGGGTTAGCTGTCTAAAACCATTGCTTCTGGTCAGTCCCCTCTAATCAGAATAGATGGTTGATACCATTAGTAAGCTACGAGGATATGGAGGAATTATGAGAAAAATCTGAGCGACTACATCGACTATCAGTTTGCCTAATATTGTTTCACTCCGAGTGAAGCTCGTAGGATTTGCTAATCTCATTGCCTAAAAGCACAAGACTGTAAATGGTGAGAAATATAGAGCAAATCTAGACCGGTGAAGGCCTTAGGTGGTGACGTACCGGTGAGCGAGACCGTGCGGTCGACGGAGGGATGTGCGACAGAGAGGAAGAAGGTGAGGCCGATATAGGGTGGCACCGCAACAAAGAGGGGAATGATCTTGTAGAGTGAAGAGTTGCGTTAAAGAGAGGAATGGTTCGGTCGAGAGCAGCGGCACCGAGAAGAGAAGCAACTACATGAGACTGGATCTGACACCGGAGGTGGGAGGCGCGGATTAGATTTAGGGTTCGACGCTAGCGAACTCTAGGTGAGTGGGAAATTTTGTGCGCATAAAGTTTGAATAGTTGACCACTAGGTCACTCCACCCTTTTGCAAACTAATATTATGGACCCACAAGGATAACACGCACATATATACTCAATTTGCAAATAAGAAAAAATAAACATACTACAGAGTGCATAATAGTAAAACACTAGCAGCTTGAGAATAAGAAAAAAAACATCCTACAGAGTGTATAATTAAACATAAGTACTTGCTAATAAGCAGTTGAGGAAATATTAAAACAAACTATATTCCTCGGGAAGGCTTTGAATCACATGTTATCTAGTGATGCCATAACCAGCCGCAGGCTAGGACTAACTATGCTCCACACAGTCTTAATCGCACTCAGTGATTCACTGATCTCTTTCTTTGCTGTAATTTTTGCGTCCTCCTCGTACTCTTCTTTTTTGGCGTCCTCCAAAGCTCCAACTTCTGGCGATCGATCATCGTTCGCTTCCTCGGTTAATCTCTCTAACGTACGCTGCATCACTTCTAAGTACGGTTCATCATGCCAATTAAGGTAGCAGCACCTCGGTTTTTTAAAATTGCACCCAAGGAATCTACGGTTGGTGTGCTTGCCCCTGAATGCGACGTGCCTGCGGAGCGGCCTAACGCAGTAGCATGTTGTGCAGTAGTTATTTTGTATCATGACACCGTCGAATGTATGATCATGGATCCACTTCGGCACTACGTCGCGCTAGGAAAACCCCAAACTTAAGTTCGTGAGATCCAAGAACCAAAATGCGAGGCAAAAACCCGATATGATATTGATCAACAGAGAATGAATGAATAACTTACCCATCATCATATTCGCGTCTCGCCGATGGGGACGTCACCTCAATCAATGTTGCCACCACTGCTGCCTAGGTCGCCAAGGGATGGTCGGGAGATGAATAAACTGTGACTTGCGGTTGCGCTATTTAGAACGAAAGGCTTGGACGTGACGGGCCACACCAGTCAGTGGCATGTGGTGTGTCAAGTCAAATCCATGACGGGAGAAAAATCTGCCACCACTCACCTACCGCATCATTATTAAGCGTCGCTCCATCTGGCCACGTACCAAGACACTAAAATATGCTGGCGCCACGTCGTCCATGGCGTATAATTGGACGCCACGACAAAATGGTGTCGTGAATGCTCATCCGCCGCGTAAACAACTTTTATCGGTTCTTTTTGCTTATGCTGCCCCAAAAATCCGTCGGGTATAGGTGCATTTTTGTAGTGATAATGTCCAATTACGAGACTTTGCACATATCCAAAACATTTTCCGCAAATCCTTATAATTCTTACTTTTTCTTCCAAATAGAATAAATGTCACTTGCACACATCTTGTGTTCTACTTTTGGCAGTACATCTTATACTACACTTAGTAACTCTTTCTGATGATCAGACCTTAGAACCAACCTTCTCCTTGCTCTGCAATTTTCATGTAGTTGCTTAGCTTCCCAATAAACCAGAACCAAGAATCATAAGTTTCCTTCTATACTACTACCCATGCTATAGGATATATATCGTTGTTTGCATCCCTTCATAAAGCACACAATAACTAGCCAAAGCAAGCACATTTGAAAAACATCCGTTCAATCCTAGCACTTCTCTATAGCCACCAACAAAATCCTTTTTTCAAGCATCAAATCACACGTGAAACCTCTAAAAAACATGTTAACCATCTGCTACATCAACTTCTAGCTTGATTTCTACCGTACTTCCTAGAATTGTTCTCAGAAGTTCTTGATGGTAGTTAAAGACCAATAAATATTCTCCTTTTGATAAGTCTTTCATTTTCTCCATCGCCTACTTCTTGACCCTTTTGCATTTTGCTAGAGTCACATTGTAAACATATCCTCAAGAATAGTTTGGATCATATGCTTTATCTTCCATGTAGGATTATTTTTTATTATGCTTGCATATTTATTTTAAATAACAATAGTGGTCACTAGATTTTTGTCCTCATATGAACGCGGTTGTGCTCACCATTGAATGTTGACACTTGCATCCATTTGCGAAAATTGATATTTGATGCATAAATGAGCCATTTGCATCCAGACCATTATCAATGTTTTTGATCTTGTCAAACTCATCTTTACCAAACAACACATGTGTATACTCTTTTATTCCAAACTTGAGTACATCTTTCTTCATTTGTTGTATGCTTCCGAAGACAATTCCCAACTGGAAATTTGGGGTTTCTATCTTATTCTCAAAATTGAACCACTTACCCTCACTTCTGATCAATGATGCTCCTTCCTCCACCATCACTTTTTTCATCATGTGAGAAGTATTCATCATCAGAGTCAAAGTAAGGTGTGCCATATCAGCATATAAATCTTCTTCATCAGGAAGACTTTGTACAATGTTCACTTTTCCCTCCTTTCTTCCTAGATCTGTCATTCCTTCTTATCTCTCTTCAATATTCCTCAGTTGCTATGCTTCTGAATCCTCTACATTCACGTATTGGCTCATACTCGCTATCTTCTTCATCAGAATTCTCCACAGGCGGTGCGTTTGCTTCATCAATTTATATTGGTCTTGCTGTGGTGCTGCTTGGGGTTCATCAACTAGCACTGGTGGTGATTCAGCAACATGTGGTTCTTGAATTAGCACCTTTCTTCTTATAACTTCCAACTTAGCAGTTTTTTCTGTATAGCATTTTATATTTAAGGCACTTGTACATGGAATGCAATAGTAGTCTCGGTAATGTCCTCAAGAGTAACATCTGGCTTTCTACAACTTCTCTCTGCATCATCGGGTGACTTAGTACTGGCAACATTATCTTCGTCAACTCTAGCCATTATGGACATGAACCACTCATCAACAACCTTTGTTCGAACAATATGCACATCTACCGAAGGACATTTTTTTTGAAGTAAATCTTCCAAAGGACATTTAGACATTTAGGACCTTTGTGCCTAGAATATGTTTCACCAACAGAAACTGGAACAAAGCCTGCAGAAAGATTGTTAGTTTGATCATGAACTTTCATAGGGGTAGTAATACGTGTCTCAGATACATTGTCTTCTAAATCATTCCCTCTTCCACCATCACTTTCCTCTACATCTTCTTTCTATATTTCTTCAACAAAAATGTTAGTAAAGCCCCCATTCACCACACAATCCTTCATCTTCATAGAAGCATTATCATGGAGAAACATAAGTCCATCATTCATGCTCTTCCCTAGAACTAAGACTATACAATTTGTAACTGTAATCACCTTTGCAATGACCTCTTTCCATAGAGTAGAAATTCGCTGCAAGAGAACAGACTTCTAGATAATGAAGATCATATCTTTTGATGAAATCCTCTATCTCCAATTCACATGTATAATCAAGCTTTCCACAAATCCTATCAAACAACCCATAAACATGATATCACCCATAGAAATAATCAAGTGACTTGGGCAGATGCCCAGGAGAACTTACATAATCATAGAAAAATTGTAATTTTTACTAACTAAAACCATAAAAAACTTGACACCCATCTTATTTCTTGAACCTAAAAAAGCTTAGATGATCATCTAAAACCATCTTCTTCCCTCAATCTATAACAAAATATGCTACTCTACACCAGGCGATGATCAAAGTAGTATTTTTCGCTGACCGACGCAGATGAGGAAAACGTTCAGAGTAGACGACGGAGACCGACATGGGAGAAGGTGGAGATGGTGGCAGACGAAGCTGGAGACGGCGGCGAAGCCCTATCAGGGGAGAGGCCTCTCCTCGTGGGCGAGGGGTGTCGAGGAAGGCGAAAAGAGACACAACTCCAACCCTAGTGCCTCACCCAGACATAACTAGTACACACTAGGATCCACACTCACTGAGTCCCTTACTACTAGGACCCACGGATCGCTCATCGATTGGTCCAACTCAGCCCCTAAGTGAGCAGCCAGCTGGGGATGAAACCGTTTAAAATGTGTCTGGAAACTACTCAAAGGGGCTATTAAGCCGGTTTTATTGATTTCAGGGTGAAATTTATTTTAAAATTAAAGTTCGGATTTGTTATACTTTTTCTGGGGCTTATTACATATGCCGCGATGTGGTCGGGCCACTTCAGGCGCTTGCTCGAGGCCCATGGCCTCTCCCATTCTACTTCTAAGGACCGTGCAAGTGCAAGATGTCAGCCGCTCCACTGACTTCCGGTGTTTCTGCGAAACCTGACTACAGTTGACTGTCCTGTCTCAACTCTCAAAACAGGAATCGTTATTTTAACTCGGAGCTCAGAGCATCCTCTTATTTTACAGCACAGCGCACAGGGCACCATCTCACTAGCCATTCGGTCGAGGCAAATTTACACCGGTCCATGTGACGGCAGTACGAGTACGTACGACGGTACGAGTACGCGCGGTCACACGATTCCATAGCCTAGCCCCTGTTATATATGTTGATCCAAATTCTACAAAGTATAGGCCAACTTCTGACGAGTGAAGCGAGGCCCGGATCGTCAAAGACCTAGGTTTCCACCGATATATAAACCCCTTGTAAGCCGCCGGTTGGGATGAGTTCGTCATGAAATCCCGGCGTTTATAAACACCGCCGATATAGTGAAGTTTCGCTGGCTGGCGCCCGTGGTTTTTTCCTCTCTTTGTTGGAGAGGTTTTTCCACGTTAAATCTGTGTCTCCTTGCTGTGTTTTTCGTTTTCGTTCTTCGTTATCTTCTTGTCGCAATTGTAACAAGCCCCGCCTCGGAATTGGATCTACAGTACGTACCGTTTACCCGCAGACGCAGAACCTGTACCCCTTGTACCGTCTTCCTACTGTCGGCTTCTGCTGGCCGCTGCCGCTCGCTGGACCGGGGGGGCGCGCGCACTGCACACCCCCATGTGTCCGTCGTCCTCGGCGTTCACCAACCACCGTCCATGGTCGTTTCCTCCTTGGTTCCTTCACCCGGAAGCATCTCCGATCCGTGGCCACATACGGTGCCGATCGAGCTATCTGAACTGGCATTGCTACGGCCGTCATTACTCCGGCGAAAAGCCAACCCGTAGATCCGATCTGAAGCGAAAAGGGACTCTCTCGTTTGACTGACTAGTATCCGACTATCCGTCGGCGGTACGGTTGCAGTCTTGCAGGTAGGTAGCGTTACCCTGTCAGTCAGCAGCCATGGCGCGCGCCACTGTGATCAGTGCCCTCCACCTCGCAAGCAGGATCACACCAGCAGTCCAGCACCGGCAGCAGCAGAGATGGCCAATCCTTTACTGCTATGTGCACTAGCTAGTCCGTCTGCGTCACTGCACCGCCCCAGTGGAAGGCGTCAGTGTGTGACCATTTGGTGGCGTCTCGGGCTCACGCTTCAACTCCAGCGTCACATCACTGGCTCCAGCACCGACCAGTCCACCGAATCTCCCTATGCTTATCATACCACTCTGTACATGGAACCATCTCTTGTAAAGTCAATCCGCGTGTTAGTTTGGGCTTTTAGCCGAGAGCATCACAAGGACTACAGAACCTGAGAGGCTGAGATACCTATCGGCCGGGAAGCCTCGGCATCGGGAGGCGGTGCTGCCGCGCGCCAGCAGTCCTCCACCACGCCGCCACTGCTACTCTACGTACCAACCCGCCAATTTTCAAGTGCTGTGTTGCCTAGCTGGTCAACTCTGTCACACGGCGAGCGAAGATTATAGAGTAATGGAGGCGAGCGAGCGAGGAACACGGAAAGATTCCGAGCAGTGTTATCTTAGTGAGTGAATCGTACGACCGGAGAGCTGACAAAAATAGCGTGGGACAGACAGTGGACCAGGGGGAGTGAAAAGGGAGAGCTTAATTTTTCAAGGACAGCTGCTGCCTTTCCCCCTGGTCCTCCTCCTCGAGTGGTTGGTCACTTTGGGTTGTTTCGTTGGACCATTGGCCATGCACAATGCGATGCACTGCTTGCATAGCCTTTTCTGTTTTTGCTGGTGAGTAAAACTGTTGATGTGGTGGATGAAGGCCGGTTATTTGCAGCGCCAAGTTTAATTGGTTGCAAGGACAAGGTTTAAAGAGCAAGATGGCTTAGGGAGAGAGGTGGTGACTTTCAAGCAGTTGTAGTCCAACATGTAAAACTACAATTGTTTTTTTCTCGTAAACAACTACTAATTGTCGATGAAATAAGAGGTTTTGGTTATAGGCAGTAAACGATTACAATTATCCTGAACATTTTATGATTAGAGAACTTAACCTTTATAGCATGTTTGTTTTGAAGAAAAATGTACTCCCTTCGCCCCAAAATTAATTTGAGGTGCATTTGGGATTCATTAGGTTTTATAGCAAAAAATCATCTTGTCGATGACAAAAATATCTTTGTTTTGTGTGAAATTAAAAGGGTATATTGGTTCTGAAGGAGCTCGGCGAAGTTGATATTGTAATACTCCGTGTGTTTGAATTACTTGTCACAAATTTGTTTAGATACACATTTATCTATACGTGTTTTAGTGTATACGACAAATCCGTGACATCTAATTCGTGGCAAAGGGGTAGTAACAATAAATTTTGACATTTGAGGGGGACTAAAATTGACAAGATGGAAAAATATCAACTTAATTGTAAGTCTAAACTTGAAACGAAACCCCCTTTCACTAATAATAACATAACCTTCTTTATACTAGCAGCATAGTTTGGTTGTGTGCATTACTATATGGTGCATAAATCAGTGATATGAACGCTTGCATTCTCTAAAAGTAAGTAGTGAAGTGGCTTCTGAGTCCCAAACTCACATGCTCTCAAAACGAACCATAAATTTTAAAATTATTTTTATAAATAAAGCATATAACCCGGCTTCATAAACAAAACCCTAACCAGCCGAAGTGACATAGTTATACTGGGGTTACCATCTTATATAATGATGTATAACTAAAACACCTAAAGCAAGTGAAGGAACAAGCACACCAACCCGAAACACTAGGATGGGAGTTTTCCTTGCCCCCACTCTAAGGGACGCCACTAGAACTCGCAGATCTACTTGTACAAGTCCTTCCACATGCTTAATGATCTCTTCAAAATAGGCTTTCTCCCCGCTATATTAATATAGCAACCACACGCAGTGGCGGAGGCAGCAATCTGGCAAGGTTTGGCCTCCGCCACACCTTCCATACCTCAAAAGCTTCATTATCGGCTCTCACAAAAACTTCAACAGTATTGTTCTTGTGTGCATGGCTGCTTGGGTTGGCCATACCTAGAAAAAGTTGTCGCCTCCACCACTGATCACACAAACGAGAGTCTCGAAACAAAACAAAAATGTTGGGGTAGCAACAAACATACGCCCAAAGAAAAAAAGAAGAAACAAAATGAAGACAGAGGCGGATCGACTAAGCGACGGTGACATGCATCCGTTGCGCCCTCCAAAAGATTACCACCATGCTCCTAGCACCGAATCGTATTGTATCAAGCAGCACCTTCAGGAAGGAAAGCGACGACGCTGCTGCCCAGACCACTAATCCTAGGATTTCCTCCGAGACATAGAGGGAAGTGGATATAGGGTAGACACGACACCCTCAAGAGTTGCAAATTCAAAATGGATTTGTAAAAACCATCAAATGAATTGTTTTATACTCTAATCAGAGCTTTGTTCCGGATGTTCCGCGACACCCACGCCCTCGACGTGAACCCCAACCATATGCATGAGGTGACACACCAACCCCGAAACAACCCTGAGTGTACACGTAGAAGTTGGCAAAGGACTAGGGTTTCAACCCACGGCCAGGCAGGCGTGTCTCATAGACAAACTGGACCATGACACGTGTGAAGAGAAATGCGACTTTGTCTTCTCCCCTCGCGAGATAGTGCTGATAAAAAAAATGATAACCTTCAAACGTGAAAAGTAATTATGCCAAAGTTTTCCACGACCCTTACAAATACGAGAAATGTAACTTTATTTGACATGTCTCACTCCTATAAAAGATAGACAGGTATACGCTAACAACCTGCTGAATTCTGGTACACACGACAACAAACGAGTAAAAAGTTCACACAAGCCATAGCCAAGGACTAGAAACAGTAGAAACAATAAAAACCATCCTTCAACATTACGCCACAAACAGGGAGATTATGAGCAAGAAGCACCACACATCTCTGTTTGTTACCTCGTGGTGTTCTACAAGCAAGAAACGTTGGCACCTACTGCGGCTGGCTCCCTTCCTTTCCTAGTACTAGCACTGACATCAGCAGGCACGATTCTTCCTGATCCTGTGACGTGTCCCTACGGGGGAAAATGATGCGATGAGAAAAGTTGGGTCATGATGGTGCTATAGGTCTTTTACTACTACTATCTGTGAAGCAGCGACCGAAAGGAGGAAGCCGAATAAAGCAAGGGTTCCAGCCAGCCAGCGACCCCTATACGGCTGTGCAGTAGTACGTACGTGCCAACAACCGAAATTGAAGCGACCGATGGTCCATTGGGTCCATATGAATCATCAACAATCGGTAATGGATACATGGCCCATGTTGTTTCTGAGATGGGATCACGTAACGGTTTCCGAGTTCCACCATGGTCCGATCCAAGTCGCACGCAGAATGATTTCAGGTCTCGAGCAATGGGTACTGTTTTATGTGTTACTCAAATAAAGCAGCCAGTTTGGGTTTCTCTTTGTAAAATGTACTCGTTGGAGTATTGAAATGTGGACCGTTGACGTCGTTACCGGACAACCCATGCTAAGAATGGAAATTTGATTCTGTGTCATATAGGGTAGAGTCTGTGTCAGATGGGAGGGGGTCGTAGTCATGGAGTTTTATCCACACATATACTTGCCATGGAATTAAATGCCATGTGCCCCTTGCTAACACCGTGGACAGGATGATTGAGCACCGGTGCTCCACCATCACCCACTCTACCACCATCATTACTAATGTTAAGAACTCGAGTACATGCAAAAGGCTACGCACGATATATGCTTTGGCATTGCATATCTTATAGACAGTTCGCTGAATAATTAGGGCTGGTCCAATTATAACCAAGCATGCCAAAGGCAGCTCATAGATCATCTAGAGTACATGTTGTCTACTCCTATTACAATAAACTTTCCCCGGAGTTGAAGAAAGGGGTCAAGCCGGAAACACGCACGCCGCCCATCGGGCATGGAAATCACAGCAAGCGCAGAACGCATGTCCCAACTCCCAACCCCCGGCACAGAAAGAGTCGAGAAGAGAACCCTGAGGTGAAAACCGAGAAGCACGGCCGGAAATAGCAACCACCCCGGGCCCCGACCCAGCCGCACGACATAGCGGCAGCGCTGGACTCGAGCCCAAGCATAATCGCACAGCACACCCGGACGCGCCACTTGCCCAGCCCTCCCCCTCGTGCCCCGCTGCGCTGCGCTGCCCTTTCCCACCGTCCCTTTCGCCCCGCACCTTGTCGGAGACCGACGCTCCCCTCCCCTTCCATCCTTCCTCCGCGCGCGGCGTCGCCTCCACTCCTCCTCCTCGTCACTTCCCTCGGCCGTGCGCTCTTCCGTGCGGAGGCGGCAACCTGTGACGCGCGCTCCCCCCCAAGTCGGCGCCACCTGCTACCACTGGAAAAGTAGCCGTTGCGGCGTCGCATTTATAGCGGGCGGCATCATGGGGGCCTCCGCGCCTCGGAGGTGAGGACGCGGCTAGGCTGGTCGAGATGCCGCTGGTCAGGTTCGAGGTGCGGAATGAGGTCGGCCTGGGCGACCCCGGCCTGTACGGCGCCGGCGCAGCGGGAGCCACGAAGAGGGGCGGCGTCGGCGGAGGCGGGGAGGCGGAGCCCAAGGCGCTGCTGGAGGGCGTAGCCGTCGCGGGCCTCGTCGGGATCCTGCGCCAGCTCGGAGATCTCGCGGAGTAAGCCGCTCCCCGTTCCCTTCATCTCCGTTGCTTGTCTCGCGGCATGCATGATTTCGGTTATTTGTGCGTGCGTGTCTCGATTCGGCAAGGTGCGCGTGTTGCTCCCAGGGTGGGATCTGGTGCGCTCCGTGTGTGTGTTGATTTTGGCGGGCAGCTGCGGCTTTCGGAAGTGTTCGGGCGCGCTGCTTACTGAAGCTGAAAGTGTTTGTGGTTGAGATTGGGGGTGATTGGAAAGGAGTGGGATCTGGGGTTGAGGTGGTTGTATTCGATTACACGAGATTGAGTGCCAGATTCTACGAATTATCGCAGGCTTTCCCTCAGTGCCAGTTATCGACAGAGTGCAGCCTGCATGCCAGGAATGGGACATGTCGTTTTAGGTACCGACGGCCTCTGCGCTTATTTTCGGAGATAGTGCTAACATACTCGCTAGAACCTTCCAGTGCCAAGTTGTGCGTTTTCTAAGCGCTAAATGATAGAACCGCTATAATTTAGGTGATTTCTGTCCGCGTTTGCTAGGTTTTGAGAGGCATGCTTTGCTGAATTGGTAGGAGCTGTTGATGTATCCAGGCATCTAGCTATGCCATGTTTGGGTAAGATCATGTTAGCATGAGTTTATGCTGTGGAACAGAAATCCTATTTGTTGTCTATGATATGGCCGGTGTGGTGGGTGCATTCACAGATATATGTTGTTGAATGCTTTGGCTACATGAGTCTTTGCTAATTCTGGTGCAAGTGTTTCTATGGCTGCTGACAATTTCTACTGGTTGTTGATCGAAATCTATCACTATTTTTAGGAATTTATTGTTGGTAATGATTTTAACATTTTATTGTTTTGTCACTGTATTGCCTGTGTTTAACCTTTTTTACCACTGTATTGTTTTTGACAATGTCAGGGAGAACTGATATGCTAGCTTTCACTAGGCTCTAGGAATGTTTTAACTCCTGTAATTGTCATCTTAAATTGTTAACATTTAGTTTACCATGCCTCTATGCCTGAGACATACTTTGGTCATACCAGATTTGCGGCGGATGTTTTCCATGACCTACACGAGCAAGTTATAACCACATCTGCTAGGGGGCGTAAGGTGCTGACTCGAGTGCAGAACATTGAAGCAGCACTTCCATCTCTTGAAAAAGCTGTGAAGAATCAGAAGAGCCATATACATTTTGCTTATGTACCAGGTAGTTACTTCATCAATATTATGTAATCACAAGTAGAAAAGAACGAGCTAAGAGTTCTTGTGCACATTTTAGTTGTCCATAATAATTTTTTGCCCACTTAGTTCGCATTAGTTTGTCCATCACTTATTCATATAAATCGATTGATACTAATTGAAGTCGGCTGGTGTTAATGTACATCAAACTAATATGGTTATTACCAATGGCAACCTGAAGTCATGTCAAACTTACAGGAAAAAAACTTAACATATTGAGGTTCGTGTCACTAAATCAGTACAAATCTTTTTGGGTAATAAGTTGAACTGTCCATAATGTCAGAGCAGCCCTGGTAGGTGGTAATGAATAATGGACCTACCTTTTGCTTTACCATTACTAGATCCACATGGTACAAACCAGCCATTTAGTCTCATATAATCGGGTCTCTCTTGACCATAACCAGTAATTTGGTTTAAGATCATTGTGCAGCCTTACTTATTTTGCTTGTTAAATGCAGGCTCTGACTGGCACACACAACTTCAAAATGAGCAAAACCACCTGCTATCCAGTGATCTGCCTCGGTTTATGATGGATTCCTATGAAGAATGTCGAGACCCACCACGACTTTACCTTCTCGACAAGTAAGGATGTTTGTCTTCTTTATTCAAGCTACTTTTGGTATCTAACATGATTTATTTTCAGATTCGATAATTCTGGTGCTGGGTCATGTTTGAAAAGATATTCTGATCCATCATACTTCAAGAAATCATGGGATGTGATGAGAGCAGACAAGACTGCAAATCTACAAAAAGAAAGGAAATCTCAAAAAATTAAGGTTCTAGTACTTATTTTCTGCCTGACTATATTAGTCAAAACACAGGCACAACTAACATAAATTAGTTTACCTATGCTGTTGCTGTTCCAGTCTACTACTCTGTGAGCTAACATGTCAACAGAGCCACTATTATGTGAAGTACTAATCAAAACTACGTTGTTACAGACAACTGTTATTTAATCCACATCAGGTTCAGTTAGAAGTCTGATTGTTATTACTGTGAAACTAGTATGTATTGATTTTCTGTTGAGAGACATTACACAAGTGACTACAGTGTCACCAAGTTATATCGTGATGCTAAATTTTCTGGTAGAAGCAACTACCAGTTCCTGTAAAATGTCAAGAAGAATTAGATACATACATTTTCAAAATATATCTTAGGGTGCCTTTCCTGGATTCATGTTAGGTCCATAGAAGTTAAGCATATAGGATTTTTTTTATATAATTGGTAAATGCATTGCTGAGCTACTCACTCCATTCCAAAATAATTGAAGTTCTAAGTTTGTCCTAAGTCAAATTTCTCCAAGTTTGACTGAATTTAGAGAAAAATGTGTCAATATCTACAACGTCAAATCTATATAGTACGAAAATATATTGTATGATGAATCTAACAAAACTAAATTGGTGTTGTAAATGTTATGCTTTTCCTACGAACTTGGTCAAACTTAAAGTAGTTTGACTTAAACCAAACCTATAATTTCCATTATTTTGGAACAGAGCAGGTACCATGCTTCATCGCTGCTGTTATTGAAAGTTTGTGGCTTGTAGTTGTTGGTGTGAGTCTTGGCAGTTTTTTTTTTGCTATGCTGAAAGACTTGGTTGAATGTTGACAGAGAAAAGGATCACGCCTGAAAGAACCTTATCCTGGACAAGCCACATCCAGACATAGGAACGGTGAACTGCAGCGAACACTCACTGCTGTTCAACTTACCAGCAGGTTTTACACACAAATCCCAAGCTCGAAAATACAAGAATTGCAATATGTTATCATCCTTCGTGACTTTATTTTTCTTGTGTATTAAAAAATACATCTAGGATATCACTCTTATATTCTCTTTGCCAGCAGGCACTGTGCATCTCCCAGCACCGATGGCCGGAGCTTTTCAGAGCATAGATCTACATCTGATGCCAGATCTAACCCTGAAAATATAAGCAGATCTTCTTCGTTTAGTTCGAAGGCCCGACTGAGTTTTGCAGAACAAGCTTCAGAAACAAAACCTTCTGTAGTTCCTGAGGATAATGATCGTGACAAGCTGTCAAATAATAATCTGCAGAAGCTTAATGATGCATCTCCCACCATCCTGCTTAGCGGGACCAGGACAGATGATCTAGGTTGTGATTCGAAGCAAGGTTCCCTGTCAGATGAGATGGTTGCTAGGTCACCTTCTGTTGAATGGCATGAAAAGACTGCAATTGTCATGACTACAAGTTCTGTCTACTGTGATGATGTTGTGATGGATAGGGCTGAAAATACAGAAACTAAAAACATTAAGCCTGTGCAGCGAGAAGTTGATCATAGGGAGATGGAGACTTTGGAGCAGCAGGGGGCCTTACTACAGAAGGCAAAACTGTTATTACTGTCATCAGGCTTGAACCACCATGATGAAGTACCCAGTGAAACAGACAACTACATGGACGCACTTAATACACTTGAATCTGAGACAGAGACTGAAGTTGAATATCAAACTAAAAAACGAGGGAAGCCAGTACAATGTTTGAATGCTTATGCACCTCAAATGGAGCCAGTAGATAATGCTGTCTCGCAGCTTCCTGTTTCTTCTCCTGCTGAGTTTCCTGATACATGTCGAGATTCCACAATGTCACATATTTTTCAAAGAACTGCTGATTTTCCCAGTTTGTCAAGTGCAGATGCACCGGATATTTCACACCATGCATTGTCAGGTTATACAGATATACATCCTAATGAATGGTCATATGTTGCCACTGTCCCTGAGAATAATACAGATGATGCTGTTGGAGATCCTCCTGAGATTTCAGAACCACCAGCTACACCTCACAAACAGAGATGCCCTGGTGCAAATGAAATTCCCGAGAGTAAGGCAGAACTTGCCCCCAGAGAATCTCCCGAGGTGTCTGAACCAGGACTGTCAACCTATGAAGTTATTCCTCCCAATAAAGAGTCTGTCATCAGTAAAATCCCTGAGAGTAATGCTGAAGATGAATTGGAAGATAGTTATGAAGTCACTAGTTGTCTTGTACCCCAATCTACCATTTCCTTCACTCCGGCTAGTGAAGCATCTGCTGTGCAAGTCTTACCTGGTGAGAGCATTAGTAACGCTTTTGATATTTCAGAAAGAAGTCCTCAGGGTTATCCTGGAGAGAATCATGATGAACTTGGTGGTTGTGGCGTGGCTGAAGTGTCTAATTCACATACCATGCCTCTGAACGAGTCACCAGAAAATAGTTGTGCAAGCCAACACCTTCCAACAATTGCTCCTACTAGTTCTGTTGAAGTATCTTCCAATTCACATACCATGCCTCTGAACGAGTCACCAGAGAATAGATGTGCAACCCAACACCTTCCAACAATTGCTCCTACTAGTTCTGCTGAAGTATCTTCTGTTAAGCTCTGGACAAATGCTGGACTCTTTGGACTTGAACCATCTAAACCTCCAGTATTTGGTGGCCAAGATGGTCCAAGGGAGGACACCCCATCTGGTTATGAAGAACATCAGCGCTGTAATTCAACAAACCAAACTGAGCTGCATTTTCCAAATGGAAATGCGTCAACTGGCAGCAGCTTTGTTGGGAAGCTTGTTGGCATAGGTCCTGGTTCTGCAAGCCAAAGCAACTCCGAGACTAATCAATCAGCTACAAGAACACCTGATACAGTTTATAGTCAAACAGATCGGCCCTCAGAGTGTTCTAAATATTTTCATCACAGTGAGCACAAAAATATGAATGGCAAGCAAACTTCAATAAGCGAGCTCCTAGAATCTGAAGATAATGCTCAAAATGGCTCTGAAGCATACTCTGCCACTGACATGACTGGAAGGAATAACTTGCATGTAGTGTCTGCATCAAGCTTTTCAAGCATTGCTCAAAGATTCCTTGCTAGTACACTTCAGAGAAGAACTTCTCCCAAATATAGTGATCTTCCTATGTCATCTGGTAGAGTGAATGCTGATGCAAATGGAAGGGATGAAGCTACTGTAAATTCTACTCTAGCACCTAAACAAGCAGTATTCGAGGCATCTCAATTTGATAAGAAAACAGAAAATGACATGGATGGACTGTCCAAATCGTCAATCTTCTCTACTCGCCATTACTCTGAGAAATCATCTCCGCCACTTGAGCATATCAAAATATCTTTTCACCCCATGAGTGCAGTTGAAATGTCAAAATTGAACCTAGATTTCTCTGATGGCATTCTTCATGAAAATGTTGATGATATGATGTTACCGACATTTCAGTTACCTCCAGGGTCTTCTATTCCACAGCCTGGTAGTGGTTCTGAATCAGAAGATGACACCTTTGGTAGATCTTATAGTTATTCTTCATATGACGATCTAAGTCCGCGTTTATATTCAAACTCTGAGTTATGGGATCAAGAAGATGGAGTTGGACTGGAGGATCATGAGCTGTATAATGATTCAAATCAGATAGGATCCTCCACAACACCTATCTCTAGCTATATGGGATTTGAGCAGATGAACTTATCTGGTGAAAAATCCACTATTTCACTTTCAGATATTGGAGATCATCATGGACTTGGCACGTTAGAATCCCATCCTTCTGGAGAACTTCCTAACTTTGACATGTTGATGTCCACAAATAATCATCAAAATGGAGATGCCCTCATTCCACATACTCCAGTCAATTTATCACCGGATCAAGATCAGATGCCGCCACCGCCTCCTCTTCCCCCAATGCAGTGGAGGACGATGAAACAAACAACTTCTCTAGAAGAAGAAAGAGAATCTACAGCTAAAAACATGCTTAAGAATGCCTCGAGTCTACCACCTGTACACACTCCTGGGCAGGAAGAACATCTTCCGCTCAATGCACCAGCAGATCCACAAGGAAATGCGAAGGAAGTGGTGAGGCTGACCCTTTTTTGAATATCTTGGTACAGTTCTCCTTGTGATCTCTTACTGATGAAATTATATTGACTCCGTGCATGCAGATCAATCAGAAGATCAACGTGGTAAAAGAATTCAGTGATCTTCCTAATATCTTCGAGATCAAATCAAGCTTGCTTCAGCAAATCAGGGATAAGGTTTGTGCTCTTTATTTTTATTATTAAGAAAAGCTCGGTAATTATCTATGATTTCATAATCTTGCTACTTCTACCAATGTGGCTAAAGTAGTTCAAATGGAAGGATGGACAGTAGAGAACCCACCTCCTCTTCCCCAACGTGGAAATTTAAAATAGGTCTTTGGATAATTATTTGATAATTTTATCAATATAACTGACGAGTTGGCTAAATATGTTAAATGTGGAATGTTCATGCGGAGTGATATAAGTAGTCAGACCCAGTAGGATCAAAGTTATTGATCTGGCACTACAGGAGAGTAAGCATTTTGTGTTCAGAGAATTAATGCTGATGTTCTATGGTTAAAACTCATTAGGCATGAAACACTAGATATTTTCATAACTTGAGTATTTCAGCCATAAGCCCATAACTCACTTTTTCCCGCCGTTGGCACAAAATCTCCTATTATGCTATGGGTATTGACAGAGTTTGTACATACTACCTCCCTTCCATATTGTAGAACATTTTGCCAAAACATTCTACATTATGGAACAGATTGAGTATTATCTGATCCATAGTGCCGTTGAGTTCATCATGGTTGGCTGTGTTGAACACTTGGTACTTGCAAACTTTGTCTCAGTATAGCAAAAATGTTTCTAACCATAGCGTAACAAGTAATTTTTCTAATGACAATCAGTTGATTCTTGAACTTGAAAGACCTTTACCTAGTTTGTAGCATTTGACTGGGATGTGATACTGATTTTTCTCCCTATCAAACTATTGCAGCCCGATTTGCACAAGCTGAATGGACATCAAAAGTCAAAAGCAATAGCCAATGATGTTAGCAGTTTGGATGAAAGGGAGGAGTTGCTTCAGCAAATCAGGAGCAAGGTATGTCAAATATATGAACTGATGTACTTGCATATGACAACCTTTTAGGCCATTGCTTCGAAATTTGTTGATTCTCTGCACTTGCAACAGCGCACTAAAGTAGCTCACTCAATAGTTTGTTAATATGTCTGTACGATGCAGACATTCAACTTAAGACGGACAAATGGATCTAAGGCAAACACCTCATCCCAGTCCACCGCTAATTCTAGTGTTGTAGCAATTTTGGAGAAGGCAAATGCGATCCGCCAGGTATGTATCGTCTTACTTTTTTCCTCATATTAGATCTTGAGCTATTATTTGTACCCACCTGATTACTTCCATTTTATCAGGCTGTGGCCAGTGACTACGAGGGAGGTGATGATGATAGCTGGAGTGATATATGAGCACTCTACTGGGAATGCATGACAGATTTTTTCTGTATATGCAGCTAGTACAGGATGAAGAGCGAAAATGTGAATAACACCTTTTCTTCATTGTAATTAGATTTCGCAGGTCTGTTTTTTTAACCTTTTTATTAGTTCGTGGTAGTGTATGTTAGGTCCCTGTGGTTGTGAAAATGCTAAATCATATTCACATCATGTAAATTTATCTTATTATTTATTAAAGGTAGTGAGATCAACTGATAAAATAAGTATGTCAAGCTATCTTTCCTAGCATTGTACTAAAAATCATCCCTTTGCGTTGTCAATAAGATGGGGCATATTGGTGAGAAAAAATATATCTTTTTGCATCATGTTATTCTGCTTTGGTGAAGGCAATTAATTTTAAGCGAGAAGCCTTATTTGAATCACCCTGTCAACTTCCTTCGTATTTCAGAAGCAAAATCTAAATCAGGACATGCAATTGATTTTCCTTTATTTTGTTCATTCATGTGTCTTGCGCAAGCAGCCATTCCAGCTTTCCTCAGTGAATACTCCATGTAAGAGCTAGTACCTTGTCTTACTATGCTTTTTACGCCACTACCTCCGATCCAAATTATTGTTCTCAGATTTGTCACTGAATCATGACTAGATACAACCGAATCTAGAGAAATCCGAGAACAATAATTTGGATCGGAGGGAGTAGTTGATTTCATCCAGATTAAGTACTTCCTCCGATCCATAATAAGTGTGGCTGATTTAGTACAACTTACTATGCTTCTTATGCTGGTTGATTTCATTCAGATTAAGTTACTTCCTCCGATCCATAATAAGTGTCGCTGATTTAGTACAACTTTGTATTAAATCAGCGACACTTGTTATGAATCGGAGGGAGTAATATTTTCTTACAGTAAATGCTCAGTGTTGTACTAAGATTGATCTGGTCCTCAGTTCCGGTGGTCAGTGCAGAACTGGAGATGGTCATTTGTATAATTTCTGTAGCAACTTACCCAGTTTTGCATTCGGCAAAAAAAAAAAAAAAAAAAAAAAAAAAAAAAAAAAAACTGACCCAGTTTTGCAAAATATCTGTGCAAATATCATTTGAAGCGTTAAATGGCATACTGCCTGTAGAATATTCCAAAATCTGGATACTGGATGCCATTTCTAGTGAAATTCTGATTCACGTTTGCCTCCCTCTCTCATTTGGTTGCTTCTACTGTCACGGATGAAAGATTTAGCAGCTTCCCCCCATGTCTCTGTTGGTCCAGTGCGCAACATTCCCACCAGAGACCAGTCTACAGCTCTTGAGCCATCTAAACGTCAGCTCCCCGGAAGAAACAAAAACGAGGAGCCATATTGCGCGCAAAGATTTCATCCGCCGACTTCGCATAATCCTGGACACGCGGACGAGTTAGCAGCTACGCCAGCGGGAGTAGTACGGCCCGTGGTACCGGCGAAACGTCCGGCAAAAATCGTATGGCACGCATGGGTTTAGCCACAGCGGAGACCCGGGAGATGCTGTTTAGCAGCCACCCAAATCCTCTTTCACCTCCCCATCCTACATAAAACCCAGAGAGCAAAATGGCGCGAGCGTCTCACAGTACCGCCGTACTCCCGCCATGTCCTGCTAGCTGATACGTGGCGTGTAAAATCTGTACACGCGCGCGGGAGCTGAGCGCGAGATGATATCCCTCCACTCCGCGCCGTTCACGCTCCTGATAAAGCTCGAGCGCGGCCGGGGGCGGCGGCTCGGGCTGTTTCCCCAGTATGCCGTCCTCCGCCGGCCGGACACGACGAGGAGCGTCCGCGCGACGGCGGTGGCCGAGTCCGTGGGCGCTGAACTCCGCCGGCTCGCGCGGGACAGAGTGGCCAACGACGACGACGAAGACGGCCTGCTCAACTACGAGACCCTCCTCGTGGACCGCTTCCTCGACATCCTGCAGGAGCTGCACGGCAGCAACTTCAGACGAGTGGTACGCACGCGCGCTGACAGAGCAGAGCAGCAGATAATTCTCATGTCGATGTGTCAGCAGATAATGAATGGCGTTTGTGGTGCAGGCCGAGGAGTGTCTGAGGGTGTCCGGGGAGTACCAGCGCGACGGGGGCGACCAGGCGGCGAGGTTGGGGCAGCTGGGGGCGCTGTTCACGAGCCTGGACGTGGGCGACGCCATCACGCTGACGAGCTCCTTCTCGCACATGCTCAACCTGGCCAACCTGGCCGAGGAGGTCCAGATGGTGCGGCAGAAGAAGATGGAGGCGAGCCGGCGCGGCGGGTTCGCCGACGAGGGCTCCGCGCCCACCGAGTCCGACATCGACGAGACCATCCAGCGGCTGGTGCACGGGCTCGGGAAGACGCCCCGGGAGGTGTTCGACGCGCTCAGGACCCAGACCATCGACCTCGTCTTCACCGCGCACCCCACACAGTCCGTCAGGCGCTCGCTCCTAGAGAAGCACGCTAGGTTAGTGAGCGACACTACTTCACTAAATGACTCGTGCTTCACTTCATTTACGTGTGTTCTGTTCATGCTGTTGTTTCAGTATCAGGACGCACCTGACGCGGCTGTGCGTGGAGGGCGTCTCCGAGAACGAGAAGCAGGAGATCGACGAGGCCCTGCAGAGAGAGGTTCGTTTGATACCATGTCACCAAACAGTCTCAACGATCATCGTGTCTGTGTCGTGGTGTAGGAGGGAGATCAACTGGACCGAAACCTGTCTGAATTTTGTGTGCTTGCAGATTCTCGCGGCGTTCAGGACGGACGAGATCCGGCGGACTCCGCCGACGCCGCAGGACGAGATGCGGCTGGGGATGAGCTACTTCCACGACACCATATGGAACGGCGTGCCCAAGTTCCTCCGGCGCGTGGACACGGCGCTCAAGAACATCGGCATCGACGAGCGCCTCCCCTACGACATCCCGCTCATCCAGTTCTCCTCGTGGATGGGCGGCGACCGGGACGGGAACCCCAGGGTGACGCCAGAGGTCACCAGGGACGTCTGCCTGCTCGCCAGGATGATGGCCGCCAACATGTACTTCTCCAAGATGGGCAGTCTCATGTTCGAGGTGCCACACTGAACCTCTAGTACTCGTCCAAGAGACAGACTTTTTTTACTGGTTTCAGTTTCTGACGGCGCCGTCGTGCATTTGTTTGTTTGTCTGTTTGAAGCTTTCTATGTGGCGGTGCAACGACGAGCTCAGGGCTCGCGCCGACGAGCTGCACCGGCTGTCCTCCCGGAAGTACGCCAAATACTACATCGGTACGTTACATTCGATTGTACTCAGAACCTGCAGAAAATTTTCCTTCAACCTGCTCGTGACAGACTGACAGTGTGTATATCTGTTGAAACATAGAGCATGTGGCGGGAATGGCTACACACTAAAAACTTCCAGATCTTGAACTAGCAAACGTTTCATAAGCTGATTCAATCGATTCGTGCTGCAGAGTTTTGGAAGCAGATTTCTCCGCGGGAGCCGTACCGTATCATACTCGGGGATGTGAGGGACAAGCTGTATAACACATGTGAGCGTGCTCGAGAGATCTTGTCTCATGGAGAATCAAGCATCCCTGAAGACCATACTTACAGAAGTGTCGAGGAGGTTGCTATTCTTTTTTCCAATGCAATCGATCTGAGCTTAAGAACCAAGTAGCAGTACATTTGATTCAGTATATGTGGACCATGGTTTCATTTGTTGCAGTTCTTGGAGCCCCTGGAGCTGTGCTACCGCTCGCTGTGCGACTGCGGCGACAAGCTGATCGCGGACGGCAGCCTGCTGGACTTCATGCGGCAGATCGCCACCTTCGGCCTCTGCCTCGTCAAGCTGGACATCCGGCAGGAGTCCGACCGCCACACCGACGCCGTGGACGCCATCACCACGCACCTCGGCATCGGCTCCTACCGGGACTGGCCCGAGGAGCAGCGCCAGGAGTGGCTCGTCGCAGAGCTCCAGTGCAACCGCCCGCTCTTCGGCCCCGACCTGCCGCAGTCCGACGAGGTCGCCGACGTGCTCGGCACGTTCCGGGTCATCTCCGAGCTCCCCGAGGACAGCTTCGGGGCCTACGTCATCTCCATGGCCACCGCGCCGTCCGACGTGCTCGCCGTCGAGCTTCTGCAGCGGGAGTGCGGCGTCAAGAAGCCCATGAGAGTCGTGCCGCTCTTCGAGAAGCTCGCAGACCTCCAGCAGGCGCGCGCCACCATGGAGCTCCTGTTCTCGATCGAATGGTACAAGGAGAGGATTAGTGGCAAGCAGGAGATCATGATCGGGTACTCGGACTCCGGCAAGGACGCCGGTCGGCTGTCGGCGGCGTGGCAGCTGTATAAGGCCCAGGAGGAGATCGTGGGCGTGGCGGAGCGGCACGGCGTCAAGCTGACCATCTTCCATGGCCGGGGCGGCACCGTGGGCCGTGGCGGCGGGCCGAGCCACCTGGCCATCCTGTCGCAGCCGCCCAGCACCGTCAACGGTTTGCTCCGCGTGACCGTCCAGGGCGAGGTGATCGAGAAGTCGTTCGGCGAGGAGAACCTCTGCTTCCGCACGCTGCAGAGGTTCACGGCGGCGACGCTAGAGCACGGCATGAACCCGCCCGTGTCCCCGAAGCCCGAGTGGCGCGCGCTGCTGGACGACATGGCCACCGTGGCCACCGAGGAGTACCGGTCCATCGTCTTCCAGGAGCCGCGCTTCGTGGAGTACTTCCGCTCGGCGACGCCCGAGACGGAGTACGGGAGGATGAACATCGGCAGCCGGCCGTCGAAGCGGAAGGCCGGGGGCGGCATAGAGTCGTTGCGCGCCATCCCGTGGATCTTCGCGTGGACGCAGACAAGGTTCCACCTCCCCGTGTGGCTGGGCTTCGGGGCCGCGTTCCGGCACGCCATGGACAAACCTGGCGGCCTCGCCACGCTTCGGGAGATGTACGACGAGTGGCCCTTCTTCCGCGTCACCATCGACCTGCTCGAGATGGTCTTCGCCAAGGGCGACCCCGGCATCGCCGCCCTCTACGACAAGCTGCTGGTGCCACAAGACCTCTGGCCCTTCGGCGAGCAGCTCAGAGCCAACTACGCCGAGACACAGAGCCTCCTTCTGAAAGTAAGCAGCTCGAATCTCGATAGGCATGGCGGTTTACATTGCAGATGACATCATGTCAGCTCACCATGGACAGTCCTGCTGACGATGTCTTGAATTTGCATGCGTAGGTTGCTGGGCACGACGACCTGCTGGAGAGCGACCCGTTCCTGAGGCAGCGGCTGATGCTGCGGGACTCGTACATCACGGCGCTCAACGTGTGCCAGGCCTACACGCTGAAGAGGATCAGGGACGGTGGATTCAGGCCGGCGACGCGGCCGCCCTTGTCCACGGAGCTGATCGACGACACGGCTGAGAGCCTGGTGGAGCTCAACCCCAGCACCGAGTACGACCCGGGGCTGGAGGACACGCTCATCCTCACCATGAAGGGAATCGCCGCCGGCATGCAGAACACGGGCTGATTCTTGATTTTTTCTTTTCTTGGACTCTATCTCGTATTGATGATTCGCCATGTTTTGTTCTACAGTAGATGATTTCGGTAAAAGGTGGAAATGTGTATTGTTTCTTGCGTTTGTAAATCGTTAGTTTCTTTCCGAAGGGGGCATTACCCGGCTTGTGCATCCACAGATGCATATGGCTTTTATTAACTTGTTGAAAATCTATCTATTATATACTAAAAGCAATGTAAGGTTTTTTTTCGAGACACCAGATTGATCCACATCACCTAAATTATTTTGATGGTTACATTTAAAATTTGTGGCCATGATTTAATGAAATAACTTTCTTTGCGTAACCGTGAGTTCCGTCCATCACGTACTATATGTACAATATATTCTGTACAATAACTTTAATGAAGGACGTGCAAACCTATTTTTTCTTGGCAATACATCCCGTAGGAATAGGGTGACCAGTCCACCTACGACTCCGTTTTAAAAAATGTAGGATATCGTCGCGGATGGTCTCCGCCCTCACGACAGAACCTTACTCAGCGCCGGGGTTGGGCCTCGTCGGCGGCGGGTGGCCTACGCTGGCGAAATTAAGGACTCTATGGCTGCATTTTGGTGAGGATTAGTACGATGTGATGGCTGAATTCCGATCTGACTCCGACATGGGCGCATCGATTTGTCTGTCGCAGGCTGCCGTGTCCGATAAGCGAGAGCGCTTGTCTTTCGTGGTTCCTGATACCAGAATGATTCAAAGCCTCAGATAGGACTACTCGATTGCGAGGAGGGGAAGGGGCCGGGGCCGCCGCTGCAGGTATGCCTACTCGGCACTCTCCAGTTTCTGGACATGGAGATGGTGGCAGAGCAAGGAAGAACTGCATGGCTCTAGCCCTCTATGTCCAGGCTATGGTGCCTACACTGCTACGCTGATTGGGGATGTTCCCAAGCCGAGCCCCCGTCCTTGACCCCTTTCCGATGCGGCCATGTACCGACCAGCTCGCAGTCCCGACGGAGCTACCCCCACCACCTTGCTGGCGCTGAACCGCATGGCGATTCATGGGTGCATCCTACACCGTTGTTACATCTTGGCCAGCCCTTACAGCAATGAAGCAGATCCTCATCAGGTGGTAGATTGATCTCCGTTGTTGGCATGGCCCCTATTTGATATTATTGTTCAGCTTACAAGTATTTTCTCGTTGTCATGCAGAAATGATTGCACCATCTGAGGAACACATGGAGCTTTCATCACTTCATCCACAATTCAAACCAAACTTGGTTTTGCTGCCCTTTAGCGCAATGTATTTAGCTGGGAATCTTGGTGGTGTCTTAGTTTGCCGGTCTGACTGTTGTTGTAGGCTGTATCCTTGCAGGCTGTGTAACCGACGATTCCAGCTCCGGCCACCAAGGTTAATTATCCTTTGTACATTCTTCTTGGTAAATTCAGATGAGAATCTATGATGTTTAAATGAGGCCTTTCTATGCCTTTGGCTGGGAGAACCTTTCGTTTAACGTTGATGGCTGTTAATGTCAGTTATGGATCAGTTGTTAGTCGAGGATGAGACACAGAACAGAATTTTGAGCTCTATATACATGCATTCATCCCAAATCTTGAGGTCTTTATACATGCATGATGCATCCATTTGAGGTCTGTATACATGCATCCATTTGAGGCCATATTTTTTTTTGCATCAATTACCAAACATACTTGAGCAATGTTGTTTTCAAGAAAAGATCATTCATTTGTTTCTCATCAAACTTGGGCATATTTGAGAGGAAAACAGAAAAGGTAACAAGTACCTTTTAATACTCCTTGCTGTCCTCACAAAATGATGTGCCTGAATGGAATGTATATATTACTGTATCATTCAGACGATAAGTTGTCCCTTAAAAATTTCGGTATATTATTTGGTATAAGAGATGCAAATAACATAATCTTTGTCATCATGATTTGTAGTTTCATTTGACATAGAGAACACTCTTTGATAATACTCCAATTCCTCTGAAACTGAACACAATTTTTTTGGGATACACCTTAGTTTGGAAAATTAAGTTGCAACCACTAGCTGCCTAATCCTTAGAAAGTGCTATGAAAAAGGCAATGTTTTTGTAGTGCATTTCTCACATTGCACTGTACACAATTCATCTCCCTTCTATGTTTGCAAAGCACTTCACACTAACTCATGATTATTACTCCCTCCGATCCAAATTACTTGACTCAACTTTGTCTAGATTCGGAGGTATCTAGCACTAAAACATGTCTAGATACATCTGAATCTAGATAAATCCAAGTCAATTAATTTTGATCGGAGGGAGTAGCTATGATATATGATGTTCCGGTGCAGCAACCCACATCAACCTTTCTAAAAAATTGCAGGTAATATGCATGTCTAATTTGGATATTTACTTTGCAGTTCATCTTCTGATTAAGTTCATCCTTTGCACAACACTCTATTCATTACATATTTTATCCAGTGAATCTTTCTTACTGGATAGTTCCACCCAAGCTGATTTCCTTTTGAGATTTTGTATACTTTCTTAGATAAAATTATTTACCGATGGATTGAAAGTGTGTGGTATCCAAGGTGGCCAGCTGTAATTGTCTTTCTGGTTGTATGACCTCTCCGTTATTTTCTTTTCTAGAGCTCTTCCCTTTTATATTGTAAATAGAAAGATACTAATATAGGGATTGAAACACAGTTGAATTTACTCTCATATCAAATCTTTATTTGTAGTTTTTACTTCCTTGCTGTAGGTTATAATTATAATTCTACTAGATGCTGCCAATGCTCTCCTGATTTGGTTTGGGTCAAGATTGCTTCCTCTGTGATTGACTCAGTGGCTCAAATGGAACAATCAAGGAAGCAAAGCCCAAAAAGAATAGGTAGAGCAGTGCTATGAGGATAAGAACGTGTGGTGGACACAATTCGAAAAAAAAAATTCGGCGTGTATCTGCACATTCTATGGGCACACGTACGGTTTCACGAAAAAACTTTATATTTTATGGATTGTGTAAAAATGACAAAAACAAGTCTCTTGGAGAGACTTATTTTAGCACCTAAATTTGTCTTTTTACAGAAGTCACAAAAATTGACTATTTTTCAAAATTTGCTAAAATTAAACTCAAATAAAGTGAGCATATGCACCCTAGAGCAAAATAGCCACGTCACTAGAGAAAAGTATGAGTTAATTAGATATCATTTTCATGAAATATATACTTCAAAATCAAATTTCTGACTTAATCATGAAACAAAATATTCGGATGACCCATGGCAACGCACGGGCATTCAGCTAGTAACTTTAATGAAGGACGTGCAAACCTATTTTTTCTTGGCAATACATCTCGTAGGAATAGGGTGACCAGTCCACGTACGACTCCGTTTTAAAAAATGTAGGATAGGGAGAGTCCGTTTGAAAATAGAGTTAGCCAGCTAGATCAGAGTCCGTTCAAGAAAGAAAATGTATACTACAAGGTTTGTCACGTCTTATCTTTATTTCCTTTTTTCTACCGTAAGATGTTTGGTAGGCTAAAAAAGTCTACCAAATCGTGTTATTATTTGGACCGGGGTACTTCATAGTAATGAATAGTCTATCAAGTCGGTTCAAAAATATACGAGTCAGTTTATAAATAAAAGAGTTGACCAGCAAGCAATACAATATTATGTACTTTTGATACAAATCCATATTTTCCCTTGGAAACGTGAAATGAAATGTGCAAAGGATTTTTTTTGGGGGAATACATCACAAGGAATGGCCGATCAAATCGGTTCAGAAATGAAATAGAACATACGATTTCGTTTCAAAATAAATGAGAATGCCAGCAAGCAAGATGAGTCCGTTAGCAGAAAATCATCTAGCCAAGTCCATTCACTGAACAATTCTACAATATCTAATTTTCATGTCTTACTACTCTGTCCATCTTAGTTTTGGCTCAACATTTTCTGTGTACCACATCTCACAATTACGACTGATACAAAACATCCAAATTTTGAAATGTGCAAAGCAAACTTTTTGCCGGGATTACATCCTGAGGAATGGCCGATCAAATCCGTTCAAAAATAAAACATACGCTTATGTTTTGAAATAAAAGGGAATGCCAACAAGCACGCATAAATATCATCTAGCCAAGTCCATTCACTCAGGAACTCTCCAATATCTATTTTCGTCTTACTACTCTGTCCATCTTAGTTTTGGGTGAACATGTTCCGTGGTACAATTATGACTGGTATAAAACATCCAGAATCCGAAATGTGCAAAGCAATTTTTTGCCGGAAATACATCCTGAGGAATGGCCGATCAAATCCATTCAAAAATAAAACATATGATTCCGTTTTAAAATAAATGAGAATGCCAGCAAGCAAGTCGGGTCCATTAGCAGAAAAATCATCTAGCCAAGTCTATTCCCTGAAGAACTATACAATATCTATTTTCATGTCGTACTACTCTGTCCATCTTAGTTTTGGCTCAACATTTTCTGTGTACCACATCTTACAATTACGACTGGTATAAACCGTCTAGAATCCGTACAATGTCAGGAAGATTTGTTATGATTTAAAGGTTGCATTTGGTAGAAAATGTTTTCATAGGTATAGTAAAAATATAGTGGATTCTATAAATACATGATTTTAAATACTTTAGATATTTACTTTAGTAAACATGCAGTTTATATTTGCAATATTGCACTGATTTTGCAGTACAGTGAAAAGGTTGTCTCATCCTCCTTTTCCAAAACTATAGTATTTGTTGGGTAGGAAAATAAATACCAAGGTTCTACGATACTTCAGTTTTGGAAGCACTCTGTTGCAAAATAAACCTTAAAATTATAATAAAATAATCTATACATGAACAATATGTAGTTGAGTGTAATAATCTATACACGGGCATTATCAAGCATACAAAAATAGGTAAACACATCTACCTTTTAAATTTGACTAGAAACCATAGAAAATGATACAAATACTCCAAACCCCTGTTTATTAAAACATTCAGCGGAAGACTGCAATATCATTATCTTTGAATATTAAAAGATAGACAAAAATCATTAATACTAGCAATCAACACATATGGTCCACATGGTTAGATCTCGGGCATTGATTATTTAAAAAAACCTAGTTATTACCACATCAAACGTACGCAGTTAGAAATTATCGACTTGATCTATACTTGTGGGTTGAACTATATTTTTTTTGTTTAAGCATCAGGTCCATATTGTTGATCTCGGCGCAATGATTATTTTCAAAAAGCTAGATAATATAGCATCATTGTGCGTAGCCTTGAAATAATCAACTTTATAAACTTTAAATTACAATTACCATAAAATGGAAGTAAAAGATATACAAGAATTATTTTGGAAACATCAAAGCATCCAATTACCAAACTGTAGGATCTTAATATGTATCTCTAAGCATCACAAGCAATACAGAGATTACAAATATAATAGAAATTCTCACATAAATGCAAGCATCCAGATGTCAATATCGTGTCCCTATATTATTTGTTATGCAAGCATAAAGAAGATCGACACCAATAGTTTTTGTAATTGTCATGTGATAGGTAAAAACTGGTAGATTTTGTGTCTCTACAAAGAAATTTATATTGATAAGTTTCCATAATGTATCTAAAAAATAATAAAACTATTTTCTTGAACATGATATTCAATCAAAAAATCTAATTGTAAGTAGTAGATTTCATAATTGTACCAAAATGTATAACAACCAAAGTATCCATGTAGATAAAAAGCATCCAATCACCTGGTGGATCATATTTATTAGTTGTAGTATAAGTAAACTCTCATAATTTGACTACCGACAAACATATTGGATGGATATAGCTATAACACATGTAGTGTTAATTTTATATGAATTAGAAAATTTGCATGACACTCTTGTGGGAAAGTATGTGAGGTGTAATGCTTTATGAAGCTGAAGATTTGAAAGAAAAAATGTGAATGTGCACATCAATTGATGGAGAGGCTAGGTATACCCCTTTTGAAAAAGTATTGAAACAAAATGAGTGACTATTTAGCATACTCTTTTTAAGTTTTCACAAAAAAGATGTGCAAAACTTTGTACACATGAGCGAAAATTTATGCAAACTACATTATCAAGTGGTCAACACATGGTACATTTATGACTTAGTGTTGTTGTCAATTGAATAATTGATATCCTTCATCTTTGTTATCCACATTGCAAATCTAGACTCTAATTTTATTATTCAGAAGACCTAAGATATGCACAATTGAATTATTAGAAATTGTTCCAGTGAACATTATTTGGTTTGTATGATTTGACATGCTTAGAATTTTTCCATGTGTTTTTAATGTTTTAATGAAATCAACACAAGAGCACAGATCATTCGATCATATATTGAAGTTGAACACTCATTAAGAGGCTGGATCTATGTTATCGAAGATGTATGTTTATCTTACATGACCACAAATACAAATTGAGTGTATATACATAATGAATTGCAAATCGAGGGAACAATTAAATATTCAAATGCATAGATAAAAATACTATATCAGAATAGATGACGTTAAAACATTTAAGCTCATACTTTAACTAGCAACGTATAAACATGTTAATGAGTCCACTCAAAATAAATAATGACTAATTTAGTGCTAATTTTGCATTTATATTTTTATAAGTCATACTATTGATATTCAAAATTATGTAAAAGTTTCACCATGGAACTTTATTAAAGTCTATATATATGGTTTCATGTTTTAAAACTGCATAAATAGATGTGTGGAAGAAACATAGACTGAGGTAACAATTGTAAATGTTTAATCTGGCTGAATTACTAAGAATGATGAACTATTTTCTTTATGTTCATCAGCAAAATTTATCCATGTTAATTAAGCTCTCATACTGGTCTAACATACAAGTTTTACTATTGATCAAATATTACAAACAAACAACACGTGTTTGTGCAATGATGGATGCACAACAATTTTAGCCCATATTTTAAGTTGGTTCAAGCTCTCACTCACATATGTTACTACATTTACCGTAACATTGTCATAGTCCTAGATCCTTATTATTTTTTGTTATAAAATGTGACATCCATGAACCCATAACTCTATTTATCATTCCTTTAAAACGGTTAAAGATGGTGCCCTCGCATTTGCGAGGGCCACCACGCTAGTTTATTAAATAGTTCATACAAAGAGTCCAGCTTATGGACCATCCTAAAAAAGTAAGGAGGGGAAAATATGGATGTATCCTATTATGAAAATGTTACCTGACGGGTTGAATAAGTCTTGTGCAACCGTTTCCAAACGGTTGCACCCAATAGTCATGTCCAGTCTGAGCTCTTCCAGTAGGAGAAAAACCACATACAGATCTAGTTTATTATTAAGAGAATAATAATAACCTATGTAAAGGAAGCAGGCGAAGTTATATTAAAAAACAAACCATTCCTTACATGCAAAATATCCATAGTAAATCATAAACACCCACTCAAATATGTGCTTTATCAAGATTGTTCACTTCGTTTAACCAATTCCTAAATAAATTCTCGATATTTTGGGGTTAGCTTAAAAGCCATATTGACTATATGCTACTATATAATATTTTTACAAAATGGCATTCAATGAACAAATGTTGGATCGTCTCATGCTATCACAAACAACATTTCATAAATGTCTTCATGCAAAAACTCAATTCTACGAGAACTATCTATCAAAATTATTTTAACATCTTATTATAACTATGTTGTTTTGAAGCAAAATCGACACTTATATTGATAATGACAACATTAGTATCACCTGTAGACTCATCATAACACTTAGTGATTTGGACCTAGTTTAACTTAGTAGGTAAGCATGGTTCATCAATAGGTAACCTAAGGCCTTTATCAAATATTCCTTAAACATGCATATTTTAGTTCCCTTCTCTTTAATACATTTCATAGCTTCTTTCATGTGTTCTTATAATAGTTAGAGATTTTCCTTTATACTAGGAGATCATTTAAGTTCTTCTCCTTATATATTCTAGTCCTGATGATTTTGAGTAATAATTTCCAAATAATTCCTTTAATTCAACAAAAGTCCTTTGCCCAAAAGTATTACCTAAAATGCTATCTATATAGGGGTTAATCCGTTACAAGACATATCAAGTAATTCATTTTATTAAAATACATGGAAAGGACACTTTCACTTATATCAATAGAACACCCAATGACGAGGGGTTAACTCGTCAATGCCCATCATTGATGGACTTAGGTTCGAGGGATTAGAGAGAGCTGGAGGCGTCGATCGGCTAGCAAACAAGCACATCTGGGACACGAGGTTTACCCAGGTTCAGGCCCTCGGAAGGGACCCTACTCCTGCTTGTCTGCTCTTAGATTATCAAGGAGTCAAAAGTTACAAGGGGTGCGCAGATGTGATCTGGCGAGGTGTATGCTAGGGTTGTGGATATCCTTCTCAATTCCCCTACTAGCCTTTATATAGGGAGACTAGGTCTCGGGATAGCAGGCCGAGTCGGTTACAAATTAGGGTTTCACCCTTTTGAAAATCTATCTATTGCTTGCCGTGTCCCTCAAGGAGTTGCCTTCCTCTTCGGCCACCCGAATCCTTGTTGGGCTTCAATTGTCCTGTGGGTTCCTCTTGGGTTGGACCCTATAGGCCAAACACGAGTACATGTAGTGTATACCCATGTCAGTAGCCCCCGAGTGTCCAGCCGAATCGTAGATTCGGGTGGAGACTATAAAGTCTTCGAGTGCATGGAATATAAATCCATCTAAAAGTACTTTTGGGTGTCGCGGTTTTTGTATAGGGATTGTCGATATGTGTGACCGATACATCCGACGGATCAGGATCAGTTAACTATTTTAGATAAAAACAACGCTATCTACTCAAACTCGAGTCCTCGGACTCGAATTCGGAACATTGCTGGCGTAATTCGACTCATGTCGCGGAGGTCTTACAGAGTCGAATTTCAGTGTTTTAATACGAGCACTCGACGCGTCTGTCAAGGATTTTTCATCGTGCATGTAGGCACGGTTTATTTCTGGTAGAACGTAGCAGGTGCGTTGTTAGGCTTTTCATAGGTCTTATATTCACATTGTAAACGCGGGATCCGAATGTTTATTCACCGCTGAGGTGATTCGGGTGGCCCAGGAGACGTTGTCTCTTTGTAGGGTATTTCCAGTGATTGTGAGGCGGAGTCGCCGAATGTTTCAAATGCTCATGGTACGAACGTGGTCAACGCTTTTTGCCATGGATAACTATTTTTTTCTTTTCATAGGGTGCACGACCAGCGCTCCCTATGGGAGTAGCCCATGAGTGCCTATTTGAGTCGTATACTCGAGTGGGGACTTTGAACTTTGGCAATTGCTTTTATTGGTCGTAACTTGTCGATTGAGCTTCCAGCGCTCCCTATGGGAGTAGCCCCTGAGTCTGTAACGAGTCCGTAATCGAATTGTTGATTTGAAGGAGGGGTTGAGGTGTAAGTGCCTTGTATTCTTGTACAGGTGGCCTGTTCACTGGACCCGGAAAATATTCGGGTGCACGACCAGCGCTCCTGTTAGAAGTAGCCCCCGAGTGTTGGTCGAGTCGTAGATTCGAGCAAAGACTAAAGGAGTCAAAGAAAAATTACCGTTACACACTTCGGCCTTAGGCTGCTACCAAGGCCAGTGCAAATGACATCATTTCTTACGATTGGATGAGCTCAGCCGCCGGTGTGAGCAGTGTTGATGGGACATGACGATGGTGGGTCTCAATGTCTGACCAAAATTTGACTAGTCACGCGTAATTTTTGGGGTTTAACTATGCCCTCTCGATTTTCGCGCCGAGTGGGGGATCGTGCAGCAACGGTTCAGTGTACGCGTTGCCACATGTCTTCGTTGATGTGCGCCACGCGTTGAAGCAGAGAAATGTCGACCGTCGGTTGAGCTTCCTGATCCTCCCGCTGGTTTCCGTGTGATGTTCACCGCTTTTCTTCTCTAGGGTCTGTCGCTTCCCCTCCACGAATTCGTTCATGGATTGCTTTGTTTCTACAGGATTCAGCTCCACCAGCTCACGACCAACTCCATTTTGCACATCACGTGTTTTATCACCCTCTGCGAGTGCTGGCTTGAAATCGTGCCGCACTTTGGTCTTATCAAAAAGTTGTTCAAGTTGAAGAGGTAATCGGGGTCTGGTTCTATGGTGTACGATCTTGGTGGGTGCGGTATATACGTGGACCCTCATGTCCAGTATTTTATTCTCAGCCTGGTCGATTGGTTCTACATCCGGGACAAAAAGGCAGAGGGGTAGTTATTCGGCCTCGCCCCATTTGACCCAAATGCGGAGCTGAAGAAGAGGAGGTACTAGCAAAACGTCGTGATGCCAGGAGAGTAGGAGGATTTTGAGGTCTTGTACAAACAGGGTGTTGTACCTGCAACTTGTTTGAGGTAAGGAGGTCACAGGTGTAGACCTGATACAAACTTGGCTGAAGCGTCGAGTGCAGCCTCTACAAGCCAGGGCTCACCCGATGTATCTTTGGTCAAGTGTGATGGACCTGACTCGCGTGTGCACAGAGGACATGACCTCGGCGGAGCTTGATAAGAAAATCAAATCCTTGACCAAGATCACCATGAAGGAGGTTCTACCCGCCGAGTCATGCACCCTTCCTTTTCGTGCTTCTTTTTGTTGGGTTCGCAGCAAAGAAAACAAAAAAATATTTACAATGAGAACTATTCTACGCCAAGATCTATCTACTAGATACAAGCAACAAATGGATATACATCCAAAGAGAACATACCCTCGAAGACCGACAAAGTATAACGAGATTGAACTCGTGGATGATGTAGACGAACGCTTGCCAATCTCAAGATTGTGTGGAAGTCCTAGCGCCGCAAATCAGCAGCGCATCTGTCCTCGCACACACGTTCAGGCCACCGGACAACCTCCACCTCCTCGCTCTAGTGAAGCAGCGGAAGCAGCAACTCCTTCTAGACAAAATGCCACCGAGAATATGTATCTCGCTAATCCGAGACCATGGGGAATAATTCTAGAGGGGGAGAGAGATCCTTCATGAGAATGTGTGAGTGAGAAGGAGTGAGAGGGGGGCTTTATATAGGAGAGGGGGGCAGCCCCTCCTCATGGCCGGCGCACCATGGGGGGTGCCCCCACCTCTTACTCATTCATGTGGAGGGAGCTCCACTCACATAAATTGCCCCTCCATTTTCTCCACTCAAAAATCCCACTCATATGTATTAAATTTCCACCAAATAATACAACTCTCATTTAATAAAAAACTTTTATTTATTTTATTCAGAATTTTGTTAATTACTTTAATTAAAAAACATTCACATAAAACCCCTTGCAATATTTCAATATCACATGCAGAACCAATTTCAGCAATTTCACCCGAAACAATTCCGGTGTCTATTGAAATAATTACGGTGCTTTGTAATTCTTTCATCTAGAACATATTTGCTCCAAATGGTGTTGGAAACCCTTAAGTGTGTGACCCTACGGTTCGTGAATAATACAGACATGATCAAGACCCCTCTCAGATCAATAATCAGAAGCGGGACCTGGAGATCCATACTGACTCCCACACATTCAACGATGACTTCTATGATCGTGAGAACCTTTAACGATAGAAACTAAATCTCTTTGTCTCGCGATATATTACATGTTACAGATTCGATCATCAGTATCTCAATACCTAGTTTGATCTCGTTACCGACATGCACTCTTTTCTCGTTCCCGTGATATAATATTCTAGTGATCACATCACTTGCTTGCAAGCTATCTTAATGTGATATCACCGAGAGGGCCCAGAGTATATCTATCCGTCATCGGGATTGAGAAATTCCACTCTTGATCCATGAGCCTCAACATAACACCTTCGGAGTATCTAAACCTACCTTTATAGTCACCCTTTTATGGTGTGACGTTTTGTAACACCCCGTCCACTCCTGGGCCCGGGGGTGTCACTCCTGGCAGCTTAATAGGATATCTAGACTGGCCCCACAGACCAACACTAGTCTTTTCTACGCACTTTGTCCTCACTGCATGCACTTTTACCCACTTCCCGGTCGGTCATCCATCCTAGAATTGCTCTAGGCCAAGCACGCTTAACCTTAGAGTTCTTTTCGAATGAGCTTCCGGAAAAGAAGTTGCAACTTGTTGATATGTGTATCCTATCAATCCTATTAAGCCATGTGCCTGGATCTCACATACACCCACCCTTTAGAAGATCGATGCCCTCATCGATCAAGCACACCCCAGGAACGTTCCTCTTGCACGCTGTCTGTGCGTCCAAAGGTCTTGCACATGTGCCATGCCGTGTCCACTCGCCACACGCCATGCTCCACATGTCCCGCCACTAACCCGCACACACCCGCAGTAATCGTAAGTCGGCTCGATACCACTTGTAACACCCGGCCCACTCCTCGGGCCCGGGTGTCACTCTGGCAATTAATAGGATATCTAGACGCCCCATTGCATCAACACTAGTCTTTTCACGCACTTTGTCCTCACTCGTGCGCACCTTGCTACCACTTTTCGGTCGGTCACCCATCCTAGAATTGCTCTAGGCCAAGCACGCTTAACCTTAGAGTTCTTTTCGAATGAGCTTCCAGAAAAGAAGTTGCAACTTGTTGATATGGGTATCCTATCAATCATATTAAGCCATGTGCCTGGATCTCACACGCTTGATGTTATCAAGTCACGCTTCTGATGTTAGCAATTAACATGATCTCATGGTCTAAGGACTAAGATTACTTCGTATGATGTTATAGCAATATAAACATAATTACTTTGATCGTAATGCTATACTTCGGATGAATGTTCATCATATCATTTCACAAATGTTGTGACCTCGTTATTAACAACATCCAATGTCCATGATCAGGAAATCTTGATCATATTGTTAATCAACGAGCTAGTCTATAAGAGAGGCATAACTAGGAACCTTTTATTTTTTTATTAAACACACATGTATTGACATTTCCAATCAATACAATTATAGCATGCAAAATAAACATCTATCATATAGTACAAGGAATACATAATAACAACTTTATTATTGCCTCTCAAGGCATATTTCCTTTAGTCTTCCACTTGCACTAGAGACAATAATCTAGTTTACAAAGTGATAAATCTAACACCCATCAAGTTCTGGTGTTGATCATGTTTTGCCCTAGGGAGAACTTTAGTCAACGGATCTGCTACATATAGGTTCATGTGTACTTTACAAATCTTTATATCTCCATCCTTGACATGCTCGCGGATGGAGTGAAACCGACGCTTAATATGCTTGGAATTCTTGTGAGACCTTGGTTCCTTGGCGTTGGCTATGGATCCATTGTTGTCACAATAGATCACCATTTGGTCCAATGCACTAGGAACCACACCTAGTTCCGTTATGAACTCCTTCATCCAAACCGCTTCCTGCGCCGCATCTGAAGCAGCAACATATTCCGCCTCTGTTGTTGATCTAGCCACCACAGGTTGTTTGGAACTCCTCCAACTAACTGCTGCTCCGTTCAAGAGAAATACATATCTGGATTGAGACTTAGAGTCATCTCGGTGTCAAATCTAGCATCGACATAACACTTAGCGACCAGCTCTTCTTCACCTCCGTATACAAGAAACATATCCTTAGTTCTTTTTAAGTACTTAAGGATATTCTTGACCGCTATCCAGTGTTCTGAACTTGGATCAAATTGGTACCTACTAGTCAAACTAATAGCATGTGCCACATCCGATCTTGTACATAGCATGGCGTACATTATAGAGCCTATGGCTGAGGCATAGGGGATCTTATCCATTATCTCTCTTTCTTCTGCCATAGCCGGACTTTGAGTCTTACTCAATGTCTTGCCTTGCAACATAGGTAAGAACCCCTTCTTACTTCCGTCCATATTAAACTTCTTTAATATCTTATCAAGGTATGTACTTTGTGATAGCCCAATTAGGCGCCTTGATCTATCTCTATAGATTTTAATGCCTAATATATATGAAGCTTCACCAAGGTCCTTCATCGAAAATTGGTTGTTTAGATAACTTTTAACACTGCTTAAAAGATCAATATCATTTCCAATCAATAATATGTCATCCACATATAATATCAGAAATGCCACATTGCTCCCACTCACTTTCTTGTAAATACAAGCCTCTCCATAAGTTTCGACAAATCCAAACTCTTTGATCACCTCATCAAAGCGGAGATTCCAACTCCGGGATGCTTGCTTCAGTCCATAGATGGATCGCTGAAGCTTGCATACCTTATCAGCATCCTTAGGATCGACAAAACCCTTAGGTTGTATCATATACAACTCTTCTTCAATATTACCATTGAGTAACACAGTTTTGACATCCATCTGCCATATTTCATAATCAAAATATGCAGCAATTGCTAACATAATCCTAACCTACTTTAGCATCACTATGGGAGAGAATGTCCCATCGTAGTCAACTCCTTGAATTTGTCGAAACCCTTTTGTGACAAGTCGAGCTTTATAGGTGGTCACATTACCATCAACATTAGATTTTCTTTTGAAAATCCATTTATTCTCAACGGCCTTTCGATCGTGAGGTAAGTCTACCAAGGTCCAAACCTGGTTTTCGTATATGGCCTCCATCTCGGATTTCATGGCTTCTAGCCATTTGTTGGAATTTGGGCTCATCATCACTTCTTCATACGTTATAGGGTCATCTATTTCATCAATCATGAAATTTATTACAGGATTTCTGTACAGTTCAGGAGCTGCACGTGTCCTGCTTGACCTGCGAGGTTCGGTAGTGTCCTCTTTCGGAATTTCATGATCATTATCATTAGCGCTCTCTTCATCAGGTGAAGTCAACTCCAAAAGAATTTCTAGTGCTACGCCACTCGCCATTTCATGAAGAGAAGGTTCAATAACCTCTTCGAGTTCTACCTTCTGACTACTCACACCTTTCATGAGAAACTCCTTCTTAAGAAAGGATCCATGCTTGGCAACAAAAACCTTGCCCTTGGATCTATGATAGAAGGTATACCCAATCGTTTCTTTAGGGTATCCTATGACGACGCATTTTTCCACTTTGGGTTCGAGTTTATCCGGCTAAAGTTTCTTCACATAAACATCGCATCCCAAAACTTTAAGAAATGACAACTTAGGTTTGTTTCCAAACCATAATTCAAACGGTGTCATTTCAATGGATTTAGATGGTGCCCGATTTAAAGTGAATGCAGCGGTTTCTAGTGCATAACCCCAAAATAGCGTGGCAAGTCGATGAGACATCATAGATCGAACCATATCCAATAAAGTACGATTACGACATTCCGATACACCATTACATTGTGGTGTTCCGATAGGCGTGAGTTGTGAAACTATTCCATAGTCTTTCATATGTGCGCTAAACTCGTAACTAAGATACTCTCCTCCACGGTCAGACCGCAGAAATTTCATCTTTTTGTTACGATGATTTTCCACTTCATTCTGAAATTCTTTGAACTTTTCAAAGATTTCAGACTTATGTTTCATCAAATAGATATACCCGTATCTACTCAAATCATCCGTGAAAGTAACAAAATAACAATATCCACCTCGCGTCGACACACTCATTGGTCCACATACATCAATATGTATGATTTCCAATAAATCTGTTGCCCGTTCCATTGAACCGGAAAACGGCGTTCTAGTCATCTTGCCCATAAGGCATGGCTCACATGTATCAAATTATTCAAAATCAAGTGATTCCAAAAGTCCATCAGAATGGAGTTTCTTCATGTGTTTAACGCTAATATGACCTAGACGGCAGTGCCACATATATGCAGATATATCATTATCAAGTTTAATCCTTTTAGCATCAACATTATGAATATGCGTAATACTACTATCGAGATCCAACAGAAATAAACCATTCATCACAGGTGCATGACCATAAAAGATATCATTCATATAAATCGAACAACCATTGTTTTGTGATTTAAAGGAATAACCACTTCGCATCAAATATGATCCGGATACAATGGTCATGCTCAGTGCAGGCACCAAATAACAATTATTTAGATTTATCACTAATCCCGACGGCATATGGAGAGGCAGCGTTCCGACAACGATCACATCAACTCTTGATCCATTGCCGACACGCATCATGACCTCATCCCTTGATAGCTATCGCTTGTTACGCAGCCCCTGAATCAAGTTACATATATTAGCAATCGACCCCGTATCAAATACCCAGGTGCTACTGCGAGTACTAGTCAAGTACACATCAATAACATGTATATCACATATACCTTTGTTTGCCTTGCCGGCCTTCTTGTCCGCCAAATACTTGGGGCAGTTGCGCTTCCAATGGCTAGTCCCCTTGCAATAGTAGCACTCGGTATCAGACTTAGGGCCAGCTCGGGATTGCTTTTCAGGTGCGGCAACAGATTTGCCGCCCTTCTTTCCCTTCTGTTTGCCCTTCTTGTCTTTCTTGAAACCGATGGTCTTATTGATCATCAACACTTGATGTTCTTTCCTGATCTCCACTTCTGCAGTTTTAAGCATTGACAGAAGCTCGAGAAGAGACTTCTTCATGCCCTCCATATTATAGTTCATCACAAAGCTCTTGTAGCTAGGTGACAGAGATTGGAGAACACGATGTACGCCTAAGTCAATGGGAATCGTTATTCCCAATGACACAAGCTTATCGGCGTACCGAGACATTTTGAGTACGTGCTCACTAACGGAGTTGTTCTCTTCCATCATGCAGCTAAAGAACTTTTCAGAAGCATTATAACTCTCTATGGCAGCATGGGTATCGAAAATCATTTTCAATTCTCCCATGGTATCAAAGGCATTGCCATTTTTGAAACGCTTTCGAAGTTCTGGCTCTAGCCCATACGGTATGCCGCAATGAACTAAGTTGTGGTCCTCCTGACGAGTCAAATAGACATTCTTTTTCTCTTCAGGGGCATCAGGAGCTGGTGGGGGGCATAGCGACACTTCTAGCACATATTGCTTTTGTGCAACAGAGAGGAGAATCCTCAAATTCATGGCCCAGTTGGTAAAGTTGCTACCATTTGCCACAAGTTTCTCTTTCTCCATGAACACATTGAAATTAAAAGCAGGTGTTGCCATCTACAATAGAATTTGAAAAGTTTATTTAGACTAAGTTTATGATAGATTGAGTTCAACTAATCCAAATTATGAATGAACTCCCACTCAAAAACAACATCCCTCGTGTCTTTTTGGTGATTACATGAACCAAATCCACTACACCAAGTACGATCATCACGTGAGTCGGTGTAGCTTCAAAGGCGAGCATCTATATGGGCATCATATCAACTATATGACTCATGCTTAACCTTTTGGTCCGTGTTCCGAGGCCCTGTCTATACATGCTAGGCTCGCCAAGTAAGAACCTTAGTACTCGCGTGTGTAAAACTGTCTTACACCCGTTGTATGAAAGCGTAGAGTCGAGTACACCGGATCATCACGTGATGTCTCGAAACACGATCCATAGAACAGTACATACTTAAGAAAGAACACATTTTTATCTTGATATTTAAATGAGGGATCATCTTATAATGCTACTAAAACGCCAAACACGCAATATAAGATGCAAACATCATATGTGTAGAGTGAAATACATGGTTTTTGCACTTGATCACTATCATGTGCATCATGGTATGATCTTTATTATTCCTTTGTGTGTAAGGCCAAGGTCTATGGAACTTACATGTTAGGTGTGTTGTAACAGTATCAACTATACATCAACTTACAACATTACCATATCATGACACTAGCCCAGCAACGATCTAAACTAGATGCTTCTAATTTATCAATTCCAAGTTTTACGTGGCTTAGGGCTTCCGAAGATAGAACCGGTCTTACCTACGAACATGGAACCACAATGATGATAACCAAATTATTAGCAACTCATTGTAAATCAGATATTGACTATAGTAGGAGAGACAAACACCCGCTAGCAACTTATACAAAACTAGTTGCATCGTGGAACAGGTCTCATGTGCGAGGACATGTAAAGTTAGTCCGGGCCGCTTCATCCCACTATGCCACCAATATCCAAAATACATATAAGATTTAATAACATGATCATCATCGCCCACATACTCATTGAAGGGGTTCCGCATATGAAAACAATAAATTTTTACCCTACGCCCCTGAACCCCTGATGCTGCCAGGACCTATCTATTAGTAATACAGTAATGGGAGGGGCTTTTCGCGAACTTACCCTTGAAGACCGAAAAGCGTTGTCAACGCTCAGGAGAGCGTGGTTGATGTAGACGAGCCGAAGCTAACCTCAAGGTCGTGATGAAGTCCTTGCACTCCCTTGGCTCCAACGACTCGAGTGCCTCAAGCGTGACACCTCGCGGGGAGTTACACACGTCCGGTGCCTGACGATGAATCCCGCTTCCCTGATCTAGCAGCAGTTGCGGAAGTAGAGCTCCTGCATCCGAATCCCGCAGCGCGACGGCGCTCCGCGGTGAAGATGTCTCTCGTTCACACAGTCCGAACTTGGGGCCAGGGTCACGAGAGAGATAGAGAAAATATCAATTGGAGGTCCTCCCAAAAGTGAGAAGACCTTTATTGATTATTGTGTATATTTATCTGGCCAAATACCCCCACTATATATAGGGGAAAAGGAGGTACTACCTCCCTCAAAGTCCCGGGGTGGGACTAAAGGAGAGGAGGGGGAGGGGCAGCCGCCAGCCAGCCCTAGTGGGCCCCGCATGGGGGGGGGCTAGGCCCAGCCGGCCACCCCCTTGTCCCTTCTCCCTCTCTCCTTTCCCTAATGGGCCCTCTCCCCTCCGGGAATTGGCCCATTAAGCCTTTTGACCTTTTAAATTGATTTTCTCTTTATTAAATAATTATGAATAAATGATTAAATAAATAATTAACATTCATTCACATATTATTCAACCACTATGGTTATGGAACACTTCCACCTCCACTACGGACATCCTTCAAACTTACCGAAACCCTTCCGGTTTTCTCTCTATAATTCTTCGGTGATTCTACCGATCCTATAAACACTCTCTAAGCATCATCAAGCCCTTAAGCGTGATACCCCATGGTTCGGGAACACTCCATACATGGTCGGGACACTCCTGCACCAATGATCAATAGAGGGACCTGGATGGCCATGTGACCCCTGTGCGTTCCATGAAGATCTTTTGTCGTTTGAACCGGGATAGTCGTGTCTGGGGATAGTCGTGTCTGGGGATAGAGAACTACTCCCTTCTCATCATGGGAATCAGCAATGGTGATGGAGATGGCGATGGAGATGGCTCTGGGGGCACTTCCCCGTCCCGACAGGGTGCCGGAACAGAGACTTTATGTCCCTCGAATCTCCCCTTCGGTGGCGGCGGTGCTGCGGAACTTTTCATGGATTTCTGATTGATGATTTAGGGTTTTGGTATCGCGAGGCTCTTATAGGCTTGCTGATCTCAAGATCGTGTGGAAGTCCTAGCACCGCAAATCAGCAGCGCATCCGTCCTCACACACACGTTCAGGCCACCGGAAAACCTCCACCTCCTTGCTCCAGCGAAGCAGCAACTCCTTCCAGATGAAATGCCACCGGGAACATGTATGTCGCTAACCCGAGACTATGGGGAATAATTCTAGAGGGGGAGAGAGATCCTTCACGAGGAGGTGTGAGTGAGAAGGAGTAAGAGGGGCGCTTTATATAGGAGAGGGGGGGGGGGGCAGCCCCTCCCCATGGCCGGCACACCATGGGGGGGTTCCTCCACCTCTTCCTCATTCATGTGGAGGGAGCCCCACTCACATAAATTGCCCCTCCATTTTCTTCACTCAAAAATCCCACTCATATGTATTAAATTTTCACCAAATTTAATACAACTCTCATTTAATAAAACTCTTTTATTTATTTTATTCAGAATTTTGTTAATTACTTTAATTAACAAACATTCATATAAAACCCCTTGCAATATTTCAATATCACATGCAGAACCAATTTCAGCAATTTCACCCAAAACAATTCTGGTGTCTATTGAAATAATTCTAGCGCTTTGTAATTCTTTCATCTAGAACATATTTGCTCCAAATGGTGTTGGCAACCATTAAGTGTGTCACCCTACGGTTCGTTAATAATGCAGACATGATCAAGACCCCTCTCAGATCAATAATCAGAAGCGGGACTTGGAGATCCATACTGACTCCCACACATTCAACGATGACTTATGTGATCGTGAGAACCTTTAACGATAGCAACTAAATCCCTTTGTCTCGTGATATATTACATGTTCTAGATTCGATCATCAGTATCTCAATACCTAGTTTGATCTCGTTACCGACATGCACTCTTTTCTCGTTCCCGTGATATAACATTCTAGTGATCACATCACTTGCTTACAAGCTATCTTAATGTGATATCATCGAGAGAGCCTAGAGTATATCTATCCGTCATCGGGATTGAGAAATTCTACTCTTAATCCATGAGCCTCAACATAACACCTTCAGAGTATCTGAACCCACCTTTATAATCACCCTTTTATAGTGTGACGTTTGATGTTATCAAGTCACTCTTCCGATGTTAGCAATTAACAGGATCTCATGGTCTAAGGACTAAGATTATTTCGCATGATGTTATAGCAATATAAACATAATGACTTTGATCGTAATGCTATGTTTCGGATGAATGTTCATCACATAATTTTACAAATATTGTGACCTCGTTATTAACAACATCCAATGTCCATGATCAGGAAACCTTGATCATCTTGTTAATCAACGAGCTAGTCTATAAGAGAGGCATAACTAGGAACCTTTTATTTGTTTATTAAACACACATGTATTGCCATTTCCAATCAATACAATTAGAACATGCAAAATAAACAGCTATATACAAGGAATACATAATAACAACTTTATTATTGCCTCTCAGGGCATATTTCCTTCACTTTTGCTCCTCCAGAGGTAGTTTTTGTTGATGTACATTTCATTTTGTTCGCGAGCTTGTTTGAATGGTTAACTAACGGCTTTGTCCCTGCTGCTGTAGGACTAGAAGGTTGCGCCCTCCGTGCCTCCTCGGCCAGAAGGCATCATTCCTCCTAAAGCCACAAGAGCAGTCGAATCGGATTTGACTATGCTTGTTGCCGAGATACAGGGAGCCCCCGAGTCCAGCAAGGACGGAACGTGCAAGCGTTCTCAGAGCGAAGATTCAGATGCTTCAACACTAGGGACGCCGGAGGATTCTACGCCTGAGGTGGGCACCACGGACCCGATGCGGCGGTGCCTGTTCGCAGCGTAGCTCCCCCACCACTGAAGAAGTTGAAGAAGAAGCAGGATGAGGTCTTTGATCTCGATAATTTTGACGGGTGAGTATTTGTCACCTATTTGGTGTGCTTGAAGGCTGTTTTTCTCATCGATTTCCTTGTGCTAAATGCTTTCTATGTCTGTTCGTTATTTGTTCTATGTTCTTACTAACACACTGTAGGCACGTGGTGAGTTTACTAGAGTCAATGAGGAGGACATGATGATCCTCGCAAGAGCTACTATTTGGAACTATAACTTGACACCAAATCTGGCTGCCCTTCTCGTGTTTTATCTTAATCATCAAGCTCTTCAAGTCCGTGGTCCCATATATGGAGGAGTTATTACTGTTCTTTCTCATGCACTACTCGTTGATCTAGGCAATATCCAACCATTGGCAGGTGTTCGCCGTCTCAGTTTTGCTACTCTCAAAGCTTGTGGTAATGGTTTGTAAATCAAATGCTAGATACTTTCTTGATATACCTGGAGCCAGTCACTTGATCTCAGCTCCTTTGCCTAATGGTTTGTTCTCTATCGAGGATGGACGTTTGCGTTTTGACGCGTAGGTTAAAGCAAGTCTACCCAGCAAGAAGTACCTGTGGGTGAAAAATGAGAAGATGAAGAAGTAAAACAAGAAGTCCCTGAATAAGAGCAGCATCCACCAAACTACTACACCACCGTACGAAGGTATCTACTCGCTCGAAGGAAGCATTTAGAACATGACAACCTCTCCATCAACCTTCGAGATGCAACCGTCAACCTCTCAACCCAGTTCACCAATTGGAGCAGCCAATGAAACTTGGGAGATTATCCACCACCACAATGAGCAACAAAAGGGCTTGCAAAAGTCCGAGCTTGGGATGTGTTCCCTAAGCATTTATATTTGTGTAATAATGAGGTTGTACTCTAGCTCCGAGTTTTTCTATTCTTTAATCCCATCCTTAAAAATACAAAAATATTTTCTTTTTATATTTTTTCATGAAAGTGGATTTGTCTATTGTCTCTTTGCTTCAATGGCCATAAGGAAGAGAATTATGTAGTCACTCACCACGTTAGAAGTTTAAAATATTTATCCTATTTGGTTGAGTTATTAAGATGCTATGGTAGTGGGAGTAAAATTGTGTTTAAAATTGTGCTAAGTGCACCGCTTAATGGGATGTGGAAGTTCTTCCTTATGGTTTAAGTTTTAGCTCGTACGGATGTTGCCCTCCTGTGTTTTTGGTAGGAGTAAAGAAAACTTAAAAAGAAGGGCCCAAAAGAAAAGGGAAACAAATGGTGAGAGCGAAGGAAGCAAAGCATCTCAAAAAGCTACTCAGTCAGGGGCCCATCTGTAATTTCTCTGTTTCACTCGACGAGAGAGGAACAAAAAGATCCAGAAGCGTCTAGAACATAGAGGCTCTAGGGCGCATAGCTCCCTTTGTGGGAGTCTCGAAGCGAAGGCCAAGTGAACCCGCCGCCGCTTCCGTGCTCCGGCCATGTCGCTCTCCTCTGCGCGCCAGCGGCGGCCCACAGCCGCGTCGCCCCTAGCCGACGACGGCTACTCCAAGGAGGCCAAGGACAGGAGGCGGCGCCCCGACGGCGAGGAGGCGGAGGAGGGAATCCGGTGGTTCCTCCCGTTCCTGGCCCTCGGCCTCCTCCGCCACATGAGCGCAAACTCCAACCTGATCCACGACTGTGACGAAGTGTTCAACTACTGGGAGCCTCTCCACTTCCTCCTCTACCGCTCCGGCTTCCAGACCTGGGAATACAGGTTGCTTCTCCGACCTCACCCCCACCAGACTAAACCCTAGCTGTACCGGTCTTTTCGTTTCTTGATGCGTGGTATCGGGTTTTAGGGGTTTAGGAGTGTGTACATATCTGTGCTCTGATTTGGGGATGCCAGATCCACCTCGCCATATTGAATGATTTGGTCATTCAAGCGGAAAGTATGATGGAAAGGTCATCCTGTCGCCATAGAAATGGAAAAGAATGGCGTTAGTTTACTTGTATTTGATGACCTAAAATTCAAGGGTGATTTGTAGTAGTGAATTCATAAAGCTGATTGGTGTAGAAATCAAGATTCAGAAGTTATAACTTAGTCATAGAAATGGTCAACTGTTCGTTTCAGAAATTAAGAAATGGTGGTTAGTTCAACTTATTTAAGTAGTAGGCTTGATAGTAAGTTTTGAATTTTCGATACATCATGGTTCATCCTAACACATACTGCCAACATTTCTTCTACAATGTCCAATATGCCATTTTGGAAGGTTCACTCATGTTTGAGAAGGTTCCCTCGCTCTGCATTCCTTGGAGTCAGAACCTCAGTTTGCTGGACTTCACTAATACTGATGGGGGTTCATTCATGTTTGAGACTTTACATGCTTTGCATTCCTTGGAGTTGAAACCTCACTTTCATAGACTTCACTAATATTTCCTGGGGTTGATCATACTCTTTGGTTATGGTTAACACATTGCATTATAGCGGTTTCAAAATAGGAATAGCAATAGGGAATCTGCATGGTTTCTGCAATTAGCTGAAATTGTTGCTTAGATTGATTACATTGATAATGATGTGTAATGGCATATCTTATGATGTGCAATACGATTTCATTTTTTCCTTCATTACGTTTGCGTTGAGGGCTGCATGTGCAGTTGTACAGAAAATAAGAATCGTCGAACAAGAAAGCTAACTGCAAGTTCTTTTGTATTATGATATTAATAGAAGGACTTTGATTTTTGATTCTGGGTATTTTTTCTTGCAGTTCTGACCATGCTCTTAGGTCATATTTGTACCTTTTAATTCATGGTATTGTAGCTGGTCCTGCTTCATCGATCTTTGGTGGCGAACACAAGGTTTGCCGCGTTTTAATCTGTATTTTTTTGACTTGCTAATTATGCCCTACCAAGTACACCTATTTTTGTCTAGTACTAATCATGCTTCAACCTGTTCTGTTGTGATTGTAAAGGTTCGTGTGTTCTACTCTGTGAGATTCTTTCTTGGACTTTTATCGACTATAACAGAAACTGTTCTGGTAGTTGCTCTTTCAAGAAGATATGGAAAGAGACTTGCTTGTTATGTCCTTGCAATGCTGTGCTTAACCAGTGGCTGCTTCTTTGCCAGTACCAGTATGTTCCTGATCTTCTATTTTTTATTACCAGGTCCATGTGGAACGCTCTATTGCAGATGTGTAATCAAACTAACATGTTGATCTTTTTTCTTATCACAGGTTTCTTGCCAAGTTCATTTTCCATGTATGCTGTAACACTTTCTTCAGCACTCTTTCTTCTAGAGAAGTATGCTAGTGCAGTCTCTGTTGCAGCTGCTGGTGTAATTCTTGGCTGGCCTTTCTCAATTTTGGTGTTTCTCCCTGTCACTGTTTACTCATTAATGAGGGGACCTTTTAAAAGAGTGTTTTTGTCTGGATTTCTGACTTCACTGTGCCTTCTTGTAAGTAACACCTTTACATTATCAGTATGTTGCGATGTGAACAAGTTCATATTTGATCTGATCATCACAATTTTTGCTAGGTCCTTTCGTTTGTTGCTGATTATTACTACTATGGTAGATGGACATCATCCGTGTTCAATCTTCTAAAATATAATGTGCTTGGTGGTGGTGAAAGTCACTTGTATGGAACAGAGGGGGCTACATTCTACTTGAGGAATGGATTCAATAACTTCAATTTTGCATTTGTTTTGGCTTTGCTATTCGTGGGGGTTGCACTATCTGCAAGGAAGAAATTTGCCCCAGATCTGTTGATAGTTGTCTCTCCTGTCTACATTTGGTTGGCTTTCATGTCTATGCAGGCACATAAAGAAGAAAGGTAAGCATCAAAGTGTAAATATATCTTATCGATCAGTGTAGCATGTAAATAATGTTTGAGTGAAATGAATTCTCTCTGCCTGAATCCATTGAGCAGGGACAACTAGAAGATTTATGTTAGTCTATCACTGAGCCCAAACACAAGCTCAATCAGTGTAGTGTATGCTTTTTCTGCAGCACCCGACTGCATGGTTAAATTAGCTTTATTTGATTCATCAAGGGGTGTCTTTTCTTCAGTTTGTTTATGTTCTCTGTGCCCTTTAGTTCCATCATCTGCTTGATTGTGGCTGTAATGACTAGCAATTAAAGGGTGCAGACTTTCTGAGTTCAGATGAAATAGAAGTGTTCTCAATCTGTGTGTTAACCAGAATCTCCAAGTTTCTATATTTGTTTGGATTTATTATATTCCTGAATGTCCATTTCTGGAAACATAGTTGAGTTGTACATTTGAACTGAACTCCCTCTATCTAGCTTATCATGCAATAAATCTAATTTTAACCAAAGTAAGTGGTTCATTTCTATATTAAATATTAACGATAATCAAATCAATTAGTTTAGTCTTTATGTACTGCACACCGTTTTGACTATTTGCGTGTTTCTACTGGTGGCTTACTGAATTTTTTTATATGTATATACTCCCTCCGTTTCAAAATATAAGATGTTTTAGCTTTATGAATGGAGTGTATCTAGACCCCTTTTAGTGTATAGGTTCATCTAGTTTTGGAGTGAACCTACACACTAAAAGGGGACTAGATACACTCCTTTCACAAAGCTAAAACATCTTATATTTTGAAACGGAGGGAGTACTTGTTTAAAAGAATCACCAGGTTTTCTGCATATCCTTCTCACCATTATCTTGATGCACATAAACAAAGCATTGTTTTACACATACAAAAAGGCATTGTTGTGCTGTGTGGAAGTAACTACATGAAGAATATTTTTTGATATTTTCCTAATCCTGGAAGTTAATGATTCTGCACATGAAAGCGATAGAAACTAAAACCACTATTTTTCTTAATCTGTTCTTGTAGGTTTCTCTATCCAATTTATACATTGATATGTGTTGCGGCAGCCTCTGTTATTGACAGCTTTCCTGATTTTTTCCATGATAAATATGCATCTGAGCAGTCAATTTTTTTTAAGGTGAGCGTGGCATTCTTAATTGCATCCCATGTCTTCTGCAGTATTTACTAGGAATCGTTTTTTATTATTTCCTGAAACATTTGACAGGTTGCGAAGGTCCTACGGCCTTTGATCCTAGGCTTTATTTTGTGCACCTCCCACAGCCGAACATTCTCTATGTTGAACGGATATGGTGCTCCTCTGCAGATCTATGAGCATCTTGAATACCATGAAGATACTGGACCTGGTAAGGACCTAACCATGCACTCATAAACAACTTTATATTATCATACTACTTTTGTAGTATTGACTTGTTTCTTCCTATTAATCGAAGTTAGGCCTTTCAGCAGTCGAATTAGACACCACAAAGACAATAGTGGCTTTCATGATGCATCTATTACCATGATTTGCTGTAACCTCATGCTGCAGGGACCTTATTGTAGAGGCAGTTCCTCAAACACAGTTATTACGTTTATTATTTAATAAGTAGGCATATTTACATTGAGCAGTGCAGCTCTTAGATTAGGTTAATGAGCAAGCATATTTATGTCGAATCGAGCACTTAAGTGTATTGTGTATTCTCCAAAAAATGTTGATACCATAAAATTCTTTGAACTAGCTAACTAATTCGTTTCTGTACAGGGTCTATTCTGTGTGTTGGAAGTGAGTGGCACCGCTATCCTTCATCGTTCTTAGTACCCTCCTATATCAGTGAAGTTCGTTGGATAGACGATGGTTTCCGAGGCCTTCTCCCATTTCCCTTCAATGAAACTCTGGGAGGCACCACTGCTGCTCCATATTATTTCAATGACAAGAACAAGGCCTCTGACAAGCAATATGTACTTCCCTTTCACTTGAAATTCTACCAGCTTTCTTTTCCCTTCGACAATACTTTTGCATAACAGCTGGTTTGCACTTTCTGGTCGCAGTTGAAAGACATTGGAGCATGCAACTTACTGATGGAGCTTGATCTGAGGCGAGCTTATCCCTCTCGTGGGAATGACCTGTCAACATGGGAGGTAAATCAATACATTGTCATCTTCTTCTCAATGCCTTAAAATCCCAGTTCTGAATCTGACAATCCTCTGCAAACTCTTCCAGACATTGGCAGCGCTACCATTTCTAGACAGAGAGCTTTCTCCTGCACTGTACCGGTCGTTCTTCATACCATACCAATGGCAGCACAAGAATATTTTTGGTCTGTACAAGTTGCTAAGGAGGCAGCCTACTGACCCAGAGCAACTCAAATCCGATTAATCAGGAGGACATTCATGTGGCGTTTGCTGTTGTTAGCCAAATCGTAGGATTGGCCAGGATCGAACTGATTAGCAAATCTAGTTTCCTAGATTTTCTCTGTGATGGGAATGTGTTCTCCCAGCTAAATATGTTCTATGTAGGCTGTACTGTGTAGACTTGTCCATTCGAGCATACGGCGTTGACTGACTGAATTCTTTTCCTGGTTCCCGTGACTGGTGCGGTGTGATTGATTGCTAGTACACCTTAGCTAGCTACTGACTATTTATGTGTTTAAGCTATCTGCTGCTAGTTCTTTGCTGATCCACCTTGTCAACTGAAAATTACCAATGAGCACTAGTATCTTGTTACTACCAAAGTTGAGCCGATTTCCATGTTTAGGGTCTCTATTTGGTCCAGAAGGAGTTTTCAAAGTATTCCAGTCCATAGTACAAAGAACTGAATCCTTCAAAACTCAATGACAATTATGACATAAGACTTGAACTCTAGAGAATTTCTGCGTCTTTATGTGGTGCAACCAAACTGACTTAAGTTACCGATTCAGGATTTCACCTGCCTACATTCTATTCATCTGTTTTTTGTAATTTATTACTCTCTATTTCTGCATGGTACCGTCATGTGGAAAGTAGGAGAAAAACATGAGGCAAGTCGATCAAGTTTCTTCTAAAAGCAAAGCAAAACTAATGAAGCAAAGGGTGTGATTTGATGAATAGCCTTGTCTGCTAATCCTGTCATTGAGCCGAAATGAGGGTTATGCAATCTGACATAAGCGAAGAAAATTCAGTACGTTCACATACATCCAAGAATTGCTTTTCTTGGCCAATTTCAGGAGGGCATCATCTTTCGACCTTACAGAAGCACTACTAGTAGCACTACTAATCAGTAGATACATGTGTGATATGCACATTACTTATAAGAGATAGTATACATGAATATAATTTGACAACAGATAGTAGGAGGTGGAAAAACATCAGTCGCCATAATATTTTGCTCACAAATGGTGACAATTTTAAGCTTGTACAGCTGTACTCTCTCTGTCTAAAAAGGAAAACAGAATGGTTTGCATCGTCCATTCGTTGCTTTCATCCCATCTCAAGGATTCTCGTCTATTATCATGTGCATACAAGACGTGTCATGCTTCAACGGTTGAAATTGGCAGCTGACCCTGTCATGCTACGGGAGTTGAAAATTGAAATGGCAGCTGCAAGGACCTAACTAGATGGAAATGAAAACTATTGAGTACATTTGCATAAAAGATCGGTAGATATATAGGGGCTAAAAAGAAGTGTCCAACAACCGACGTGTGAATGCTTGAGACAGTAGCAGCTGGAAGGACCTAACTGGACAGAAAAGAGACCTATGAGCACCTTTATATAAAAAGCGGAAGACTCAGGGACTCAAAAAGAAGGCTCCAGGGACTAGCGTGCGAATTCTCAATAAAATTTGGACCATTTCTCGATTTGTGCGTGTCAACCTTGCGCAGGGGCCATGCTAATCTTCTTTGGTTATAAGCTGGTCCCTCTCTTCTTTGGACCAGTTGATACATGCTGCAGCGTGGTGCTTAGGTCCATCTCTTCTTTGGTTAGCGATGTGGGACTAAAGAATCGAGCCAGTCTTAAGCCATGCACAGCCGCAAGCCAGTGGATCACATATAGACTGGTGGCCCAAACGTGGGGTGGACCTCCCCGTATGGCGGCCCAAGTTAATTGAGAGTAGCAGGCCATCATGTTAGTTTGCCAACATCAATATGCTGCGTGCAGGCTTGTCGTGTCCTATCTGTGTACACTGGTCCATTCGATCATACGGCGCTGTCTGACTGAATTATTTTCCTCTCGAGAAAAAAGAAGACTGAATTATTTTCCTGGATCCCGTGACTGATGCTGTGTGATTGTTTGCTAGTAGTACACCTTAGCTAGCTACTGACGATTTATGCGTTTAATCTATTTTCTGCTAATTCTTTGCTGATCCACCTCGTCAGTTGTCAGTTTCAGAAATGAGCACTTACTTCGATAAAACAAGAGTCCATTTCCATGTTTATGGTCTCTCTTCGCTCTAAAAGGAAGGATTTTTTTCTATAGAGTCCATTTTTTTTTCTAAAGAAATGATTTTTTTTTAAACGGAAGGCTCGAAATGAGCCCGACTTTGAATTAACGAAGCCAACAACCGGCTAGGAATTAACACGGTTTACAACCCATACGCGCCCAGAGCGTCCAACATATAACACAACAAAAGACAACACAGAAAACGTCAAGCCAGCGCGCCAGATTGGTCTAAGATTAGGGAGCCTTGTCTTCTGGTGCACCGGAGAAATCTCGGCCAAGTCCGCACCAACATGCCTCTACCACACCAAGACTGTACCCCATGGGGAACTCGACGCCGGATCAGCAACCCGGTAGAACCCGAGGAGCCAAAGGAGAGGGGGTCTTGCGGCGACGCCTCCAAGAAGGTGAATGGCGCAAGAACGCGTCATCGTCATCGGCAGGGACCGAGGTCCTGCAAGGCTTTCACCCAGACCGGAAACCACCATCCATGGAGCTCGGGCTAGGGCCAGACCTAAAACATAGCATCTTCCCCTCGCATTGGGAATAGCCCACCGGTAACGGCTACGACCAGATGCCCCGCTAGTAGAGCCTCCCAAGGCACTAGTGGAGACATCAGCTACCGCAACCCTACCGTGTAATTCCGCCAGGCCGATGGTATGCGAGGGCTAGGACACCAACGGGAGGTCACAGGGTGCTCCACAGGACACTGCTAGAGAGGCTAGTCCAAAGCGAGGCCACCCAAAGGAGCAGACTTGGGGCGGAGGGTCAGAATCCAGCAAGCCGACCTAGGGGATCATCATCGGGATGCCTTCAACAAGGGAACAACAGCCGGAGGTGACGCCGTCACCGGCATTAGCCGAATCCAAGCATAGCTTTCGCTGAGATCCAGCCCGAACCCAAAACCGGACGCCAACACGAGGCCGCAGAGTGGACCTAGCAGAGATCACTATGGCACCCCCGACCCACCGAGGGACGGAGGGAGAGCACATTGCCTACCCTGGCAAGTGTGCGCCGACCCTAGGAACCCCTCCCGGCGACCGGCAAGGACGACACCCAGCAATTGACGAACAACGGCAACCCTGGGCGTCGAGAGCAGGGCGAGGGCATAGGGACGGCGACCGGGCCCAACCCAGACCCAGATCTAAGCCCGCAGGCCTAGATCCAGATCTGGCCACCGCCACCGGCACGATGCGCATGCCCAACCAGGCCCAGACCTAGGCCCGTGGGCCTAGATCTGGCCACCGCCTCCGGCCACCAACCTTGCAAGGGCGGCGAGCAGGGAGCCCCTAGCGACCTCCACGAGGCCACCGCTGTCAAAGGCGCTGCCCAGATCGGGCCCGCCTGGGCCTGCCAGTGCCACGGCCGAGAATGGCTGCCCCGCACCGAGCGATGACTGGTGTCGCTTTGCCCTTGCAACCGCCAGCCGTCGGCGCGCCAAAGACACAGGGGCGCCTGACACCTCTCTCTCACACCAGAACGGCGACTGTGGCGCCACACCGACAGAGGCCCAGCCAGGGAGGAAGGCCCGTCGCCGCCGGCTACCCTCGGGGCTTAGCCCGGCGTCTAGGCCAGGCGGCGGCGAGAGGAATGCCAGAGGAGGATGGGGTGAAGTGTGGCGGCGACGGGTTCGTCCGTGTCACCCCCTGGGAGCGACGCGGACGCATCTTTGTTTGAGCCTCACCCCCTCTCTATCCATCCTGCTTCAAGTTGGCGCCGGCCGATTCGCGTGCGCTGCTGCCAAATTGAGCCCTGACGCCGTCGAATCAAGTCCTCCCGCCGCCCAATCATCAAGAAATGAATCCTTCAAAACTCTTATGACATACAATCAATCTCTAGATAATATCTGCGTTCTTCATGTGGTGCAATGCAACCAAACTCTTGTGTTTCTGGTTGAGGAAACCGCACCAGTGGTCCTAATTCTTTCCATGTACCTTCAGTTTGGTCATAAATCTTTGAAATTGCACATCTAGGTCCTAAATGTTTCATAAGTGATTCATGCGAGGTCCTATTTTGCTTCGACCGCTTTGACATGCCTATGTGGCATTTTGACCACTGCCATGTCTACTGTAGGGCCCACGATGGGCACCAGCCAAACATGTATATTTGTGAAAAGCCCCCTAGAGCTAGGGCGGGGGCGCGTGCGAGGTGGCCAGGAGGCGGGTGTCCTGCTTCGCGTCGAGGAAGCCGGCGACACGTCAACGTCGTCGAGGGTATCCGGGCTCTCATAGTAACTTTCAGTATCATGCATAAACTTAATAATATAACTATCACAAGGGCCATCGTAACAATGATCACTTATTCTCACAGAAAACACAGGAATACTAGTTCTCATAACACTACTTTGTGAAATAATATTAGACGCATTCTTACAAAGGATAGTGTGTCCCTCTTCTTCATATTTAGTAACAAAGTCTTTCACATTCGCTATTATAGGTCCATCAACCATTTGTTTATTCGGTTCAACAACTTTATTTGTACTTTCATTAACCACACTAGCTATCATAGAATGTTCCTTTATCTTAACTAGGAAAGGCATTTTCTCAATGTAAGGTTCAGGTAAAACATGATTGGTAGTATAAACTTCAGTATTTCTTGCAGGAACACTCTTAGCAATATCTTTATAAGGTTCATGATACTTATTCCACTTCTTTTTAGGCACTTCAATGTAGGAAGCAAAAGCCTTAAAATAAGAAGCAATAGCTTGAGAGTCTAGACCATAAGCATTTTTAATATTTTGAAAGTCATCAGTTCCCATAAAAGATTCAATGCATTCATAATCATAATTTATACCTGACTTTCTACCTTTGTCATTCTCCCAAGCTTCAGCATTATCTTGAATACGGTCTAGAAGATCCCATTTAGCTTCTTCTTCCATGCGAGTGAATGATCCAGCACAAGAAGCATCCAATAAATCCTTGTCATGTAGAGGGAGCCTTGCATAAAAGTTATTGATAATAATATTGTTGGGGAGCTCATGAATGAGACATTTGAGCATAAGTAACTTCAATCTCCCCCAAGCTTGAGCTGTACTCTCTCCATCAAGAGGCTAAAAGTTGTATATTTGATTCCGATCTTTATGAATCTCACTAGGAGGATAAAACTTTGAATAAAAGAGAGACACTATTTCCTCCCATTCAAGAGCTTGACCATTCTTCAGCAGCTTATACCATTCCTCAGCTCTTCCTTTTAGTGATAATGAGAATAACTTCTTCTTAACTTGATCTGTAGTAATACCTGCACACTTGAACAACCCGCATAATTCATGTATAAAGAGTAAATGATCACCGAGATGGATAGTTCCATCCCCAACATAGTAGTTATCCATAACACGATCAATAATTCTTGTAGGTATTTTAAAAGCATCATTCTCAGTAGGTGGTGGTTCATCTACTACCTTAGCAGTGGTAGTAGCATTACCAAATAAGAAACTCAGCAAATTATCCATAACGGAACTAAAGCAACTAATGTATAAACAATACTCACGAGAAGTTTCCTTTACTAGTTCCACTCTCCAATAGCGCTTCACTCCCGACAGCGCCAGAAAATAGTCTTGATGACCCACAAGTATAGGGGGTGTATCGCAGTATTTTCGATAAGTAAGAGTGTCGAACCCAACAAGGAGCAGAAGGTGCTGGCTAGTGGTATGGATCAGGAATTCTCTGCAAATACTTAGCAACCAGATTTTTAGGGTTTTTTGATATAGCAAGTAAACAAAGTACGAGTAAATAAAAGACAATAAGAATAAATGCAGCAAGTGGCCCAATCCTTTATGCAGCAAAGGACAAGCCAGTTGTATTACTTAAGATGACCAAACGTTCTCGAGGACACATGGGAAGATTTTCAAGTGCTTTCGCTTCATATAATTGATCAATCTTCTTTAGCTTGGTGAGTGTTGTGTGGGTGAACCTGTGCTAATGTACCGACCTTCCTAGGACTAATACATACTTGTGATTATACCCCTTGCAAACATCCGTAAGTACAAAAAAGTAATTAAGGTAGAAACCTAACAATAGCTTTAAACTCTAAGACCCTTACGTCCCCTTGTGCAATGGTTTCCTTACGGGGGTTCAGGTTTCTATCACTCGGGCAACCCCTACGATTAGTATCCAAATACACAATGCATTCCCCTAGGCCCATATAGGTGAAGTGTCATGTAGTCGACGTTCACATGACACCACTAGAAGAAGTACACCACAACTTAAATATCAAACTATTGAATCTTTCTCAACACAATTCCACTACTAACAACATGAATTCTCCCATGTCCTCAAGAACAAAACGAACTACTCACAAGACATCATATGGATCATGATCAGAGATGGAATAATGATGTATAACAATCTGAACATAAACAATAATTCAATGGTTCACTCAATAGCATCAACTACAAAGAGTAATCAACATCGGGAAAGTTTCCCCTAAGAACTATACAAGATTCAACCCGATTGTTACAACAATATGGAGATGGTGATGAGGGTGCTGGTGGAGATGATGGTGGTGATGATGATGATGATCCTGATGAAGTCCAGCTTGATGGTGGTGTTGATGGCGACGATCTCCCCTCTCCGGGAAGGAATTCCCCTGGCAGAAATCTATCTGCCGGAGAGATCTTTCTCTCTCAGTGTTTTCCACCCCACAGAGGCGGCGAAATCTTTCTGTGGTCGCTCCCCGAGTCTTAGGGTTTCGGGAGAAATATATATGCCAGAGGGGAGAGCCAGAGGTGGGCCAGGGCGGCCACACCACCTGGTGGCGTGACCTAGGGTGGCCCGCGCCAGGGGGTGGTGTGCCCCCCTGTGGCCCATCTCCACTCCCTCTTCTGGCTTCCTTCGTCTTCTGGAGAAAAAGGATTTTCCGTATATTTTCCCGCATTTTCTGATCTTCGTGAATTTTGCCTCCAAACAGCAAATTTTCCATCAGAATCCTGAGTGCAGCGGTCCATGCTCCAAAAGTCATCAACCATGCAAAAACAGATGAAATAACATAAGTATCATCTCTTAATATGAAATATATCAATGAATAATAGTAAATTATGATATAGAATAGTGATGCAAAATGGACATATCAAGCCACAGTGCCAACTGCCTGTTTTCTGCTTTTTTTGGTTCCAGGAAAGTCAGAAAATGAATATTCTCGGAATTGGATGGGACAAAAGCCAAAGTGCCTATTTTTTCGAAAGACATCTGATGCCAGAATACGAGACGGAGAAGAGCTGGGGGTCGGCCACAACACCGCCACGCCAGGCCCCGGCTCGCCAGGTGGTCCGCCGACCCCAGCACCCTCTCGGCCTCTCCTTCCACCTATATATTACCCTCGGGACCAAAACCCTAGGTACCCGATAAAAAATCCATGAAAGAGCTATATCCACCGTCATCTCCATCCCTAGATCGGGAGGGATCTGAAGCTCTTCCCGCCACCCTACCGGAGAGGGGAATTCACCCTGAAGGCCTTCTTCATCATCATGCAAGCCTCCGGTGTGATGCGTGAGTAGTTCATCTCTGGACTACGAGTCCATGTAGTAGCTAGATGGCTGGTTCTCCTCCTTTGTGCTTTCATGTCTAGATCTTGTGAGCTCCGTTCATGATCAAGATCATCTATTTGTAATTCTGCATGTTGTGTTTGCGGGGATCCGATGGATATTGAGATGATATTTCAGATTGATTATTGATTCTATCATGTCTTTGTTATTTGTGATCTTGCATGCTTTCTGTTGTTAGTAGCTATCTTGGCCAAGTAGATGCTAGCAACTCCAAGAGTTAGTATTTATGCTCGATAGTGGGTTCATGCCTCGTAACTGGGAAGTGACGTAAATCTCTAAGGTACTAGATGTGTTGTTACTAGGGATAAAACAACAATCCTTTGTTCATAAAACAATCGTATTGTTTACTTTACACGCAATTCGTAAAGCAATAATGTTGCTTGCAACTTAATCTTGGAGGGGTTCGATGATAACCTGAAGGTGGATTATTAGTCATAGATGCAGTTGGATGGCGGTCTATGTATAATGTTGTAATGCCCAATCAAGTTCCAAAGGAGTCAAGATGATTAGTATGTGCATGTATTGCTTTCTCGATGTTTGTCAATTGCCCCGCTGTAATTTGTTCACCCAGCATGTTATCTATCTTAAGGAGAGCCACCTCTAGTGAACTATGGATCCCGGTCCTTCCTTTTACATACAATCTACAAACTGTTTACTGCTTTGTGTTTACTTTCTGCAAACTATTACTTCCTTCCATTCGATACGTTTAATCCTTTATTTTCAGCAAAACCGGTGAGATTGACAACCTCATCGCAAGTTGGGGGCAAAGTTCTATGGTTGTGTTGTGCAGGTCTCCACGTTGCTACTAGCACCGGTAGTGCGCCCTGCCAAGGCTCCGATAGCAACACCTTTGGGGTGTTTCCTTGCTCCTACTGGTTCAATTAAACCTTGGTTTCATAACTGAGAGAAACTTGCTGCTGTGCTTATCATACCTTCCTCTTGGGGTTCCCCAACGAGCTCTACATCAACACTGAGCCATCAAGCATTTTTCTAGCGCTGTTGCCGGGGAGTCAAGGACATCTTCACAAGGGGAGTCCCTCATAACCAATCTCTTTACTTTGTTATTTTTGTTTTGCTTAGTTTACTTTTGCTTTGTTTGCCTGTTTTGTTATCAAAAACACAAAAAAATTAGTTTTACTGGTTTGCTTTATTTATCAAAAACACAAAAAAATGACTACTCTTGAAAACACTAAGTTGTGTGACTTTACTAGCACCAACAACGATGATTTTATGGGCACACCTATTGCTCCACCTGTGCCTGAAGATACTTTCTTTGAGATAAAACCTGCTTTACTCAATCTTGTTACGAGAGAACAATTTTCTGGTATTGGTAATGAAGATGCTGCTGCCCATCTAAATAACTTTGTTGAACTTTCTAAGGTGCAAAAGCATAGGGATATAGATGGTGATATTATTAAGCTGAAATTGTTTCCTTTCTCTTTGAGTGGAAAAGATAAAGAATGGTTGAATTCCTTAACTAGGAATAGTATTGATTCTTGGACTAAATGCAAAGATGCTTTCATTGGAAAATATGATCCTCCGGCTAAGATTATATCTATGAGAAGTGAAATAATGAAGTTTAAACAATCTGATAATGAACATGTTGCTCAAGCTTGGGAAAGAATGAAATCTTTGATAAAGAATTGTCCCACTCATGGACTGACTGCTTGGATGATCATCCAAACTTTTTATCCAGGATTGAACTATTCTTCAAGGAACCTATTGGATTCTGCTGCTGGAGGTACCTTTATGACCATCACTTTGGGTGCTGCAACAAAGCTTCTGGATAATATGATGGTTAACTATTCTGAATGGCATACTGAGAGAGCTCCACAAGGTAAGAAGGTAAATTCTGTTGAAGAAACCTCCTCCTTGAGTGATAAGATTGATATTATTATGTCTATGCTTGTTAATGGGAAATCCCATATTGATCCAAATAATGTTTCTTTAGCCTCTTTGGTTGCTCAAGAAGAGCAAGTTGATGTGAACTTCATAAGAAATAACAATTTTGGCAAAAATGCTTATAGGAATTATTTTGGTAACAACAATTATAAGCCATATCCTCCCAACAATGGTAATGCTTATGGAAATTCCTACAACAATAATAGGAGTGCACCCTCTAAACTTGAAGTTATGCTTAAAGACTTTATTAGTAAAGTAACTGCTTTCAATAAAACTATTGAGGAAAAACTCTCTAATGCTGAAAGAAATATAGCATCTTTGGCTGAAGCTCAATCTTCTTTGAATAAAATAGCTGCTAAACCTGAAACTAATGATAATCCCTTTGCAGCTACTAATGCCATACAAGTAAGAATTGATGAAAATGTTAGACTATTAGCTGAATTACATGCTAAGTGGGAAAGAGAAGATGAAATTGCTAGAAACATTAGTGTTTCTACTATCACCACCACTAGTGTTGAGGCTAGTAATAGATCTACTACCTTAGATGATAATTATGGTTTTGATCTTGATGGTTGCAATATCTCTGAAGTTATTAAGTTCCTACAAAAGCTTGCTAAAAGTCCTAATGCTAGTGCTATGAACATGTCCTTTACAAAACACATTACTGATGCTCTCATAAAGATTAAAGAAGAAAAGATGAAACATAAAGCTTTGATTCCTATAAAACAAGAAGATGGTTAGGAACCCATCATTAATATGAAAATGACTTTGATTTTAAAGCTTTATGTGATCTTGATAGTAGTGTCTCTATTATGCCTAGAAGGATTTATGATATGCTTGATTTGCCACCACTTGAAGATTGTTATTTGAATGTCCCACTTGATGATAATGCTAAAAAGAAACTCAAGGGGAGTATTAACGATGTTCTTATTATGGTTAATAATGCCTATGTCCCCGTTGATTTCTATGTTTTGAATGTTGAATACAATGCTTCTTGTCCTATTACTTTGGGAAGACCTTTTCTTAGAACTGTTGGTGCCATTATTGATATGAAAAAAGGCACCATTAAATATCAACTCACACTCAAGAAAGGTATAGAACACTTCCCTAAGAAGAGAGAGAAGATTTCTTTTGCCTCTCCTATGAAAACAAAATTTGGTTTCAATGCTTCTTCATTTGAGAACACATGATTCTTTCTTGCTTCTTATGCCTAACTTAAAGGCATTAAAGAAAAGTACTTATTGGGAGATAACCCAAAAGTTTTAGATGAGTCTTGGAAGTTATTACTTCAGTAATAACCGCTCCTTATCCTTTTTATTTTCTTTTTGTGCCAAGAGTAACCTCTAATGAGAGAGAAGTAATGATTGGGAAAGTTTCTGTCCTGAAACAGATTTCTGTGCTTAACCGTAAAAATTCGTGTAAAATATCTGTACGTCTTCTTGAGGCGTGAATTTTTGTGCTTCTGCCCTAGGTTGTTATCTAACTTTCTTTAGTTCAACACTTTTTTATTTGAGCAACATAAGATCTTCGAAAAAATTCATCTTTACCTGCTAGTCTGTTTTGACAGATTTCTGCCATTTTCTGCATTTGCTTCTTGTTGGTTCCTTTTTGAGTTCTTTTGGGGAATTGAGCTTTTTGAGGGAAGTGATTCAGTAGCTAGTGTTCTAATAGAAGTTTATTTGGTGTTATAACTGAACCTAAAGACTTATTATCTTGAGTATACTAATGTTGCTAATAAAGATTGTGTGAAGTTTTGTATGAAGGAAAAAATTCAGGTGTATGGAAGGAATGAGTAATGAGATGAAGGATGGACTAAAGCTCAAGCTTGGGGATGCCACGTGTGTCACCCCAAGAAAGATCCAAGAAGTACAAGCATTCCCAAGAAACATCCAGGAAGTACAAGCGTCAAAGCTTGGGGATACCCAAGGCATCCCCCTCTTCATCAATAAAAATCCCAGGTTTCTTCCAAACGCTTCATTTTTATTGTTTCATGTACAGTTGTGTTGTTCTTGGAGCGTCTTCTTTTTCGTTTTCGTTTTGGTTTTTTGTTTGGTTTGTTTTCTTATTTTTCTGAATAAATTGGTTATACCCCCTCTTTCATACATTGGTTTTCAAATAGTTTGGTTTGGTTTGGAAAAGAGTAGGAAAGTTCATGCTTAAGTGGTAAAAAGAGCTTGTTTTTGACTGTGGCCTATGCTTTGTCATGCCATGCTTGATATTGTTTTGGCTTTATGCTTAGTATTCTTTGCTGTAGCATGACTTGTTATAAACAATTGAGATTGCTTAATGTGCCTTGGATGAATCATGCGTTGTTTTAGCATATTAAAGCATAGTATAGTGGTATTCTCCTTTGATGCTTTATTTGGGTTGATTTGGCGCATGCTCACACCATGTTATGACTATCTCAAGTCACCATAGCCTTTATGATCCTTTAGTTTTCAACTTGTAGTATCACTTTATGCTTTGATTAATGATGTTTTGTCGCTCTGCATGATTATGGCCATTATTGCTCTCTTAGTTTGTCGCTCTCAATCTTTTGCTAGCCTCCACAACCAAGTATAAGTTCCACTCATGCATCCAACTCCCTAAACCAAGTTATTCCAAAGAGTCCACCATACCTACCTATTAGCTTATGCTATTCCAAGTATATTCATGCTTTTGTTTACCTTCCAAATTAAACTTGTTATGAGAAAACTAGTGATTAAAGCCTCACGAACTTGATGGCACACTTTAATTTTCTTGCCCTTAATAAACTTGAACCATTGTGTCGTCTATGTTGTATATGCTTGCACTTATTTGTTGGGAATTAGCAGAACCATGCTGTCATGGGGAACGCTTTCAACATTGCACTTGGTACTTTGTACCTAGTTGATATCATGCTCTTTTGTCTATGGATGTCGTCGGTGTGAAATGAAAGGGGAGCTTGTAAGTCCATGGAGTTATGTATATGTGTTAGAGAAACACTTGGGCCACTGGTCTAATCCATGCTGATATGGTGGAAACCTGCAGCGTAACCATAATGAGCTGTCTATGAAGCATTCTTCTTATAAAAAAAGAGTCCTATATTGAGAAAAAGAGAAAAGGAGAAAAAATAGATTATGAAAAGAGGAAAGAGAGAAAAAAGCACCATATTCCCATGGTAAATAAGAAGATTGCTGAGATGCTCGTTGTCTGCTGGGCTTGTCATTTTGATATGGGGATTCTTCCATATCATCGGGCAAGCGGTACCCCATTGGCGGTTCACTATGATACACATGTACTTACAATGACAAGAACTTACCGGTGACTAAACTTGAGTAGCATGAGGAGTGGCCCTCGTATTCAAGGGACATGAGATTTCTAACTTATACTTTGTCAAGCATGTACACCATAGTTTGTTCACTTTAACCTTAATCACTTCAAGATGCTTATGATAGGGGCAATGAGAGATGAAAGCTATTAAGTACCATAATCTTTGGAAGCTCTTTATGAGACTTGAATCCCTACTTCCTTCTATGAAGGCATTTCTTCCACCATTATATTGAGTCTCCACCTTCTAGCTTTATGCACTTACTTTGAGAGCATAGTGGCCATTCTTAGTTCTATGTGCATTGTCCCAAGACTAGCTGATTGATTCATAACTTGATATTGCTTGTTTTAAACTATTTGTATCTAGTCACTCTTATGAACTTTGAAGGTGTCCTATGCAATTATATTTGCTACTCTATGAGGGACAAGCTAAATGCTATTATGCTATGTTTTATTTATGTGAAACAAACAAACGTCTTGCAAAGCATTGTTATTCATGAATCTTTTGTTTGTGCCTTTTCATGTTGCATCATAGTTTCTTTGTATTATTGCTAGAACCTTGTCTTTCATGTTATGATTGAAGTACTATGATCCCAGCCTTGAATGCTTTACAAATACTTTGATCAAGTCTTTGATGGTGCATGTCACCTCAAAAATTATTCTTTCTTTTTATCACTTACCTACTCGAGGACGAGCAAGAGTTAAGCTTGGGGATGTTGATACATTGCAAATGTATCTATAATTTTTGATGTTCCATGCTTGGTTTTATCCACTTTCTTGTGTTTTGTCCACACTTTGGAGTACTTTTTATATGATTTCTTGGACTAACCTATTAACAAGAGCCACAGTGCCAGCTGCCTATTTTCTGCTATTTTTGGTTCCAGGAAGGTCAGAAAATGAATATTCTCGGAATTAGACGGGGCAAAAGCCAAAGTGCCTATTTTTCCGGAAGTCATCAGATGCCAGATTACGAGACGGAGAAGGGCCAGAGGGCGGCTACACCACTTGGCCGCGCGACCAGGCTTGGCCCGCGCCAGGGGTGGTGTGGCCAGCCCAGGCACCCCCTCGGCCTCTCCTTCCGCCTATAAGATGCCCTCAGGACGAAAACCCTAAGGACCCGATCAAAAATCCACGAAAGAGTCTGTAGCCATCGTCATCTCCATCCCTAGATCGGGAGGGACCTGAAGCTCTTCCCGGCACCCTACCGGAGAGGGGAATTCACCCTGGAGGCTTTCTTCATCACCATGCAAGCCTTCGGTGTGATGCGTGAGTAGTTCATCCTTGGACTACGGATCCATGTAGTAGCTAGATGGCTGGTTATCCTCCTTTGTGCTTTCATGTCTAGATCTTGTGAGCTCCGTTCATGATCAAGATCATCTATTTGTAATTCTGCATGTTGTGTTTACGGGGATCCGATGGATATTGAGATGCTATTTCAGATTGATTATTGATTCTATCATGTCTTTGTTATTTGTGATCTTGCATGCTTTCCGTTGTTAGTAGCTATCTTGGCCAAGTAGATGCTAGCAACTCCAAGAGTTAGTATTTATGCTCGATAGTGGGTTCATGCCTCCGTAATCTGGGAAGTGATGTAAATCTCTAAGGTACTAGATGTGTTGTTGCTACTAGGGAGAAAACAACAATCCTTTGTTCATAAAACAATCGTATTGTTTCCTTTACACGCAATTCATAAAGCAATAATCTGTTGCTTGCAACTTAATACTGGAGGGGGTTCGGATGATAACCTGAAGGTGGATTATTAGTCATAGATGCAGTTGGATGGCGGTCTATGTATAATGTTGTAATGCCCAATCAAGTTCCAAAAGAGTCAAGATGATTAGTATATGCATGTATTGCTTTCTCGATGTTTGTCAATTGCCCCGCTGTAATTTGTTCACCCAGCATGTTATCTATCTTAAGGAGAGCCACCACTAGTGAACTATGGATCCCGATCCTTCCTTTTACATAAAATCTACAAACTGTTTACTGCTTTGTGTTTACTTTCTGCAAACTATTACTTCCTTCCATTCGATACGTTTAATCCTTTATTTTCAGCAAAACCGGTGAGATTGACAACCTCATCGCAAGTTGGGGGCAAAGTTCTATGGTTGTGTTGTGCAGGTCTCCACGTTGCTACTAGCACCGGTAGTGTGCCCTGCCAAGGCTCAGATATCAACACCTTTGGGGTGTTTCCTTGCTCCTACTGGTTCGATTAAACCTTGGTTTCATAACTGAGAGAAACTTGCTGTTGTGCTTATCATACCTTCCTCTTGGGGTTCCCCAACGAGCTCTACATCAACACTGAGCCATCAAGCATTTTTCTAGCGCTATTGCCGGGGAGTCAAGGACATCTTCACAAGGGGAGTCCCTCATAACCAATCTCTTTACTTTGTTATTTTTGTTTTGCTTAGTTTACTTTTGCTTTGTTTGCCTGTTTTGTTATCAAAAACACAAAAAAATTAGTTTTACTAGTTTGCTTTATTTATCAAAAACACAAAAAAATGACTACTCTTGAAAACACTAAGTTGTGTGACTTTACTAGCACCAACAACGATGATTTTATGAGCACACCTATTGCTCCACCTGTGCCTGAAGATACTTTCTTTGAGATAAAACCTGCTTTACTCAATCTTGTTACGAGAGAACAATTTTCTGGTATTGGTAATGAAGATGCTGCTGCCCATCTAAATAACTTTGTTGAACTTTGTGAGGTGCAAAAGCATAGGGATATAGATGGTGATATTATTAAGCTGAAATTGTTTCCTTTCTCTTTGAGAGGAAAAGCTAAAGAATGGTTGAATTCCTTAACTAGGAATAGTATTGATTCTTGGACTAAATGCAAAGATGCTTTCATTGGAAAATACGATCCTCTGGCTAAGATTATATCTATGAGAAGTGAAATAATGAAGTTTAAACAATCTGATAATGAACATGTTGCTCAAGCTTGGGAAAGAATGAAATCTTTGGTAAAGAATTGTCCCACTCATGGACTGACTGCTTGGATGATCATCCAAACTTTTTATCCAGGATTGAACTATTCTTCAAGGAACCTATTGGATTCTGCTGCTGGAGGTACCTTTATGACCATCACTTTGGGTGCTGCAACAAAGCTTCTGGATAATAGGATGGTTAACTATTCTGAATGGCATACTGAGAGAGCTCCACAAGGTAAGAAGGTAAATTCTGTTGAAGAAACCTCCTCCTTGAGTGATAAGATTGATATTATTATGTCTATGCTTGTTAATGGGAAATCCCATATTGATCCAAATAATGTTTCTTTAGCCTCTTTGGTTGCTCAAGAAGAGCAAGTTGATGTGAACTTCATAAGAAATAACAATTTTGGCAAAAATGCTTATAGGAATTATTTTGGTAACAACAATTATAAGCCATATCCTCCCAACAATGGTAATGCTTATGGAAATTCCTACAACAATAATAGGAGTGCACCCTCTAAACTTGAAGTTATGCTTAAAGACTTTATTAGTAAAGTAACTGCTTTTAATAAAACTATTGAGGAAAAACTCTCTAATGCTGAAAGAAATATAGCATCTTTGGCTGAAGCTCAATCTTCTTTGAATAAAATAGCTGCTAAACCTGAAACTAATGATAATCCCTTTGCAGCTACTAATGCCATACAAGTAAGAATTGATGAAAATGTTAGACTATTAGCTGAATTACATGCTAAGTGGGAAAGAGAAGATGAAATTGCTAGAAACATTAGTGTTTCTACTATCACCACCACTTGTGTTGAGGCTAGTAATAGCTCTACTACCTTAGATGATAATTATGGTTTTGATCTTGATGGTTGCAATATCTCTGAAGTTATTAAGTTCCTACAAAAGCTTGCTAAAATTCCTAATGCTAGTGCTATGAACATGGCCTTTACAAAACACATTACTGATGCTCTCATAAAGATTAAAGAAGAAAAGATGAAACACAAAGATTCTATTCCTATAAAACAATAAGATGGTTGGGAACCCATCATTAATATGAAAGTGAATCACTTTGATTTCAAAGCTTTAAGTGATCTTGATAGTAGTGTTTCTATTATGCGTATAAGGATTTATTATATGCTTGATTTGCCTCCACTTGAAGAGTGTTATTTGAATGTCCCACTTGATGATAATGCTAAAAAGAAACTCATGGGGAGTCTTAATGATGTTCTTATTATGGTTAACAATGCTTATGTCCCCATTGATTTCTATGTTTTGGATGTTGAATGCAATGCTTCTTGTCCTATTACTTTGGGAAGACCTTTTCTTAGAACTGTTGGTGCCATTATTGATATGAAAGAAGGCATCATTAAATATCAACTCCCACTCAAGAAAGGTATAGAACACTTTCCTAAGAAGAGAGAAAAGATTTCTTTTGCTTGTCCTATGAAAACAAAATTTGGTCTTAATGCTTCTTCATTTGAGAACACTTGATTCTTTCTTGCTTCTTATGCCTAACTTAAAGGCGTTAAAGAAAAGTACTTATTGGGAGATAACCCAAAAAATTTAGATGAGTCTTGGAAGTTATTACCTCTGTAATAACATCTCCTTATACTTTTTATTTGCTTTTTGTGCCAAGAGTAACCTCTAATGAGAGAGAAGTAATGATTGGGAAAGTTTCTGTCCCGAAACAGATTTCTGTGCTTCACTGTAAAAATTCGTGTAAAATCTCTGCACGTCTTTTTGAGCTGTGAATGTTTGTGCTTCTGCCCCAGGTTGTTATCTAACTTTCGTTAGTTCAACACTTTTTGATTTGAGCAACA